>OU026149.1:65172455-65884438 GCA_907269125.1 Eristalis pertinax
GGTAAGGGAGCTCTGACCCATCGAAAGGGGTTGAAAAGGCGCATCTGACCATGCCAAACTTTTTTTTGCTAACCCCACCAGGAGCCTGGAAAATCACTTATTTTAGAGAACCTGGCATATCTCGAAAACGGTGCGTCCAGGATCGAAGATCTCTGACCCATCGATAGGGGTTGAAAAGGCGCATCTGACCATGCCAACTTTTTTTTGTTAACCCCACCAGGAGCCTGGAAAATCACTTCTTTTAGAGAACCTGGCATATCTCGAAAACGGTGCGTCCAGGGTAAGGGAGCTCTGACCCATCGATAGGGGTCGAAAAGGCGCATCTGACCATGCCAACATTTTTTTGCTTACCCCACCAGGAGCCTGGAAAATCACTTCTTTTAGAGAACCTTGCATATCTCGAAAACGGTGCGTCCAGGATCGAAGATCTCTGACCCATCGATAGGGGTTGAAAAGGCGCATCTGACCATGCCAACTTTTTTTTGTTAACCCCACCAGGAGCCTGGAAAATCACTTCTTTTAGAGAACCTGGCATATCTCGAAAACGGTGCGTCCAGGGTAAGGGAGCTCTGACCCATCGAAAGGGGTTGAAAAGGCGCATCTGACCATGCCAAACTTTTTTTTGCTAACCCCACCAGGAGCCTGGAAAATCACTTCCTTTGAGAGCCTGGCGTGTCCAGGCTCCTGGTGGGGTTAGCAAGAAAAATGTTGGCATGGTCAGATGCGCCTTTTCGACCACTATCGATGGGTCAGAGATCTTCGATCCTGGTCGCACCGTTTTCGAGATATGCCAGGTTCTCTAAAAGAAGTGATTTTCCAGGCTCCTGGTGGGGTTAGCAAAAAAATGTTCGCATGGTCAGATGCGCCTTTTCGACTCCTATCGATGGGTCAGAGATCTTCGACCATGGACGCACCGTTTTCGAGAAATGGCAGATTCTCTAAAGGAAGTGATTTTCCAGGCTCCTGGTGGGGTTAGCAAAAAAAAGTTGGCATGGTCAGATGCGCCTTTTCAAACCCTATCGATGGGTCAAAGACCTTCGACCATGGACGCACCGTTTTCGAAATATGTCAGGTTCTCTAAAATAAGTGATTTTCCAGGCTCCTGGTGGGGTCAGCAAAAAAAAGTTGGCATGGTCAGATGCGCCTTTTCGACCCCTATCGATGGGTCAGAGATCTTCTATCTTGGACGCACCGTTTTCGAGATATGGCAGGTTCTCTAAAGGAAGTGATTTTCCAGCCTCCTGGTGGGGTTAGCAAAAAAAAGTTGCCATGGTCAGATGCGCCTTTTCAACCCCTTTCGATGGGTCAGAGCTCCCTTACCCTGGACGCACCGTTTTCGAGATATGCCAGGTTCTCTAAAAGAAGTGATTTTCCAGGCTCCTGGTGGGGTTAGCAAAAAAATGTTCGCATGGTCAGATGCGCCTTTTCGACTCCTATCGATGGGTCAGAGATCTTCGATCCTGGACGCACCGTTTTCGAGATATGCCAGGTTCTCTAAAAGAAGTGATTTTCCAGCCTCCTGGTGGGGTTAGCAAAAAAAAGTTGGCATGGTCAGATGCGCCTTTTCAACCCCTTTCGATGGGTCAGAGCTCCCTTACCCTGGACGCACCGTTTTCGAGATATGCCAGGTTCTCTAAAAGAAGTGATTTTCCAGGCTCCTGGTGGGGTCAGCAAAAAAGTGTTGACATGGTCAGATGCCCCTTTTCGACCCCTACCGATGGGTCAGAGATCTTCGATCCTGGACGCACCGTTTGCGAGATATGCCAGGTTCTCTAAAAGAATTGATTTTCCAGGCTCCTGGTGGGGTTAGCAAAAAAATGTTCGCATGGTCAGATGCGCCTTTTCGACTCCTATCGATGGGTCAGAGATCTTCGACCATGGACGCACCGTTTTCGAGAAATGGCAGGTTCTCTAAAGGAAGTGATTTTCCAGCCTCCTGGTGGGGTTAGCAAAAAAAAGTTGGCATGGTCAGCTGCGCCTTTTCAACCCCTATCGATGGGTCAGAGATCTTCGACTCTGGACGCACTGTTTTCGAGATATGCCAGGTTCTCTAAAAGAAGTGATTTTCCAGGCTCCTGGTGGGGTTAGCAAAAAAAAGTTTGGCATGGTCAGATGCGCCTTTTCAACCCCTATCGATGGGTCAGAGATCTTCGACCCTGGACGCACCGTTTTCGAGATATGCCAGGTTCTCTAAAGGAAGTGATTTTCCAGCCTCCTGGTGGGGTTAGCAAAAAAAAGTTGCCATGGTCAGATGCGCCTTTTCAACCCCTATCGATGGGTCAAAGACCTTCGACCCTGGACACATCGTTTTCGAGATATGCCAGGTTCTCTAAAATAAGTGATTTTCCAGGCTCCTGGTGGGGTTAGCAAAAAAAAGTTTGGCATGGTCAGATGCGCCTTTTCAACCCCTTTCGATGGGTCAGAGCGCCCTTACCCTGGACGCACCGTTTTCGAGATATGCCAGGTTCTCTAAAAGAAGTGATTTTCCAGGCTCCTGGTGGGGTTAACAAAAAAAAGTTGGCATGGTCAGATGCGCCTTTTCAACCCCTTTCGATGGGTCAGAGCTCCCTTACCCTGGACGCACCGTTTTCGAGATATGCCAGGTTCTCTAAAGGAAGTGATTTTCCAGCCTCCTGGTGGGGTTAGCAAAAAAAAGTTGCCATGGTCAGATGCGCCTTTTCAACCCCTATCGATGGGTCAGAGATCTTCGACCCTGGACGCACCGTTTTCGAGATATGCCAGGTTCTCTAAAATAAGTGATTTTCCAGGCTCCTGGTGGGGTTAGCAAAAAAATGTTTGGCATGGTCAGATGCGCCTTTTCAACCCCTTTCGATGGGTCAGAGCTCCCTTACCCTGGACGCACCGTTTTCGAGATATGCCAGGTTCTCTAAAAGAAGTGATTTTCCAGGCTCCTGGTGGGGTTAACAAAAAAAAGTTGGCATGGTCAGATGCGCCTTTTCAACCCCTTTCGATGGGTCAGAGCTCCCTTACCCTGGACGCACCGTTTTCGAGATATGCCAGGTTCTCTAAAGGAAGTGATTTTCCAGCCTCCTGGTGGGGTTAGCAAAAAAAAGTTGCCATGGTCAGATGCGCCTTTTCAACCCCTATCGATGGGTCAGAGATCTTCGATCCTGGACGCACCGTTTTCGAGATATGGCAGGTTCTCTAAAGGAAGTGATTTTCCAGCCTCCTGGTGGGGTTAGCAAAAAAAAGTTGCCATGGTCAGATGCGCCTTTTCAACCCCTATCGATGGGTCAGAGATCTTCGACCCTGGACGCACCGTTTTCGAGATATGCCAGGTTCTCTAAAATAAGTGATTTTCCAGGCTCCTGGTGGGGTTAGCAAAAAAAAGTTTGGCATGGTCAGATGCGCCTTTTCAACCCCTTTCGATGGGTCAGAGCTCCCTTACCCTGGACGCACCGTTTTCGAGATATGCCAGGTTCTCTAAAGGAAGTGATTTTCCAGCCTCCTGGTGGGGTTAGCAAAAAAAAGTTGCCATGGTCAGATGCGCCTTTTCAACCCCTATCGATGGGTCAGAGATCTTCGACCCTGAACGCACCGTTTTCGAGATATGCCAGGTTCTCTAAAATAAGTGATTTTCCAGGCTCCTGGTGGGGTCAGCAAAAAAAAGTTGGCATGGTCAGATGCGCCTTTTCGACCCGATGTCGATGTCGATGTCGATGTCGATGTCGATGTCGGTGTCGATGTCGATGTCGATGTCGATGTCGATGTCGATGTCGATGTCGATGTCGATGTCGATGTCGATGTCGATGTCGATGTCGATGTCGATGTCGATGTCGATGTCGATGTCGATGTCGATGTCAGTGTCGATGTCGATGTCGATGTCGATGTCGATGTCGATGTCGATGTCGATGTCGATGTCGATGTCGATGTCGATGTCGATGTCGATGTCGATGTCGATGTCGATGTCGATGTCGATGTCGATGTCGATGTCGATGTCGATGTCGATGTCGATGTCGATGTCGATGTCGATGTCGATGTCGATGTCGATGTCGATGTCGATGTCGATGTCGATGTCGATGTCGATGTCGATGTCGATGTCGATGTCGATGTCGATGTCGATGTCGATGTCGATGTCGATGTCGATGTCGATGTCGATGTCGATGTCGATGTCGATGTCGATGTCGATGTCGATGTCGATGTCGATGTCGATGTCGATGTCGATGTCGATGTCGATGTCGATGTCGATGTCGATGTCGATGTCGATGTCGATGTCGATGTCGATGTCGATGTCGATGTCGATGTCGATGTCGATGTCGATGTCGATGTCGATGTCGATGTCGATGTCGATGTCGATGTCGATGTCGATGTCGATGTCGATGTCGATGTCGATGTCGATGTCGATGTCGATGTCGATGTCGATGTCGATGTCGATGTCGATGTCGATGTCGATGTCGATGTCGATGTCGATGTCGATGTCGATGTCGATGTCGATGTCGATGTCGATGTCGATGTCGATGTCGATGTCGATGTCGATGTCGATGTCGATGTCGATGTCGATGTCGATGTCGATGTCGATGTCGATGTCGATGTCGATGTCGATGTCGATGTCGATGTCGATGTCGATGTCGATGTCGATGTCGATGTCGATGTCGATGTCGATGTCGATGTCGATGTCGATGTCGATGTCGATGTCGATGTCGATGTCGATGTCGATGTCGATGTCGATGTCGATGTCGATGTCGATGTCGATGTCGATGTCGATGTCGATGTCGATGTCGATGTCGATGTCGATGTCGATGTCGATGTCGATGTCGATGTCGATGTCGATGTCGATGTCGATGTCGATGTCGATGTCGATGTCGATGTCGATGTCGATGTCGATGTCGATGTCGATGTCGATGTCGATGTCGATGTCGATGTCGATGTCGATGTCGATGTCGATGTCGATGTCGATGTCGATGTCGATGTCGATGTCGATGTCGATGTCGATGTCGATGTCGATGTCGATGTCGATGTCGATGTCGATGTCGATGTCGATGTCGATGTCGATGTCGATGTCGATGTCGATGTCGATGTCGATGTCGATGTCGATGTCGATGTCGATGTCGATGTCGATGTCGATGTCGATGTCGATGTCGATGTCGATGTCGATGTCGATGTCGATGTCGATGTCGATGTCGATGTCGATGTCGATGTCGATGTCGATGTCGATGTCGATGTCGATGTCGATGTCGATGTCGATGTCGATGTCGATGTCGATGTCGATGTCGATGTCGATGTCGATGTCGATGTCGATGTCGATGTCGATGTCGATGTCGATGTCGATGTCGATGTCGATGTCGATGTCGATGTCGATGTCGATGTCGATGTCGATGTCGATGTCGATGTCGATGTCGATGTCGATGTCGATGTCGATGTCGATGTCGATGTCGATGTCGATGTCGATGGATGGAAATCACTTCTTTTAGAGAACCTGCCATATCTCGAAAACGGTGCGTCTGGCATATCTCGAAAACGATGTGTCCAGGGTCGAAGGTCTTTGACCCATCGATAGGGGTTGAAAAGGCGCATCTGACCATGCCAACATTTTTCTTGCTAACCCCACCAGGAGCCTGGACACGCCAGGTTCTCTAAAGGAAGTGATTTTCCAGGCTCCTGGTGGGGTTAGCAAGAAAAATGTTGGCATGGTCAGATGCGCCTTTTCGACCCCTATCGATGAATCAGAGATCTTCGACCCCGGACGCACCGTTTTCGAAATATGTCAGGTTCTCTAAAATAAGTGATTTTCCAGGCTCCTGGTGGGGTCAGCAAAAAAATGTTGGCATGGTCAGATGCGCCTTTTCGACCCCTATCGATGGGTCAGAGATCTTCTATCTTGGACGCACCGTTTTCGAGATATGGCAGGTTCTCTAAAGGAAGTGATTTTCCAGCCTCCTGGTGGGGTTAGCAAAAAAAAGTTGCCATGGTCAGATGCGCCTTTTCAACCCCTTTCGATGGGTCAGAGCTCCCTTACCCTGGACGCACCGTTTTCGAGATATGCCAGGTTCTCTAAAAGAAGTGATTTTCCAGGCTCCTGGTGGGGTTAACAAAAAAAAGTTGGCATGGTCAGATGCGCCTTTTCGACCACTATCGATGGGTCAGAGATCTTCGATCCTGGACGCACCGTTTTCGAGATATGGCAGGTTCTCTAAAGGAAGTGATTTTCCAGCCTCCTGGTGGGGTTAGCAAAAAAAAGTTGCCATGGTCAGATGCGCCTTTTCAAACCCTATCGATGGGTCAAAGACCTTCGACCCTGGACACATCGTTTTCGAGATATGCCAGGTTCTCTAAAAGAAGTGATTTTCCAGGCTCCTGGTGGGGTTAGCAAAAAAAAGTTGGCATGGTCAGATGCGCCTTTTCAACCCCTATCGATGGGTCAGAGATCTTCGATCCTGGACGCACCGTTTTCGAGATATGGCAGGTTCTCTAAAGGAAGTGATTTTCCAGCCTCCTGGTGGGGTTAGCAAAAAAAAGTTGCCATGGTCAGATGCGCCTTTTCAACCCCTATCGATGGGTCAGAGATCTTCGACCCTGGACGCACCGTTTTCGAGATATGCCAGGATCTCTAAAATAAGTGATTTTCCAGGCTCCTGGTGGGGTTAACAAAAAAAAGTTGGCATGGTCAGATGCGCCTTTTCAACCCCTTTCGATGGGTCAGAGCTCCCTTACCCTGGACGCACCGTTTTCGAGATATGCCAGGTTCTCTAAAGGAAGTGATTTTCCAGCCTCCTGGTGGGGTTAGCAAAAAAAAGTTGCCATGGTCAGATGCGCCTTTTCAACCCCTATCGATGGGTCAGAGATCTTCGACCCTGAACGCACCGTTTTCGAGATATGCCAGGTTCTCTAAAATAAGTGATTTTCCAGGCTCCTGGTGGGGTCAGCAAAAAAAAGTTGGCATGGTCAGATGCGCCTTTTCGACCCCTATCGATGGGTCAGAGATCTTCTATCTTGGACGCACCGTTTTCGAGATATGGCAGGTTCTCTAAAGGAAGTGATTTTCCAGCCTCCTGGTGGGGTTAGCAAAAAAAAGTTGCCATGGTCAGATGCGCCTTTTCAACCCCTATCGATGGGTCAGAGATCTTCGACCCTGGACGCACCGTTTTCGAGATATGCCAGGTTCTCTAAAATAAGTGATTTTCCAGGCTCCTGGTGGGGTTAGCAAAAAATAGTTTGGCATGGTCAGATGCGCCTTTTCAACCCCTTTCGATGGGTCAGAGCTCCCTTACCCTGGACGCACCGTTTTCGAGATATGCCAGGTTCTCTAAAATAAGTGATTTTCCAGGCTCCTGGTGGGGTTAACAAAAAAAAGTTGGCATGGTCAGATGCGCCTTTTCAACCCCTTTCGATGGGTCAGAGATCTTCGACCATGGACGCACCGTTTTCGAGATATGCCAGGTTCTCTAAAATAAGTGATTTTCCAGGCTCCTGGTGGGGTCAGCAAAAAAATGTTGGCATGGTCAGATGCGCCTTTTCGACCCCTACCGATGGGTCAGAGATCTTCGATCCTGGACGCACCGTTTTCGAGATATGCAAGGTTCTCTAAAAGAAGTGATTTCCAGCCTCCTGGTGGGGTTAACAAAAAAAAGTTGGCATGGTCAGATGCGCCTTTTCGACTTCTATCGTTGGGCCAGAGATCGCCGACTTCGGATGCACCGTTTACGAGACACGCCAGGTTCTCTAAAGGAAGTGATTTTCCAGGCTCCTGGTGGGGTCAGCAAAAAAAAGTTGGCATGGTCAGATGCGCCTTTTCGGTAGGGGTCGAAAAGGCGCATCTGACCATGCCAACATTTTTTTGCTGACCCCACCAGGAGCCTGGAAAATCACTTCTTTTAGAGAACCTGGCATATCTCGAAAACGATGTGTCCAGGGTCGAAGGTCTTTGACCCATCGATAGGGTTTGAAAAGGCGCATCTGACCATGCCAACTTTTTTTTGCTAACCCCACCAGGAGCCTGGAAAATCACTTCTTTTAGAGAACCTTGCATATCTCGAAAACGGTGCGTCCAGGATCGAAGATCTCTGACCCATCGATAGGGGTTGAAAAGGCGCAGCTGACCATGCCAACTTTTTTTTGCTAACCCCACCAGGAGGCTGGCAAATCACTTCCTTTAGAGAACCTGCCATTTCTCGAAAACGGTGCGTCCATGGTCGAAGATCTCTGACCCATCGATAGGGGTTGAAAAGGCGCAGCTGACCATGCCAACTTTTTTTTGCTAACCCCACCAGGAGGCTGGAAATCACTTCTTTTAGAGAACCTGCCATATCTCGAAAACGGTGCGTCCAGGGTAGAAGATCTCTGACCCATCGATAGTGGTCGAAAAAGCGCATCTGAAGATTCCAACTTTTTTTTGCTAACCCCACCAGGAGGCTGGAAAATCACTTCTTTTAGAGAACCTGCCATATCTCGAAAACGGTGCGTCCAAGATAGAAGATCTCTGACCCATCGATAGGGGTCGAAAAGGCGCATCTGACCATGCCAACATTTTTTTGCTGACCCCACCAGGAGCCTGGAAAATCACTTCTTTTAGAGAACCTGGCATATCTCGAAAACGATGTGTCCAGGATCGAAGATCTCTGACCCATCGATAGTGGTCGAAAAGGCGCATCTGACCATGCGAACATTTTTTTGCTAACCCCACCAGGAGCCTGGAAAATCACTTCTTTTAGAGAACCTGGCGTGTCTCGAAAACGGTGCATCCGAAATAGGCGATCTCTGGCCCAGCGATAGAGGTCGAAAAGGCGCATCTGACCATGCCAACATTTTTCTTGCTAACCCCACCAGGAGCCTGGACACGCCAGGTTCTCTAAAGGAAGTGATTTTCCAGCCTCCTGGTGGGGTTAGCAAAAAAAAGTTGCCATGGTCAGATGCGCCTTTTCGACCCCTATCGATGGGTCAGAGATCTTCTATCTTGGACGCACCGTTTTCGAGATATGGCAGGTTCTCTAAAGGAAGTGATTTTCCAGCCTCCTGGTGGGGTTAGCAAAAAAAAGTTGCCATGGTCAGATGCGCCTTTTCAACCCCTTTCGATGGGTCAGAGCTCCCTTACCCTGGACGCACCGTTTTCGAGATATGCCAGGTTCTCTAAAAGAAGTGATTTTCCAGGCTCCTGGTGGGGTTAACAAAAAAAAGTTGGCATGGTCAGATGCGCCTTTTCGACCACTATCGATGGGTCAGAGATCTTCGATCCTGGACGCACCGTTTTCGAGATATGGCAGGTTCTCTAAAGGAAGTGATTTTCCAGCCTCCTGGTGGGGTTAGCAAAAAAAAGTTGGCATGGTCAGATGCGCCTTTTCAAACCCTATCGATGGGTCAAAGACCTTCGACCCTGGACACATCGTTTTCGAGATATGCCAGGTTCTCTAAAAGAAGTGATTTTCCAGGCTCCTGGTGGGGTTAGCAAAAAAAAGTTGGCATGGTCAGATGCGCCTTTTCAACCCCTATCGATGGGTCAGAGATCTTCGACCCTGGACGCACCGTTTTCGAGATATGCCAGGTTCTCTAAAATAAGTTATTTTCCAGGCTCCTGGTGGGGTTAACAAAAAAAAGTTGGCATGGTCAGATGCGCCTTTTCGACCCCTATCGATGGGTCAGAGATCTTCTATCTTGGACGCACCGTTTTCGAGATATGGCAGGTTCTCTAAAGGAAGTGATTTTCCAGCCTCCTGGTGGGGTTAGCAAAAAAAAGTTGGCATGGTCAGATGCGCCTTTTCGACCCGATGTCGATGTCGATGTCGATGTCGATGTCGATGTCGATGTCGATGTCGATGTCGATGTCGATGTCGATGTCGATGTCGATGTCGATGTCGATGTCGATGTCGATGTCGATGTCGATGTCGATGTCGATGTCGATGTCGATGTCGATGTCGATGTCGATGTCGATGTCGATGTCGATGTCGATGTCGATGTCGATGTCGATGTCTATGTCGATGTCGATGTCGATGTCGATGTCGATGTCGATGTCTATGTCGATGTCGATGTCGATGTCGATGTCGATGTCGATGTCGATGTCGATGTCGATGTCGATGTCGATGTCGATGTCGATGTCGATGTCGATGTCGATGTCGATGTCGATGTCGATGTCGATGTCGATGTCGATGTCGATGTCGATGTCGATGTCGATGTCGATGTCGATGTCGATGTCGATGTCGATGTCGATGTCGATGTCGATGTCGATGTCGATGTCGATGTCGATGTCGATGTCGATGTCGATGTCGATGTCGATGTCGATGTCGATGTCGATGTCGATGTCGATGTCGATGTCGATGTCGATGTCGATGTCGATGTCGATGTCGATGTCGATGTCGATGTCGATGTCGATGTCGATGTCGATGTCGATGTCGATGTCGATGTCGATGTCGATGTCGATGTCGATGTCGATGTCGATGTCGATGTCGATGTCGATGTCGATGTCGATGTCGATGTCGATGTCGATGTCGATGTCGATGTCGATGTCGATGTCGATGTCGATGTCGATGTCGATGTCGATGTCGATGTCGATGTCGATGTCGATGTCGATGTCGATGTCGATGTCGATGTCGATGTCGATGTCGATGTCGATGTCGATGTCGATGTCGATGTCGATGTCGATGTCGATGTCGATGTCGATGTCGATGTCGATGTCGATGTCGATGTCGATGTCGATGTCGATGTCGATGTCGATGTCGATGTCGATGTCGATGTCGATGTCGATGTCGATGTCGATGTCGATGTCGATGTCGACATTTTTTTTGTTAACCCCACCAGGAGGCTGGAAATCACTTCTTTTAGAGAACCTGCCATATCTCGAAAACGGTGCGTCCAGGGTAGAAGATCTCTGACCCATCGATAGGGGTTGAAAAGGCGCATCTGATAATGCCAACATTTTTTTTGCGAACCCCACCAGGAGCCTGGGAAATCACTTCTTTTAGAGAACCTGGCGTGTCTCGTAAACGGTGCATCCGAAGTCGGCGATCTCTGGCCCAACGATAGAAGTCGAAAAGGCGCATCTGACCATGCTAACTTTTTTTTGTTAACCCCACCAGGAGCCTGGAAAATCACTTCTTTTAGAGAACCTGGCATATCTCGAAAACGGTGCGTCCATGGTCGAAGATCTCTGACCCATCGATAGTGGTCGAAAAAGCGCATCTGACCATTCCAACTTTTTTTTGCTAACCCCACCAGGAGGCTGGAAAATCACTTCCTTTAGAGAACCTGCCATATCTCGGAAACGGTGCGTCCAGGATCGAAGATCTCTGACCCATCGGTAGGGGTCGAAAAGGGGCATCTGACCATGTCAACATTTTTTTGCTGACCCCACCAGGAGCCTGGAAAATCACTTCTTTTAGAGAACCTTGCATATCTCGAAAACGGTGCGTCCAGGATCGAAGATCTCTGACCCATCGGTAGGAGTCGAAAAGGCGCAGCTGACCATGCCAACTTTTTTTTGCTAACCCCACCAGGAGGCTGGAAAATCACTTCCTTTAGAGAACCTGCCATTTCTCGAAAACGGTGCGTCCATGGTCGAAGATCTCTGACCCATCGATAGGAGTCGGCAAGGCGCATCTGACCATGCGAACATTTTTTTGCTAACCCCACCAGGAGCCTGGAAAATCACTTCTTTTAGAGAACCTGGCATATCTCGCAAACGGTGCGTCCAGGATCGAAGATCTCTGACCCATCGATAGTGGTCGAAAAGGCGCATCTGACCATGCCAACTTTTTTTTGTTAACCCCACCAGGAGCCTGGAAAATCACTTCTTTTAGAGAACCTGGCATATCTCGAAAACGGTGCGTCCAGGATCGAAGATCTCTGACCCATCGGTAGGGGTCGAAAAGGGGCATCTGACCATGTCAACATTTTTTTGCTGACCCCACCAGGAGCCTGGAAAATCACTTCTTTTAGAGAACCTGGCATATCTCGAAAACGGTGCGTCCAGGGTAAGGGAGCTCTGACCCATCGAAAGGGGTTGAAAAGGCGCATCTGACCATGCCAACTTTTTTTTGTTAACCCCACCAGGAGCCTGGAAAATCACTTCTTTTAGAGAACCTGGCATATCTCGAAAACGGTGCGTCCAGGGTCGAAGATCTCTGACCCATCGATAGGGGTTGAAAAGGCGCATCTGACCATGGCAACTTTTTTTTGCTAACCCCACCAGGAGGCTGGAAAATCACTTCCTTTAGAGAACCTGGCATATCTCGAAAACGGTGCGTCCAGGGTCGAAGATCTCTGACCCATCGATAGGGGTTGAAAAGGCGCATCTGACCATGCCAACTTTTTTTTGCTAACCCCACCAGGAGGCTGGAAATCACTTCTTTTAGAGAACCTGCCATATCTCGAAAACGGTGCGTCCAGGGTAGAAGATCTCTGACCCATCGATAGGGGTTGAAAAGGCGCATCTGATAATGCCAACATTTTTTTTGCGAACCCCACCAGGAGCCTGGGAAATCACTTCTTTTAGAGAACCTGGCGTGTCTCGTAAACGGTGCATCCGAAGTCGGCGATCTCTGGCCCAACGATAGAAGTCGAAAAGGCGCATCTGACCATGCCAACATTTTTTTGCTGACCCCACCAGGAGCCTGGAAAATCACTTCTTTTAGAGAACCTGGCATATCTCGAAAACGATGTGTCCAGGGTCGAAGGTCTTTGACCCATCGATAGGGTTTGAAAAGGCGCATCTGACCATGCCAACTTTTTTTTGCTAACCCCACCAGGAGCCTGGAAAATCACTTCTTTTAGAGAACCTTGCATATCTCGAAAACGGTGCGTCCAGGATCGAAGATCTCTGACCCATCGGTAGGAGTCGAAAAGGCGCATCTGACCATGGCAACTTTTTTTTGCTAACCCCACCAGGAGGCTGGAAAATCACTTCCTTTAGAGAACCTTGCATATCTCGAAAACGGTGCGTCCAGGATCGAAGATCTCTGACCCATCGGTAGGAGTCGAAAAGGCGCATCTGACCATGCGAACATTTTTTTGCTAACCCCACCAGGAGCCTGGAAAATCACTTCTTTTAGAGAACCTGGCATATCTCGAAAACAGTGCGTCCAGAGTCGAAGATCTCTGACCCATCGATAGGGGTTGAAAAGGCGCAGCTGACCATGCCAACTTTTTTTTGCTAACCCCACCAGGAGGCTGGAAATCACTTCTTTTAGAGAACCTGCCATATCTCGGAAACGGTGCGTCCAGGATCGAAGATCTCTGACCCATCGGTAGGGGTCGAAAAGGCGCATCTGACCATGCCAACATTTTTTTTGCGAACCCCACCAGGAGCCTGGAAAATCACTTCTTTTAGAGAACCTGGCATATCTCGAAAACGGTGCGTCCAGGATCGAAGATCTCTGACCCATCGGTAGGGGTCGAAAAGGGGCATCTGACCATGTCAACATTTTTTTGCTGACCCCACCAGGAGCCTGGAAAATCACTTCTTTTAGAGAACCTGGCATATCTCGAAAACGGTGCGTCCAGGGTAAGGGAGCTCTGACCCATCGAAAGGGGTTGAAAAGGCGCATCTGACCATGCCAACTTTTTTTTGTTAACCCCACCAGGAGCCTGGAAAATCACTTCTTTTAGAGAACCTGGCATATCTCGAAAACGGTGCGTCCAGGGTCGAAGATCTCTGACCCATCGATAGGGGTTGAAAAGGCGCATCTGACCATGGCAACTTTTTTTTGCTAACCCCACCAGGAGGCTGGAAAATCACTTCCTTTAGAGAACCTGGCATATCTCGAAAACGGTGCGTCCAGGGTCGAAGATCTCTGACCCATCGATAGGGGTTGAAAAGGCGCATCTGACCATGCCAACTTTTTTTTGCTAACCCCACCAGGAGGCTGGAAATCACTTCTTTTAGAGAACCTGGCATATCTCGAAAACGGTGCGTCCAGGGTAGAAGATCTCTGACCCATCGATAGGGGTTGAAAAGGCGCATCTGATAATGCCAACATTTTTTTTGCGAACCCCACCAGGAGCCTGGGAAATCACTTCTTTTAGAGAACCTGGCGTGTCTCGTAAACGGTGCATCCGAAGTCGGCGATCTCTGGCCCAACGATAGAAGTCGAAAAGGCGCATCTGACCATGCCAACTTTTTTTTGCGAACCCCACCAGGAGCCTGGAAAATCACTTCTTTTAGAGAACCTGGCATATCTCGAAAACGGTGCGTCCAGGATCGAAGATCTCTGACCCATCGATAGGAGTCGAAAAGGCGCATCTGACCATGCGAACATTTTTTTGCTAACCCCACCAGGAGCCTGGAAAATCACTTCTTTTAGAGAACCTGGCATATCTCGAAAACAGTGCGTCCAGAGTCGAAGATCTCTGACCCATCGATAGGGGTTGAAAAGGCGCAGCTGACCATGCCAACTTTTTTTTGCTAACCCCACCAGGAGGCTGGAAAATCACTTCCTTTAGAGAACCTGCCATTTCTCGAAAACGGTGCGTCCATGGTCGAAGATCTCTGACCCATCGATAGGAGTCGAAAAGGCGCATCTGACCATGCGAACATTTTTTTGCTAACCCCACCAGGAGCCTGGAAAATCACTTCTTTTAGAGAACCTGGCATATCTCGCAAACGGTGCGTCCAGGATCGAAGATCTCTGACCCATCGATAGTGGTCGAAAAGGCGCATCTGACCATGCCAACTTTTTTTTGTTAACCCCACCAGGAGCCTGGAAAATCACTTCTTTTAGAGAACCTGGCATATCTCGAAAACGATGTGTCCAGGGTCGAAGGTCTTTGACCCATCGATAGGGGTTGAAAAGGCGCAGCTGACCATGCCAACTTTTTTTTGCTAACCCCACCAGGAGGCTGGAAATCACTTCTTTTAGAGAACCTGCCATATCTCGGAAACGGTGCGTCCAGGATCGAAGATCTCTGACCCATCGGTAGGGGTCGAAAAGGCGCATCTGACCATGCCAACATTTTTTTGCTGACCCCACCAGGAGCCTGGAAAATCACTTCTTTTAGAGAACCTGGCATATCTCGAAAACGATGTGTCCAGGGTCGAAGGTCTTTGACCCATCGATAGGGTTTGAAAAGGCGCATCTGACCATGCCAACTTTTTTTTGCTAACCCCACCAGGAGGCTGGAAAATCACTTCTTTTAGAGAACCTGGCATATCTCGAAAACGGTGCGTCCAGGATCGAAGATCTCTGACCCATCGATAGGAGTCGAAAAGGCGCATCTGACCATGCGAACATTTTTTTGCTAACCCCACCAGGAGCCTGGAAAATCACTTCTTTTAGAGAACCTGGCATATCTCGAAAACAGTGCGTCCAGAGTCGAAGATCTCTGACCCATCGATAGGAGTTGAAAAGGCGCAGCTGACCATGCCAACTTTTTTTTGCTAACCCCACCAGGAGGCTGGAAAATCACTTCCTTTAGAGAACCTGCCATTTCTCGAAAACGGTGCGTCCAGGATCGAAGATCTCTGACCCATCGATAGTGGTCGAAAAGGCGCATCTGACCATGCCAACTTTTTTTTGTTAACCCCACCAGGAGCCTGGAAAATCACTTCTTTTAGAGAACCTGGCATATCTCGAAAACGGTGCATCCAGGATCGAAGATCTCTGACCCATCGGTAGGGGTCGAAAAGGGGCATCTGACCATGTCAACACTTTTTTGCTGACCCCACCAGGAGCCTGGAAAATCACTTCTTTTAGAGAACATTGCATATCTCGAAAACGGTGCGTCCAGGGTAAGGGAGCTCTGACCCATCGAAAGGGGTTGAAAAGGCGCATCTGACCATGCCAACTTTTTTTTGTTAACCCCACCAGGAGCCTGGAAAATCACTTATTTTAGAGAACCTGGCATATCTCGAAAACGGTGCGTCCAGGGTCGAAGATCTCTGACCCATCGATAGGGGTTGAAAAGGCGCATCTGACCATGGCAACTTTTTTTTGCTAACCCCACCAGGAGGCTGGAAAATCACTTATTTTAGAGAACCTGGCATATCTCGAAAACGGTGCGTCCAGGGTCGAAGATCTCTGACCCATCGATAGGGGTCGAAAAGGCGCATCTGACCATGCCAACATTTTTTTGCTTACCCCACCAGGAGCACCGTTTTCGAGATATGCCAGGTTCTCTAAAAGAAGTGATTTTCCAGGCTCCTGGTGGGGTTAACAAAAAAAAGTTGGCATGGTCAGATGCGCCTTTTCAACCCCTATCGATGGGTCAGAGATCTTCGATCCTGGACGCACCGTTTTCGAGATATGGCAGATTCTCTAAAGGAAGTGATTTTCCAGCCTCCTGGTGGGGTTAGCAAAAAAAAGTCGGCATGGTCAGATGCGTTTTTTCAACCCCTATCGATGGGTCAGAGATATTCTACCCTGGACGCACCGTTTTCGAGATATGGCAGGTTCTCTAAAGGAAGTGATTTTCCAGCCTCCTTTTGGGGTTAGCAAAAAAAAGTTGCCATGGTCAGATGCGCCTTTTCAACCCCTATCGATGGGTCAGAGATCTTCGACCCTGGACGCACCGTTTTCGAGATATGCCAGGTTCTCTAAAATAAGTGATTTTCCAGGCTCCTGGTGGGGTCAGCAAAAAAAAGTTGGCATGGTCAGATGCGCCTTTTCGACCCGATGTCGATGTCGATGTCGATGTCGATGTCGATGTCGATGTCGATGTCGATGTCGATGTCGATGTCGATGTCGATGTCGATGTCGATGTCGATGTCGATGTCGATGTCGATGTCGATGTCGATGTCGATGTCGATGTCGATGTCGATGTCGATGTCGATGTCGATGTCGATGTCGATGTCGATGTCGATGTCGATGTCGATGTCGATGTCGATGTCGATGTCGATGTCGATGTCGATGTCGATGTCGATGTCGATGTCGATGTCGATGTCGATGTCGATGTCGATGTCGATGTCGATGTCGATGTCGATGTCGATGTCGATGTCGATGTCGATGTCGATGTCGATGTCGATGTCGATGTCGATGTCGATGTCGATGTCGATGTCGATGTCGATGTCGATGTCGATGTCGATGTCGATGTCGATGTCGATGTCGATGTCGATGTCGATGTCGATGTCGATGTCGATGTCGATGTCGATGTCGATGTCGATGTCGATGTCGATGTCGATGTCGATGTCGATGTCGGTGTCGATGTCGATGTCGGTGTCGATGTCGGTGTCGATATCGATGTCGATGTCGATGTCGATGTCGATGTCGATGTCGATGTCGATGTCGATGTCGATGTCGATGTCGATGTCGATGTCGATGTCGATGTCGATGTCGATGTCGATGTCGATGTCGATGTCGATGTCGATGTCGATGTCGATGTCGGTGTCGATGTCGATGTCGATGTCGATGTCGATGTCGATGTCGATGTCGATGTCGATGTCGATGTCGATGTCGATGTCGATGTCGATGTCGATGTCGATGTCGATGTCGATGTCGATGTCGATGTCGATGTCGATGTCGATGTCGATGTCGATGTCGATGTCGATGTCGATGTCGATGTCGATGTCGATGTCGATGTCGATGTCGATGTCGATGTCGATGTCGATGTCGATGTCGATGTCGATGTCGATGTCGATGTCGATGTCGATGTCGATGTCGATGTCGATGTCGATGTCGATGTCGATGTCGATGTCGATGTCGATGTCGATGTCGATGTCGATGTCGATGTCGATGTCGATGTCGATGTCGATGTCGATGTCGATGTCGATGTCGATGTCGATGTCGATGTCGATGTCGATGTCGATGTCGATGTCGATGTCGATGTCGATGTCGATGTCGATGTCGATGTCGATGTCGATGTCGATGTCGATGTCGATGTCGATGTCGATGTCGATGTCGACGATGTCGATGTCGATGTCGATGTCTATGTCGATGTCTATGTCGATGTTGATGTCGATGTCGATGTCGATGTCGATGTCGATGTCGATGTCGATGTCGATGTCGATGTCGATGTCGATGTCGATGTCGATGTCGATGTCGATGTCGATGTCGATGTCGATGTCGATGTCGATGTCGATGTCGATGTCGATGTCGATGTCGATGTCGATGTCGATGTCGATGTCGATGTCGATGTCGATGTCGATGTCGATGTCGATGTCGATGTCGATGTCGATGTCGATGTCGATGTGATTTTCCAGGCTCCTGGTGAGGTTTGCAAAAAAAATGTTGGCATAGTCAGATGCGCCTTTTCAACCCCTATCGATGGGTCAGAGATCTTCGACCCTGGACGCACCGTTTTTGAGATATGCCAGGTATTCTAAAAGAAGTGATTTTCTAGGCTCCTGGTGGGGTTAGCAAAAAAAAGTCGGCATGGTCAGATGCGCCTTTTCAACCCCTATCGATGGGTCAGAGATCTTCGACCCCGGACGCACTGTTTTCGAGATATGTCAGGTTCTCTAAAAGAAGTAATTTTCCATGCTCCTGGCGGGGTTAGAGATCTTCGACTCTGGACGCACCGTTTTCGCGATATGCCAGGTTCTCTGAAAGAAGTGATTTTCCAGGCTCCTGGTGGGGTTAACAAAAAAATGTTGGTATGGTCGGATGCGCCTTTTCGACCCCTATCGATGAGTCAGAGATCTTCGACCCCGGACGCACCGTTTTCGAGATATGTCAGGTTCTCTTAAAGAAGTGATTTTCCAGGCTCCTGGATGTCGATGTCGATGTCGATGTCGATGTCGATGTCGATGTCGATGTCGATGTCGATGTCGATGTCGATGTCGATGTCGATGTCGATGTCGATGTCGATGTCGATGTCGATGTCGATGTCGATGTCGATGTCGATGTCGATGTCGATGTCGATGTCGATGTCGATGTCGATGTCGATGTCGATGTCGATGTCGATGTCGATGTCGATGTCGATGTCGATGTCGATGTCGATGTCGATGTCGATGTCGATGTCGATGTCGATGTCGATGTCGATGTCGATGTCGATGTCGATGTCGATGTCGATGTCGATGTCGATGTCGATGTCGATGTCGATGTCGATGTCGATGTCGATGTCGATGTCGATGTCGATGTCGATGTCGATGTCGATGTCGATGTCGATGTCGATGTCGATGTCGATGTCGATGTCGATGTCGATGTCGATGTCGATGTCGATGTCGATGTCGATGTCGATGTCGATGTCGATGTCGATGTCGGTGTCGATGTCGATGTCGGTGTCGATGTCGATGTCGGTGTCGATGTCGGTGTCGATATCGATATCGATATCGAAAATGTTCGCATGGTCAGATGCGCCTTTTCGACCCCTTTCGATGGGTCAGAGCTCCCTTACCCTGGACGCACCGTTTTCGAGATATGCCAGGTTCTCTAAAAGAAGTGATTTTCCAGGCTCCTGGTGGTCGATCATCGACATCGACATCGACATCGACATCGACATCGACATCGACATCGACATCGACATCGACATCGACATCGACATCGACATCGACATCGACATCGACATCGACATCGACATCGACATCGACATCGACATCGACATCGACATCGACATCGACATCGACATCGACATCGACATCGACATCGACATCGACATCGACATCGACATCGACATCGACATCGACATCGACATAGACATCGGGTCGAAAAGGCGCATCTGACCATGCCAACTTTTTTTTGCTGACCCCACCAGGAGCCTGGAAAATCACTTATTTTAGAGAACCTGGCATATCTCGAAAACGGTGCGTCCAGGGTCGAAGATCTCTGACCCATCGATAGGGGTTGAAAAGGCGCATCTGATAATGCCAACATTTTTTTTGCGAACCCCACCAGGAGCCTGGGAAATCACTTCTTTTAGAGAACCTGGCGTGTCTCGTAAACGGTGCATCCGAAGTCGGCGATCTCTGGCCCAACGATAGAAGTCGAAAAGGGGCATCTGACCATGCCAACATTTTTTTGCTGACCCCACCAGGAGCCTGGAAAATCACTTCTTTTAGAGAACCTTGCATATCTCGAAAACGGTGCGTCCAGGATCAAAGATCTCTGACCCATCGATAGGGGTTGAAAAGGCGCATCTGACCATGCCAACTTTTTTTTGTTAACCCCACCAGGAGCCTGGAAAATCACTTCTTTTAGAGAACCTGGCATATCTCGAAAACGGTGCGTCCAGGGTCGAAGATCTCTGACCCATCGATAGGGGTTGAAAAGGCGCATCTGATAATGCCAACATTTTTTTTGCGAACCCCACCAGGAGCCTGGGAAATCACTTCTTTTAGAGAACCTGGCGTGTCTCGTAAACGGCGCATCCGGAGTCGGCGATCTCTGGCCCAACGATAGAAGTCGAAAAGGGGCATCTGACCATGCCAACATTTTTTTTGCTGACCCCACCAGGAGCCTGGAAAATCACTTCTTTTAGAGAACCTTGCATATCTCGAAAACGGTGCGTCCAGGATCAAAGATCTCTGACCCATCGATAGGGGTTGAAAAGGCGCATCTGACCATGCCAACTTTTTTTTGTTAACCCCACCAGGAGCCTGGAAAATCACTTCTTTTAGAGAACCTGGCATATCTCGAAAACGGTGCGTCCATGGTCGAAGATCTCTGACCCATCGATAGGAGTCGAAAAGGCGCATCTGACCATGCGAACATTTTTTTGCTAACCCCACCAGGAGCCTGGACACGCCAGGCTCTCAAAGGAAGTGATTTTCCAGGCTCCTGGTGGGGTTAGCAAAAAAAAGTTTGGCATGGTCAGATGCGCCTTTTCAACCCCTTTCGATGGGTCAGAGCTCCCTTACCCTGGACGCACCGTTTTCGAGATATGCCAGGTTCTCTAAAAGAAGTGATTTTCCAGGCTCCTAGTGGGGTTAACAAAAAAAAGTTGGCATGGTCAGATGCGCCTTTTCAACCCCTATCGATGGGTCAGAGATATTCTACCCTGGACGCACCGTTTTCGAGATATGGCAGGTTCTCTAAAGGAAGTGATTTTACAGCCTCCTGGTGGGGTTAGCAAAAAAAAGTTGCCATGGTCAGATGCGCCTTTTCAACCCCTATCGATGGGTCAGAGATCTTCGACCCTGAACGCACCGTTTTCGAGATATGCCAGGTTCTCTAAAATAAGTGATTTTCCAGGCTCCTGGTGGGGTTAGCAAAAAAAAGTTTGGCATGGTCAGATGCGCCTTTTCAACCCCTTTCGATGGGTCAGAGCTCCCTTACCCTGGACGCACCGTTTTCGAGATATGCCAGGTTCTCTAAAAGAAGTGATTTTCCAGGCTCCTGGTGGGGTTAACAAAAAAAAGTTGGCATGGTCAGATGCGCCTTTTCAACCCCTTTCGATGGGTCAGAGCTCCCTTACCCTGGACGCACCGTTTTCGAGATATGCCAGGTTCTCTAAAAGAAGTGATTTTCCAGGCTCCTGGTGGGGTTAACAAAAAAAAGTTGGCATGGTCAGATGCGCCTTTTCAACCCCTATCGATGGGTCAGAGATATTCTACCCTGGACGCACCGTTTTCGAGATATGGCAGGTTCTCTAAAGGAAGTGATTTTCCAGCCTCCTGGTGGGGTTAGCAAAAAAAAGTTGCCATGGTCAGATGCGCCTTTTCAACCCCTATCGATGGGTCAGAGATCTTCGACCCTGAACGCACCGTTTTCGAGATATGCCAGGTTCTCTAAAATAAGTGATTTTCCAGGCTCCTGGTGGGGTCAGCAAAAAAAAGTTGGCATGGTCAGATGCGCCTTTTCGACCCCTATCGATGGGTCAGAGATCTTTGATCCTGGACGCACCGTTTTCGAGATACGCAAGGTTCTCTAAAAGAAGTGATTTTCCAGGCTCCTGGTGGGGTTAGCAAAAAAAAGTCGGCATGGTCAGATGCGTTTTTTCAACCCCTATCGATGGGTCAGAGATATTCTACCCTGGACGCACCGTTTTCGAGATATGGCAGGTTCTCTAAAGGAAGTGATTTTCCAGCCTCCTGGTGGGGTTAGCAAAAAAAAGTTGCGCCTTTTCGACCCGATGTCGGTGTCGATGTCGATGTCGATGTCGATGTCGATGTCGATGTCGATGTCGATGTCGATGTCGATGTCGATGTCGATGTCGATGTCGATGTCGATGTCGATGTCGATGTCGATGTCCATGTCGATGTCGATGTCGATGTCGATGTCGATGTCGATGTCGATGTCGATGTCGATGTCGATGTCGATGTCGATGTCGATGTCGATGTCGATGTCGATGTCGATGTCGATGTCGATGTCGATGTCGATGTCGATGTCGATGTCGATGTCGATGTCGATGTCGATGTCGATGTCGATGTCGATGTCGATGTCGATGTCGATGTCGATGTCGATGTCGATGTCGATGTCGATGTCGATGTCGATGTCGATGTCGATGTCGATGTCGATGTCGATGTCGATGTCGATGTCGATGTCGATGTCGATGTCGATGTCGATGTCGATGTCGATGTCGATGTCGATGTCGATGTCGATGTCGATGTCGATGTCGATGTCGATGTCGATGTCGATGTCGATGTCGATGTCGATGTCGATGTCGATGTCGATGTCGATGTCGATGTCGATGTCGATGTCGATGTCGATGTCGATGTCGATGTCGATGTCGATGTCGATGTCGATGTCGATGTCGATGTCGATGTCGATGTCGATGTCGATGTCGATGTCGATGTCGATGTCGATGTCGATGTCGATGTCGATGTCGATGTCGATGTCGATGTCGATGTCGATGTCGATGTCGATGTCGATGTCGATGTCGATGTCGATGTCGATGTCGATGTCGATGTCGATGTCGATGTCGATGTCGATGTCGATGTCGATGTCGATGTCGATGTCGATGTCGATGTCGATGTCGATGTCGATGTCGATGTCGATGTCGATGTCGATGTCGATGTCGATGTCGATGTCGATGTCGATGTCGATGTCGATGTCGATGTCGATGTCGATGTCGACATTTTTTTTGTTAACCCCACCAGGAGGCTGGAAATCACTTCTTTTAGAGAACCTGCCATATCTCGAAAACGGTGCGTCCAGGGTAGAAGATCTCTGACCCATCGATAGGGGTTGAAAAGGCGCATCTGAAGATTCCAACATTTTTTTTGCGAACCCCACCAGGAGCCTGGGAAATCACTTCTTTTAGAGAACCTGGCGTGTCTCGTAAACGGTGCATCCGAAGTCGGCGATCTCTGGCCCAACGATAGAAGTCGAAAAGGCGCATCTGACCATGCCAACTTTTTTTTGTTAACCCCACCAGGAGCCTGGAAAATCACTTCTTTTGGAGAACCTGGCATATCTCGAAAACGGTGCGTCCATGGTCGAAGATCTCTGACCCATCGATAGTGGTCGAAAAAGCGCATCTGACCATTCCAACTTTTTTTTGCTAACCCCACCAGGAGGCTGGAAAATCACTTCCTTTAGAGAACCTGCCATATCTCGGAAACGGTGCGTCCAGGATCGAAGATCTCTGACCCATCGGTAGGGGTCGAAAAGGGGCATCTGACCATGCCAACATTTTTTTGCTGACCCCACCAGGAGCCTGGAAAATCACTTCTTTTAGAGAACCTTGCATATCTCGAAAACGGTGCGTCCAGGATCAAAGATCTCTGACCCATCGATAGGGGTTGAAAAAACGCATCTGACCATGCCGACTTTTTTTTGCTAACCCCACCAGGAGCCTGGAAAATCACTTCTTTTAGAGAACCTTGCATATCTCGAAAACGGTGAGTCCAGGATCGAAGATCTCTGACCCATCGATAGGGGTTGAAAAGGCGCATCTGACCATGCCAACATTTTTTTTGCAAACCCCACCAGGAGCCTGGAAAATCACTTCTTTTAGAGAACCTGGCGTGTCTCGAAAACGGTGCATCCGAAGTCGGCGATCTCTGGCCCAACGATAGAAGTCGAAAAGGCGCATCTGACCATGCCAACTTTTTTTTGCTAACCCCACCAGGAGCCTGGAAAATCACTTATTTTAGAGAACCTGGCGTATCTCGAAAACGGTGCGTCCAGGGTAGAAGATCTCTGACCCATCGATAGGGGTTGAAAAGGCGCATCTGACCATGGCAACTTTTTTTTGCTAACCCCACCAGGAGGCTGGAAAATCACTTCCTTTAGAGAACCTGCCATATCTCGAAAACGGTGCGTCCAAGATAGAAGATCTCTGACCCATCGATAGGGGTCGAAAAGGCGCATCTGACCATGCCAACATTTTTTTGCTGACCCCACCAGGAGCCTGGAAAATCACTTCTTTTAGAGAACCTGGCATATCTCGAAAACGATGTGTCCAGGGTCGAAGGTCTCTGACCCATCGATAGGGGTTGAAAAGGCGCATCTGACCATGGCAATTTTTTTTTGCTAACCCCACCAGGAAGCTGGAAAATCACTTCCTTTAGAGAACCTGCCATATCTCGAAAACGGTGCGTCCAAGATAGAAGATCTCTGACCCATCGATAGGGGTCGAAAAGGGGCATCTGACCATGCCAACATTTTTTTGCTGACCCCACCAGGAGACTGGAAAATCACTTCTTTTAGAATACCTGGCATATCTCGAAAACGGTGCGTCCAGGGTCGAAGATCTCTGACCCATCGATAGGGGTTGAAAAGGCGCATCTGACCATGCCAACATTTTTTTGCTGACCCCACCAGGAGGCTGGAAAATCAGTTCTTTTAGAGAACCTGCCATATCTCGAAAACGGTGCGTCCAGGGTAGAAGATCTCTGACCCATCGATAGGGGTTGAAAAAACGCATCTGACCATGCCGACTTTTTTTTGCTAACCCCACCAGGAGCCTGGAAAATCACTTCTGTTAGAGAACCTTGCATATCTCGAAAACGGTGCGTCCAGGATCGAAGATCTCTGACCCATCGATAGGGGTTGAAAAGGCGCATCTGACCATTTCAACTTTTTTTTGCTAACCCCACCAGGAGCCTGGAAAATCACTTCTTTTAGAATACCTGGCATATCTCAAAAACGGTGCGTCCAGGGTCGAAGATCTCTGACCCATCGATAGAAGTCGAAAAGGCGCATCTGACCATGCCGACTTTTTTTTGCTAACCCCACCAGGAGCCTTTAAATTCACTTCTTTTAGAGAACCTTTCGTGTCTCGAAAACGGTGCATCCGAAATCGGCGATCTCTGGCCCAGCGATAGAGGTCGAAAAGGCGCATCTGACCATGCCGACTTTTTTTTTGTTAACCCCACCAGGAGCCTGGAAAATCACTTCTTTTCGAGAACCTGGCATATCTCGAAAACGGTGCGCCCAGGGTCGAAGATCTCTGACCCATCGATAGGGGTTGAAAAGGCGCATCTGACTATGCCAACATTTTTTTTGCAAACCCCACCAGGAGCCTGGAAAATCGCTTCTTTTAGAGAACCTGACATATCTCGAAAACGGTGCATCCGAAATAGGCGATCTCTGGCCCAGCGATAGAGGTCGAAAAGGCGCATCTGACCATGCCAACATTTTTCTTGCTAACCCCACCAGGAGCCTGGACACGCCAGGTTCTCTAAAGGAAGTGATTTTCCAGGCTCCTGGTGGGGTTAGCAAAAAAAAGTCGGCATGGTCAGATGCGTTTTTTCAACCCCTATCGATGGGTCAGAGATCTTCTACCCTGGACGCACCGTTTTCGAGATACGGCAGGTTCTCTAAAGGAAGTGATTTTCCAGCCTCCTGGTTGGGTTAGCAAAAAAAAAGTTGCCATGGTCAGATGCGCCTTTTCGACTTCTATCGTTGGGCCAGAGATCGCCGACTTCGGATGCACCGTTTTCGAGACACGCCAGGTTCTCTAAAAGAAGTGTTTTTCCAGGCTCCTGGTGGGGTTTGCAAAAAAAAATTTGGCATGGTCAGATGCGCCTTTTCAACCCCTATCGATGGGTCAGAGATCTTCGATCCTGGACGCACCGTTTTCGAGATATGGCAGGTTCTCTAAAAGAACTGATTTTCCAGTCTCCTGGTGGGGTTAGCAAAAAAAAGTCGGCATGGTCAGATGCGTTTTTTCAACCCCTATCGATGGGTCAGAGATCTTCTACCCTGGACGCACCGTTTTCGAGATATGCCAGGTTCTCTAAAATAAGTGATTTTCCAGGCTCCTGGTGGGGTCAGCAAAAAAATGTTGGCATGGTCAGATGCGCCTTTTCGACTTCTATCGTTGGGCCAGAGATCGCCGACTTCGGATGCACCGTTTTCGAGACACGCCAGGTTCTCTAAAAGAAGTGATTTTCCAGGCTCCTGGTGGGGTTTGCAAAAAAAATGTTGGCATGGTCAGATGCGCCTTTTCAACCCCTATCGATGGGTCAGAGATCTTCGACCCCGGACGCACCGTTTTCGAAATATGCCAGGTATTCTAAAAGAACTGATTCCAGTCCAAAGTTTGGCATGGTCAGATGCGCCTTTTCAACCCCTATCGATGGGTCAGAGATCTTCGACCCTGGACGCACCGTTTTCGAGATATGCCAGGTTCTCTAAAGGAAGTGATTTTCCAGCCTCCTGGTTGGGTTAGCAAAAAAAAAGTTGCCATGGTCAGATGCGCCTTTTCAACCCCTATCGATGAGTCAGAGATCTTCGACCCTGGACGCACCGTTTTCGAGATATGCCAGGTTCTCTAAAAGAAGTGATTTTCCAGGCTCCTGGTGGGGTTAGCAAAAAAAAGTTGGCATGGTCAGATGCGCCTTTTCAAACCCTATCGATGGGTCAGAGATCTTCGACCCTGGACGCACCGTTTTCGAGATATGGCAGGTTCTCTAAAATAAGTGATTTTCCAGGCTCCTGGTGGGGTCAGCAAAAAAAAGTTGGCATGGTCAGATGCGCTTTTTCAACCCCTATCGATGGGTCAGAGATCTTTGATCCTGGACGCACCGTTTTCGAGATATGCAAGGTTCTCTAAAAGAAGTGATTTTCCAGCCTCCTGGTGGGGTTTGCAAAAAAAATGTTGGCATGGTCAGATGCGCCTTTTCAACCCCTATCGATGGGTCAGAGATCTTCGACCCCGGACGCACCGTTTTCGAAATATGCCAGGTATTCTAAAAGAACTGATTCCAGTCCAAAGTTTGGCATGGTCAGATGCGCCTTTTCAACCCCTATCGATGGGTCAGAGATCTTCGACCCCGGACGCACCGTTTTCGAAATATGTCAGGTTCTCTAAAGGAAGTGATTTTCCAGCCTTCTGGTGGGGTTAGCAAAAAAAAGTTTGGAATGGTCAGATGCGCTTTTTCGACCCCTATCGATGGGTCAGAGATCGACATCGACATCGACATCGACATCGACATCGACATCGACATCGACATCGACATCGACATCGACATCGACATCGACATCGACATCGACATCGACATCGACATCGACATCGACATCGACATCGACATCGACATCGACATCGACATCGACATCGACATCGACATCGACATCGACATCGACATCGACATCGACATCGACATCGACATCGACATCGACATCGACATCGACATCGACATCGACATCGACATCGACATCGACATCGACATCGACATCGACATCGACATCGACATCGACATCGACATCGACATCGACATCGACATCGACATCGACATCGACATCGACATCGACATCGACATCGACATCGACATCGACATCGACATCGACATCGACATCGACATCGACATCGACATCGACATCGACATCGACATCGACATCGACATCGACATCGACATCGACATCGACATCGACATCGACATCGACATCGACATCGACATCGACATCGACATCGACATCGACATCGACATCGACATCGAACATCGACATCGACATCGACATCGACATCGACATCGACATCGACATCGACATCGACATCGACATCGACATCGACATCGACATCGACATCGACATCGACATCGACATCGACATCGACATCGACATCGACATCGACATCGACATCGACATCGACATCGACATCGACATCGACATCGACATCGACATCGACATCGACATCGACATCGACATCGACATCGACATCGACATCGACATCGACATCGACATCGACATCGACATCGACATCGACATCGACATCGACATCGACATCGACATCGACATCGACATCGACATCGACATCGACATCGACATCGACATCGACATCGACATCGACATCGACATCGACATCGACATCGACATCGACATCGACATCGACATCGACATCGACATCGACATCGACATCGACATCGACATCGACATCGACATCGACATCGACATCGACATCGACATCGACATCGACATCGACATCGACATCGACATCGACATCGACATCGACATCGACATCGACATCGACATCGACATCGACATCGACATCGACATCGACATCGACATCGACATCGACATCGACATCGACATCGACATCGACATCGACATCGACATCGACATCGACATCGACATCGACATCGACATCGACATCGACATCGACATCGACATCGACATCGACATCGACATCGACATCGACATCGACATCGACATCGACATCGACATCGACATCGACATGATATGATATGAATAGCAATGTGAATGATCTGGAATTGTATGGCGTGAAAGAATATCTGGAGATGCTGGCGTCACTTGGGTTGACTAATGTGATAACGGAGTATACCAGAGTAGATCCAAACACAGGATCAAAAACAACGATTGACCACATCTTAACGAACGCTATGCAAAACCAAATCAATTCAGCTGTAATTGAAAGTTGTATCACAGATCATTACCCAATAATATACTTCCCACCAATGAAAAAATCTGCTGTTAAAGAAAGTACAGTCAGCTTGTCCTATATATCTAACGCAAAGGTTAACGAATTAATTACAGAAACAAATTGGGAGGAAGTCGTGAATGAAAGTGATGCTGGTTCACTTTATCAGAAACTTCTCGATAAAATGACATATATATATGATCGAGCGACATCTATCAAGCAAATAAAATACAGAAGAAAGTTTAACCCATGGATGTCTACTGAAATTATTGATAAATGTAGAAAAAGGGATGAACTTTACAGAAGGTGGAAAAACAATCGACTGAACAAATCTTATGAAATGGAGTATAAGTCTTTTAGAAACAAACTCAACAAGGAAATAATTGCTCAAAAAGCCTGTTTTTATAAAACCAAGTTCAGCCAAATCAGGCATGACCCTCGTAGAACATGGAGTCTTATTAACGAAATACTGGGAAGGAAAAAACCTGGTCTTGATGAAACTGTAACAAAGAACTTCTCTGGCAAAATGTGTCTGAATAACCTTGCTGGTGCATTTGCAAACAATTTTGGCACTCAGATAAAAAACATTATTCATCAATGCGACACTGTTACATCGACACATCCGAGTTCAACATTAGCCAGATCTGTATTCGTACAAGAAACAAGTTTTTCGGAAATACGGGGAATCATTCATTCACTCAGTGATAAAAAATCGCCAGGTTTCGACGGAATAAGAGCCGTTGATATAAAAAGACACTCGGGCATATTTACGCCAATGCTGTGCAAATTCGTTAACCTTAGCTTAAATCAAGCAAAAATTCCTGCAACTTTGAAAACAGCTGTAGTCAGGCCAATATATAGAGGAGGTATCAAAAGCGAGCTCAGCAATTACAGGCCTATATCAATATTGCCGATAATTGAAAAGTGCCTTGAAGAGGTAGTAACAAAGAGACTTCAAGATTTCATAGATAAAAATTCTATCATACATACAAGCCAGTACGGCTTTCAGAAAAATAAAAGCACTTGTAAACTTTTAGGAGAATTTGCCAATTGTGTTAACGAAGGCCTAAACAAAAGCTACCATATACTTGTGCTGTTCGTTGATTTCAGCAAGGCTTTTGACACACTGAACCATGATAAACTAATAGAAGCACTTGAAAACATTGGAATAAGAGGTCTGATGGCAGACTGGCTAAGAGAATACTTAAACAACAGACAATTCTGTGTCAAAATCAACCAGACATATAGCCAAAAGAAACGCGTGCAATATGGAGTCCCTCAAGGTTCAAAATTGGGTCCGCTCCTCTTCATTTTATACACCAACGAGTTGTTAAAAGTATTCAAACAGGCCATCCCATTCGCGTATGCAGACGACACGGCGATAGTAGTGCGACACAGATCTTTGCATACGGCAACATCAATTATGCAGGAGGAGTTTGATGATGCAGTGAAATGGTGTCATGATAACGGATTAGTGATTAACGCTTCGAAAACAAAAATGATGCACATCAGAAACCCGCAATTCAAGGCTACCGAACAGCAAATATACTGTAGGAATGACTCCTGTCGTACCTCTACTAGCTGTCCTATAGATATAGTAGAAAGTTACAAGTATCTAGGAGTAACAATTGACAGACATTTCTTATGGGATAAGCATATTGATCAATTACGATCGAGTATTAAGGGAGCACTATACGCACTAACCCATCTGCAGTACCATGCACCAACATCAGTTCTAAGGAATGTGTACTTTGCGCTAGTGGAATCTAAACTGAGATATGGAATACTGGCATGGGGTAATTCATCAGCCACACATATAAGAAAGTTACAAAAACTGCAAAATGTTGCACTGAAAAAAATAAATGTACCTTCTCATCGAAATTTTGCTGAGCGACAAAGGTTTAATGTTCTTCAAGTGGAAGACATCTTCAAAATGACGCTCATATTAGAATACCAAGACGATCGACGATTCACCACACCAATTAACCATGCGATAAATACAAGAAGACGTGCACAAGGTATGCTCCAAGAACCTCGGTTTTACAATAACTATGGAAGAAGAGAGTTGAAATGCAGTGTTCCTGAAGCTCTCAACACAATTCCGCAAGAGCTTAGACAAATTAGAAATTTTAAAACTCGAAAAAAAAATCTTAAAAAACTTTCGGTTCTCTAAAAGAAGTGATTTTTCAGGCTCCTGGTGGGGTCAGCAAAAAAATGTTGGCATGGTCAGATGCGTCTTTTCGACCCCTATCGATGGGTCAGAGATCTTCTTTGGCAATAAATAAAAACAAAACAAAAAAAAAAATGTTACGTTGTGGAAACTGCGAGAATGACATCTCTACCGAGAGTGATTGTGTTAAGTGCTCCGCTTGCCCAAGAAAACTCCACTTCGGCTGCACCACCATCACAGCCAGAACTTTCAGGGGGATGTCGACAGAGCAGAAGAAATTCTGGAAGTGCCAATACTGTCGTGCTCGTCCCGCGACACCGAATGAGGACAGACAGCCCGATGCGCAAGAGCTCAGGGCACCTAAGGAGTCCATCAGCGCAGATGTCAAAAAGGACATCACAGAAATCGAAGAAACGCTGAAAGATTATTTGAGATGTGTAGATTTCTTGTCCAAGGGATATGATGACGTGAAAGAGACACTAAGGAAAAGTAATGAGCTCTTACATGCACTAACGGGACAGATAAACGATCTAAAAACACAATGTCAACAGAAAGACACGATTATTACAGGCATGCAAAAACAAATAAACAAATTGGAACAAGAGACAATCAAGAACAACATAGAAATTTCAAACATTCCTTTCAATAAAGATGAAAACTTGCTGGACCTGGTGAAGGATATTGCTGCTGCAGTAGGTTCTGAAATCAAAGAAACTGACGTTGAAAGTGTATATCGTATTAACACACGACAAACCTCAGAAGCACCGAAGTTAGTGATAGCTTTAACTAATTCCACCTGCAAGCAAAAGATCTTGAAATCTGCAAAATCACGAGGTCCGTTGAAAGCTTTAAATGTTGTAAAAACTATCAATATGCCCAAAATCACAGAAAGTAGCAAAACTGAACTATTAAACAGCAAAATATAATGTTTACCGGCATAAATATAAATGAAGTGGAAAATTTGGATTGTCTGTGTTTGTACATGAATATAAGGTCGTTGAGAAAACATTGGAATAATTTTGTATGTAGCATAAATAATATAATTAAATGCATTGAAATAATCATACTGGTGGAAACAAACATCTACGATGAAGAAAATTCAGTATATCAACTAGACGGTTTTAATTCGGAATTTCTAAATAGACCTTATAGAAGTGGTGGAATCGCTATGTTTGTGAGAAAAGACATTCGTTATGAAAGAACCGTCTACAGAAATGTGAATTATGAAAACCTACAGATACAAGCAAAAGTAAACAACAAAGAATTTACATTTCTGGCGATTTACAGACCACCAAGATTATCGGCATATAATTTCATAGAAGAATTAGAAAACCATTTAAATTCGGTTATCAATAACCAAAATTTAGTATTAATGGGAGACATGAATATAGATGTTAACAAGGACCACGATATTGATGCGGCAAGATACCTTGAAATGATAAGTGGTAAAGGCCTCCAGAATATTGTTGAATCAAACACCAGAATGGACTTTAACAGAGGCTCCAGTACAACAATCGACCATTGCTTGGTACGTTGTGAGCTTAAAACAATATATGCAGCTACTGTTGAATCAAATATATCGGATCATTACACGCTAATGCTTGGAATACCCAAAGATTCAAAAACACAGAGCAAAACAACGACAAAATCAGTGCTAAGCGAGAGCAGAGTACGTGAACAATTGTCGAAAGTTAACTGGAGCCTTCTGAATAATGAAACTAATGTTGATGATATGTATGATAAGTTAGCAGATATATTCAATGGTGTGTACGAAAAATCCTATGTAAATATTAAAGTAAAGGAAAGAGAAAAACCAAATCCATGGATAACAGCGGAAATTCTAGACCTGTGTAAGACAAGAGATAAGCTGTACAATAAATGGAAAAGTAACAGACAGTGCCAAAGTTACGAAAATCAGTACAAAATATTTCCAAAATTATGTAAATAAAATGATTAAAACTATAAAATCGGAGTATTACAAAAACAAATTTGCAGAGTATAGAAAGGATGCAAAGAGTACCTGGCGACTTATAAACAATTTACTTGGAAAAGTTACCAACAGCATCGATGCAACTATCAGCAGAAATTTCCCATCGGCTTGCAATGCAACAGACATAGCCAACAAATTTGCTTCACAATTCACGGATGAAATAAAATCGATTGTTCGCAAATGCAACATAAAAACATATAGTGGTAGAGAATCGAGTGCAACCCAATCAATGTTCCTTGGAAACGTATCCGAAACCGAAATAGCTAACATTTTGAACAAGATGAACGCAAATATCAGGGCTAAGGACTTGAAACACAACTCGAGTGTCTTAGCACCCACAGTCACGCAATTGATGACTAAGTCTTTGGAGGAAAGTCAATTTCCAAAGAAACTTAAAACAGCCATTGTACGACCTATCTATAAGTCCGGGACAAAATCCGATGTCTCGAACTACCGTCCTATCTCAATACTACCAGCGATTGATAAAGTCTTGGAAGAAGTAATGGCGAGAAGGTTGCAAGATTATGTTGCCAAATACCAGATTATAAATAAGAATCAGTATGGTTTCCTGAGAAACCGAAATGTAAATCAACTACTGAGTGAATTTGCCAATTATATAAACAGCAATCTCAATAAGAACTTCGACTCGCTGGTGATCTTTCTAGACTTCAAGAAAGCTTTTGACACACTTTACAACACGAACATCATCAAAATGCTGGAGAAGATAGGAATTCGTGGTCGAACATTGGACTGCTTTGCGAGTGTGATCTTCGGAATAGAGATTTCAGAGTAAACATATCGAACAGCTATAGTAATTTGGGAAATGTTGAATTTGGTGTACCTCAAGGTTCGAGTCTAGGATCTCTCCTATTCATCGTATATGTTTTGGTTATCAATATGCTGATGATACGGCCATCATTGTGAGCCACAAAGACATTAACATTGCCACTCAAACAATGCAATCAGAGTTCGATAATATTCTGCGATGGTGTCACGATAATGGTCTTGTTATAAACTCGAAGAAAACCAAGGTCATGCATATTCGTCCACATCACATAATAAGAACACCAAGTTCCACAGTTTCGAGTGCCTGCACAGGTCTCATCAAGCACCTGAGACAGGTGGCTGCGCAGAATATATTGATGCAGTTAACATGTATCGATATCTCGGCATGGAAGTAGACTGCAACTTTAAGTGGGACTATAAGGTACTTATGCAGGCGACTTCGGCAGTCGACATATGCTCTTTTCCACCTGAGCAACCACACGTCGCCTGAAGTACTGTCTCTGGTGGAGTCGATACTTCAGTACGGAATAACGGCGTGGGGTAACGCAGCGCAACATAGAATAATGGACTGATACACCTACACCCCTCCACCGACCACCCTTTCAAAGTTTATGGGAGTCCTCGTAAATAAATCGGCAGCCTTCATAAATTGCCGAACTATATGTGTGATGGGCCATATGTACAACGCGCCTCTCGAGAACAATGCCCCGCTGCTGCTGACTGCCGAAATCCATTTAAAACTCTTTCCATGTCCACGTACCGGAAGTGGCAACTGCTAAGGAACAGCGGCGCATGGCTTGACTGCCAAGCGTAATGGTTTTTGTTTTGTTATTCTTCGCTTAAGCTTATCTCGACTTCCACTAGACTAACTGCTCCATTTTGCCCGCTCCTTCCACCATCGCTCCTGCCACTGGTTTCGATGGAAGGGTGGCCCGGTCTATTGTTGCTGCGGTGGATTAGGACCCGACTGTCGTGTAATTAATTTTAGTGGATGATATTAAAGGATTATCTGTGATCATTCGGATGGCGGCAACTAATAGTTGGGTGTTCGCTTTCATGTTCGATTGGCGAGACTATTTAATGGCTTGTAGACATGATAATGAAGAGACAATTGCAATTAATTATGGAAAAGGTTGTGGTGGAACGAGGAGGAGGACGTGAAGGATGAGGAATGCGACATTGTTCTGGGTCACATTCGTGTGGACAGAAACTAATAGCATAGTGGACAGATGTGCAGGGACTTTAAGTGGACTTCAGAGACAACAACATGCGACTCCAGTCAAGGGATTAAAGACAAGGATTTTCTGTTCTACACGTGGAATGTGAGGTTCATTAACAGAATAGGCACTGGATAGCTGCAAAGCAGACTTCCGTGCCATCCAGTTCAGTGCAGGTCAATGGGCCGGCCAAGGGGATGAAACAGTGAGAGGCGCTACTAGGATTTGGTTTTGTTGTTCGTCTCAGACTTAGGCAAAAAAGCTTTGCTTGTAAACAATCCGCATCAAGGCTAAATTCGGAAATATCAGATTGAAAGATAACAACAGCAAGGATGACTTCTATGATCTCCTAGAGAGGACGTACGATAAATGCCCAAGCTTCGACAATAAGGGCGTTCTAGGAGATTTCAAAGCAAAGCTGACATCTTTGCTTAGTTCACCCGGAAATGCAGCCTGCACCACACCACATCCGATTACGGACTCAGGCTGGTGGATTTTGTCAAGGGGCGTAATCTCTCTATATAGGTAGCACGCGGTTCCTATCCATGATGGGTCCTAGTGGGCAGCATAATGGGTCCGGGACCAGATCACGTTGCGATCGACGTCAGGCACTCTAGCATTCTTGATGTCCGAACGTTTCGAGGAGCAAAACATAGACTCGGACCATTGCCTTGTAAGAACTCAGATATCGAGAGAACAACGAAATCGAGGAAGAACAACTATTCGCCGATTCAGGAGGAGGCGCACTCTATTGCGATTCCATCGGGTACTCGACCGCTTGGCAGACGCAGGATGAGGTGGTTGGACCAAGTCCCAAATCTCGTCTGGTTCCGCACTACTCGTGATGCTTAGAGTCGAGAGTTAGAGTCGATGACAGAAGATTGAGTGTCTTGACCGATGCGGGTCAGACCATCACGAGAAGCTTCCCCAGTGCCATTCGAAATGCGATGGAAACGTTCCTCAGAGCATTAGCAAAGTCCATCGAAATATCCAAACCAACATCACTACACTTCCTGGTAACCCCAATCACCAATCTTCAGACAAATTCAGTCACATATTCCAAAGGCACTGCCAGGTATGCACAACAAATCGCTGAAAAACAACATTCTCATGACGTCGGCAAATCCGAAAAAAGGTAATTTTATTGCAAATTACACAAAATTCGGGCGAAATTTGAATGCAGTTCGTTTCAATTGAGTGAACCACACACAGCTCCTGTAAAAGGACATGTGAAATTCTCGGCAAAACACGTTTTTCAGATTTCGACATTTTTCACGAGAAAAAATGCAGTAAATTGGGAAATCAATTGAGTAGACTTTTTTTGGTCGGAATGAGTTGATTTTGGATTTTCGGTTAAAAGGACTTCTGGAAGGATATGTATGATTGTAATGATGAGGAAATGTGTGAATTCAATTAAAAACGATATAAAATCGATTGCTGGAGTGTGTAATGAGCGAAAAACGCATGAAAACGCGTGTTGTTTGAGGAAATTCGAGTTTTTGGCTGTCGATGTGGGTTTGGTGGCATGTATAGACATCGGTTAAGCGGAATAAAGTAGTCTGCCTGATCTGTGGACTGCTGAATTTTGGTAATCCTTTGAAAATATACCAAAATCGTAATTCGATTCTGATACCTTCTACCGGACGTCCTTCACAGCGGGGTTTGAGTGCATCCTTGTGTGGATTTACAACTTTCACTTAAATTTCAGATGACTTTTAAAGTCCGAGTGCTACAACATTTTGAAAGTGTAACCTCATATTACATCAGGTACCTGAGTCCGGTCTTCTGTCAGAGAGCAGATCCTGAATACAGACAGTACTAAACAGAATTATGAATCGTGTGTCAGTGGACCATCTACGATTTGCTATCGGGATAGAATCAAGTTCAATCAGAACGCGTTAAATCAAGCAATTCTGCCCGCGTTCTGTCAGCTCATTGAGTGATTGAAGAACGTAAACCATTTCCTGCATTCCTCCACTTTATTGCACACTAAATACACTTGTCCAGAGCTCGTCCGTTTTGATTTCGAAAAGAAAACCAATCAAACAACGTTCAACTCGTTCACTGTTGCAGCTTTACGAGAGTCGAGTAAAACAAAATTGCACTCGAAACTCGGACGGGTGGACACATAAAGTGCCTGCACAACACAACTTACGAAATTTCCCTACATTTCCGCTTCGCTCAAGAACTCTCGTAAAACGGCAACAATTTGTGAGGGAATTCGACTTTATCGCTTGGCTGTAAATAAGGTTGGAGTGTCTTGGCATTCCTTCACGTAAGATGCACGAATTTATATCGCGCAAGGACACGAAGCCGGAGGACAATACATCAGCGTGCCATGCACTGGCCAGCTAGCGGCGGGTTGATGTCATTCCATTACGTGATGCCGGGCAGGATAATTCGTTTTATTAGACCACCTCCTTCGGCCCCCAAGACCAGATGTCCGATGTGCACGTACGCTGCTTTTGTAGTCCATCCCAAGTGGAGATATGAATTTTCATAGAGAATGCGTCGTGCTGGGAATGGGTGAAGCTCCAGCGCAAGAATGTCTTCCGCAAGATGGATGTGCTTGATGCACTCACTGGAAGGCACTCAGGGGATTGGGACTCGACTTGTGGTTTTGTTGGGGAATGCTGATACATTTTTGATGGTCTTCATATTTGAAGGATCTAATCTTATTTGTGTTTCATGGTGATGGTGGTGTGCTGGTTCCGCTTTCGACTTGGAAGGACCCTAAGTCCGTTGTGCTGTTAGAATAAGCGGAAGACATTGACGTCGTAATGGAGGCGTTTGCAAGCATTGAGGTGGAAGCAGCTTAAGTTGGTCCGGCTGTTCTCAAGAAAGGACACAGAAGAGACTGGCAGGGAGTAGTTATAACTTCGTTGTCGTCTACCCCGGTTCCTTCGTAAATGGGACGAACTATATCAGTTGCGAGATGAAGTGCATGCATAAGTTTCTTTGGTCTCAAGATGCAGTCAAGTTCTAGTGCCCAAGCTGAGCTACAAACAAGAGGTTGATCATCTCAGTTCTGCTGTACAGCGCAAAGATATGGGCAATATTGTCTTTGTCTTGTCAAGAGAGTAGTTTTGCATCCTTTGATGGCGACCACGAACCAACTAGACGTCCATGACTCCACCGTCGGACCATGTAGACCAGCGACATGAGTCCAGCCAGGCGTCTACGGATCCACCGTCGGACTGTGTAGACAACGTAGCTCCGGCCCGAAGCGTTTTTCAGTCTGAGTCTGTGCCAAAGTTGCGCACACAAGTCAAGAGGCTTATTGGTCTAGACCCAGCTCCATCCCGGACTGTGCCAAAGAAGAAGAAGGATCCTGTACTAGATTGCAGATTTTACACTGAATACGAACCGGGTATGCAGCGTCTTCTTGTAGCGTCGCTTGTCCAGGGCTCCAATCCCGTGTGATGACAATACTCTGGTGTTATCGTTTCGACTACAGTTTCACTTCATGTAAGCGTGAAAAAATAAGAGCAACTGAACGATTAGGTCTTCACGCCCTTCTTCTTCGTTCCGATGTCCAATATAATAGCCTTCAATTTGTAGAACCCCTAAAGGCATTGTGTGGGCTACAAAGAATGTGTGAATAGGGTGGACCTGTCAATTATGTGGATTGAACCCACGACTGCTGCGATTTGATGTCGCCCATTCAACGACTCAGCCAAAAAAAAACTCCCGATAATGCCACATGCATGTTTAATGCCAATCAAAATGGAATAAATGAGTGCACTTCAATGATGTGTGAACGCGGGTGCCCGCATACAAAAATGACCATTCATGCGTTTAACATGAAGTTGACATTTTAACAACGGCACCGCATGACAGAGATGACAAGTGTCCCCTTCCGCTGCACTGACTGTGGTAAAAAAAGAAGACTAATTGTGCGAATGCAAATGAATCACAAATTTTATTTACATTCACTCGTGAAAATAAAGGGAAACGAAGTTATTGCATTAAATCATCAAGCAGCTGCTGCCGCAGATCTGTCATAAGCCGTGTGTCCATGTTGGTCCTTTTGCGATGGGATGGTGGTTTGGTAGCCAATTTGGCCTCGATGATGGCTGCTCTGGTAGAAGCTATGCGAGATCACTGTTAGATGTCGTTGGAAAGTTCTGCTCGCTTAGCAGAATTAGCGCATTGAGGTAGCGTTGTCCAGGAATGCTGTTTCACAGTTTCCTGATTGCCTCGTTGGGATGGTCGTTGATGATGTCTAGAAGCTGCTTTCTAAACAGCGTCACCATGTCACCTGTTGCAAGGGGATGATGCGTGCTTCATCGTAAGGATTCCTGTTGGTGTGGTGCTTTCGAGAAGGTGAGACCTGTACATATTCGGAGTATTTTCCTATCGGAAATTGCGAGCTCCTCCATGCTGGTCGTAAAAATGGATTAAGATCAGCCATATCAGCTGCTTGTAGAGCAGCAGCTTTGTCCTCTGGCTTAATACATTTTGCTTACGTATCAAATGATAGCTGCGATGGAAGCCTAGATTGGCAGTTTCTAGTGACTGTTGAACTTCAACCTGTCCTTAAAGTTAACGCCAAGATACTTGACTTCCTTGTCAGCCTTATAACAACGACGACGTACCGAACCTCGATGGCAGGCAGACTGGACCATTCAACCCGAATCAAACGGGCGATTTACTTCCTTCCACCCAAGATAGCCATTTCTAAACTGAAATCCATCTGCTGGAGCTGACGCCATAGCGGCCGAGCTTTTCAAAACGCCAGATGGTGACTTGGAAGAAAGCATGCCCGATGAATGGAACCTCATTGTTTGCCCGATCCGCAAAAAAGGAGACACCCTCAATTGCTCCAATTATAGAGGCCGTGTTGTGTGAACGCCTAAAGCCGTTCGTCAACAACCTGGTCGATCCATACCAGTGTGGTTTTAGGCCAGGAAAATAGGTCATCAACCAAATATTTACACTACGGCCAGTGGCGACAAATCGGTACCCATTAGCCTTTCATCGATTTTAAGGGCGCAAATGACAGTATCTCTAGCGACGAGCTATACAGAGCAATGTCTAGTTTTGCCATCCCTATCAAACTCGTCCGTTTGTGTAGGATGACGACGGAAGGGCGCCCAACACTGACGAGTTTGGAGGTAGGTAGTCAGAGACTTTGTCTATTTATAAACCGCCATAAACTCAGACAACGACGACAGCTCTGAAATCAAACAGAAAATAATTCTTGGCTCTCGAACAGGTGATACTCGGTCCTGCTGGATAGATGGCGAGTGTAGGAGAAGTATATGCATTACAATGAACTGTACGAGCTGTTCAGCGTCCAGTGTGAGGGTAAGGTCGAGTTATGCTTTCCATATGCTTCCACGTGGCCCAGTCGGCATAGGCGTTGGATTTGTAGGCGCCTGACTGGACTTATATCGGACCGGAGCTACGATGCCCATACACGCTCTACGTGGTCTGGCCACCTTATAGGGGGTAAGTCACAGACGTCTGGCTATACCCAGGGCGCACAATTCGTGACAGCATCTTCTGCTTCAGAAGACATCAATCTGGGGTCTGCATCTCGGAGTGCAAATGACGAGTACAGCTACTTGTCACGGGACTCTCTGAATATCTCGCAACAACACTTGCTAACTGATCATAGCTGCCTTTCAAAGTCATTTGCTTTGAGCATCGTTCCTCCGTTGGATATAATAAAGAGGCTTCCAGGCCGCTGCTAATTTTTCAGGCGGAGATTATGGCAATCCGGGAAGCCCTATCATAGCCACAATGGAATGTCCGTCTCTATAGACAGCCAGGCCCCGCCGTCCAGGCTCTGAAGATGATTTCTCCAAACTCCATCTGCTGTCGCTCATCTCTTGACTAGATGGCCGTTTCAGTTCCAGTGCTGGCGTCTGGATGAGCCTATTAGGGATGGAAGAGCACACCTTGCAGAGCGCCAGAAAAGGCCACATGAGACCTCACTTTATCGACAAAAGCAACTTCTGCGAGCATATATACAATACTTCAACTTAGGCTGCCTGGCATCAGTCGAGGACAGTACCTGTGACAACGAAACACACCCAGAACGTCCTTAATTAACCACGTAATGGAACACGAACCAAGCTAGATCGTCCAAGTTGAGACGGAAAATGACAGAAAGTCCCCATTATCATCAGCAGTTCATTTGTCTGAATCGCATACAGCTCCCCATCTCCTCCACAATCGCCGCATAAGTAGCAGCAGTCGACAAGGGCCGAGCCCTTAATTAAATGTCTCGTCACAGATTCGAAGAAGTGCCAATTTGGTGTCACACGAAAGGAGAGCCAACCTCAAGTCCACGGTTGACCAGGTTCATAAAACAAACACTTCCCTGGCCCTCTCAGCCGAATCTAAGCCCGAAATCAGAGCCAGCTGGCTGCCATGCCCTTATGGCCATCCGCTGTAATCTGATGTAAACGAATCGTAAAACCTGAGATCTAGTTATCAGCATCTGACTCAGACGGGTCCACTTCGTCCTTATCTCTGACGTCGGAGACTGGCAAGAGTCGAAATAATAATTGCGTTCATAATGCCCAAGTCAACACGACTCCGCTAAATGATATCCTCATTCCTCAACAATGCGCGCGTGTTTGTGCGAAACACTAAACAAATACACGTTCAACTGGGAAGGACACCGCTCTCTTGGAACGGGGTGTGCCCAGTTCCACAGCCGGGCCAACAACAATCCGTTGAACAAATGTTTTCTTTTAATTACCCCACTGGGCGGCTGCGGTGTCCTTCGGCAAGAGGAATGGACGCAACTAAATAATTCATTTCACTCGTTAGGCCCTCGTGTGTCTATGCGCTCCGGAGTGGGGCCCAAGTTCGTAACGATGGGCCATTCATAGATCAGACTCGGGCCAGTGCCTTGTGAGTTATTTGCGGGCATTTACTTATCAAAGGGATTAATTCAGTCAATAAGACGTAATTATGAATGCAATTAGATGTAACTCAGTTCCAGTTGTTGTTGGCTGTTTATTTGGCCGAGCACGTAGGCAATCAGAGAGAGAGCTGCGTTAAGAGAGGAGGACGGAGAGGAATGCCCTTAAGAGAGTGCGACATACACGCAGGCACATAGATGGAAACTGGGGAAATTTAGAAGAGGCCGAGAGAGGGTAGGTTTCCGCTCTTCAGTGAATCGGAGGACTGCACTTGTGAATTTTACTGCGAAGGAAATCAATTGCCAAGATTCTGAACATTGTCTAGCGTTGTATACGTCCCATCGGAGCAAACTAAATGCGGTTTCATATCGATGTCAAAGATGCACAAGGCTCTGGAAGGCCAATTGGCGAAAATGTCTATGAAATCATGGAAATCGTCTAGTCTGACTGTCATGCAAGCACTGTTTCGATTGCCCACAAGTTAAACATTGAACAACAAATCATTTGAAACAATTTAAACGACGCTGTATATAAAAAGGAGCCCGGGTAGCACACGAATTAACGCCACAGAACTTCATGAGGTCCATGCTTCCAACAGCTAATCGCAAGAACATCGACCCAGTTATTGAAGTGGGTGATGACTGGGGACGAAAAGTGGATCGACAACGTCAGGTGGAAACGGTAGTGGTCGAATTGCGGTGAGTCGGCGCAGACGGTGGTCAAGCCAGAATTGATGGCCAGGAAGGTCTTGTGTGTGTGTTTGGTGGGATTGGCAGGGAATCATTAACCATGAGCTGATCTCCTACGGCAAATGTCTTAATTCGGACATGTATTGTCAACGATTGGATCGTCTGAAGGAAGGAATCGCTTAGAAGCTGCCCAGGAACTGGCTAGAAAAGCTTCTCCGTTCGGAGTCGACATCAAAAATGACAAAATGGTCGCCGCCAGCCTTGGACTGGCATACACAATGCGAGTTGTCTACTTGTCCATTATTTTTTGTATATCTAAACAAAACGTGGGCCCATGTTCACATTGGACTGTAACACTGTAACACTGGATTATAAGCAGTACTGTAAGGCCTATGGCACCAACAGAGTCCGAAAGCCGCAAATGGCTTATAATTGTCGTCTCCGAGTAGATTGGACACAGCCTGCTAAGCTCTCCTCTCAGACTTCCTTCTGTCTTGCTGGAGAATTCGCGTTGCGCTGATACTGGCCGGTAATGGAATGGGATTGAGCATTGATTCATAGATTCTGGGGCGTTCCGGTGACGAATTTATGTGATGGTGTGGTGGTGGTTGATATCCTTCCTACCGGTCGTGGCCTATTATAATCGACGTGAAAAATTCCAAATATCACGGAGTGTTGTGCATTAGTCGAGGGAGATCCTTCAACCTTGAACTTGGTTGCAGTAATGGCGGCTGTTATCATCGCAGTCTTCTCCTTAATTTGAACAACTTAGCACGAGCAAGTCAAGCTTACTATTTGCACCGGGAGCTATGCAGTGATATGCGAGGTGATGAGGCGCAACATTTCAAGAAGACATTCCTTTCATTCATCCTCCTCCGAGTGCGACTGGGTATCAACCAACAAGCCGCTACTGTCTTGATTGTCGCCAGTTAGACGGTTGATGTCGGTAAGCACAGCTGTCATCTGTTGCGATGAATCACTGCCGTGAAGACGAAGACTTTTCGGGGCAAGCTGTTAGGTATCCTCTAGATGGTCTACCCCGCATTGACGTGGGAATCTAGCCGCCTAGTAAGAGAGTTCCTCTTCCAAGACTAACGCTTCCTGAAGCTGCCACACACACAATCTTCCCACTTTCCTTTCAACTACTCTCTCCCTGACCACCAGAAATCCACTCTCAATTGTCTCCTCGCAAGACACATTCACTTGATCGACAAACCAAAAATCAGCCACTTGTGTAGCCAACAACTAGCGAAGACACTCACCTCTTCCGGTGCCAGTCCATGACGTCAGAGTGCCAAAATTCAACTTTAAATGCGTGATTTTTTACTGAAAACTGCTGGGAAACCACACGAAATTGATGAAATCACTAATGGGACTGTTGGAGGCATCATCTGAAAGCAATTCCATTCGAAAATTGAGGTTTTCTTGGAAAATGAACGATTTCGTCGAAAAAATGCAGTGAATTGCGAAATGAACTGAGTCGACTTTTTCTGCTGCGAGGAAGCAAATTTTGAAAGGTGTGATTTTTTCGAAAATCCTGCTTGTTTTTCGATGAAATTTGATTGGAATGGAGTGAGGGGAGAGGGATTTCGAAGTTTGCATTGAAAATTTGAAGAAATTCGACGCGGAAATGCGAAAATGAGCCTTAGCTGTGGCTTTCTTGTCTATTAAGTCTTAGGTGTGGCCGAGTCAGTGTAGTCTATTGATGCTTTACAGCCACATCTTAGCTCGTACTCCGCCATTCACCTTCCTCGCAAACAGACCATTCGGGTCGAGGTAGACTTCAGCGGAAAATTGAGTGGAATTGCCCTTCTATTCATCTACTTACGCTTGAAACGCTTTATGAACGAGAGTCAACAGATGGATCACGCTTGCCTGTGTGTGATTTCTGTCCTAACACCGATTTTGTGAGGTTTCAACATCATCCACCTAGCCCACAGCACGGTTGCATCCATCCGCAACAAAAGGAGAAGTGGATTTCTTTCTTTCACCCTTGTGTTTTTTATAGATGCGCCAGGACATTGAGGGAATATTTCAAGCAAGACGCGCTCCAATGAGGTATAATTGTGTGAAGGTATTTTCATGTTTCTTTGTTGCTTGATGGTGGTCTTGCATTCCTTGATGAAAATCCTTCCATCTCCACACCATTTCGTCGATGTTAAGCCTTTCGTAAGAAGCATGCACATCAGATGCCTTCAGTGGACTTCAGTATGTGCTTGGCCTGCTAAAATGGCTCTACCTCCGGCCCCAATTTGATCAGACGGCGTAATCATGCATTCGTCATTCGAAAAGTGTTAACATTTCGTTCTGAAGTTCAAAGCAATTCCATCTTTAACTTCAAGCCTTATTATTGTTGTTGTTGGGGGTATGTTGCAACGCAACCTTTACATCTGTTGAGGTGGCAGTACTCTATTTTAGAGTATGTGCTCTAAGCCTAAGAATGAGAGATGGTTCTAGTCACTCGCTGATGTCAGGTGCTTGTCCAAATATCTTTGCCTTTTGGGGGCTAGTGCTTCACAAAATCCCAGTACATGTTCTGGAATTTCATGAGATTCTTCACAGAATCAGCAGAGATCTTCTTTTGATACCCCTAGTCACCTTAGATAATCCCTGAGTCTGCAGTGCCCTCTTAGGAAGCCTATTAGGAGCCGAAGGTTGTTCTTGCTCATTTCGATACATGCCTAAACCCCCCTAAGAGCTTCTTGGCTTTCTTCATGCCATTAGCCTTGTTCCAGGTTTCTGCCCGGTTCCTTCTTTCCATTTCCCTGAATTTTTTTCTGAGGACATTGTCTCCTACAGCTCAGAGAGAGAGAGTTGAATTTCCGGGCATACAAAGCCAACCCTACTGAGGAAAACCGGAATAAGTTTAAACGGGCCAGAAATGACTGCAATGCAACTATCAGACGTGTGAAATTCTCCTATGATCAAAAGTTGAGGCAAAAAGTGCTTCAATGTCCCAAAGGTAGCAAAAACTTTTGGTCATTTGTAAAAAACATAAAGAATTCCACCTCGTCTTCAATTCCCACGCTCATTTACAATGACATTCCAGCTGTCAGCTCTTTAGACAAAGCCAATCTGCTTGCGGCGCATTTTGCAGCCAGCTCAACATTGCCAGATTCCAATATGTCTCCACCTGTACTTGAGAGCGTTGATTTCACCATGGGAAAAATCCATTTCCGCACTCGTACAGTTGCAAGAGTACTTAAAGATCTCGACGTGCACAAATCCGCTGGCCCGGATGGTATTCCCCCTATACTTCTGAAGAGGTGTTCTTCTGCGCTGGCAAAACCATTGCGTAAGCTTTTTCATCTATCCTACTCTTTAGGTCTCTTTCCGAGCAGATGGAAAACAGCATTTGTCCAGCCCGTCCCTAAAAAGGGCGAATCTTCGTCACCCACCTCGTACCGACCCATAGCACTTACGTCCCTTCTTTCTAAGGTCATGGAAACGCTGATAAATCGTCAGCTTATGAAATATCTTGAATCGCGGAAGCTTCTTAATGACCGGCAGTACGGTTTCCGTAGTAACAGGTCCACTGGTGATTTGATAGCTTATCTCACCGAAAAGTGGAACACATCTTTGCATAATGCAGGTGAAAACAAGATCGTTGCACTTGATATTTCTAAGGCATTTGACAGAGTTTGGCATCAAGCTCTTTTGAAAATGCGTGCATATGGCATCGATGAATCTCTTCTTCTATGGATTAGCTTTCGAACCGTTCAATTCAAGTTGTTTGGGATGGGTTCAAGTCTGATATCCACCAAATAAATGCTGGTGTACCCCAAGGCTCTGTTCTGTCTCCGACACTCTTTCTCATTTTTATTAATGATCTCTTGTCTGCTACTTCTAATCCAATCCATTCCTTCGCTGATGACAGCACCCTCAGCTTTTCATATTCGTTCCGAGACTCACGACCCTGCCCTTCGGCCGTAGAATTGGAACGGCAGCGTATGTTAAGCTCCTTGAATTCCGATCTTGACAGCATAATTAACTGGGGAAACAACAACAGAGTGGAATTCAATGCTTCTAAAACTCAATGCTGTCTGCTGTCACTCAAGCGAACCCTTGTTAATCAGCCATTATCCATGAATGGTGCTTGTGTCGATGAAACCGGAAAGCTTTCCATCCTTGGTATGTGTATCAACAGAACACTTAGTTGGAACGATCACATATTTGAGGTCGCCAAAAATGCTGCGAAATGTTTAGGTTTCCTTAATCGATGGAAGAAATATTTCACCCCCTCTGATTTGGCTTTCATTTATAAGGCGTATATCCGCCCCAAGCTTGAGTACAACGCTCATATCTGGTCTGGTGCCCCAAAGACCACCCTGCACCTACTAGATAGAATCCAAAAGCGAGCGATAAAACTTATAGGAGACAACAATGTCGCAAAGTCATTAGACTCGCTCGAACATCGACGTACCGTTTCTTCTTTGTCTGTATTTTATCACTATTTCAACAAACGATGCTCAAGAGAGCTAGCCAACTGCATTCCTCCTCTCCATGAATTCACCCGCAATACTCGTCTCGCCAGGAATGCTCATCAGTTTACCCTTAAGCCTACTTTCGGACTCACAGTTAAATTTAGAGACTCGTTCTTCAGCCGTACTACGCGAATTTGGAATACTCTTCCCAGCCCTATATTTCCCACAGACTACAATCCGCAGATATTTAAGACCAATGTGCACAGGTACCTCCTCTCCCTTTCTCCCTCTATACCTTCGGCCCGTGCTGTGTCTTGACCCCGGACACTTAAGGGTATTAGCAATCCCTTGAGCGCGCGCAAATTATAAAAAAAAAAAAAAAAAAAGAATGGTTAAGGGCCAGTGAAGGGTTTCGATGCTCCTTTCCTAGCTAAGGAGTCGGCTAAGGAGTCATTGCTGGTGTAAGTTGTTGGCTGTTGGTGTAAGTAGGAATATCAATATTGATTTGCACGTTTGATCACGCACCTGTCTATGGCATAGATTTCCGCCCGGAAGATGATGGTGCGTTGCCTATGGTTTCGCCCAAATACTTCTGCCCTTGTTCCTTCATCCATTTGTGTACCATCTGACCGTGTTACTGCTCAGTCTGTGGACTATGGACTCTTCTTCTTTTGCAAATTGAATTTCCTAATCACGTCATCCTTCGAAATGGCCAAGAGTGTTAGCTCTTTGACTAGTGCATCGAATTGCCTCGATGACATGCCCTTCACATGATTGTTTTGTTTACCACTAGATGCAAGTTAGTCAACTCCAATAGCATCTCCATGGCAGCAGTTGGGCAAGTGCTCATGGCCCCTGTTATACAGAGGCATGCCAACCTTTGAACTTTATTCAGTGTCTCTCTTGCGCCGATCAGGTTGGTTCTTTTGGACCGTATGTAGTTGGTGGTCTAACAATAGCTATGCATCCCCAGGATTTGCCCGCCAAGCTCCGGCAAATCATTAGAGCACGCGCCGCTTTCCCGGTTACCTCTTCTGTGTGCTTTTTCCAGATGAGTTTGCTGTCCAAGATTACTCCTAAATATTGAACCTCGTTTACTGGAGCCAGCGCTGTGCCCGCCAGTCTTCGTTTTCTGAGTGAAAGGTTTTAGGTTTAGCCCAGCAGACAAGCACCATTCCATAGTTATTATTAGTCCCCATTTGATGATGTCGCGTAGGATCTCTCCATCTTGACTCTGGCTATGATGACTATGGCATCAGCGTTTGCCTGACATCTGCTCGCCTAAGACTACTCTTTGTGGGCATCCCCTAGTTGTGTCGATTTTTTTTATGCCTCCTGTTGTGTGATTCTCCGCTGATCCCCTGATCGGGAGTTCATACATCCATTTCGATATCTGTTGTGAGCTCGAATAATTGCATCAGGAGATGTGTTGTAAAATGCTCCTTCAATCCTCTCGAAGGCTCATAACTTCATGGACTTGTCTGGGTGAGAGGAGCCCGCGCCACCCTGTGAACATTGCTTGCTTCAACAAATTCATCTTGAAACACAATCCAGCCGCCATCGTTCCACTCCGTGTCTCCTCCGCCTTTCATCTTCACATCACACATCCCTGCACACGATCCGACATCGCCGAGAACTGCCTCAACGCGGGACACGTTCCACCCATCATTTCGGCTAAAGTGTAATCATCCATAATGATATCACCACGGCTTCGCGCTTTCGGGGATTTTAAATTCATTCTCGTCATCTGGTGACATCAGACGTCAAGCTCATGCTAAATGCCAATTCCTTACGCAGCCCAGATGGCATCTTTATGACATCTCGTCTTTAATGAAAACACGCACTCCTTCCCTCTCCTCCTCATCCTCCTCCTCCCGTTGCACACGTCATCGAAGTAATTTATTTAATCAAATTAACACATGATGAATGGATTTCACATCAGAGGCGATGACGTCCTGTGTATCCTTCGGCCGTGGCGCACACAGGCGACCCTAATTGGCAGGCACCCCTTTCGCCGGAGAGCACACCATTGTGCCAGCAAATGTCGTAGGCCACCGACTAGATCCAGTCAATCGAATCGGCCAATCGAAGTGTGGATGAGGGAGGAATTGATCAGTTTGCCAAGGCCTGGGGCGGGCAGCAGTTTGCCACGCTCTGGGTGGTCTTCAATGAAGTAATTCATTTAATCAGAGGATGTCGTTCAACCCAGGTACGTCCGTCCACCGAGGGATTGGACTGGGGCCTCCCACCTGGGGCATGGGAGAAGCTCTCTTTGAAAATAGCCACATCCGAAGAGAGTGTGATGGAAGAGCGGCGGGTCCTTGTTCTCACTGGAATGCCACTGGAAGCGATACGAAAGAGAGTAGAATGCCCCTTGGGCGCCTCGGCACGGATAAAGTGCTTATCGGGGCTTCAAATGCTAGTAGCTGTAGCTGAAAATCGAAAAGCGCCAGATACATTCGTCCTGCGTGAATTTGGTGTGTGTTCGAGAGTGAATGTGTTTTGAAGAGACGATGTTGACAAGTTTACGAATTGCGGAAGGTATCATCACACAGGGGTGGTGGTGGTGCTTGTGTGTGAACAGCGGAAGTGCGTCACGTTTAGTTTCCGGCTCAATGGCATGAAAGATGTCCCACTTGCATGTAAGTAATCCCTCAGTTTGCTGCCTGTCCCGTCACTAGTTCGGATGATGTAGTAATCGATTGCGGATGGAATCGAAAATGTGCGGTCATGGGATGTGGGGCTAGTGCCGTCTTCAAGTGGAGATGCTGCGAATGGAAGGCTAATTTGAGATTAAAGGAAGGACAACATCGATCAATGGTGCCTGGGTGGTAGGTGGTAGTGTGTCTAGAGGATGTACTCAGACCTGGACGCGAATTAATTCACGACGTAGACTTTTGATTGCGACTTCACTCAAGTCGCTGGGATTTTTGAAGACGTAGGCTTCTAAAAATATGCGTCTATGAAACATCGAGCAATTGCAGGAACGCACGGGCCATTCATGCAACCTATGATGAAATCGTTCATGAGAACGCCAAATCATCCAAGAGACAATGTCTTCGAATGACACCAGCTGCAATAACTTCAACATCTTCTGAGAGTGTTTTTCTAAGGAATTGTTGCTGGTATTGGACAGGTTCAGTTCAGGACCACGTTGTGCCCTCTATACATTGGGTTGGTAGCGAGTGGTATCCTCATGTATTTATTCTTAATAGAGCGACGGGAAAATTGTTGCATCTCTTACTTGCTAGACATGTTTCCGTGGAATGTGGATGTGGTCCGGAAGTCGACTCGGGCACATCACCCACATAAACACCAAAGCCACACATAGGATAGGTTAGGACAGTGGATAGGCAAGCCAAAGCCTCGTAGACCCATTGTGACACCCAAAGGGGGAATAGACCCCTTTCCCGTACCCATCACGTCATGCTGGCTCATTGTCCAACCATCCTGACATCCTGATTAACCTGAAAAAAGAGCTTAAGAGGACATTGGTTACCTCCTACAGGTCTTGCAATAAGTATTCTGTGCATCAACACAGAGAGATGGGGCCAGTGTCAGGGATTGTGAGGAGTATCCCGAGAGTAAGTCCCATTTTGGTTGCATGGCACTTCAGATGATTATGGCCAGTTAGGGCTCCAACTACCATCTGTAGCAACTTTTTGTCGGCTACTGCACTATTGATCCTGAGGCATAACATCCGAGCGGTCTCACAATTGGTTAGAGAGATCCGCCTTTCATTCGCTAGTTCTATGATTCTGTCATCGTTTCTTCTTGTGCGGCAGCAAGACGTGGACGTATTGCCTGGAATGACTCGATCCTTGCAAGTTCATCCACTGCCTCGATGCCGGGCATGTCGCTATGACCTGGCACCAAGATCGAGTGCTGCGTTTTGAGCTATTCGCGGCAAAATGCGATCAGTTTAGACTCAATGGAGCAGTGTTTGTTTAACAATTCGGAGAAAATGCCCGCGCCTGTGCCCTTAGTCATCTTTGACCCATCCGTGTGGGCGTGGTCGACGGTTGAGTTGTTGATGGGTTCATTTGTGTTCTAGTTCCCCCTTGTTGGGTAGTAACACCAGAAGGGTATTTAGAATTCAAGGTATGGCCGGGATGGTATCCCCCCTATACTTCTGAAGAGGTGTTCTTCTGCGCTGGCAAAACCACTGCGTAAGCTTTTTCATCTATCCCACTCTTTAGGCCTCTTTCCGAGCAGATGGAAAACAGCATTTGTCCAGCACGTCTCGAAAAAATGAGAATCTTCGTCACCCACCCCATAGCTTATTCTTAATGACCTGCAGTACGGTTTCCGCAGCAACAGGTCAAAAACTCAATGCTGTCTGCTGTCACTCAAGCGAACTATTGATAAGCAGCCATTATCCATGAATGGCGCTTGTGCCGATGAATCCGGAAAGCTTTCCATCCTTGGTATATATTTGAGGTCGCCAAAAATGCTGCGAAATCTTTAGGTTTCCTTAATCGATGTAAGAAATATTTCAACCCCTCTGGTTTGGCTTTTATTTATAAGGCGTACATCCGCCCCAAGATTGCGTACAGCGCTCATATCTGGTCTGGTGCCCGCAAGACAACCCTGCACCTACTAGATAGTCATTAGACTCCCTCGAACATCGATGTACCGTCTCTTCTTTGTTTACCATTAAGTCTACTTTCGGACGCACAGTCAAATTTAGAGACTCGTACTTCAGCCGCACTACGCGAATATGGAATGCTCTTCCCAGCCCAATATTTCCCACAGACTACAACCTGCAGATATTTAAGACCAATGTGCACTCTCCCTTTCTCTCTATACCCTCGGCCCATGCTGTGTGTTGACCCCGAACACTTAAGGGTATTAGCAATCCCTTGAGCACGAGCAAATTATAAAAAAAAGAAAATAGTCGCATTCAACTTGTTCAGCTTGTTGAGCTTCAGAGTGAGCCCTTGGTTTGGATGAGCCTAATGGCGCTCTTTGCAGCAGCCGTATAGCATGTAGAGGTCAAGTGGAAGAAGGTCTAGTAAGACCTCTATGCCCGTCGTTGGACTAGTGGAAAGTGCTCCTGTGACAGAGTCTGCGTTCTTCTTCCTTGTCCGCCTCACTTTCGCATTTCCGCGTCGATTTTCTTCAAATTTTCGATTCAAACTTCGAAATCCCTCCCCCCCTCACTCCATTCCATCTATTTTTCTTCCAAAAAACCACAGGATTTTCGAAAAAATCACTCCTTTAAAAATTGCATTCCCGCAGCAGGGAAAGTCGACTCAGTTCATTTCGCATTTCACTGCATTTTTTCGACGAAATCGTTAATTTTCTCTATTTTTCAAGAAATCGTCGATTTTCGAGTGGAAATGTCTCCATATGATGGCTTCAACTGTGTTATCAGTGATTTCATCATTTGCCTGTGCTTTCAGTCAAAAAGCACGCATTTAAAGTTGAATTTTAACATTCTGACGTCATGGACTGGCACTGGATGAGGTGAGTGTTTTGGCGATCAAGTGAGTGTCTTGCGAGGATGCAGCTCAGAGTAGATTACTTCACTAGAACACGATCCAGAGAATGTGTTTCAGTCGGAAAATCACAACGGGTTGTGTTGAAAAGAATGTGAGAAGACGATGGCGGGTTGTCTGTCAATTTGTCGGCTGCACGACTGCATGTGGAATGTTTCAAGCGAAGGAGTAGTGCTGTGCTTAGAACAGCAACTCAGATTGAATGTTGAGATGTCTCGCAGTTGTAACCTGAACATTCCAGCTTTGGTTGAGTCGCCGCAGTTATTCTTCTTTTTGTCTAGTGCAACAGCCAGCAGTAACCTAAAACTCATGTATTTTCTCTTAACACAGATCTCTTCAGTTACCAAGCTGGTCAAGTTCGAGGTCCTTCTCCTCTCACTTTTGTGCTACTCCTCTAAAGTTGCCAGCCTCTTGTTGTTCCACTGAAGGCTTCAAGATACGCTTGATAACATCCTCCAAGGTGACTTGATGAGATTACTGATAGCTCTTCTCTGTCGTCTAGTTAGACTTTAAGGGTGGCTACGCTATATTAATGTATAGAAGCACATCAAGGCAATAAGAATCTAGTGTCGTATGTTGCTTTCTCAACACCAGCTTGTTCCACACTGAAGACGTATGGGCATAGCCCTAGTGGCAGGTAGTAGGGGCAGGCACTCAACCAACGGCGCCATCAGCTGTTCTGTTTTAGCTTACCGCTGGCTTATCGTATTTTCTTCCTTCTTTCTTCCCATCGCGTGTTTGCCTAAAAGCCTAGTCTAGTCTGTTGGCCTCGGATTGTGGATTATTGCAATATGTCCCTTATTGCATGAGTTGCACAAGCGTCTCTGAGTCTTGTAGCCTTTGCATGAACTCCCCTTGTTGGCTTAAGTGAGCCGCGAGTGTATGCCGCAAGGACATCCGCAGTCGCACCTACTTTTGCGTTCGAAGTTTTGATTTCTTTCACCGTGCAATCACAGTCGTCTAGGTTGTGGCTTCATAAAGTTTGACGAACAATCGTCAGATGAAGCCTTGGTGCAGCAAGTTATTATGGTGAACAAAGTGGTATCTATCTCCATCTCCGTCGGACCTCAAAATCAAGGTACTTACCACATCAGTGTCAAGGTTGAATAAATCATGCCACTGAATGCAGCTTTTGGGCCGCAAATTGTGGGGAAGTTCTTAAATGGGTTGGGAAGTCCTCGTGGCAAATTGAAGGACGCTCATTTAATTGGGCCCTTCACATGTGACTCTAAAGGCGCTTCTGGTTGGATTAATGGATTTGTCCACGTGCAAGTAGACCTAACTGCTTTCACGCCGGACCCTGCGCAAAGCACTCAGGAGATGGAATCGTTTTTTTTTTTTTTTTTCACAAGAATTGGTCGCGCTTCGGAAAATGTGGCCATCAAGTGAAAAAGGGCAAAGAAACGAGCGAAAGTTCATAAAATACAAATTAAATTCTTTGAAAACTGCCTTCACTCCCCCTCCCTCACTACAGGGCATCGTGTCTTTCTAAACGAGTCGATTGGGGTCCTCTCAGCAGTCCCATTCATTGCGCTGTGCGTTGCCACTCCTTGGGCAGCCATCAATTGTGCTTTGTGTCCCGGCGAATCCCAGCGAGTAAATAGAAGTACACTCCACCCAAGAGTGTATTCCGTGAGCAAGTATCTGCTCCGTCGTCGTCGAGATTGAATTTATGAAAATTCACGCTCCAACGCCGCGGAGACCACGACGACGCACTAACGTATGCAGAATCGTCTCACACTGCACGCTCTGCCGATGCATGTAGTTACAGGCGGCGGATGTCTGCCGGCCCTGTGCAAACTCAAAGGACCGGATTGCGAAGAAATTTGCATTTTTCACAACCCGCTGGGTGGCATATTGTAAAAAAAAAAAAAAAACCCTTAACTCGTAAATCTGTGCAGCTGTAGCTGCTGGAGCATGGTGCGAAGTGAAAGGATGATGAGGGATTACTGGGGCTGGGGAAAGACACACACACGCAAACATACAGTTGGCAAAAGCGCTCGATTTGGGTTTGTTATCCTTTCATATCCTTTAACCTTTATTATGCACAAAGTGATTCTAATGAAATTCCACGCATACACACACGAGTGTGCCTTGTCCCCAGATATTCCGATTGCACTGAAACATTCCGATTATGCGGTGCGGATGCTCTTGTGACGACGACGACGACGACGACGACCGAGTGTGTGTTCGTTCCTGTGACTGGGGTTGAGGGCATCCGTGTCGGTGCAGTGTATGAATTTTTGATGAAGGCGTGCCGCCCAGATTGTATACATTTCAGGGGTTTCATCGGAAAACACATAAAAGCTCTTACCAGATATTCCGGATTGAACGCAGTGGAAGCCAGGCCATCACTCCGTGCGGAAAGTCGGTGGGAAAATATCTAAATTGAAAATTGTTGTTAATATTGCAAATTAGAAAGTTCGCATGTTTGCGGAGCTGTGTGTCTCATGAAGTGGGGCAGGGATTTGGACGGAGTTTGGTATGTTGATTGATAATGGTCCGGATTTGGATATATGACTTGGGGGACAATTTTCCTTTGGAATATTCACAGGATACTGGTAACCGGTGGTACTAGCATGTACAGTTCGCGGGATATCGCTATTTACTAAACCATCGGTGTGCATCGGTGTGCACTCAACAACTCATCAATTTTGCAAAATGCGACTACCGGCGGAACTGCGTGAGGTATTACCCCAAGGGGCTGGAAACGAAATATGCTTCTGTGGCTCTTTCAGTGTTTCTGCTTTCCTGTGTCTAATGATGGTCTCTTATGTCCCAGGTTTTAGGTCTTTCAGGTCTTTCAGATCTCTCAGGTCTCTCAGGTCTCTCAGCTCCCTCAGGTCTCTCAGGTCTCAACAAGTCGTGAGACAACTGAATGGTATCGACGTGCGCGGTAACATTGCATGGAAATTGGTGAGCATGTTAGTAATGAAAAAGAAGTGCTCAACAAGGTACAACAAATGGCATGCATAGGTACAACGGGCGCGTTAAGGACAACCCCTTCGGACGCTCTGACAATCATGCAATCATCTTCTACCTATCGACCATCACATTCAAAATTTTAACTCCAGACAGTGCGATCAGACTCAGAGAGTCTCAAGACCATATAGCCACAGCTGCATCCTGAATTCGATACCGAGAGAACTCTTTCAGATTCGAACAGACTACATTCGACCTAAATTAGATTTTTTATAAATATGTCGACGTGCTCCTCACTAGAGCAGACTAAGATAGCAAGCGTATTGACCTCATCCCGGATGTCTGCGCGGGTATTCATTCAGACACTCTGAACATCTCCACAGCCTACAGACTATCAAATTACGTCAGAAACGGGCATAGAAACGTTTTTGGGTAACGAGAAAGTGGATGAACTGGCCAAGCAAGGAGCTGCCCCCCATAGCTCGTTTGTTATAGATGTACAAACTCCACGTGGGCTAGTAAAAGCACGAATTACATACAACATCTAAGAAGACATAGACCAGAGTACAAGGCGACAAATACGGGGACACTGAGCAATGGGGGATCATGCAGTTAGACTAGAAATTCCTCATTACACACATTGCGACGACAGAACCAGAATCCTTGCCTCACTTCTTGTGCTTCAGTCCAGCACTTGACAGAGCAAGGCAATGGACACGGGGCAAACCCTTCTCGACAAAATCTCTCGACGAGATTGAAAACGGAATAAGCATCAAGCAATTGATAATGTTTCTGAACGCCGCACGATGGTTTTAAATGCACATCAATATTCAACTTTCAGAGATTCGGTTTCAAAACGACACCCATTGCTAATTGGGTTCTCAAAGAAACACACTCACACATAGACACAGTGATGACGAAGCGTTCGGGTATGGTGTACCGCAGGGGTCGATGCTAGGTCAACTTCTTGTCATCAAATACGTCAACGATTTACTGTGAGTGCGCGGACTAAGCGTATGCGGACCATACAACGATTGTACGAGCATTGAGGGAGATTTCTTAGAGTCCCTACTTGGTTTCGCTGCCGTCGATTAATTATCAACGCCCGTAAGGACGACGGTAGCTTGCACAGAAATGGATGTGACGGCGTAAAAGAAGATGGAGGGAAGAATGCTTCCTCGGATTGGTGGAATCTGACCTGATATAGGGAAATGTTGCAGTCGCTACATCAACTGCATGCAAGACATCAAAAACGAGTTGGATAGCGGATAGCAGATCAACACGGAATAAACCAAATACCACGTAAGCTAAGCCCCTTCCAACTGAGTAAGAGATCCTGGCTAATATCGGCTACGACACCACCCTCATGATGCAGACGTACTAGACGAGGAACACCCGGAGAAGACGAAGTCTAAAGTACGGGTTGCATCATTGTAACCGCCGATTGCCCTTATAGCACCCAGCCTATGGACTGACATCAGAAACATTTTGTTCCTTTTTGCTCAACTTCAAGTGCTCTATACAGAAGGCCCGAACTGACTACTCGTGTAAGTAGCCGTCCGATGTTCATTCGCTTTCGAGAGAGTCCTCCAAGCAAACGCACAATTCTTAAGTATTCCTCTAACATATCCCCTCACTTAAACTCCCTCCAAAGCGTTGAAGGGAGAAGTGTCCCTTCCTGCCTCTGGTCTCCTCCAAAAACTCGCCACAAACCGAACGAATGGAACAATTTCTCAACCAGAAGAATGTGTATAAATATTTTCAAAATCTAGCATTTCCCGCAAGATTCTATCGCATTATCTTCTCTGCCATTTCCCGCTGCGGTGTGGGCATGGATACTCGTCCCATAAGGTCCTGAAACCAATTTCTCTTGTTTCTCAACAATCCGCTGCCTTCCTTCCCCAACTCGCATTCCGTTTTGTTCTGGCTTTGATTGCGTAATCCTTTGCCATCGTGTGCTTCCTTTTGTTGCTCTGGGCGGCGCTGCGATGCTCAAAGGAAGCAAGAGTAAGTTATTTTTGGATATTTAATTCAGTTTTTTTAGGCATCCCAACCTTTGTCTTCGACCTGTTTGTGTCCGCTGTTGACCTTTGTGGCGGGGGTCCTTCCTCTTGGTCGCTTTGCTCATCCGAGCATATGGAGTGGGTCGCCACATATCCTTGTCATTCCTTAAAGCAAAAATGTAAATGTTTTTCCTTTGATCACCCTTAAGGCTATACAGAGAACATCAGAGGACACCAAACGCCAGCTAAGAAGATACTCGACTACCCACTACTCATTTGCGCAGTTCCGCGTTGATTTTCTTCAAATTTTCGATGCAAACTTCGAAATCCCTCTGCCCTCACTCCATTTCAACCATTTTTCGTCCAAAACAGGCAAGATTTTCGAAAAAATCACTTTTTTTCAAAATTACCTTCCCGCAGCAGGAAAAGTCGACTCAGTTCATTTTGCAACTTTCTGCATTTTTTTCGTCGAAATCATGCATTTTTGTCGATTTTCCAAGAAATCCTCGATTTTCGAGGGGAAATGCATTCGGATGATGGCTTCGTCTGTCTCATCAGTGATTTCATCAATTTCGAGTGGTTTCCCAGCAGTTTTCAGTCAAAATTCACGCATTTAAAGTTGAAGTTTGACACTCTGGCGTCGTGGAATGGCTTCGGATGAGGTGGGTGTCCTTCCTTCTTGGTCATCAAGTTAATGTGTCTTGCGAATATGAAGAGAGTGGATTACTGGATTACTTCACTAGAACACGATCCAGAGAATGTGTTTCAGTCGGAAAGACACAGCGGGTTGGTGGGCATGGCGAGAATAGTTGAATAGAAAGTGTGAAGGTCGTGATGCGTTGAGTGTCAGCTTGTTGGTTGGTAGCTTCACGACAGTATGTGGAATATTACAAGCAAATGAGTAGCGTACGGTCTTGAAGAGCAGCTCTGTTTGAATTTTTGCCTGGGTTGAGTTCTTGTTGGCTTCCTTCTTTTTCGGGATGGGCAACAGTCCGTAGTAATCGGTGAACTCTACGAGATGCATCAAGCGGGAATGTAGTCCGCGCGGCTAAAAGGCTCTTTGAGTAGCAGTGCCCGGTTATGCTTGCAACACCATTCCATTCACATGCTCACGTAAGCCCTCTTTAGTCGTCATAAACTGCAAGACTTGCACTTCTTCACGCAACTCTGGGAACCAACAAGTGCTGATGCAACTATTCTCGCGGATCGTCATGACCTCTGCCCGATTAGGTGGGCCGTAGTGTAGAGACCGCAGCCTACTCCCTCACCTGGCTTGGTGCCATCCGGGTAAACGTGGAGGATGTCCCTGAAGGGACTGTGAGTGCGACCCTATCTGGAAACAGGGTTCTGAAGCGTGGTTCTACGATGCAGGATGATGGATTACTTCGTGGGAATACGAGCCAGAGTCACCGCGGGATGATCGGCATGGCGAGATTAATTAAAAGGAACTTGAGGCGGTCGTGATGCGCTGACTTCATAACGTTAAGACTGTGTGTGTAATGTTTGAAGCGCATGAGTAGCGTAAGGCCTTGAAGAACTATTCTGATTGAATTTTGGCCAAATTTGAGTCCTAGTAGGCTTTTTTGTGTGGCTCAATCCGATTTTCGAGGAGAAATGGAGATGTCCCACTCTAAGCTCTAGGACATATTTGTGAACGTTCTTCAAGGTAACTTGATACAGGAGGAGAAGACACAGCTGTGAACTCTACGAGCTGTATTAAGATGTGGATGCAGACAGGAAGATCAAAATCTGAAAGACGAATCTCCAGTATAAAGACCAAGTTATTGCGGATGTAGGCCAGGAATGATGGTCCCTAGGACCGTCATCGATGGAAAGCAGCTATTGCTTAGGCTCAGACCCTCCATGGGTCTTGGTAAGTATGATCAGCACAGTCCTGTTGTAAGGCCCAGAGACTCGGACTGCATCAAAAGTGTATGACGATGACCTTGGTCTTTTCAAGAGGAATGATCTGCGTGTAGTCTTGGATCCTGTGTCCGTGTGTTTTCGTTCAATGCAACAGATATCGCTCATGTCTAAGCAGGCGCACACAAGTGAAGATTAACCTCAACCGACTTAATGTGCCGCAACTGAACGCAGCTTGTCAATGATCGCGTTAGTTGGAGAGACTTTTTATAGCCGATTATTTAAAACTACTTCATGTCACTTTTTCCGACGCTTTTTTCGACACTCATTTCTACTACCTTCTGACCTACTGGTCGTAGCGGCATGGTTGATGGCTCTAAAGCAGCGTCTTTCATCCTGCGAAGAGGCCAAAATCGCCGTTTCAGAGATAACTTGTAAAATTCACCATTTCAAATCGCCTTCTCCGACATTTCCCCTTTTTTTGCTCGTCGCAGTGGCATGATTGAGAGCACAAAAGAAACATATTTGCTGAATCTAACACAATAAACCGCATCTAAAACAAAAGAGCCGTCTCCGAGATATGGGCGATTTACCAAAATATTTTCAGAGACCACGCAGGAGACATTCATTTCCGTCAATGACCACCGGGGTATGAGCCCCCAAAAAACACGGAATAACAAGAACGTGGCACTTATCCTCATCAGAGCAGCCCACTTGGGCTTTATGTAATTTATTCAGAATTCCAGCATGAATTGAAATATAAACGGAATACATTTCCGAAGAACTCAATAAAGCCGCGAGTGGCATTTCAATTCGATCAATCAACGCGAACTGGCGCCTGCATCGAAGAGATGAGCACATTACCGACACAGCGCCGAGCGAACATCACTTCTCACTTAAATTGGCGTCCCACGTGCGACACGGCTGCTACATCCAATTGTTTCACTCCCCCCCACCGTACTGACGAATACAGCCATCAGCTGGTTCACTGCCATTCCTTCGAAGCCCCGCGTATTCATGCTTCGCTCTGACAATCGAATGAATCGCAACGCATTTGTGCCGCTTATGCCCCTTCAATCGAATTCGATAATTAAATTCGTAAGCAATTTGATTTATTTTTGTTGCTGAAGGGGGTTGCTCTGGCATAAATCTCTCTCTCAGCAGAAAGCAAAACAATTTCCTTGTGATTTAGTGGCGCGCTTTGGCAGCCGAGTTTCCGGGCGGGTCCCTGGATAGGACCCGTGGGACGTGCATTGTCTGTCCTCTGATGTCTGCTGACGCGGAATGAGCGCCACGGAGGGGGGCAGAATTTACACCGGATCGCCTTAATGGGCGCATTGGGCCGCGCAAATGGCAAGTGGAAGAGTGTGACAACGTGACTGGATTGACGATGGTTGTCTGACGCTGATGTGAGGACATCGGAGGACTTTTTGTTGTTTTTTGGCTTTTATGAGGAATCGGGCAGACGTTGGTCTGAGGGAACCACGGCGGTAAGATCAACAGGGCGCCATGGGTACTTAGGGACGGCCTGGAGTGCTAGGAGGCTTTGAAGGGATAGATAGAGAATAGTATAGATACGATGATAGTCCTAAAGTTAATGTGAATTGCTCATGGCTCCTTAATGGCTGGTGTGGTGTAACTAGACGAAAGGCTTTGAGCTGTCTTTGAGGTGTTCCTCGGTTGTTTGTAGAGGGCGCTAAACACTTTACTCGACAGAGATTCAAATTTCACATTAGGTGGGCTTAAGACTACTGACTGATGCATCAGGCAGTTGTGTAAGAATGGCAGTGTCTTAAGAGAATTCTAATGGCTTTACGAACATTCGAACACGTATTTGACTTTGTAAGTGACATGCGCCGTCTTCTGAATCTGAGGAGGTTTTTCAGTCTTCCAGCTGTCGAACTCTAAGCATCCCTCCAAAAAAGGGAAACGGCTTTTCGTTAGTTGGTAGGCTCGCTCGTAATGGATAAATCTCCCGGCATAAGGAATTCACCTTTATTGCGCCTTTATTGACTTCAAAAGTTCTGCATCCACTAATGACCATAGCTTTGGTTTTAGTATGCTTCAGAGTAATACTTTTAACAGGATTGTGGTGCAATTGTGCATACACCGGAAACCTGTATTTTTTTCATTTAAATGAGTTTTGATTTGGTGGCTAAATATAGTTGCAAAAACTTTGCTTAAAAATGAAATAATTGCAATTGGACGGTATTCTGGGTTTTGCTGAGATGGCGAGGTTGTAGGTATAGGCAGGACTTTAGCAATTTTCCAATTTTCAGGAAAACCAGAAGTGGTTATGATTGCATTAAAGTAATTTGATGGGAGTTGGCAGTAAGATTTTTACGGCTTTAAGTTCTATGAGGATGGCAATGCAAACCATATCGTCTCCACCTGGAGTACAATAGAGGTTTTGATAAGATAAGATCATGCACTTCTTGTGTAAACCAATTCCTAACGTTTCTTCGTATTTTAACTGGGACATACTTGTTAAAGAGATATTGTTTTAAATAATGCGATTTGGGAACTCGTATTAATTGATCTATATATAGGCCACCAATTCAGGCTCCGACATTCGTTAAAAAGAGACGCCAGACTTATGTTATTATATTGGTAGGCCTTATGAGTTTATTCATTCGCTAAGGCTGGAAGTGCAGCTATTCTTAAGAAGAGCATATCGTGATATGAGAATACAGGCGCTAGAAGTTGGTCATAGTGCATAATTAGGTTTGGGTGGTTGGACCAACGCAACGTTATTGGAGATGACAGCCTATTGGGTTCAAAATGTGTTGGTTGGGTGTAATTTGCAAGTGTCAGGTTAAGTGACTCAATTGCAGCTTTCGCTGTTTTATTTCTACTAAAGGGTGATTTTTTTTAAAGGGTATAGGAAAGTTTTTCAAAAAAAAAACACATAAAATTCAGCAGAATGCATGAAATCTTTATTTGAATCGATAGTACGGTCCATATAATTTAATGTTTGAAGATTATTTCATGCAAATGTTGACCTTGACTGCGCCTCAAATGGTCCATCCGCTTAGTCCAATTTTGGTATACTCTTTCCAACATTTCGGCCGGAATAAGTGCTTCAATGTTGTCTTCCAATGCGTCAATTGAAGCGGGCTTGTCTGTATAGACATGAGCTTTAACATAGCCCCACAAAAAATAGTCTAAAGGCGTTAAATCGCACGATCTAGGCGGCCAATTGACCGATCCCGAACGTGAAATAGAATGTTCACCGAACTCGCTCCTCAATAAGTCCATTGTTACGCGTGCTGTGTGGCATGTGGCACCGTTTTGTTGAAACCACATAAACCGCATAAACTGTGACTTTTTCTGGATGCATTGGTAGCTCTTGCAATGCTTCTGGCTGATATTCACTCCAAAATCGACAATTCTGCTTATTTACGTACCCATTGAGCCAAAAATGAGCTTCGTCGCTGAACACAATTTTTCGGTAAAAAAGTGGATCTTCGCCCAACTTTCCAAGAGCCCGTTCACCAAAAATGTTACGTTGCGGTAGGTAGCGTTGTTCGTTTGTAAGACGATTCATGGTTAAATTATAGACCAAACTGAAGATGTTTGACAGTGAAACAAAACACGAAACGTGCGTCAGCTGTTTAAACCAGTGTTGCCAAAAAGATAATAGCTAAAAAATCACCCTTTATTAAAAAAAAATTAAGATTTAAGTCACCACAAATCACTATCTTCTCTTCTTCTAGTTCGTTTCTGATGTGCGCATAATTCGCTACATCAAGTACAATATAGACACAACCTACCAGTAAATTACCGCCATCACCCGTTAACTCAATGAAAACATACTCTAACAGTTCATTTGATTCTGATTTCTGGATAACATTTTTAATATAAATAGCGACACCTCCACCACCTTTCCGGCATCTGTCTGCCCGAACAAGAAGCATACTATTATTTCAGGCAAACATCTTGGAACGCATTCCTTTCTTTAGCCATGCTATTCATCAATTTTGTTTTTAATGCTTTGAACATTCAGATGACAAATTTTAACGCCCTTCTTTCGTTAAGAGAGGTGTCCCCTGATTTTGTGCCAATTGTAGACTCGCCCCCTTTCTTGCTAATTCATCGGCCCGGAATACCCATGTGCCCAGGTACCCAGCATAAGGTAAGGTTTTAGCATCTTGGAGTTGATCGATGGTGTCTGCATGCAGAGCCTTTATGGTCGCATGCCTATCAATAGGTTCGGTGGTCCAGCTGGAGGCCTAGTGCATATACCGAAACCTGTGCCATCATCTGATTCGGATACGTCTGTGTAGATTTCCATTGCAGTCGATTTGCACACATTGTCTTCGGAAAGGAAAACCGGTAAGCTTTCCATCATATGCATGTGTATCAACACAAGACTTAGTTGGAGCGATCATATATTTGAGGTCGCCAAAAATGTTGCGAAATGTTTGGGTTCCCTTAATCGATGGAACGAATTTTTCTCCCCTTCTGATAAGGCCTACATCCGCTCCAAGCTTGAGTCCAACGCTCATATCTGGTCTGGTGCCCCAAAGACAAACCCGCACCTACTAGATAGAATCAGAAAGCGAGCGATAAAACATATACGAGACAACAATATCGCAGAGTCATTAGACTCGCTCGAACATCAACGTACCGTGTCTTCTTTGTCCGTATTTTATCGCTAGTGAACTGGCCAGCTGCATTCCTCCTCTTCATGTATTCACCCGCAATACTCGTCTCGCATCAGTTTAACCTCAAGCCTACTTTCGAACGCACTGTTAAATTTAGAGACTCGTTCTTCAGCCGCACTACACGAATATGGAATGCTCTTCCCAGCCCAATATTTCCCACAGAATCTCAAAAAGTGCTCATTTTCCGATGAGTTCATGCCGCTACGACGTGGTTTCGGGTGGCGAAGTACACGTTTCGATTCGAGCTGCGTTGGTTTTCCTCATTTCACGCCAAACGTAGCTGGTCTTTAGTGTTCCATACGTCGACGTCACTCCACTAACCGCTCAAATGAAATGAACTGCCCGCAAAGACGTATAAGAAACCATGCCATCCTGCCAAAGAATCCATCAAAAAAAGCAAAAGTTTGAGTCCATAAAAGCGGCTCTAATAGTCGAATGGCATCAACATCATCAGCAGCAGCAGCTAAGAAGTAATCACCACAAAAATCATTTTAATGCCAAGTCGAGTCCTAAAACTAGTCCAATTCACGCCGACTATTTGCCAACTTCGGAGGACTAATTCCTACCACTCCACCCCCCTCCCACCCCCACCGGAAAATCATTACAATAACTGTCGGCCATGGCCTCGGAGTCATTGTCTAATCAAATTTGTACGTCTCTCTTCATTAAACTGCAAAAGTTCCTCAATCATGCGAGAAAAGTTAATCATCGCTGTGCCACAGAACTATGCCCGCAGAGAGCAACATCGCCTGACCTCAAACCCCAGCCCCCCTCCCCCCTTACAGGAGGCAGTACGTGAAGGCATGTTAGCAAGCACACTCGCTTGGTGAAGTTCCAAGGTCGACCATAAACCACAGTCGACGCCAAACAAGCAGCAGAACATCCCTGGACCTGTAACAAAGCCCCTAGTCATCCGTTCACATGCCAGCAACTTTATTAGAAACTTTTCCCCAGCGCTGCTTTGAAGTCCTGCCAGGGTAGCAGTCCACAACAAATAACAAGCACTCTTCAGCTCGCACTCGGACAGACGGTGGCCGGCATTGCCGAGCGAAGTAGCTCTCGGAATGAATTCATAAGTTTCAGCCGCAAACGGCATGGGATGCCTGTCCGGCACTCCGTGAGCCGACAATCAATGCTCCCCTCGCTGAGCCACGGAAACAGAATAAATGGATGCTCCTCTCCAGCATGTGGGTGTTAATCTCTTCCATTTGAAGCAATCGCCAACGAGGGAATGGTCACAAAACAAAACAGAAAATATATCTCTTTCAATTCAATCCCGACAAGTGGTGGCCATGGCAAACAAACAAAGGCTCGCCACGCGCACTGTGTTGCCGCTGACCATCCCGGCTGTCTGGCCATCATCATCATCAGCATCGCAGCCATTGATTGCGTTGCGCCTCAGCGGACTGAGAGCTGCTGATCTGTGATGGAGCGAATTATAATCCGAAATTCACACAATAAAACGGAAAATGTTTTTCATTTTAATTGAAATATTTCGGGATGCGGGGATGCGGCATGATGGAGCGGCCGACTTGAGGAATGAGGCCCGGATTATAACGAGATTATCTCCCGAAATGAGTAAGCGAGGACATAATCTGTGGACTTTGGTATTCAATTTTGGGCAGATTTATGCCAGCCACCGCCGGTGGGTCGGGTTGTGATTAATTATTTAAATGTGGCTTAGGGGGCCGTCCAGTCACCGCCGCCGTGCATTTCATTACGGATAATTGAAAGCTGTGGCTGTGACTGGAAGTGGGGGCTGATTGTGTCTAGTTTAAGCAAAAAAAAAAACCGTTGGTGTCAGCCGTCAGGTACGGTCGAGTGGTTCGGTTTCAGTAATTAAGGCAAACAATGCGCACAGATTTGGGAGGAGCTAATATTGACGCGATTAGTGCATTAGATGCTTAGTTGATTTATCTGACCAGCCCCCGGTGGCAAGTGATGGTCTCTCCGTGGATGAATGCTGCGACAGGATGTCAGTGTGCATGGGAGAGGGTATCCTCTAAATCCTCTTAGTTGGCCTGTACATTAGGCCATCTTAATGCGTAGCATCCTACCAGCACGTACTAGATCATGTAAACCTGGTAATACTGTTGAAAGGTCCGCATCCTAGTTCACCTTGAAGTTCATGGAAGCAGTACATAGACTAGAGATGTACGATCGTAATTATCGTATGTTGGTGCACTGGTGTAGAGGAGAAGGATTGCGATTACACGACTCAGTCCCCTATTTTCTCTCGTAAGCCATCGCACTTATAGTTCTCCTCCTGCATCAAGCCACCTTGAAGGACGTTCACAAATGTGTTCTAGAGCTTGGAGTGGGACATCAGGAGAACGGCGGCTACTTGAGGCGTAGCACCCAAGGTTAGCAGGACCTCGACTAGGTGGGACAAACTGGAGGCAGTTAACTTGAGACACTTGTATTTACGACGAAGAAGGAGGCCTACGAGGACTCAACCTAGAGTTGCTCTCCAAGGCCTTACGGTACTCATTTGCTTGCAACTTGTCTTAATGTCAACGCCCCACAATCGCCTACACTTCCTTTCAGCTATTCTCGCCACGCCCACCATCCCCATCCCGCGGTGACTTTTCGACTGAAACACATTCTCTGGATCGTATTCTTGAGAAGTAATCCGACAAAGTAACAGTCTGCCGCTTGGGACTAGCAAAGACACCCACCTCATCGGATGTCAGTCCATGGCGTCAGACTGCCAAAATTCAACTTTAAATGCGCGTTTTTTGACTGAAAACTGTTGGGAACTTACACAAAATTGATGAAATCAATGTCCCATGAGTCGACGCCATCATCTGCAGGCTTTTCCAATCGAAAATGGAAGATTTCTCGGAAAATCGAGAGAATGCATGTAAATTGCAAAATGAACTGAGTCGACTTTTCCTGCTGCGGGAAGTCGAATTTTGAAAGGAGTGATTTTTTTCGAAAATCCTGCAGGTTTTTGGATGGGAATTGGGTGGAATGGAGTGAAGAGAGGGGGAATGTGAAGCCTACATCGAAAAATTGAAGAAAATCGACGCGGAAATGCGAAATTGAGACGATGACGAGTGTGTTTAAGTGATTTGAGGAATATTCGAGATTTGTTGATGAAATCGGTGTTGAGGGTCCTTTGTGTTGTCACTCGTCAATTTTTTATCAGTCTGAGCTCTGAAGACACGATTGCTGCAAAGATCCTTCCAAGCGACTGGATGCAACTTCGGCAAGATCTTTCTTCGCTTTTTTTATGGTGGAATGCCGTAGGTCTTTTTTATATAGGAATACTAGCTGATTCCCTGCACGTTTCACTGGGTGAAATAAAATAATAACACATAACATTTAATGTAATATTCCATGATAAAAAACATTTTTTGTTTTTTTTTTCCATTTCCCTGACAATAAATGAATAATACTGATGGTTTGCCGCCACGTGAACATGGCAACGTACAAATTTCCGTGTAAGAATACTAGAAATTCTAAGTTAATAGAGTTATATAAGAGCCCAGAGCAGATAGAAGCAATAACGCGGTATCCAACAACCAGAAATCTCCACGAGGTCAGTCAGTTCCTGCGGCTGACAGGTTTCTTCAGGAAGTTTGTGGAGAAATATTCGCACATCGCGTTACCATTGACGGAGCTAACAAACAGAGACCAGAGACTTCGTATGGGGGCCTACACAAGAAGCGGAATTCCAGAAGCTGATATCTCCTCTCTGTAATTCACCGGTGCTGGCTATCTTCGACTCCAGCTGTGAACACAAGGTTCACACGGACGCATCTTCTGTGGGAGTAGCTTGAATCCTGTTCCACTGGCGACTGGTGCTCTTATTTAGTCGCAAAATAACGAAAATGGAGCGGAAGTACCATGCCTACTAGCTGGAGGTCCTAGCCATTGTCAACAACCTTGAACGAATCCGCGTCTACCTCCTAGGTAAGCAATTTAAGGTAGTAACGGACTGCATAGCAGACGATGATCCCTCGCATCGGAAGATGGTGGCTCAAACTTCGGAAGTTTTCCTTGGAAACCATTCATCAGCCAGGGAAAAGCGCGTCATACGTGGATGCACTCAGCCGACAACCAGTCGAAGAAGAGGAAGATATGGAAGAGTCTTCTCTCTTTGTATTAAATATCCACATCGCTTATGGGGATTGGTTGGCCTCAATGCAATGGTAAGACAAAAAAAACTACGGGAGATCGTGAAAGAAATTCAATCACCGGAGACAACTAGTCGACAGAAGCTGATTTTAAGCTGATTGGACTAAGGCTCTTCCGACGCTGAAGGTGGGCTTCAACTGATTTTCTATGAACTATGGTGTCCTCATCCCACACAATAAGAGCAGCACGCTGGAAAACTTTGGCCATCCCAGATGGTGTTTCGCATATTCATCGGCAGTTCATCAGTGCAGAATGTGCAGTTCACCCACCTTCTAATAATGTATCTACAATAGCAGAAGACATCAGCGCTAGGGCAATTCTATTTTAAGTACGTATTATGGCTAAAATCAGTGGCATTAAAAAAAGTTGTGCCTTTTCCTCACGGAGCATCCACTGCTTTCATCATTAACGACATGTATAATTGTTTCATATGTCTGCTTGTATATTGGTTATCGTTATGGAGCGTGTCCTCCAAAACAAAAACTAACATACATTCAAACATGTTATATAGCTACAACCCAACGCATTGACATCTGCTATCGCACACAAAAAGAACTATTGGCGATCAGAGAATCCTGGTTTCACCAGGTTCAGTGACGAGAACATGGCCAGTAATGCCGTCGCCAATGATGGAATCGTGATTTCTCAAGAAGATTTTCAGGGTTTCTTTAACTCGCTGAAGAAGAAATAGTCAGTGGGAATCGATGGTATACCAAATATTGTGCTTCGCTATCTTCCCCCAGAAGCCAGATTTTCACAACACTGTTGAACAATGCGCTGAGTAATGCTTATTACCCGGCACTCTGGAAAGCAGCTGTGGTGCAACCAATCCATAAACGGGACAAAGACAAATCTATTCCGACAAATCTCCGGTCGATCAGTCTTCTTCTTTGCATAAGCAAGGTTTTTGAAAAGATAGTCATTCGAGTTCTCATACCGGACAATCAGTTCGGATTCAGTGCGGGGCATGAAACCATACATGCCGCGTCCAAACTGGTATTCGACATTCAGTGGAACAAAGACAAAAAACAATGCACGAGGGCATGTCTGATTGACTTGGATAAGGCGTTCGACACCGTTTGGTTAGAGGGCCTCTTCCTCAAGCTGGTCAGGCTCGGCATAAGGAAACCATTGCTATACACGATCTATGACATGACGTGATATGCAGAAAGTTCGTCGTGAAAAGTGGCGATGTAACTTCTGCCACGGTCTTTGACATCAAAAATGGGCTGCAACAGGGAGCGGTTGATTCGCCGATCTTATTCTCAATATTCACTGCAGATCTTATAGGTTCCACGCCGCACTTAATTGCGTATGCCGACGATCTAGTAGCGTACAGACCAGGTTAGAAGGTCGAAGTAATAAATAACTTGTTGCAATGTGACTTCGAACAAATTCAGCGATTTTGCGACGACTGGCATTTGATTATCAACTTCCTGAAGTGTGAAACTATCCTCTTCAGACAATCATGGGATCCACGCACAAACTGGCGTAAGTTCGGCATAGTTGATCCATGATCAATGATGATTTTCATTGCCAATTCATTTTTATTAACATTAATTCATACCATAACTTAAATACTAGACAAAAATGCTTAAAACTAGTTGAACGAACAGTGTTACTACTTCTAACTTACTGGCCCTAGGCGGGCACTCTAAGCTAAACTTAATCTTAAACTATGTCTTTCGACTTAACCTAACAATGCATATATTAAAATTATATAATTGACTGTACAATTTGAAATTAAGAAAAATTAAAAAAAAAAAAAAAACTTAATAACAGAACTATGCTAACTTACATACTACGTTAAATAACTTAAGCTACCTTAAACTAAACATACATACATATATACGTGTATATATACTACTATACGCACATATATATATATATATGTACTTAACTATTTACAAGTGTATACACATAAGTACACACATGTACAAATGTGTATACGTTTTTTTTTTTTTGTTTTTTTTTTTGTATATTTACAACTTACACACTACCTTAAAAACTACCTAAGATAAGTAGGTCGGCCATAGGTTGCAGTTGGACTAATCCGCTGCAAGACAGAGACCGACTGCGCCCCATAAGGGGATCTGTAATACCCCTTCCCTAACCAGAGTCTAAAGGGTTCGATGATGGAGTTCCCTCACTACACAGCCACCAGAATTTTCGGTGTTGCATTGCAACATCCCGAACATCTCGCCTTGATACCGCCGTACTGAACCGGAGGAGACCCTCCTCAGCTCGTTGTGCGACGGAACGGTCGTGGTTGAGTCGCCCATCCACAGTTGAACGGGCGATGTGAAAGAGAAGCGGTACCGCATTCTTGTCTTGTATCAGGCCGTGCTTATCAAAATGGAGGAATGCTTCTGGGGGGGGCGAAGCCATTATGACGTACCCTTTCATGGTATTGAGGATTGGGGTAGTAAGCCCCAGAGATCAGGTTATTGGCCGAGTTCATCGCTCTGGCAGTATGGCCTCGAATCAATTTCACCAGGAAATTGTCCACTCGTATCAGGTTCGCCCTGCTGTATAAAACCTCATTGGAGTAGAATTTTCTGTACTGGGACTGTGGTGTTCTGTAAAGGCGAAGGCAAGCCCTAAGACAAGCCCTCTCAAGCACCCGAAACTTTTCCATCAAGCTTGCACTCACGTTGAACCACACGGGACAGCCATAGGTGAGCATTGGCCGGATGAGGGCCATGTAGCAGATTACCTTCACCCTCGCATCGAGTTGGCTGTTGTAAAACAGTCTCTTTGTAAGAGCGAAAGCGCCTCGGGCTCGGGCTAGAGCAGCATCTACATGTTTTGGTTTCTGTTTTGGTTGCCCGTGACGCCCAACAATTGAGAACTTTCGCCAATTCTTTTTTGTATCCGCCGAAGCCTTACACAACGGAGTCCTGAACAGTATGGTTTCCGACTTCTGAAAGTTGATATTCAACTACCAATCATCGCAATTTCTCATGAATGAGTAGAAGTCACCCTGCGCGAGAGTAGTGATGTCCTCGATCTTTTTACCTGATCTGTACACAATCAAGTCGTCGGCGTACGCAATTGCGTGAGGAAGAGAACTTATCAGATCGCTCAAGAAAATGTTGAACATAATCGGCGAATTAACGGCACCCTGTTGGAGACCATTTTTTACTTCAAATATACCTGCAGAGGTCACATTGCCATTCTTGACGACGAACCTTCTACCAGTAAGCATGTTACACAGTAGGTACAGCAGTGGTTTACTAATGCCTAGCCCATTGAGCTTGTAAAAAAGTCCTTCTAACCACACGGTGTCGAAGGCATTCTCCAGGTCAATCAGGCAGGCACCCGTACATTGTTTCTGGCTCTTGTTCTTGATGTGAAAAGTGTAGTAAGGTATCTTGGCATTTGGTTGGATCAATATCTGTATTTTGACAAACATATAGAAATTGCTCTCACAAAAGCTAAGAAGGCCTTTGCTGTGGCAAGGGGGTTGTTTTACAGCAACAAACTTGACACCAGAGTGAAGGTAATCTGCTACATGGCCCTCATCCGGCCTGCTAAGGCCACTGTGGTTCAACGTGAGTCCTTCCCAGATGGAAAAGATGAGGTTGTTCGAGAGACAGTGTCTTCGCACCTGTTTCCGGTTGTATCGCACATCCGAGTCAGATTACAAGAAGTTCTATCCCAATGAGGTCCTGTACAACGAGGCAAACTTGAACAGGATAGATAATTTTATTATTAAGCTGATCAGAAGGCATTTTGCACTAGCCATGACTTCTTTCAACAATCTGATCGTTGGGGCTTACTACCCCAATTTTATGTACCATGAGAGTGTGCGCTTCACCGGCTTTATTCCTCCTTGAAGCGTTCCTCTATCTCGACACAACTGGCCTACTACAGGATCCACAAGGATGTCCTGTCATCTCCCATGTCGTATGCCGAACAGTGGACAGGCGATTCCAATACGAACGGGATGTCGCTCGCAGTCACGAGGATCTCCTACGGTTCAGTAGACCTATCTCTGCTCGAGGCAGGAGATAGTCTGCCAAAGAACGCCAATTTTACTGGTGGTCATAGTCTAAACCGAAAGACACACAATTAAATTTAGATTAGAATAGCTTAGAGTACCCGTATAGGGTCAGTAGGTTAGATGTAAGAACGATTGTGTAGTTAGTTAAGCTAGTTTTAGTTATTTTTGTCTAGCATGTAAGAAAAAAAGAACTACGCCGAAAAAATGAACAGTTTTCGAAAACACTTGTGACATACAGAATGTGAAGATTCGACAGTTTTGATTTTCGAAGGCACCGAAAATCGACGAATTAACTCCGTTTTTTTGATTATTGTGCAGTTTTCGGCGGCCGAGGCGTGCACACAATACACTGGCGACCTTGAGCAGGGATATAAGAGGTATAAGAGATAGGATCGATGTTTTGTGGAATAGGCCTGTATGGAGCAGATATTACAGTCGTCGGACATGGTTTCGTCCACTCCAAATTTGCCAGAAAGGGTCTGTACCTATGACACCGAGTTAATCAAAGGAAAATATACCCATTTACGTCAAAAGCCATTTATCAACGCCCAGAGGGTTCGATAAACCATAAAAAAGGGCGAAATGTCTAAAGTTGGACTTCGGTCCTTCGGCGAAGGAAAACAAAGGAACCATTGTTTTGGTACACCTTGCAACAAAGGCCACCTCAATCCGAAGTCCATAAAAAAAAACCAGTCGCCAGCCAAGCCAAATTAAATCCCTAAATGGCGGTCGAATCAGCAAAAAAAAAGGAAAGGTGTTCAAATGGCTTAACTTCTCGTTCCACGGTCGAAACACAACACAATTTAACAGACAGCAGAGCACATCGCCTCCCCCAAAGCACACAGATCGATTGGCAAAATGATTCAGTCGATGACAGAGCAGACATTCGTCCCCCATTTGTGCTGTGCCGCCATCGTAGACCCCAATCACTGGGCGTCTTTAAAGAGTTTAAATATTCCCCCTAAATGTCAAAATCAATTTGAGAGAAGCACTAAAGCATTCCGTCCTCAACGAAGCCAGACCGCTCCTCCATCCAGCAGCCCTCCCGAACCTTTCAGAAGTTTATTCAGGACCAAATAAATACTTCCAATTCAATATCTGTTCGGCATGGATTTAAGAAGGGATCCAGAAAGACCCTCTGCCTGTGTGCGTGTGTGCAGGCCTAACCAAAGGAATTTGGATTTGAGGCATTTCTCTTTAGTCTACGAATTTATTATTCCCAATTCCTCACCTGCGCCTGCCGAGATCCGGAAGGGCCATTATGCTCCGGTTTTCCGCCATAACCCAGGCAGTCAGTGAGTATCTGGTGTGCTTCCATAATCGTGGAGGAGCCTCCCCCCCTCGCACTAATGTGATTGGCATCAGGGCACACGTCGACGGATTCAAAATCAATCACTCCCCCGTCCATGGACACCGCCATCGCTAATGCGACATAATTAAAGAGACAAATTGAAGAAATGGAAGGATTACCGGATGCCTGGCTGACTGGCTGCGCAGAGATGAAAGATGACCCAATAAATGTGAAAATAATTGGAATCCTTATTCAAATTACTCATTCGCAGGGATAACCTCTGCGAGGACCGCCGAGAGAAAGGGAGAATTTATTCCGAGTTTGAAACTGAATCCCCGCGATGGGGGGGGACTGTACGAGGCGGACCATCTCTCGACGATGACCCAGTTTTTTTTTTTCCTTCTCTTTCAACTAGCCAAGGAGAGGACTGCTGGTGCTTCAAAGACGGCCTTTGTGAACAGCTCAACGGGAAAATATGATTTTCTTTCGGAAAAGGAATGTTTTACAATTGACGCCACCTAGAGTATACATCCGCTCTTGGAAAAGAATTAATTCGTATCTATTTTGAGATGGAATGCCTTTCAATGGACGACGACGACGACGAGGTTTAATTGTGTTCGGGGAGGAGATTGAAAGGAAATGCCGGACAATGGATGTTATTTGAGACGGTTCCTTTTGGGGGGAGGGAAATAGTTGATGGCAATCTTTTCTTCAGCGCTCACGGGCTTCAGCGCTGTACTCTTTGAGGGGTCACTTCTTCAGCTGTTGTCAATGTTTCCCTCTGATGCCCATGGTCTTGTCAGTCAGTGTCAGTGTTGAAGGATGAAGTGTGTACGCCAAGGAGATGCCCGCTTCCAAGGCAAATGGTTGACACGAAGGTGAGGTTCTTGGATGAAGAGCAAGTTCTTTTATGAGCCGTGATGATTGAAACTGAAACCGCCTTTGTCCAGAAATCTGCTATGTTGGGATTCGTTAAGGGTGATTTTGGGTCACCTACAAACTGCTCGAGAGTCGACGATATTGTTATCGTTTAGAATAATAATATGGGTGGGGCTACTGCCGGTAGAGGGCCAATGCCTAGATTCTCAGCAACCACTCGTGTTATGGGTGCTATTGTATGATGATAAAGGTCTGAACAATTATGTGATGAGAGCTCAGTTAGCGAACACAGGCTCAAACCCCGACGTCTAGTTGCAGCCAGAGAACCATGAAGTATTGCGGCTAGCCCGTCTAAAGTTGCTTCCATTCCCGCCGTCGGAAGTCATTGTCATCGCTCGCAGAATAGCATATGCAAGCCAGTCTGCGTGTGGTGCTTAGCTTACACCACAGATGCATGATTTGTTGTACGGCCATGAGCTCATTTTTGGGACTGAGTTCCCATGTCTTGCCCAAAGGCGTTCGCTTGTTTTTCAAGGTTACGCATTCCAAACGTTGCACTAAATCTAGAGGATGATGGATGAAATTTCCGTCGCACCGATCTAGACGAAGTCAAGGTACATATATCAAAGGCTGCAACTTCGGACTGACTGACCTCTGCAAGCCGTTAAGGTAGTTGGAGATGATCTGGTAGGGCCCATGCATCACCTCAGCCATAACGTATGGTCCGAGGAAAGCATGCCCGACGAGTGGAATCTCCGTATCGTTTGCCCACTTCTCTGCCGCGCTGTCTGAAACCGTCTTTGAATAATGTGATAGGTCGGCCGGCGAAGTATAACACCGACTAGATCGTCACACTTCGCCAGATTCCGAAAATGATACAAGAAGTGTAAATCGAAGCGCACTTCCTATTCATCCAACTGAAGGCCGCATATGACCAAGTGTGCACGGCGACGAACTCGTCGTGACATTCCAGCCAAACTCGTCGTAATGTATGATGAAGAATGACGATGGGGAATTTTCCATCAAGGTTGGTAACGAACTATCCGAGATCTTCAGAGCCAAAGAAGTTTAAGCCGACGCGCTGTTATGTGACTTCTTCAACAACGTTCTGGAGAAGATCGTGCAGGACTCAGACGCCACTAGAGGCACTATCTTCCAATGAGGCGTATGCTGGCATGAATGCAAAATGCAAAATGGGCTCAGCAGTGAACGAGGTCAAAACGAAGTATGTGCTGTGCTCAAGGAAATCCAAACAACATTGACGCCTTGGGAAGAGCGGCACAATGGGTGGCTATAACTCCGAGTCGGTTAAAGACTTCATTTACCTCGGCTGCGCAGTAAACAGTACGAACATCATCAATACGCAGAGTATCTCTAGCCAAACGTTGTTTCTTCGGACTCAAGAGGCAATTCGAGCCGCCTCTCGAAGGATCACGCTGATCTTAGACAAGACGTTTGTCATCCCAAACCTGATGTACGGTGCAGAGGCATGAACAATTTAAAAAGCGAAAGAAGAAGTCCTTGGTCTCTTCCAGTTGAAAGTTCTGGGAGCAATCTTTGATCCACCTGGAGGAGTTGATGGCACCTGGAGGAGAAGATTCAACCACGAACTGGTCCAGCCTAGCCAGATGTTTACGGATCCAACACCTAAAATGGCTTGGCCATGTAGTGGGCATGGACAACTTAGCTCCGGAGGAGATCCAGCTTCTATCCCGATCAGCGGTTTCAATTCAACGTCAGAGTTAAGATGATGGCTGACATGTGTCGAAGCCAAACATGCTCTAGAAAGACTTACAGCGTCTAAGGTCGGAAGTTGGCGGTAAGTGGCTCGTAAGAAGAAAAATCAACTCTTTTTTTTATGGAAGTAAATTTATAGTTAAATGGTTATGTTAATAAGAAGAACTGCTTCAGATATACCTCAAATCACTCAATTATGCCGATAAGCCAGCGCCCATTTTAACCTTGGACGACAACATTCGACTTGTCTCCGTGTGGACTACTTAAAACCTATTAGTAGTCCACATTTCTAAGAAATCATCTGTGAAAAATAAATGGCAAGAAGTGATTTATCAACTCATGTAAACATTTTGTACACTTTTGTACTTTTGTAGTATTCAAGTTCTTAAGTTAAAAACCAAACGCTTGAAAAATCACACCAGAAACCTGGGCATTCATTTTCGATTTCTGTCCAAATTGTCCTCCAGTCGTGCGTAACATTCAATCACTCGAATAAGCTCAAAAGAACGGCGCAATAAACTCCGAAATTTCCTCAAAGCGCAACTGCCAAGACGGAGAATTAAATAAATTTTAAGACATCGTTCCACTAAAGCGCCCCCAGCAGCGGTTCCGCTCTTTTAGCACTCAACTTTTGTGTCCACGACCTTGTGGCCGTTTGGCATCGTCCCATACGGGTGCGGCGTCGCGTCACCCACAAAAACACAAGCGGTCGTTAAAAGTCTTTTGTTGAGTGCCCAACAATCATCCAAAGCTCAACCGAGCGTCCCCAACCAAGCCGAAAACCGAAAATGTAAAGATAATTAAATTTTCATCGCCCTTAATCAGGTCAGCCGAGAACACAATGTAAACACCGTCACCGTCGTCGTCGTCGCCGAAAGAATGACGCTTTTTTTCTTGTCCATCGGGAAAATAATCTAAAATGTGACCCAGGGCGTGTCATCTTGCAGATACTGTGTGTGCGTGTGGGCTGAAAAGTAATTTAATTTCCTGCCACGGGACGAGGATACTCTCATTTTAAGCGAGCTCCTTGAAAAATCTCAGCTCTCTCTCTCTGTCGCATAATTCGGCAGTCGGCAACTCGCACGCACCAGGGACACTGAGTGCGTGGTGCGGTGTAAAGTTTCCTCAGCCGAGTGACAGTAATTAGGATGAAGCCGCTGCTGGAGCATAATTCAGGATGTCATGTCGTGCTACGAGCATCTTCGCCGTGCGGGGGACGGGTGGGAATGTGCACGGGACCTTTCCTCCTTCACGGTACATTAGGCAATTGGTTGTTTAGATTTTACTTATCGGCTTCTCGAGGCAGAGCCGAGAGCACTGACTGCTACGTCGCTTCTAATTACCGTCATTTGTGTGTTTTATGTCAGCAAGTCCTGGTGTGTATGTCATCCCGTGGTGGCGGCGCGGCGCTGTGGTGTGAAAGGCAAATTGCGAGGGTTTTTTTTTTTGGTTTGCTTGAGCGCAGATGGGATGGACTCAATTATATTGACAAATGTGCCACTGAGTTGGTCATCAGATCCGAAATTAAATCAATTAATCAGGACGAGAGGATGGTTAACCAGGGAGTTCGCTCTTCTGTTCGGTCATTAGTCGGGATGAGGGATAATTACGGACAAGGGTTCGCTGTTGTCAGAGATCAGTCTTTCGTCGCGGGCTTGAGAGAGTGACGACGAGGGTGTGTCCTTCAAAGAGGAAGATGGATACATCTTTAGATTGCAGTCGCGATGTATCTCAATGTTATAGCGGCTCTCGTAAGATCTTCTATCGGTTCAGCTATCGTACAGTTCTAGGCGGTTGCAAGTGATTGTGAAGACCGACACTCTGTGTAGGAAACCACGACGCATCAAGCCATGCTGCCTTTGGCGAGACACATTCGAGCGAATGTATGCAGGTTGCGCCAAAAAACCACGAATTTTGGGCTCAAATACCGCTCATATGGCGACAATCAGATGACGTTATCGTTTGGACGATAGTTTCGCTTTACGTAGGCATGACTTTGATTGAGAAGTGGCGCTTGTTGCCTCCTGGATGAACTACTCAACGAAGGAATTAATCAACCGACCATCGGTTATGCCGACGACACAGTCACACACAGTTTGTTTGCGGATGCTTCGGTGGATCAGAAACCGATTCAGGTGACGATTTCGACATAGAATGTGGAACGGCATCGACAGACACCAGAAATAAAGGAACACTCAAAACAGCGGACTTCTGCAGGCGATCGTGCCAAAAAAAGAGGACAAATGGTGCCCATTGTAGTGTGCTACCTACAATGCCAAAAGTAATCAAAAAACTGGTATTAATTGAAGAAAGACACCTCGCACAGGACCACCAATTCGGTTTCCGAACAAAAGACACTACAATTGGCCAAGGACAACACTTCTGCAAGATTAGTAATGAACATTGAGAATAATAAGGGACTAGGGGTTCATCATTGCGGACAGCACAAATGTTGAGGGTTTTAAAATATATGTAACAGGAGCACGGTTTGGTAAGGTACGAGTAGATGAACTCATTGGTGAGCTTACAGAAGTTGAACTGGGATAATAATTTGTGACGATGTAACAACGGATTGTCAAGTAATGCTAGTGAGGTTGCTTTGTCTTTCACAATACCACTCATCGTATGTCGTCAGTTACCTTAAGCAAAGCTGTATAATTGGACTCAACATCTATATATAAATACGTGCTGTCGATATTTGTGGTACGCTTATAGGCCGTTCCACTCAACCGAATAGCATGATACTTACACCATTGAAAAGGTAATTTCGCTTAGATGTGCACAATGCTTTTCTTGCCAAACGGTTGCGTAGAACTTTGGTAAACACAAGTACAGAATTATGTTATATTAGTACGAGAAAATATCATAGGACGCATTTAAACACATAATCGCCGAATTTCGACGACGGGCGAGCCTAGTTTTCATAAAGTCGGGATGAATATTGTCCCAGACGGAACTCTAGCGCACGCTCGATAGGTTTGTGGCCGTATTCTCGCGAATGCAAGCTGCCGATATAAGATGAGAGAGTAGGCGACCGCTTGGCAGACCCAGGACAAGGTGGTGTTGTACCAAGTCCATCAACTCGCCTGGTTGCACTTGGACAGAGGATCGAATGGCCTGGAAATTTCGTGTGCGTCGTGTTGCCTCCGAGATACCTTTTGTAGATTATGCGGGCCACTGAAAATGAGAGATGAGATGGGGAATATTGCACAATCGACTGACCGTGTTACATCCTCTCGAATGTCATTTGAAACATTTGTTAGTTTAGGAAAAGGATTACTAAACTCTTATCCCTCAAAATCAAAGACATTCCAGAACAGAAACATGGCACCACGTCCTGAGACAAGCGGTGGGCAACTTGTGAGCTGAATATGATAGCTCAGTCCAAAAATTACGTCATCACGTCATTGACTACATCGACGCATCAGTTGTCCATTGTGACGCTCTTTCCAACTCGTCGATGTTGTTTGGCCTTCCTTAAGGACATCCTGTACTTCGTGTTGGCCTCATTCATAGCTGAACCCATTTAAGTCCCCTAAAACTCAATGCCAGCATACGCCTCATTCACAGCTCGCTGTGTTCTGCCCGTCAAGTCAATGTCATCTGAGTATGCTGAGAATTGAACAGACTTCTGGATCATCGTGCCTCTAGTGTTGGCGTATGAGTCCTGCACGATCTTCTCAAGAACGTTTGAGAAGAAGTCACATAATAGCGTGTCGCCTTAAACTTCCTTGGCTCTGAAGGTCTTGGTTAGTTCGTTACCAACCTTGATGGAAAATTCCCCATCTTCATCCTACACATACCGACGAGTTTGGCTGGAATGTCAAAACTAGACTTGGCGGTGTATGGTTCGTCTCCATGCACGCTGTGTCATAAACGGCCTTCAACTCGAGGAATAAGAAGTGCTCTTCGATTTGCACTTCTTGGGTCATTTTCGGAATCTGGCGAAGTGTGAAAATCTATTCGATGGTGGACTTTGTTTGGTAAAACTTTCGGACATCATTGCTGCCGCAACTTACTTACTTCAAGAAGTCGCAACATCTGCATTTGTCTCTCACATAAGGCCATGGCAAGCGAGGAGCTGACAAATCTCCTTCAACTACACAACCTTTCAGCGTTGCTAATCCGGACGATAGAACCCACCCACCACCCCACATGAGCATGCAATCGTTTCTGTTTCGATGTGGCGCACATATCGATGGCAGTTGAGAGGTAATCGGTGCAAACAACCTCTTAATTGAATGTCGATTCCCTTTGGAAGCTCACACCCAAGCATGTCTTCATTAACCCACAAGCTCCTCTCCTTCATTGCTCCTCTTCTCCGTGCCCCACCACACGAAGACACATTCCCATTTCTGTCATTGCGCCGAATTTACTTCGCATCAAGGGTATTCACACATCGTCGCCATATCGCACCCAAAACGCGTTATCTTCGCCACGGGATGGTGCTCAGAACGCGTACAAACACCCTACCTACGGGCGCGCCTCCGCTTTACGACCGACTTAAGAGGGATAGTAAAAGCAAACTTGAAGACTCTCTGACGAGTTAACGCCGTTTGACAGCATTAGGCGGTGCTTAAAATTGACCCCCACCTCCCGTCGCCGGAAAAAAGGTGCCGCGCCCACTCTTGTGCGATATAAAATGATTTTTAATGCTATCACGCCGATTAGACGACAGACCGCTTTATCACCTCCGAAGGGCGCAGTGAAAATTAATTCTGTGGCAATAAAAAACGTGTTTTCTTCTTTTTTTTCTTCGTCTTCTTCTGTCTCTACGCACTCGCATGTAAGGATGTCATTAAGGGGAGTCTGTGCCCCGTGTAGGTACTTGCTGATGGAGATAGATTGTGAGTGGAGCTCAATTCATGCAATTCGGCGGAGGAGAGGAGTGCCAACAAGAAGATAGGAAGTCACACAGCGACGCATGATTTCAAATAAGTTCCCCACGAAGGGACAAACCGACGCGTCACATGTGCGTTTTGGTGTGTGTTTTCGGCGATTTTGCGTATTAGTTAGGGTTTTTACGGGAAAGACGCTTCTTTTGAGCCATCAACCATGTCGCTACGACATAGAGAAGGTAGGAGAAGTGAATGTCGCTGCCACGGCTATGACTCAGACTCTCCATGGGCGAAAAACCTGATAAGTAAGTAAAGCAATTCCAGTCAGAGACCACTTCAATATTGGACCAAACCAGTCGAGAGAGCTGGTTATTGGTGGCATCGCAATAAGTCTAGTGTAAGTCGTCTGAAATGAAGGTCTCCAACCACATACAGAAAGGACAGACAGTTACGAGGAGAGATGGGGCTGAGAGTGGCCGCCAAGACGCAAGACATGCGTTAAATGTCCTGGATGTGCGAACATTCAGAGGGACAAATGTCGACTCAGAGGTCGACTGCCCATTGTCAGAAAGCTGCACCAGCCAACAAAGAGGAGTTTTGACATTGGAAGCCTGAGCACATCGGAGATTACCAGTGCCTACGAAGAGCAATTGAGAGAGAGACTCAGGCGAACTGCAACGCCAACGAGATGTGGTTGCACTACCGCTCGACCATCAAAGTGGTAGCGGAAAACACTTTAGGCTACCTACCAACTCCGACAAGAAACCCGTCGCATGATGGCGACTGTGAGCAAAAGAAACGGGCAAACTACGCATGAGGCATACTAAAAGGCGCTGCAAAGAAATGCCTGACCAGGAGAGAGTGATAGGGAATTCGATAAAGTTGGCACAGCCATTAAAAAGCAGAAGAACAACAAAGCCGCAGGCTCAGATGGCCTACCATCAGAGCTCTTCAAGGCCGGTGGCGATGTTCTGGTGGGGAGCATGAACCAGATCATCTGTAGAATGGCCGACGACTGGAATATAAGTTGCATATGCCCCATCCACAAAAAAGGTGATCATACCTCTTGCAACAACTTCAGAGGGATATGTCTGATCAACGTCGCCTACAAGATCCTGTCCAGCGTACTGTGTGAACGTCTAACATGCGGCCGGCAGTTGCAAAGACGGAAGGGACTATCTTCTACAAGTCTGTTCAACCGTTGATGTACGCAGATGGCATCGACATCGTCGCGCGTTCCCAACGTGCCGTAATGGAGGCTTTTGCGGCGATTGAAGAACAGGCGAAACGAACTCGTCTTAAGACCAACGAGGACAAAAAGAAATGTATGCTGTCAACCAAACCACCTTGGACCACGATCGACAGCTGCACTTTTGAGGTAGTAAAGTAGTTTGTCTACCTCGGGGCAAATGTGAACTCCGCAAACGACACACAGTAGAGATTAGTCTTAGATTCGCCCTTGACAACCGGTGCTACTTCGGTTTGTCGAAATAACTGGGCTCAAAGTGCCTGACTCGAAGGATCAAGATCATGCTCTGCAACGCTCTTATTTCGCCAGTCTTGCTCTTTGGAACCGAAAGCTGGACATTAAGCAAAACAGCAGAGCTAATTCTTGCTGCCTTCGAAAGAAGAATTCTGCGTCGGATATGGAGGATAAGACGAGCTGCACCAAAGTGTGGATGTAGTCTGCAATGATGACAGCACTGGCTCGGCCACATCGAATGCATGGACACTAATGCTCTAGGTAAGATGGTCTTCGAAGCCCAGCCTCCTGGTTCGAGAAGGAGAAGAAGACCGAAACTAAACTCCGGTATAAAGACCAAGTCAGAGGCTCCAATGAATGTGAATGCTTGTGTACCAAATAAACTGTGGCCATGTCCTCGCTGACGGACAGACTCACCTTCACTGCACCTTCAATCAGAGGAACCCTCTGTCATGATTGTTCCTTGGCCTCTGATGTGATCACATGGATCCATGTTTCTTCCACTAAAAAAAACCAGCGCAAAACCTCTTCCCATCAACTAGTCCTCTTTTAAAGTGGTCACACGGTTGCTTTTTATAAGTAACATGAAGCGCATGGCCACCGAAATCCCAGCTAAGATGATCGATCCGACGACCGTCGCACATACGCGTCGATTTTCTTCAAATTTTCGATGCAAACTTCGTACTCCCTCTCCCCGCACCCCATTCCACTCAATTTCCATCCAAAAATCCGCAGGATTTTCGAAAAAGTCACTCCTTTCAAAATATGCCTCCTTGCAGCAGAAAGAGTCGACTCAGTTCATTTCGCAATTCACTGCATTTTTTCGGCGAAATCATGCATTTTCTCGATTTTCCAAGAAAACCTAGATTTTCGAGTGGAAATGCCTTCAGATGATGGCGTCGACTGTCCCATCAGTGATTTCATAAACTTCGGGTAGTTTCCCAGCAGTTTTCAGTCAAAAATCACGCATTTGAAAAACTCTGGCATCGGGTGAGGTGGGTGTCTTTGCTAGTTGTTGGGAACGCAAGCGGCGGACTTTTGTTTTGGCGATCAAATGAGTGTGTCTTACGAGGAGGTAGTTAAAGTAGATTGTTTCGCTAGAATACTAACTAAAGAACGTGTTTCAGTCGCGGAATGGTGGGCATGGAGAGCATAGTTGAAAGGAAAGTGCATTGAGTGTCAACTGGTTGGTTGGTAGCTTCACGACTGTATATGGAATGTTCCAAGCAAATGAGTAGTATTCGACTTCAAAGAGGACCTCTGCGTGAATGTTGGGATGCCTTGCAGTTCATTTTTATGAGCAGTCTAGCTACGGTTGAGTCGTCGAAGGCTCTTCTAATTCTTCCTGTGGTGCAACAGTTCGCGGCAACTCTACGAGGCTGCACCATGCTGTGGATGTCGACGACCGCACTGTCTCTTCCGAATTCAGTGTATGGACATCAATCTTCCAGCGAAGATGAGCATCGAATCTGAGCTCCCTAAGACAAGAGAGAAAGATCGAGTCTCCGGTACATACATCGCGGACGTAAGACATCTTGGCCTTGATGTTTGGAAGCAGTGTGCCCAGGACCGTCATTGATGGAAGGCAGCTATTGCTCAGGCACGACCGGCAGAATCAGAGAGGACATGGCGACATGCCACGGGAATCGTCTTTGGATCGCCAAAGGGTACGGTCGAGGTGTAGTCAAGGCTATACAATGAAACTCCTTGATACGACAAGCGAGTGTTAATTGGAGGAGGGTAGTCTTACGGGTAACGCCACAAGAGTATGTTGGGCACACCGGAAAATGACTGTGTATTCAATTTGAAAACTTCATTATACCGGGTTGGTTATTATAATCTCATATATTTTGTATTAGTTTTATCTTAGGTAACGGGTTGCTTTTTTCTATTTTATATTCTTCGCTTGCAAATTTGCTTACTTTGAGGTGTTGAGAGTATTTGAGAAGAAAAATACACGAATCCCAGAAGAATAACTCATGGCACTCCAAGGCTATTGCAAAAAATACAAAGAATTTAGATGAAGTTGTTGCAGATGGTGTGTCTGAGGACAACTTTTTACCTGCATAGGCAATCGCTAATAGCGATGCTCACCGAAATAATCCGGAAGTCGAGCTGAATACTGACATGATCATGCACATGTTCCTGAAGAAGAAGATGCTAGTGAATTTCTGGGTTGGGAAGGATGGAACCAAGTGGTACAATATTCAACCAAATCTGCATCGTGAAGCGGCACATAACCTTTTTTGAGGTAGTTTATATGTGTAACAGATGTAGCTACCTTTCTTTGCATCGCTAGTAATGCAATTCAAGACATCATTTGCAGGCAGAAGAGCAGCAAAGCAGGAAGTGAATAGAGCAAGTGGAGTGCTCAAATTCAGGAAAAAAAACCCTACTGAAATGGGAACTGCTAAATCAGGGAGAATTTGCGGATTATTTAGGTATTTTGCTAGTCATGGGTTTCCGTAGAGGGAGCTCGGATCGCCACTGACAAAGCGGCTCCTATTGCCAATATCTTTGACTTATTCAATGCCAACGTAAAGCACAATTTCAGGCCATCTCAGTCATTCACAGAGGACGAGCATTTATTCCGATATGGAGGACACACAAAGTTTACCCACTATATATATTCTACTTCGGTAGATACTTTTCGTGCATGTAAAAAAAAATCAAAAGTTAAGAACAACATGGAGGAACGTTCCCTAAATAATTATTTTTAGCAAATCCTCAACGCTACAAAAAAGTTAGTCACTGAGCATCAGCATACAATCAAAAGTCGAAAATTCAAATATCTACCCTGGTAGATACTGTTTATGAAATACGATGTCGTTCCAGTGGCTACCTCGGTCGGCTTCGGAGTAGCGCATTCTGTCACCCCAATTTTCCAAAACCTTATTGAAGGTTTCCGGTTGTAACTGACGGATTGCTTGCATGATGTTGGCCTTAAGTGCTTGAATCGTTTCTGGATTGTTGGCATAATATCGGTCCTTCACCGCTCCCCACAAAAAAAGTTCAAATGGGTCAAATCGCATCTCCGAGGCGGCCAATTGACATCACCAAGACGGCCGATAAGACGATTTGGGAGTTTGGTGCGCAAATGATCGATTGTGGCATGGGTTGTGTGGCATGGCGCGAGTTACATATACGAGTACGTCAATGCCCGCAATTTCACACATGTCAAAATCAGCAACAGACGATAAGTATGACCTATTTATCCGGTCAATAACCAAATAGCTGATCAAGCAGTAATTGCATTTTTGTATTTTTGTATTCTTAAGAATTGCACTTGTGCATTGGATGGCGAAATCGCTGACACTATGTCTGCGATTGTAATGTATGGAACAATAATATAATAAATACAGGTGAAGCACACGAAGGCGGTGCAGTAGTTTCCCATTACTAAGTAAGAGTTGTATCAGTGTTGTTCTAGTGTTTTGCTCAATAAAATATAATCACTCTAATAAAATATAACTTGTGTTTTTTTTAAAACTCGTTAGACCAGATTAAATAAGTCGCGCCACCCTGCATGAACCAGAGGCCAAAGCCACGTCTTCAATTTCAGTAAAAAAAAAGGTTCGGTTAACATGGCTCTGTAACGCCCATCGTTGACCAAACCGTTGTTCCCGGCCTCATTTTCGAAGAAAAATGGTCCAATGATGCCACAATCAGCACCAAATTGTCACTCTCTGTGGATGCATTGGTTTCTCGACAATAACATGCAGGTTTTCCGAGCCCCAAATGCGACGAGCCCCAAAAGTTCGTTAATGTAGCGCCTCGTTAGAAAAGATGATTTTTCGCCCGAAATCGGTGTCCGATTCAAGCTGCACTAAGGCCCAAACGATAACGAAACAGATGGTCGTGCGCTGAGTCAATTAATTGAACCTTGTCAGCGAATAAACTGAGATCTTTGTGCAGAATTCTCCTCAGGCTAGTGCGTGAAATGTTGAGCTGTTGAAATCGATGGCGTGTTGATGTTCGTGAATTGAGACTCACACTCTCGGCCACAGCAGCCACATTCTCATCTGTGCGCAATGTACAATGACGGGGACCACGAGTATTGTGCACTAGCATACCAGTCTCATGAACTTTTTGCGCAGACAAACGGTGGGTGCTTCATTTCGGCCAAAAATTCTTCTTTTCAAAACACTTGGACTACACAGCATTCACTTTGGAAATAAGTTTTCATTACTTCCCAACGTTCTCCAAGTGATGCTAACTTTCTGACAAGATTTCGAGGGGGAAATAGTCAAAATAACCTATGTAACACCACAGGAGTATGTCGGGCACACAATTTGAGAGCTACATCACTTTCTGCCGCATGCTTAACGCACTTATCTTGTCCAACAAAATAGATGTGGAAGTAGTTTATTCACTCTCCGGATGCTTCCGGATGTTCCCAATGACTCCATTAACGTCTTTGATTGTCTACTAGTTCCCACGTATGCACCATGCCTAGAATATCATTCCAGCAATGACAAGAGCCTAGATCCATTAACGTCCCATCGTCACGACCCTCAGACCCTCATCTCATTCCCTTCCATTGGAGAACAAAAGAGAAGCACCTCCGCGCCGTCTAAAAGTATCGTAAGTCAAACAAACAAACAAGCACCCACAAATCGAGATCCAAACGAGAAAGAAGCCAAACAGAAGCATTGACACAATTCAACCAGCAACTCCTTTAAGCGGCCTCATCAAAAAAAGGAAAATACTTTTATCACATCGCCTCACCTGAAGCGAGGATGTACACCTGGATTCGTCGTAAAAGCCCACGAGACGCCACCAGAGTGGGCAATTATCTCATCTCACTGAGCTGAGTGCTTACGGATTATTGATTGACTTAAATTCATTGCGTTATCGGCAGAGAGCAACCATTAGCCTTCAATCTTGACGCGCACACGACACGACCCAGAGAGACAACAGCGCCAACATGCACACGTGACAGTCGACAGAGTGAAGATAAAATGTTCTCGGAAGTAATCCTTCATAGGGTGCGTTGGCATTAATCTTGTGTTACGACTCGGAGTATTTATGCGCCACGAGTTTTGCCAGAGATGACTGCTGATGTAATTGCCCATTTTACGATAACCGACTGAGTGCGGAAGTGTGACTTTTATTTTGGAAATTTCACTCGTTTCCGGGAAAGTGTGGCTTTTATGATCACGCTTTGCGGCTCGGTTAAATACACAGTCGCTGATGAATATTCAACACTTGGTGGTTTAGGAGCGGCAGACCATTCAAATTTGAGATGAATCATGCGTGAGTTTGAACAGTTCCAGTTCCACTTGCATATTTAAAGGGTGCTTTTTATGTTACAGGTCGATTTTGTTTGGCCGCCATTTCGGGCTGGATGAGGTTTGCCGGTTGGTCTTTGGCAGGCGTAGAGAGGGGTTTGTAACAATTTTTGTAAGGCAAATAATATTGCAAGCCCAAGAGATGCAGATCGACACCCATCACCTATTCGTCGATTTCAAGGCCGCATATGACAGCGTGCATAGAGACGAGCTATACAACGCCATGTCTAGTTTTGACATTCCTGCCAAACTCGTCAGATTGTGCAGGATGACGATGGCGAACTCTCGCTGCTCCATCAAGGTCGGTAACGAACTCACCGAGACCTTCAATGTCAAAAAAGGTTTCAGACAAGGCGACACGCTGTCATGTGACTTCTTTAACATCATCCTGGAGAAAATCCTGCGAAACTCAAACGTCAACACTAGAGGCATGATCTTCCAGAAGTCCGTTCAACTGCTTGCCTACGCGGACGACATTGACGTGATTGGACGAAAACAGCGAGCTGCCAATGAGGCTTTTGCTGGCATTGAAGCGGAAGCGGCTAAAATGGGTTCGGCAGTGAATCAGGGCAAAACCAAGTACATGCTGTCATCACGAAAGGACGCACAACATCGACGTCTCGGACAGAGCGTCATAATGGGTAGCAGAAACATTGAGTTAGCCAAGGACTTCGTCTACCTCGGCTCTGCAGTAAACAGGGACAATAACACCAGTACCGAGATCAAGCGCAGAATTATTCTTGCCAAGAGGCAGTTGACAGATCCATCTCTCGAAACACCAAGTTGACTTTATATAACACTCTAATCATCCCTGTCCTGCTCTATGGCGCAGAGACATGGACGCTATTAAAAGCGGACGAAGAAGCTCTTGGTCGTTTTGAGAGAAAAGTTTTGCGTGCGATTTTCGGTCCTGTTTGTATTGATGGTGTCTGGAGGAGCAGATTCAACCACGAACTGTACGGGCTGTACAGCGGCATGCAGCTAGTTAAGCGTCTTCGGATCCAACGCTTAAGATGGCTAGGTCACGTAGAGCGGATTGACACCACAGCTCCGGTCCGAAGAGTCTTCGATTCCGAGCAATTGGGACAGCGCAGCAGAGGGCGTCCTGGAACGGGATGGCGCACACAAGTGGAGAAGGACCTCAACCAACTTGCGAAAGATCGTGTTGGCTGGAGAGGCTTGTTGGTTGAGGCCCAGGTCTACCCCGGACTGTAGCGCCAAACAAAGAAGAAGAAGAAATAAAAAATTAAACAATATTTTTTTTATTTTTAAATAGCAAATCCTCTAGTTGGCTCCGTTCTGTTGGGTTTCCTTGAAAATACTGCAGCTGCAATTTGGTCACCGAAAATCCTTGATTGACACATCAAAAGCCACTACGCTCTTGTATTGGAACTGCATGGTAGACCATCGTGACGCTTACATCAGTGGCCCATATTTTTGCTGGCCTTTTTTTCAGGATCTGCGGCTTCTGACGGTCTTCAGCTGACGGTCCGAATCAACGGCTTTGTTGGACTTTTCTCTCGATGTTGTTATATTAAGATTCGGCAATCTTCGAAAGATACTAATAGCCCGGGCTATCAGCATGGACGATTCGCAAACCGAAGTAATCGATTCTGGGAATACGCCTACGTACTAATCCCCATCCTGCACACTTCTACCACTCTCCCAGCGGTTAGGTCACTGCCGTTAGGTATTACTTCACGGGTCTGGTTAGCGAATCAAGCTAAATCCGCTGTGTTTTCCTTTTCGGCTCGCCTTGCTCTTTCAAGCGTTCTTAGCTCGGTCTGCATTTTTGCTATGACGGAACAGACTCCCTCCCCCATCTCGGCTGACTGCGTCATATGACCGACAAGGGCCTCCGCGGTTGGTAGGTTTGTTCTTGGCCCTTCAAATCGCCTGCAGTGGAATGTCGCGTGTTCTGCACCTTCGTCAATGTCTTCACATTCTGGACACGGGGGAGAGCTATCGTGCCCGAACCTATAACGATATTTCCGATATGACCCGTGGCCCGACAGGAACTTCTCTGTTGTCCTAGTTTCGATAGTTGGGATCAGTCTGTGGATCCATCTACCTTTGCTTGGAGTGTCGCATCTGGTTTTCCACATTATAATTGAGGTTGCTCTTTCTTATTTTATTTACGCCAGTCTCTGGGCGGTTTGTCGATCGACTCAGGTAGACCCTATGCATCCTGTTGGCGAGAATGTCGATGGGGACCATACCCGGAATCATAGAGGCTGCTTCGTCCGAAATTGTCCGAAAGCCGCTGATTGTTCTTTTGGCGCAGGGCCTGTATGGAGAGAGCTTCTTAGCTGTCTCCTTTATTGAGAGAGCACACGCCCAGACTAGCGCAGCATTTAGGAGAATTGAGCTTACCACTCTGGAACGCAGGACCTTCTTGGGCATCCGGGTCCTCCGATGTTCGGCAGCATACCAGAAAGCGCTACCTGCGTCTTTGACGCTTAAAAGCTGCAGTATTCGACGTGCTTTTTGAAATTAAGCCCGTTGTCGAGGTGTCTAGACCTTCCTTGAACGTAATTAGCTGGGAATCAACCCCGAAGTTTACATATTCAACGGTCTTTCGACTGGTTATTAAAACAGCCTCTGCCTCAGCCTTGTGCTCAGCTAGTTCAAGGTCGGAAGATTTCAGCCAATATTTGATCCTGGCGATTGCTTCGTTTATGGCTGTTTCCACCTCGTGGTTGCTTAGCCACCATCACGACCGCGATGTCGTCGGCAAAGCCGATAACCATCACTCCTTGTGGCAGTGTCAGTCTCAGTCCTCCGTCTTATATTAAGTTCCACAGGAGGATCCCAAGAACTGAACCCCGTGGAACGCCTGCCAAGACGTTGTAATATTTAATACCATTGTCAGTCTGGTACCTGAGTTTCCTGTTGGTAAAATAGCTCACGATTATCCTCTTCAAGTACTGCGTTGTGCTCATTCTATTCAAGGCTCTCATAATGCAGGACCAGTTTGCCGAGTTAAACGCGTTTTTAATGTCCAGCGTAACTACGGCACAGTGTTTTTGTGTGCCGCCCTCCATCTTGAACCCGTCATCGATTCGCTTGCTGTGTCTACCACTCTGGTCGGACAGGGCTCCTCGCTCCTCAGCCATGCCGATTCGATTGGTGGCATTGGTGGCCGTGATGTCCAGCAGGCAGATCGGTCGATACGCTGAGGGTTCTCCGGGGGACAGTTCCGGTTCCGGTTGCAGTTTTCAGCAATTAGGAAAGTTACCCTCTTCGAGGCAAATTTGCATAGTCGACGTAAAGATCAGTGGTAGTAATCTGACTATGGGCATCGCAATGGACTAACATGGTCTATGCTGGCACCCCACCTAACTAACCTAACCTACATCCAGTCTTTGCTTAAAGTTACACGTTCCCAGAGTATGTAGTAAGCTTCTGTGCAGTTTTTCTCTTTTTTCCCAAGAAGGGCACTGGTGGGTTGGGTTGGGTTGGTGACGGCTATCGGCAGACGTGAGACAGCATCTGCATGAACTGGGTCTACTCGGTCTACAAAGCCTGTGGTCCCAACAAGACGTTGCAACATCACAAGCAGGTCCTGTTGCGTCGTATTCTTGTAAAATCTGCGTCGTCGCAGGACATGTGTGTGATGTCTCAACGTCTCGTTCTAGATGTTCAGGCAGTTCACAGACCTCTGCCATAAGACGGGACAGATGTGTATGTTAATGTCTCGTTCTAACGGCAGTTCGCAAGATGGGGCAGCTGTGCATGTCTTCACAGGACCTCTCAATGATGTTATCCTTTTAAACAACTTCAAACTGAACAAATACGACAAAAACACTGAACGATCCCTTAGTCGTGCATCGTCATCATCTCGAAGATGAATCAACTCACTCAAGGCAACCATCACTCAGTCAAGTGCTCACTTGTCTCGTCACTGTCGCCCTGTCTAGATCCATCACGCAATCCAAACGATTCACAAATGCGTTCATCTTGTTCTCGTCTTCCTTCCTCTTCCTCTTCCTGTTCCTCGACGCAACACCATTCGCTGACACTTGTGATTTGTCTGCAATGAAATGGTACTTCAGACTGACACCAGGTGTCACACTCAACTCCGCGCCCACACTGAGGGTGGATAAAATGCCACTCAACCCGAGGACAGCGTTTTGCCAAACAAAACAGGAAACCCTTCAGGATTACACTTGGATTTACCCTGATTCCGAGGATTGCGTTACAGAAACAAACATCACATATCACTGGGGAGCACAGAAATATCTACTTTCAATCTTTGTCTTTCTCTGCATGAATACCAAATAAGGGGGAGGGGCGAGGACGGCCCATTGTATGCGTGTGTGTGTGTGCGGACGGATCTGTGTTAGGGAGACGCCAACCTACGCCAGGACCGAAATAGAAAATCCCTTTAAGTCGCCCGGAGAAATACCCATTCAGAGAAAGGATATCGACGTGTTGTAAATGATTTTATTTTCGTTTTCGTTTTCGTTTCATGCATACGACCGACCACTCGAACCCGAACGCACGAACGTAAACTGCAGAAGAGGGAAGACGTGGCTGTGGAATTGAATAAATTCCACAAGGACCTGGATTACTGTCACTGCAAATGGGAATGCTCTGAATGCTCGGCTGGGAGAGCTGTTGTCTCCTTCGAGAAGAAGGGGACAATCGAGTTAAAGCGACGGACTTTGAATTCGAGGATAGTTACACAAATGCGATGTTTTAACAGCGAAAATTAACAGCTGACAACAGTGTCATTGTCCAGCCACTATGGACTACGCTTTCGTTTGGAAGGTACAGACTGCAAGCAGGACCACGTTCAATAATGGAGCTTGCAGCTTACAACGACCGCCACGTATTCCTACGAAGTGACGAACGTGTTGCGCAGCCTATGAAAAAATATACCATATGACAGTTTCATAGCAAAACCCTGGGGAACAAGGAAAAACAAAAAAACACATCCATTCAGTCGATGACGTCGACTTCCATTAAGCAGCCTCCGGTGCGAATAAAATCAAGCGAAGTCTGAGCACAATATTGGGGAAGTGTAGTTTCCGCTGTTATTGTCGGCGAACATACGGCCGAACTGGGGAACTGGAAACAAGAGTCACAGAAGTGACATTGGAGAATCTGTTGGGAGAGGTCCACCTGACGAGGACGGTTCACAAACTGAACTGGGTACAACGGAGTTAAGGGGGGCATTTCAGGATAACCTGGCGTGCCCAGATCTGTGGTTAAGTTTCGCCCTGCTGGTCAGGTCGGCGAGATTTTGCGAAGGTGGCACTAATTCCAAGGAAACAGGCCGTGCTCGAGGTGTGACAGCGTATGACGGACTGGTCAGTCGAAAGGGTGCCAAGGGTATCATCGGCGACATTGGTTTCGCTGCCACTGATGGAAGCAAAAGTGTAAAAGTCTACTAGAGTCTTCAAGTTGATTAAGTGGCGCTTACATACGCGACCGGACCTCAAATCACTCGTGTGTGAATCCAGTGCAGTCTTGGCTCTACATTAAAATTTAGGTAAATTGTGTTTATGGTACAGGAACATAAATTAAATAATTGTCGATCCTATGTCGTATCTATCGATATTTGACGCTTATTGATTGACAATGACAGCCGGAAAGCTGCTTCTTTTTGTCAGATTTCAGACTCATTACATCACAGCTGCCGCAAGTGCATCAAGTGTTGGTCGGAAGACGAAAGTGAGAAGTTTAACCGATTCAAGCACAACTAAATTATTTATATTTAATTTTTAACTTTTCGCATTCATGGACATATTATGTTTAATTTGGTAATTTCATCGGTTGACAGCTCGACCAAACCTAACGTTGGAGACGTCCCCGGCTGCATAGAGTCTCTGCAACTCTTCAACGATTTCACTCTCGACACTCTCAAGCACCAGACAGCACCAAGGCTTCATCTTATAGTTCGTCATTACGGTTGTGATAGAATCCCATACAATGCAATTATGTACAGTTCGCGTACATATAACATGTCGTCCATTTACTGCCCACCGTGTAGTAAAATTGAACAATACGAGTATGAAAACACATTTCTTAGTCTGGGTCAACACTTTATATTCGGTGGATATTTCAATGCGAAGCATTCCTTTTGGGGATCAAGAACCATCTCCCAAAAAGGTAGAACATTGTACAAAGCCTGTATGAAACTTAGCTGCAACCTTTACGCGACAGGGAAGCCCACCTACTGGCCTACGGATTTCACAAAAAATACCAGACATCGTTTTTCACTGTTAACTATTTAAAACTAGAAGAAGCTTTGATCTCAGTTCAGATCATTCTCCAATTATATTGACTACGAGCGATACGCTCGTAAAAAGGGAAGCGCCGCCTACATTAACTAATCATCGTACAAATTGGCAAGCATTTAGGATCTACTTGCAAGATCACGTTATGATACCACTGAGAAACCCATAGGACTTAGAAAGTGAACTTGACAACTTGAAAGTAAATATACAGTGTACCACAAGGAGCAGTACACCACGAAAAAAGGAAGCTCACAAGAAATGGCAATAAAATCACTCGCCACAGCATAAAATTCGTCTTAACCAACGAATGGATGAGCATAGGCACCTTGATAACTTGCCAGTCTTTCTAAATCGTGTCCAAATACCTTTCGGTAATGAAGCGAAATACCTAGGGATGACTCTTGACGTAAAACTCAAGTGGAAAGAACCCGTTAAAAAGAAACGTGTAGAACTTGACAAAAAATACAAAGACAGTAAGCACTCCAAGCTAAGTATTGACAACAAATTGCTTGCATACAAGCAAATCCTAAAACCAGTTTGGACGTATGGCATACAACTTTGGGGTTGTACCAAAGCAAGCAATATGAATATTATACAGACTTTTCAAACTATTGTAAATGCACCATAGTCAGAATCAGAAACGACGATATCCACAGACATCTAGAAATCTTACCAGTCCAAGATGAAATCAAAAAAATCGCTTACAAACATAAGCGCCGCCTGGAAGAGCATACAAACTCTGCAGTTTATTCGATCCGTGAGGAAACTAACGTCTTGCGCCAACCTCAAAGGACTAAACCCCTTGATCTCGTGCGATAGCCTACATCCGCCCATGGTTGCGGTGTTAGCAGGAACATTCATTGGAGAGTTACCTGTCAAACGTATCTAAGTCAAGAAATACAAACTACTGGACAAGTTCTTCACTTAGTTGTAGTCGAACATAACATTTAAAGGGAGGTGGTTTTAGTCCACCCATCCAAGGACGACGTTGCTGCGATCAGCTGATTTCTTTAAGTAAATAACGATCGAAGCGAAGGCATCGTTTTAAACAATCGGGTTCTTTATGGTTCGACTAAAGTTTATCGATTTCGGCACAGTCTCACAGTCTCACAGTCTCTGAGATCGAAATCGTCCTCGTGATGGTTTGCTTTTTCTCGAAACGCAACTTCCACTTTTCCCAGTTCGTATTCGCATTCGTAATGTATTTGGCGAACGCATGGACATCAGCTTTCCTCTACCGCAATGGAACAGGATTCACATCGTAGAACGGCGTACGTCCTTCTGAGATCGTTTACTATAGCACCATTGTACACAAGCGGCAATATACGATTTGACATAGTTTCGAATCCTCCGACATCACAGTGAGTTGCATACTACTAGACCATTCGGATTTTCTCCGAAACAGTCGACAAGCGTGGTGATTGCATTTAAAAGCTCCTCCTGTGTATGGACATCTACGTTTTTACAGGGTCTGATGTCGTCCCTAGTATCTGATGCTCTACAAATCAGTCCAACTGCTGGGTTAGACATCGTAGTCGTCGCGTACTTCACGGAAGCTTTCACGGTCATTGAAGAGGAGTAAGAGATCGATAGAGTCTACCTAATCTCGGGTGAGGGACGATAAACTGCCTTTCCTGGAGCTACTCTATCTTATATTTATTTGCACTTTCTACGTACTTCTTAATTTTCAAATTCAATTTAAACATACTTCTCTGTCAACAACCTTCTTAAGTTAGCCTGATGGCTCTGATCTGCTTAAGATTATAGGCGTCACTTTAGTTATGACCATTTTTGACTTGTCCAACTGGACCAAAGTGAGACCTACAAGCCGTCTTCCCACTTACTTAATCAAAATTATTGTTGTATTGCCCCTTTGTCTCGGGATGTCGTTTCTGGTGATGCTTGTGCAGGCTTCTTAGATTGCAAAACCATTTTTTTTTGCGGAGACTCGTGGAGTAGTTGCCTTTCATCGTTGACAGCCCTGGGCTTCCAGTCATCAAGACTAAGGTGTATTGCGTCTTGCTTCGCTCTTCCTCTCCTTCTCGTCCCTGTCGACTCGGAATCGACAAGACACTCTTAGCTGGATGCGGACGGGACAGTGGAGTGCAGCTCGTGACGTTTTGTCGCAGTTGGTATCTGACGGAACGTTTCTTGCTCAACAGCATATATCGTTTATCGTTTTCTTCCTCATTGACGTTAAGATCAGCTTGTTTTGCCGCCTCCTTGGTCTGAAATAATTCAAAAGTTTGCAGTCAATTTGACAGTTGAGTCGTCTAATTAAGATACTTTCGGGGTCCGGCATGCTCTTTAAGTCGACAGAGTTGTTTTGAATGATATTGAATGGCCCTTGCGAATTCCTGGTCATAAAAAGGAGTGATGTGCTTTGCAGTCTTTAGACAAGGCTTTGCGCTATCCGTGTTGGTTAGGAGATCACCGAATCCTCGAGGATTCGCTTCTACCAGCTTGCTGTAGTGATTTAGGAGCAAGGGACACCACAAAATGGTGTTCCATGTTTGCTTTTCACTGGATTAGCGAAAATGCAGTGCTTTGCAAGGTTTTCTGCTTTCAATCTGCAGACCAAGACAAAGATTGCTATGCGAAATGGTTGCGTCTCGTCGTGGTCTCAAAGTGATCACTCTTCAATTTACAGACAAACTTTCAGGGCTTAGGTGGCTGGCCTACCGATTGGCTAGGCCATATAGAGCGCATGGACAACATTGCTCCAGGCCATAAAGTCTTTCTCTCCGCACCAGCCTGATAACACAATAGTAGACGCCCATGTAACCGATGACGCACACCAGTGGAGAAGGACCACAGCAAACATGGTGTGTGGAATTGTAGGCAGCTGGCTAAAGACCGCGCCAGCTGGAAAGTCTTGTTGGGTGAGGCTCAGGGCTGAAGAAGGCGGCTAAAAGGATGCATTTGGAGTTAGAAACACTCGAATCGATGGAAAACGTCAACGGTGACCATAGTCTATCCCGTGCACCGAGACGATCGTAAAAACATTGAAAACGAGGAACGCAAACCGAAGCCGATAACGTCTAGCAACTAAACATTGTTGAGTCGTTTGTTGGCGAGACTCATTGATGAGCTGACTGTCATTCCTCTAGTCTAACACCAGACTCGCTTTTAGGTCCTTCCGATTCAAAGGCCGACTTCGACATGTTCGCCTAATCATCTAAGTACAAGGTTGGGTAGAGATGCTGACACGGGGTTACACACAGGATATCGTATCGACCTTTTGCTGTGGCATTACAGTTCGGGTTAGACAACAAGACTCACATAACATCACGACGGAAGTGGCAGTGGATCGATCCCAGTGGCAGCAGACCTCAATTACGGCACATAACAGTGAAGAGGGACGCAACCTGGAGAGGAGTAGACCTTATTGGCAGAAATCAACAGCGACAGCACTTTGACCACCAGAAGCTCTCCCGAATTCAGGTCAATTTGTTAATTTGTCAATCTTCCTTGCAGGGTGAGTGGCCAGTTCCCCAATGGTCTCGTTTAATTTCACGAACTTTCTGTCAAAGACATACAAACACGCTCCCATCCCCATCAAGACCAAGCACACAATAGACTTCCAAAGAGAAACAATTCAATGAATGTGTCCTGGTCGGGTCGTTGAGTTCCTGGAACCACTTCACTTCCTTCAGATCGTCCCTGTCTCGTAGTTATTTTAATTAATTCCCATCGATAACGTCCTGCATTCATGTCCTCGCCAGCACCAGCCCGCGGCCCCATTCCCTGTCGCTCTATAATGATTTACAAGCATTCCCGTCCGAAACTATGCCCGTGAGCACATGCCACTCTACCCTGTCCGCCTGAATTGAAATTAATTATCCTTATCAACCACTCGAGATAGGGGCTAATCCGCAGCAGTACCGCGTGCCTAAGGTGTTCCAATGGATAAGCAGACCAGTCAACTGATAGCGAATATCCTCCACCCACCACCCTGCTCGATTTCAATTTGCAAAACCCAGGCCATCGCCTCACTGTGGCTGTGTACTTCTTTTTCGGCAGCGACGTTAATGGCATGCAAATGATTCGCTCGCTTCGGGGGCGTCTTCCCGAAAAGGTGTCACCCGGCGGTGGTGCGGGGCCCGCCAAAAACTGTTAAATGTCAGGGGAAATGTAAATGTAATTACTGCGAATGGAGATTTCTTGAGCGGAGCCGACGACAACAGCGAAATTCGATATCCTCCGGGTGCACGTGGAACGTGCTCGTCCCCTCAGCCGGGACTACGACGCCAGTTAATGCAGCAGGCACAGGGCTGTGATCCTTATCAGCACTCAAAAAAAAACGAAACCCGTACCCGGTGTCTATTTTTTGTTTTCCGATTCGAGTTATCCTGGGACGGCGGTGGGTGGGGGGAGGGCAGGGGTGTGAGTGGTTTATTTGCACACAAGCCCCTGCATACGTAATGGCGTCGCGTTTGACTTCTTCAGTGCGTGGAGACGGAAGGAAATTAGATTCCTCGACGGGTTCCTAGCGCATGGACCCCCCCTCCCCCCCAACCGACCGACTCTAGGCGAACCGCTTCGCCATAAAGAGGTTTTGTCAAATGAACAGTAAGTAATGGGATTTGTGTTAGCATGGTAATTTTGATTGTTGTGTATGGAAGCTGCCAGCCGAGAGGGAGTCCTTGAACTTGGTCGACGGCGGAACCCACGTGAACTGTGGCATATCGCAGAGCGCACGGTTCGGAGCACACGAGAACGATGCCGACGCTAATGGCGATGCTGATGGCGATGTTCTCGTGTGCTCGTAGCTGGAAATGGATTTTTTATTGAAATTAATGTGGCACGCATTTTCGGCGCAGTTCAGCAGACAGTTAAGTTCGCCTTCTTAGTGGGATCCGTCCCCGATCCGAGGATTCATCGGTTTTTCGTTTTTTTTTAATGTGAAAACATTTCTTTTATTTTCGGCTTGCCGTCCTTGCGTGGCGGCGGGTGTTCTGGTCGGCAGGATGGGTGGTATGCGGGTGGTCTGTTTTATGGAGTTCTAGTTTCGATTTTATGGCGTTGTGATGTATGGGCATCGCAGTTAATGTCGGAGAGTTCCGATAAGATGGAAATTGTTTTTTCCCACAAGCTGATGTCATGTGTGTGCGTTTACGATGATATCTGAATGAGTTTAAGACTCAGATTACAGTGGATTGTTGTACGGCGATGAAGATGCTAAAGACCCGCTGTCAACTCCAGACTGTAGTTCAATCTGGTCTTTGAACAATTGCGTTCTTCGAACCAGAACTAAGAGAGCAACGACACATCCATCTTCGGCCAGAATTACTCCTTGAATTACAAGAGAGTAGTGGACTTCCCCGTTTGGAGAAGGGTTACAGCTGTTCGCAACTGCTCACATGCATTCACAGACACGTCTTATAAAAAAACGCTGTCTGATGAAATGAAGGGGTAAGTGAGGTAGAAGTTGAATATCCCTTGCTCTCTTATTTCTGCTTGAACCTTTAGGTCTAACAAGTCCAATGATTCAACGGCCATCTACTCCAATCTTTAAAGAGCACGGTGAGCTATAGAGGCCGTCCTCATTCAGTTTTTTGATTTCCATTTTAACAGCATGGTGGAGGGAGATCGTGAGTAGCCCACTTTGCAACCGGAGACAATGTGGCTGGGCGCCTCCACGAGTTCAGGGCAGAGCAACGCCAAGCCGAGACAGGCCAAAATTCAATCCGAATTGGTCTTGAAACATTCCACATACAATCGTGCAGCGGCCAGACAACAAGTTGACACTGAACGGATCACCATCTTTCCTTTCAACTATTCTCGCCCAGACCACCACTCCGCGGAGACTCTGGATCGTATTCTCGCAAAGTAATCCACTCTCAACTGCTAGCCCGGAAGCACTTGATCTCCAAAACAAAAGTCTGCGTCTTGCGTTTATTTAGCATCATCCCTTGTTTGTGATCATTTTCAACTTGTGTGCGACACCTTACATTCCGGTGGCAACCATAGTCTCTCATATACCAGCGTGAGTTCATTGGTCGAAAGTAATGTGATGTGTTGTTCATACGACGCCGGGTCTTTAGAGGACTGATGTCTACCTAGATGACTGCACAATAAGCGCTTATTTTCTAGACATGACTAGAAAGCTGACCTCTGGATGGAACTCTGGATGAGCGCATAGATAACTCGACTTTGGTCGGGACAGGGACGGGACATGGAATAGGCTGTGTCAGTCCAAACAAAAAAAACAAAAAGACAGAGAAGGTCTTGCGTTAACCACATCAAGTCACCATTAAGGACGTCCCGAAATGTGTCCTAGTGCCTAGAGGAGGGCAACAGGAGGACGTCGGCTTTAGAGGAGTAGCATATGAATGGAGAAGGATCTCGAACTTGACCAACTTGGTAGCTGGAGAGACCTATATTACGAGCAATCGTTTCAGGTTACCGCTGCACAATACAAAGAAGAAGACCAACAACGACGACTAAACCACAGCTGGAATGTCTAGATACCAAGTGGCAGACATTCAGTCTGAGATGCTCTTCCAAGCCCAGCACTAATCATTTGTATGAAACATTCCACCTACCGCCATGAAGTCAATGCATCACGATCGTCTCAAGTTCCTTTCAACTATTCGTGCCACGCCCACCATTCCGCGGTGACTCTGGCTCGTTTTCTTGAGAAGTAATCCACTCTCAACTCCTTCCTCGCAGGACAACTTCACTTGATCGCCAAAACAAATATCAGCCGCTTGCGCTCCCAACAACTAGCAAAGACACCCACCGATCCCATCCCATTCCTGTCCTTCACATCAGAGTGTCAAAATTCAACTTTAAATGCGTGATTTTGCCTGAAAACAGCTGGGAAACGGCAAGATATGGTGCCGTGGGTGGCGACTGCACTGCTAACCCCGGAGAGGAATGAGTTCGATTGATTCAAGGGTTAGGACACTTTTTTTTATGGTTGTTGTTACTACGGCAGTGTAGAAGAATTGAGCGAATTGGGAAAGAGTTCAGAAAGGCGGTCTCTAACTAGGTCACCAACAGTGAGTTATGATGTCAGTTGAGTGAGGCGACACTAGACAAAGGAAATGACAGTTAATTTAAGCTTGAATAAAAGAAGGTAGAAGAAAGGAAGGAGGAACGTGTTTTGTTTTTCAAAGGATGGGACAATTAAGGAAGGGCATTCACTCTTGTTAGATGTTAGTTTTCCTCATCTTTCATTGCACCGGCAGTCATTAATAGGCAACAGTTATCTGTTAGTATCGATATTTTTCACAGTGATTGAAAAAATCGCAGTCGCAGTTTGCCATCGACTGTGATTTAAACTGCGATTGCGTTCTGAACTGCGAGTGCGCTTGAGTTGCTACTTTCGTTGCAATCGCAGTCAAAAATCACTGTGATTAGAAAATCACAATAACAGTTGTACCATGTGAATATCAAATCGCAACTTAGCGAGTCTACCAACTCTTGGGTCTTGATCTTCGACGTGGTTCGAGGTATTTTTTCCCGTGAATACGTACTGTCAACGGCAAGGTGAAGAGAGGCAGAGAGCCGTCATCTGAAAGAAGCAGAAGCATCCCACAGGGCAACTTGTGTCGTAGCTACGTATAACCTACTCGAGCGTAGGTGGATAAAAGGGTTAATAGCTCCGAACCATGGTGCCTATACAAAACAGCGATGCGCTTCACATAGTCGGCATAGGACATTAAGCCAACATGATCGAGTTGGCGCTGGTCGAGGCGCGGTTACCAATGTTACTACGGCCAGGCAAGTCGCGGGGGCGTGGAGAATCACATTGTAACCCATGTGTTATGTTCCAGTCAAATTTAGGTTGAGCAGCTGGCTTCAACGACTTGTTGTCGGATCATTAGAATCATGAAGCCCCTCAGTATAACCCAGTCTAAGTGACCTACGACTGTATGTCCCAAGGGCATTCTCAATCCATCAATCCACCACTCCACCAGCTAGCACTCACTGCCTTCACATGCCGCGCCGGCCACAGCCTCATTCTATCCTCCCAAACAACTTTCAGCAGCTGTCAATGTCATGGCAGCAAAACAGAGGACTTCTTTTAATTAACACCGTAATAATTATCCGTCGCATCGGGACAATGGTATTTTCTCAGATGTGACAGAGGGCAGCCCTTTCCCTAATTTTCCTCCGATGACAGAATCAAAAAACTTGTACCCCCATTCTTCGTCACATCACGCCAAGTTCCAGATGCTAGACCATTTGCTGCAAGTTTATTATGCCCTCTCCAACGATGCACGCCGCCACCGCCAACAAAAGTAAGTGCCAAAGTTTGTTCGCCTCCGCTCCTCGAACTCACGCCGCAGTGAACAATACCTCATCAGTTTGCCGGGGAAATTTCAACGGATACACGTTCCAAGAGAATGTTTTTCAAAAAAGAAAAAATATCTATATAACTGTCGGCACAATTTCAGCATAACGTTCTCCGAGGAGAAAATTGTTTTCCCGGTTAATTAAATCATACTCAGCCCTTAGTCCTGACTCTGGTCCACTTCACCGCTAGCGACACAACTAAGAAGACGAGCATCGAGAAGACGAGAAAAAAAACGCGTATTCGTTAATTTCGTCCTCGAACCCTTGAGCAAGAAACTTTGTCGGCAGCAGCGCCTATGGATTCTCGTCTCATTTTTTTTTCTCCCGATTGTTTGTGCAAATCAACTTAACTCCCCTGTACTGCTCGTTTGAAGCTGTTCGCAAGTCGCTTAACTTTGTTCCGGCGTTCATTTCGAAATTCATGGCTGTTACATCCCGGGAGATGGCAAGGACGACGACGACGACAACGATGACGGCTGCATAATGCGTTTAAAGCACGAGCGGCATTTCACGAGTCATAAACACGAGAAGAAGAAAAAAAAAATGGGCCCAGCACCGCGGAAATTATGCACAAGACGTCCTTCGCGCTTCGTCCCGAGGGAGACGTTTTTTGCGTGCTTTGTCTTTTTTTTTTTTTTTTGCTACCGCCGGAGTGGTGGAGTGGAGGACTGGTGGAAATGAGCTCCAGGTGAGGAGTGGTGGAATAATGAGTTTTATGTGAGCTAAATTAGGTTTAAGTCTGTAGGGAGCGGGTGGAGGTGGGCGCAAAAAATAAAACACTTGTTTGACAGGCGGTGTTATCTTTATTTCGTAACGAAGAGAAGAGAGCTAAAACTGCATTCTCCTTGTATTTATAGCAAAGCGATTCGGGTCAATAACCTGATCAGATGGTCCGAACATTATTAGTTTTATCAACAGATGTCGTTGACTGAATAGTCAAAAGCTTTAGTTCTGCACAGGGTGCTTCTTAAATTTCTTTTGATGAAATTGGTCTTTTTTTTAATTACGCCTACAATTCGGCCATCCTGATCAAGTAATCGTCCCGATTACATAACGCACTTTCGATTAACATGAATACTAATACAACATAGGCATGATTATATGATAAGAGAATAACAGATTAAAATATGAGTACAAAATAACAAAAATTCAGTAAGATTAAAAAAACTATACAAATTCAATTCAATTCAATTCCATTCAATTCAAAAAAATACAAGGCAATACTAAAATTGATATAGTGGTACTTCAATGAAAATAGGTTTGGACAACGCGGTACAAAATGTACATGTTAACATAAATTTTCCGTCCGAGAATCGAGCTTTTCCAAGTGGTCTCCAGCTCATAGCTATGATATTTGCTTTCCGTTTCTGTGGCTCGTTTCGAAAAGAAAAACACAGGGTGGAACTTACCATCGACCTGTTTCTGCATGAAAATTGCACCGTAGCCAACCGAACTTGCATCGCAATGCAGTTCTGTGGCGTTATGGGGGCTGAATAAAGCTAAGACGGGAGATGCTATAAGTTTAGATTTTAATAGTTTAAAAGTTTCCATTTCCCTCACACCGAATATGAATGGTGTATCCTTTTTCAAAAGGTCATACAGTGGTTTAGCCACATTTGCAAAACCCTTAATGAACTTGCGGAAATAGGAACAGAGTCCCAGAAAGCTATGCACATTCTTAGTGGAGGAAGGTATAGGAAAACTTTTAATTGCGTTTAAGTTAGTATCATTTGGTCTGATACCATCTTTACTGACTTTATATCCGAGATAAACGATTTCGGTTTGCAAAAAACTACATTTATCAAACCTGAGCTGTAATGAATGTTCAGTTATTATATTTATTACTTCGCGTAAAATAGTAAGATGTTCTTCAATGGACTGTGTCGCAATAAGAATGTCATCCAAGTAGGTAAGTATTTTACCTTTCGAAATAAGATTTCCGAAGACATGCTTCATGAATCTTTCGAACACGGAGGGGGCATTCTTAAGCCCAAATGGCATCCGCGTATATTCGAATTGCCCTAGCGGCGTTATAAAAGACGTAAACTTCATCGATTCATCTGTCAGTTGGACGTGATGAAAGCCATTCTTCAAATCCAATGTAGTAAAAAAACATTTATCCCGAAGTTGATCAAGGTGGTCTTCTATGAGGGGTAAAGGGTAATTATCACGTAAAGTGATTTTGTTCAGCTCTCTGAAATCTACACATAGACGGAGCTCTTTATTTTTCTTTTGCACAAGTACAATTGGCGAAGCGTATGGTGAATTAGATTCGCGAATTATTCCTTGTTGCAACAAATCGTCTAACATTTTCTCGAGTTCAACTTTGTGTGCATATGGAAGCCTCCTAGGTGTACACCGAAATGGGATATGCTTGGACAAAGTTATCTCCATTTTAAAATCTGTTCGTGACAAACGGTATTTTGGTTGCAAATAAGCGAGCCTAACTATATCTTTTATTTTATCCTTAACACTTTCACACAAACTGTTATTAATGTTGAATGGAAACTCACCACAATCTGCCGCTACGTCGATGCTCATAATCTGCTGCAGGTCATTATCTTCAATTGTATCAGCATTAGGAGATGAATATGAAATTTCAGGGTTGGAGCAGCTGGAAACCACTTGTGAATTTCGATTTTCGTCCTCGTTGATACGTCGAAAAGCCAAACCTGTTTTCCCAATGAAATCACGACCTAGAATAACAGGATATATCATAGAAAAATTTTTCACAACTAAGAGATTAATTTGTATAATAGAATCTTGAAACCAAATACGACTGTTGATACTTCCTACCACCTGAAGTGGGCTATTGTTGACTCCGCAATAAGTCTGGCTCGTCCTCTCGAGTGTTGGCAGTAAGACTGTTGGTAAATACCTCTCCTGCACAAAACTTATTGGACTCCCTGAGTCCAGCAGCGTCAACAGCTTTAGCGAGATCTCCATATGTTGGTTAATCCATTCATAACGCATACAGCACTCAAAATCGTTCATCAGCCCATCCTCAGCTTCTGGTAACAAAGTGTCCGTCAAAGAGTTCCCATTGTTTCTTTCAGCAGTTACAGAAGTGTTCACATTTTGATTTCCTTGCAGCGTCATGACACGATTTACATTGTCGCAGTTAGGTGATATGTGACCAGATTTTCCGCACTTGAAGCAGGTGACCTCCTTCTTGTTTCTATTGGGATCAGAGTGTTTAGCAGTTGTACTACGACGATTTTGAGAAACAGCGGAATTAACTCTGGTCATTTTGTCGGTGTTATGCTCCCGGTGATTGTTCTTCAGTTTCTCATACTTTCGCAGTGCTTCTTTTAATTCCACAAGACAGTTCGCATTGTACAGGATGCTTTTATTTGTCTCAGAATCAGGAATTCCTCTGATAATATATTGGATTAAGTCCTCCTCTTCGACAACTCCTTGTGTTGCAATTTCTTGCATATGAAGCACGTATTGTTGCATTGTGGATCAGATGAATGATCCGCGTGGCCGCTCTAGGGACGACGACAAGTTTAAACACCTCAACGTAGCTTTCTAAAGCTTGGCCCTCATCGAAGTCGCTCAACTGAGTATGGCCAGCAATGGATCGTGCCAAATAGAGAGACTTGTTGGTCCACGTGGCGCCCAACCTCGAACGCCACTCAACGGATTCGTCAGACAGTCATTCCTTATCTGGTCGACAAGCAGCCACTTTCAAATGTACCGCAATTCAAAATTCAAGACCCCTTCAAATTTAAAACTGACAAACGCCCGACGCGTGGGTACCCAAAGTTCTTGTTATCAAGCCGAGTTCAAGATGCAATCAGATCGACGTCGTCGCCGCGCCTCTCCACTTCCCTTAATTAAAGTTACCGAAAGCCATTGGCCGGGGAGAATCACACCGTAAGGATCACACTGGCACTGATTTTCGATTACACAAGCAAAACCCCATAACCCCTTAGCGGGTCCTGGCCGGCGGGGTAAAACAAATAAAGTCATAAACCAGCGTCGTGTCGTCTAAACTTTACAACCCCGCGTAACATTTGACAACAAAAGACGAAAGCAAACTGCCGGAAGCCCATTTCGGGAATCCTTCTGTTCGAAGGCAGTCTACCGTGGAAGCGGAAGCGGCATCCCATCAACTTACCCTTTTTGGGATCGAAGGCAGCGCCCCAAAGGCGATTCCGACTTGACGCCGTGTTACGCTTAACGACTTTCCAATGAAGTCAACCTCATTCGCATCGAATGACAACCCCCGCGTTCAATATTCCGAGCAGCCGGAAGCGGGAGTCATAAAAATATAATGCGTCGGCTTAGTGCGCGTTTCCACCCGACGAAGGGTGACGCATTAACATAACCGGGCTTCGCTTCGAATTTGAATAAGTGGCCCGGGTCAAGATTTGTTTTTCGTCTCTCTCTCTCCGGGAAGGAAGGCGGGGCTGACAGGGATACGCACATCCCTTGGATGTTCTTCGACGTAATACCTGTCAACATCTGTGCCGAGGGGGTGTAGAGTTAATTCGGCGTCTATAACCAGGCGATTAGGGGACCGATGGGATTCGGAAAATGTTCGCCTTTGTTGCTCGTAATCGTCGGATTTTTCGTACAGTCTATGGATGGTCGGTGGGTCGTGTTGTCGGGTCAGGGAATGTTATGTAAATGGGCTTGTCATTCGTTAGCGAGAAATCGATGCTGGGACTAGTGGTTGTCGGCGGTCGAGATTGTGTCCAGGGACACGCAGATGAGATACGGCGTGTGGAAATGGGCGTCGGGATTGTTATTGCATATTTCAGATCACATTAAGCATCGTCGAATAAAATACAGCCGAGGCAACTATCTGCCGGTGGAGAGGTTAAGAGCGAATTGGTTTTATGGGCCGAGAATATTCATTGGCCATTTGTCATGTCAACAAATTTGTCAGTTTCCTACATGTGACCACCTTTTCCTCTTAGCAGAGCTCGACTGTTCAATGTCGGGAAGCTGTGACGGCCAACAAGAAGGAGCTTTGACGATGGACGCCTGTGCACACAGAGGACTTATATTTTGGGACTTCGTCGACGTGCTTGGTTACGGTAACAATCGCAATATCGTCAGCAAATCCAATGACTTTGACTCCATTTGGCAGCGTTAGTTGCAATAGAAGAGGTCCGAGGATGGATCCTTGTGGAACTCCTGATTGACGCCATTCTAAGCGTTGAAATGGTCCATTAGTATCTTTACAGCTGAGGAGCAAGTATGAAGTAAGCTAAGAGTAGACTGAACGTGTCACTAGTGGAAGAAGGATCCTTGCCGGCCGAGGGTCCTTCAAACAAGGCTGGCTTCATTAGAACCACAGAATGAGAGCCTTAAGCAAACCACATGGAAGGTCATGCAGAGGGCGAGGGAAGGAGCACTTCTTCACCTTGTTGGGGGCTGCCTCCATGAAAGTTTTGAACACTCTGCAAGTCGATCCAACGGCCCAACCCACCATCTTCTGCTCCAATTAGAATGCAAACAGTACGACAAGTACAAGGAACAATCAAGAAGCTAAACGCCTTGCAACCGCCCCAACGTGGCCGGATCTTCGGGCACAAGCACCGAAGCCAATGTGCTCAACGCGTCGGCCGGCAGTATATACGACTCATCCCGGAAGTGACCCTAAAAAAGCCCAACTGAAGCACCAGACTCGATCCTTGGTGGAGAATGGAAGAGGAGAGAGAGAGTGCGTTGTCTGCAGCCACATTGGTGGTTCGAGAGGAGCCCGTTGTGCGTCGAGTAATCATATCGGGCAATACGATGAGGGTCCTCCAGATGGTTTTCCTCCACGCTCCCTTAGACACAACTACAACCTCCCATCCCATCCCATCATATCGACTGCCTTACTTTAATCCAACAAAGTGTCGATCTTCGATTCGTAGAAGGACAAAGGACACGAAGCAACCTTCCCCTTTAACCTGCCAAAGAGTGTCTGGTTGGAGGATGCCTCCACGTCCACGTGCCCCGTACTTCTCACTTAAGTCACACTTTCCTGCCGTCGTTAGAGCGTCAAATTAATTTCATAAGTAATCGCGAAGGACACTGCATTCAGGCGTAGCAACGATGCTCGTGTTCATTAATCAACTTGACAACATCAAGAGCTGAACACCCTCCCACCCCCACTCGGCCACCCCTAAAACAGTTCATTATTGGTATCTACCTCCTGATCCCATTAATCACCGACTGACACAGTGTCCTTTGTGTGTTTGCTCCTCCGTTGAGCACTAAAACGCTCGAGAAGTTTTCACCAAGAAGGAAACGAAACATGCAAATGAGAGACGGCTGCTGTGGGTGGGCGGTGGGGGGCCACCACGCCTCCACAACCGAGGTCACGACGCTAAGTCAAGAAAATTAATATCCTGCCGCTGGAAGACAATCATTTCCTCGGCTAAGAGGACGGCACCATCACGCGTGCTTGTCGATCGATCAGGTGGTCTCGAGCCAATAAGTCACAGTGCCACTGCCGTGCTAATTTGTTGGGCGTTCCTTCGATCCGTGGCTGCTTCAATGTGGTGAGGGGTGCTTTAAGTGAAAGTCGTTCGCCCTTGTTTTTGGCGGGGGGCTCGTTAGCATAAGTCGACTGCATGAGGGACGAGTTGGCCTCGATTCCGATGGAGGGTATTGCACCGCAAATTGCCTTAATTAATTCAATTTAAACCGGATGGCGAGGGGAACTTAAGGAAATTAAGTAAAATTGCTCCTCTTTGTCTGGGGTTGGGACAGTGTGGGCTGCAAGGGATGGGATGTTGCGAGGAAATTCGATGGCGGAGTCACTGGGATAGGTGAATGAGCCCACTCCCAAGGTTCCTTCTGTGGCACTGGACATGGCATTTAACTACTTCTCTTAGTGGGAGTTGCATTGTGTGTGGTTGTGAATGACCATTAATTTCCAGACGCTTGGCTCATCATTGCTGCGTCGTCTACGAGGAAAGGGAATGAAAAGTTCGGCCAAACTGCTTGATTTCCAGCAGCCGACTATCTCTGAGCAAAGTGTCAAAGAACTTTAACATTCTCCCCATCTGGCTGCTGGGGAATTTGCAAGTCAACAGGTTGCACACTGCATCTCAACGGAACGAGACCTTGCATGTCAATCGCAACAGTTCAGCAGCAGCAATACACTACAAATTCCACCAACATCAGGTTGGTCTCATTGTGAGTCCTGTCTGCCCTGAACCATGAGCACTCACCTTTCTTGATCAGAAAGACGAAATTATCAATAGGAACCCTGATTGAAGGCGTCACGGAACGATGCATCATAGAAGGACTGACTGGACTTAGATGACCCATGCCTCATTAGTAGTAAGTATCCACTCGCACAAAGCTTGTTCCTTCTCATTCCAACTGCGTCCTGATCGAACGAACTGTATGATAACCACAACTGTGACGACGCGCTCGACAGTGACTCGTTTCTTCTGAACACGGAAACTGCATAATGGCAGCAGATCCAGCCCCATTTACCTAGCACCTTAGACGGCGCTGCAGTTTCGTTTCATCTCAAATAAGTTTTGTAGACCGAAAGGTTAGGTCTCAAGTTAAATTATCAACGTTATAAGAACCGACTGCGATTGCGATGACTTGTGACTGGTTCCATCATTCTGCAGTGGGTTGATAGTTCAGTAAGTTTTTGAATTACCTGCGCACTAACTTTAATGCTACCACAGCGCCCTTCAACTGTCGTCAAGTTTTGAGCAAGCTCTGTCATTTAGTTTATCCTTGACAGCCATTGAAAGCAGACAACCTCGTGTGCACCACACATTTCAGTGGTTCTTCTTCTTCTTTGCCAGCGCTACAGTTCGCGCCGACATGCCTCTCGATCTACCACGTTCTCGTGCTGGTTGCTTGCAGCTACGCGCGTTCAACTGATTGAGGTCCCTTTCCAGTTTTGTACGCCATCGGATGTGTAGTCCTCCTTTACCGCGTTGTCCCTCGGGGTCTGAGCCGAAGACCTTCCGGACCGGATCATTGGTGTCCATTCGCCATCTGAGACGAGAGACTCGAACTCGTCGCTGTACAGCCCACACAGTTCGTTGTTCAGTCTCTACCTCCAAACACCATCAACACATGAGGACTTACCTCTCGAAGTGTCAACGAATCTCTTCGTCTGCTTTTTTTAGTGTCCACGACTGGGCTTTATTCCTCAATTGCCTTCCAAGCCCAGGCACACAAGGATTTGCAAGGGTGATCCTTCGTTTTATTTTCGCGGTGGTGTCATTGATTGAAAGTCTTTCAAAGTTGTAACTGCCTATAAAGCATAAACTTTAACCGCGAGCCCCATCTTAGCCGCTTCCTTGTCAATGCTCACATCAGCCCCACTGACAGCCCACTGTGCTTCTCCGATCATGTCAATGTCAATGACATTTGGACGCTCTCTGGTCCATGCCTCACAGTCCATGCCACAATCGATCTTTTGCGCACCAAATTCTCATCATCGTGTTATCAGCCGTCTGGGCGATGTCAATAGACATCTTTTGACTTCTTTTTTTTTATGGGAAACCGTCAGGGACCGATGACCTATGCCAACAATCCGGAAAAGATTCAAGAACTTACGGCCAATATAATCCAAGCAATCCGTGAGCTAAAGCCCGAAACCATGAACAAGGTCTTGGAAAATTGTGGTGACAGAATGCGCTACTGCGAGGCCAGCCGAGCCAGCCACTTCAACAACGTTGTATTTCATAATTAATGGGAATATTTGTTCTTACTAGTAAGGCCATAATACATGGAAAGAATTTAATTTTGTTAATTTGATTGCATTTTTAAAAAGAAACTTGTATCTGGCCCACCCTGTACTTTCATCCGTCTGAATACAGCAGCAGTCGTAATCCACCCAATTTCACGACCGCGACATAATGACGCTCCTCTGTCCCTGACCTAATTCCTCCCTTGTACATGGTCGACGCTAAATGTCCTCTCACTTGTCGTCGCAACTGTTATGATTTCGTTATCGATTTTCTTCCATCACCTGCACTCCATTCAGCCGCACGAAGGTGCTCTGAAATGCTGCGATAATGATGATGACTGACGCTCCTTGTCGCCGTCGAGGAGCCCTCTGTGCTGCATACTGCATGCATGGCTGCCCGTTTGAGCGGGTAGCAGCAATTAAAAGCGGTGCATTAAGGGTGCATTTCAAAAATTGGTGTCAAAATAATCACCAACTATCGCCGTTCTTTTGCATCTGGCACCACTTGACACAGTTTGCGCGCTCACGCAGTATTGATTCATGTGCTGGGCGCCATTTGCCCTCCCTCACCGCCCACAGCTCATTCGCCGGAGCTGCTGCTTAAGACCATTATAATTGATGAATTAAACTTCAACCAGAGTCGGGCTAATTATTTCGAACACAAGTCATGAAATGGAATTAATTATTCCAGGAGCACCGCCGGCCGCCGCCGCCTTCCCACACAGCCCCCGTGCCACCAACATTGCGGAGGAAAATTGCGAGCATTACCGGCGAAAAGTTTCCGAACGGGTTGAGGCAACCAAGGGGGGCGACTTCTTACAGCCGCCTAGAGGAATACAAATCGTAGGGAGGTGGATTTGAGAAGGATTAAGTGACAGCAAATTGAATTTGCGGAGCGGGGGCAGACTTTAAATGGTTTCATCTGTTTCCGTTGCCAGGACGTCAATTTCGAAACTTTGACTGACTTACTGGTGCGGCTGCGGGCCCCGGAGGCCAGTCAACAGATGGGGACTCGAATGTTGGTGGTGCGGTCAGTTAAAAGTAGGCACGCACGCACATGTGGGGCACATTGAAGGTAGTCTGTGAGGATCGCACATTGGATCCGGTGCCACAGGAGGTTTCTGTCGAAAACTGAGTTTATTGAAGTTCCGTGGTCTGCCGACTGACAAAGGATGTGATGGGTGGTTGAGGGACCGCAAAACGCAATAAATGCCTTTGCGGAGATGAATGTTCCAACATTTGTCTTTTCGATGGAGAGGGAGGGGTTCATGTGGGACATTTAGAACGATGGCATTGGAGTTGTCCGGGTGTGCATGTCATGATGCAGTGGAAGTGCAGATAAACAGACGGCATCGCTGGTGGGGTGGATGGTTCCAATCAATCGACAGAAGAGGTTCGCCAGACTAAATGGCAACTGTGATTATTTTCGTCTGCCTTTGTGCGGTCTCTCCGGCCTGTCCTTCTGGCTATCTGCTCTCAGTTGCGTGCAATGAGCTGGTCATGGTCCTTCTCCGCTTATGAGCACCACCTCTTATGTTTTCCTCCACAGGCTGTGAGTCGAATAATGTTGAAGACAGAGCCTACGAGCGGCACATATGTAAGTCGAACACAGACGCCAACGATATGGTTGCATAGCTCAGCAGTCAGCTCAGAGGTTGACGAGACTATCCTCGTTTATATAGCACCACCAACAGGAAACCAGTGGCATGTTCGTGTAGCCGTTTCAAGCGTTGGATGGTAGATCTCCATACGGGAAGAGTGTGGAATTCGTTCGCTTCAAAATTCTCTGAGATGGCATAGTGTCTTGGAGAGATAGGCGGCAATTCAGAAAAGTCTTTGAGTTAAAAGTGACTGTATTTAGAGATTTGATCGCTGTCTGGCTGTCATAACAGATGACGATGTCTGTACTCGATATTACACTTTTTGTTTGGCCGGAACAGAGCTTTGTGGTTTCTGCTTGAAAGACGCAACAGTGCTTTTGTAGTCGGAATGGCAGTTGAGTTGTTTTTTTTTTAGAGGTATTGTAGCAGCCCTTATAACGAATTCAGGCACTCTTCTAAGAAAAAGAGATAAACATGTAAAAGGGACTACCGGTGTGAGAGCAGTGAACATGAATAAAAGAGGCACTCTTGTGTAGTTTACGAAGCGATACGGACGTACCTTCAATAAAGTGGAAAAAATATATTCAAGTCTTTTATTATTGCTATTTCTATCGGTTACAATTTCAGAAGTGGGATTAACTCGTAATAATGGATCTTGAACAATATAAAAAACTATACGGCGGTTCAGCTAAAACAGTGGCTCGCGAAATTAAAGAAAAAAACCACGGGCAATAAGAGTGAGTTGATTTTGCGTCTGTTGTCGATTCCGGAAAGCGAACGAATTTCTGCCGAAATGTGTAGGGACGGCGTCATCGATGTGCTGACAGCAGACGGAGAATCCCAGGAAGAATACGATTACGTTCAAGAAGAAGACGAGTGTGAAGAAGAGAGCAGCAGTATTGAAGAAGATGAGGAACAGCAGATCGAAAATGAGCGAAGCAGTGCAACGAACGAAGAGAGCAGATCAATGACGAGTGACAAGATGAGTGCCGGGGATAAAGAGAAAAATCTCCTAAGAAGAGAGAACGAGTTGCTGCTGAAACAAAGTCAAGACACCAGCGCCATCGTGTTGAGATGATCGACAGTACCTCCGCTAAAGGGGTCCCGCGGTCATGATCAGGAATCTCGATACAAGCCTTGGCTCACGAAAGAATATTGCTGCTGGAATGATGAGTGAACAGATGATGAGTGAACAAATGATGCGTGAATTTGAAATAAAAAGAGCAAGTAAAAAACTTAAAAAATAGAAAAACCATGTAAAATCATATAAAAAAGAAACTGTTGGAAGAAATGCGGGAAATGTTCGGAGACCGTTCAAGTCGGTTGACTATGAAGCGAGCGGTAGAAGCAAGGAAGTGGTCACCGGATGAAACATTCCAGCAATATTTTAACGAAAAATGTAATCTTTTTTGGCATAAATAAAAGCCAATTGTTTGTTTTTGGAAAAGTCGAATGTTTTGTAATCTTTGAAGGAAAGGAAATTAACGTAACTTTATTGGCTGTATCAGATTGTACCATGAAATATACAGTTGTCTTAGGAAAAGACTTTTTAAAATTAGCGAAATTAAAAGTTCAATGTGTTGACCAGGATAAGATGATAGAAGATGATGAGTGTTAAGAAGAGTGTTTAAATTTGATGAAGATAGAATTAGACGCACAAATGGAATATATTGAAAATGAAGACATAGATTTTGTAAATAAAGAAAAGTTCGATAGAATATTAAGTGAGTGCTACCTGAAGTGCAGGCGTGCCGATATCCCAGGGTTATTGATAAAACAATGTAATTTACAAAGGAATCGGGACGATTTGGAGTCAGGAAGGCCGAGTTGTAGCAGCCCTTATAACGAATTCAGGCACTCTTCTAAAAAAAATACCCTTTAGATCCTAAGAATAGACACCCACGAGAAAATTCGCAGAGGACCGTCCAGCATCTGATGTTCAGACTCCCGGTAGGATCTGGGGTGGAATGCTGGTTGCGGAGTTCTTCTCGAAGAGGAGCTTGGATATCATGATTTCGGCGTTTTCAGGTAAGGACCTGTAAAAATTATGAATAGTAGAGTGTCCGGAGCGGAGTTCCATAAGTAGTGATTTCAGTCTAATCGCCGTGCTGGCCGCAACCTATCTGCAGAATAAATCTATCGGCGGAAGATTGAGAATTATGTTCATGGCCTCGGAGGGGGTTGTCCATAGTGCACCGCTGATACACACAAGCACCCATCCGAGCGGTTTGCAATTGATGTTTCTTTCAAACCACGTGAGCAGTCAACTTCAGCAAAGCATCTTCTTAGAAGAAGCAACTGAGCAGGAAGTATTTAAGACACTGAGTCAGCTGAATTGTACAAAAGGTCCTGGAGCAGATAACATTAGACCATTTGACCTCAAACTGAATGCCATGTGTCTCACCCCAGTTATCACTAAGATTATTAACTGTAGTATGTGTCAATGTCATGTGCCAAGGCTGATGAAAAGGTCGATAATTCGAACAAATTTACAAGGGATGGGTTAAAAGGGAAACAAAGGAACTACAGGCCGATTGCAATCCTACCCGCTGTTGAAAAATGCCTGGAAGAAGTACTTGTTAATCGTGTCAATTGTTTTCTATCGAAACATAAAGTACTACACCCGAATCAATACGGCTTCCAAAAAGGCAAGAGCCTCCAATCACTGCTGTCATCAATGCAAAAGCATTCGATATTTTAACACATGAAAAGCTCGTAGAAAGTGTCAGCAAAATGGGGTTGAGAGGAGTCCTGTCAAACTGGCTCAAAAGTTATCTGACTGACAGAACTATCCAAGTCAAGGTAGCTGATACATTGAGTACTGAAAAGGAAGCCAAATACGGTGTGCCACAAGGCTCATAAATGAGCCCCATATTATTCATCCTTTTCACTAACGACCTACTGAAGTTACTGAAAAAATCGACTGCTTATGCCGACGACATAGCAATCATGGTGAAACACCAAAACTTGCATTCAGCTGTGCAGATAATGCAGGACGAATTCAACGCTGTATCCGAATGGTGCCATGATAATGACCTAGTCATAAATGCTACGAACTCCATCAACACCTGCAAAAGTCTTCCCAATCTTTCATCGAATTGACCGCTGTCCGCAATCAACCAACAGCAACGAAATCGAAGTTGTCAGAAGTATCAAATACTTAGGAATTACCATCGACGAGAACTGTCTTTGGCGTGAGCACATCAACGTCATGCGCCTGCAACTTAATAGCACCGTCTTCGCAATGACGTATCTTAAGCGTTACACAAACGTAGAACTGCTTAAACAGGTTTATTACTCGTTAGCAGAATCGCGCATCAGATACGGCATTCTGGCCCACTGGATAAGATATCCAGCACACAACGTCGTCTTCTAAAAATTGTTAGACACTTTAACTCAACTTTTCAAGTTCCAGATGTCAAAGCTATTTTCCAGATGACAACACTGCTGCAGTACATAAGAGACCCACGGTTCCAGACACAATTAAGTCACACGCTTACCACCAGAAGACGTGCCCAAGGGATGCTTGATGTTCCGAGAGCATACAACTTATATGGAGACCGAGAACTACGTTGCACCGTCCCCAAATTTACGAATTCGCTGCCACAATGTCTTAAAGTACTTCCGAATTTCAAAAAAAGAAAAAAAGAGCTAAAAAGATTTTTAGTGGAAACTCATCATCATCATCATCATCTTATGACCTGCATGATCCACTAAAGGGGTGGCGGGGGTTAACCATGCACGAGAGATCTCCAGGCAACTCGATCCTCCGCCATCGACTCTAACTCATCAGGAGCAATGCCCAAGCGTAACCCGGCAAGTTTTTGGACTTGGTCCAACCACCTCGTCCTGTTTCTGCCAAGCGGTCGCCTACCTGATGGAATCGCATTCAACGCCCGCCTCGGAAGTCGTGATGATGGGGACATTCGTGCCACGTGACCAAACCACCGAAGCATAGCCCTTTCCGTTCGAAGAAGCAGCTGCTCAATTTTGAGTTCCTCGCGCACTGCCGTGTTTCTCACCCTATCCCGGTGAGTAATTCCCACAACAACACAACTCCCACAACTAATTCTCAGCAGCTTGCACTCGCGATCTTATTCTTTCGGTCATTACCCAAATTTCATGACCATAGGTGAGAGTTGGAACAAATACTGATACCAAGCTCGGCCTTTCTGATTACAGAACTACCAAGCTGTGACAAAACTGACCCAGCTTGACCAATCCTACAGGAAATCTCAGCATTACTCGTGAAAAAGACCCCGAGATAATTAAACTTCTCCACCTGCTTCAATGAACAGGCGTTCTGGAAATGACCATAACCTCCGCTTTGTCTACGTTAACCCTCATTCCAGCATCAGCACATACGGCCACAAACCTATCGAGTGCGCATTGGAGTTCCGTCTGGAAGGATGTGAGGATAACTAAAAGAAGATTACTTACCCTCAACTCTCCCAATGTAAAACATACCTCACCTCGGCTGCACTGCAACATCCAGTCCATATATACAATGAAAAGGAGAGGTGACAAGACACACCCTTGGCGAAGTCCAACGCCCACGGTGAAAGGTGTTGATTTAGCACCGTTTAGCCGAACACAGCTGCTACAGTTTGTGTATAGAGACTGAATGGCCCTCAGAAGAGGACCATCAATCCCATACTCCTGCAGGACACTCCAGAGTTTACCTCGAGGGACTCGGTCATATGCCTTTTCCAAATCTACAAAACAACTGTAGATGGGTTTGGCATACTCCCAAGCCTTCTCAAGTACCATTCTTAGAGTGAAAAGCTGGCCGGTTGTACTTCCGCCGGGACGAAAGCCGCACTGTTCATCCTCCATCTTGGGCTAGACCATAGCTCTAGAACGCGCTCCCAACACCTTAGCATAGACTTTCCCGGGGATACTTAAAAGAGATATGGCCCTGTAGATGGAGCAATCTCTTTTGTCCCCCTTCTTGAAAAGTGGGACAATCACCCCAGTTTGCCAATCGCCAGGTGTCTCACCGCGTTCCCAGGCCACTTTAATGACACGAGAGAGCCATAAAACTCTCTCTTTACACATTGCCTTAAGCATTTCTGGCCGGATTTGCCAATTTTTAGCGATTCAATCGCCAAAATGACTTTCTCCACCGTTGGACTATTCTCCGCCCCAGTCAAGACTACGGGTCTGTCATCCTCAGTGCCCTGACATCATCTGCCCAAGATGTCCGCCTCATTGGAAAGCAACATATTTGACTCCTTCGATGACGTTGAATTTCCTTCCTCTGAGTCGGCGAATGGTTTGTCAGAACACCTTTTTTCCCAGATCTATGGTCGCTTTCCAGCTTCTCGCCTTCCAAGACTGCTCTTTAGCTGCTCGCACGGCTAATTTGCAAGTTCTTCGCGCCTTAGTGTACCGGTCACCAAATTGGGACATCATATGGTAGGATGGGCCTGACTATAGACGTAAATATCCAGTGGACTATACGGGGATGTAGTCCCCATTTACATCCTACAGCTTTTTTGCAGGCGTATCGTTATCGAGATCAGTGTTTGCGTAGGCAATAACCTGTCAGCCTGTCTTTTCTACGGTCAGTAGGAGCTCATTCACTGCCACGTTACATAGGAGACGAAAGAGCACTCCAGCCTGTGTTCGGTGCAAATGTCAATGGCCACAAATGCACTTACAACACAATCCTTTCTTCATTTTATGATGTTTACCCCAAGGTTCTGTTCATGGACCAATACTTTTTTCAATGTTTGTTAATGATCTTCCAAGTGTTTTGTCTTATTGTACATTTATTTGCCGGGTTTGCCGGAGTTGTTTGCCGACGTCTATTACCTTCCTTCTCAAAAGCTGTTAAAAGCAATTAATGCAGCAGCACGGTACAATTTTATTCACAGATCTTACCATGTCTCAGAATAGAGGCGCAAACTCCTTGGTTGTGAGTATAGAAGGCGTGTTTTTTGTAGCCTCGCAGTCTGAGAAAAAAAAAGCATACAACCGACGAGACATGCCAAGACGCGGTGGCAAGGAAAACGAAAGCAGTCCAAAAAGGAAACAAATGGTCATGGCTCTGGAACAGACAAGAGCAGACATTCCCGAAAAGTGTCCAGACTCTTCGAAATGGCGAGTGTTATTGACAAGAAGGGAATGAAGAAATCCTTATTCCAGCCGACGCATTAATGTGCGGGAGGTTAGCTTCGAAGAAGTGCATTTGGCTGAAGAACTATGAAGCCGCTGATAATGATTGATGTCTGCTAAGGGAAACTTTTGCCACCATCATTTGGTCCTATTTTGCGAGGAAGCTGATGTGAGCCGAGAAATGAGACTAAACTGAGCTGCTCGCTGAACTGAACAGAGCGCTTGAACACCTCGTCTTCGGCTAAGAGAGTCCTTAGATCTGCGCCATCTTTCGTCCTTCGACACTTCTAGCGAATTTAATCCTTGAATGGATGAGTCCGTTCTCCGATTCTCTGCATAAATTGGTCGCTGGAGGTCCGAATTGACTAGGAAAAGATGTTTCTGTTCTGGTTTTCCCTTGCATCGCAGACGACTCCACTGGTCCTTCCCATTCACATCCTGCCCCTCTCAAACCCTACCACCACACGACTCCTTCCTGCTTTCATATTCACGTGCATGTTTGTACTCTCTTCTGGAATCAGTTAATTGATGTAATTAACTAATTCATTTTAATTAGCGTGAAATGCTTTACACTACACGACATGGCACCGCCGTCTGTTGCTGGCGTGGCACAAACGCGTTTGTAACGACGCTTGTCATAAAGTCATGAGGTTTACGACAGCCAGAATGTGTGTGTGGGTATGTTAGCGAATTGTCGACAAATTCGTGACATTTACGAGTCATTCAGTGGCACTCACAAGTGGTCCGTGGTTCCTTTGCTTCAGATTTGAATCGATTTCGGTGGGACGCCATCTCCATCAGTCGGCTTCGACCGACGAATGCCAGTTTACCCTTTGGCACCCCTCCGACCGATGGCATATCCCGTCAATCACACGGAAGCAGCCGTGCATGCGAGCTGTCATTTAAATTTCAAAAATGCTCTCCCCTCGAGGGTGCATCGGTTTTGTGTCGAAACCGAGGCACACCGCATCTGATATGCACACACGGGGGACGCACATCAGTCACGAATGGTAATCTCTGATGACTTGTCGCCCAGGTTGTTGCTTTCAACTCGCGAAACATTGGGTACAGGGTGCCTTGGATTTCGGTTTATGAATGGGTCTTAACCAACGAGCCTCTGAAATTGTTGTGCATAAGCTTCTAGTTTAGAGCACCCTTTCGCATGATCTTGTATGCCGGTGTGTCCCCGTACTGACGTTTAGGATGGCAATCGATCGGTCTTTCGATCTCGCGGTACTTCAGCATTTCGCCTGAAAAACCGCTTCAGTCGTCTCCTAGTGCCGTCGACTTTTCTAAGGTGTTACAGAAAGTCCCCGCGTCTCTCTATATTCGCCGTCAGGTTTTGAGCCAGTGTATATGCCACCACCATCTGTTCATGGACAGGGATAATAGGAACAAAAATGCCATCAAAGCCACCGTCTACCTTCAGATCTGAGTGTTGTTTTGCACTTGTTGCCAGATTATGGACGATGTGTGTGGATCACGGTGCTGTGGTAAATCGACTGAAAGGACTCCACTTCGCAGCAGTACATCTCGCATACCCTTGTCATGTTCAACTTCTCAATCTTCGGCGTTCAGAGCATAGTCACGCAGGGACAGTTGTTGATGAGGCAAAGCTAAGGTACTGTTGCTGGAGCTGTTGCTTTGTTGTTGGCCGTGGTTATTGTCAGATCAACTCGAGCATGTTGGTTGACGGAAATAAGAAACCAAGGAGATATTCAACTTCGGCCAGAAGTACCCCTTGTCCAAGGCCACGAAAAATGAGAGAGTAGTCAAATTCCCTTGTATTTCACATACTTTTACAAAATCCACGGATCCACTTCCCCGGTTGAAGATGGGTTTCAGCTGTTCCCAACAGCTCACACGTATTCACAGACATGTCGTATAAGAATTGCTGTCAGTTAAAATGAAGGGACGAAGGAGGCAGAAGTTGGATATCCTCCGTGCACCTGGAACAAATATCATAACAAGCAGCTTCCAGAAGCTTCGGCTACACGTCAATTTTCCTGACATTGATTACACTGCCTCGGCGTAGAGACCAATACTTCAGCCAAGAAGATGCTCGAACCGATAACCGTCTAATTTCGGCATCTCCGCGTCGATTTTCTTCAAATTTTCGATGCAAACTTCGAGCTCACTCTCCCCTCACTGCATTCTATTCGTTTTTCATTCAGAAACCCACAGGATTGTCGAAAAAATCACTCCTTTCAAAATGTATCTTCGCGCAGCAGAAAAAGTAGACTCAATTCATTTTTAAATTTTCCTGCATTTTTTCGGCAAAATCATACATTTTCTCTATTTTCGAAAGGAAATGCCACCAGATGATGGCGTCGGCTGTCCCATCAGTGCTTCCATCAATTTCGTGAGGTTTCTCATCAGTTTTCAGTGAAAAACCAAGAATTTTAAGTTGAATTTTGACACTCTGAAGTCATGGACTGGCATTGGATGAGGTGGTTGCCTTTGCTAGTTACTGCGAATTCTCTGTGTTCTTGGACGTGGGTGGGTTTTGTTTTGCCGATCAAGTGAATGTGTTGAGTTGAGAGTGGATCACTTCACGAGAATACGATTCAGTGTCACCGCCGAATGGTAGGCTTGGCGAGAATAGCTGAAGAGGGTCGATGCCTTGCCTTGATGGCAGGCAGCTTTACTGTTCTGTGTGGAATTTTTCAAGCAAATGACCAGAGTTAGTCTTGGAAGAGCAACTTTGATTGCATTTTGGAATGTCTCGCGGTTGATTTTTCTGCGAATTCAAGCGAAGTTGAAGTCGGCTTTCTTCTTCTTCGTGCTTATCTTAGATCTTTAGGCTTACCAAGATGTGGATGTAGTCAGGAAGGCCATAATCCGTCGACCGCATTGGTTCGGCCACATCGAGCCACGGCGGCGCCGAGACATAGCCGCCTTCCCATCGTTGACGGCCCTAGCACGCTGCAGTCATGAAGACCTAGCGGTCATGCGTCGTCAGCGATTTGACCTGTGTACCGTCTCCTTCTTAAACCAGACTTAAACCACACAAATTTTCCATACTTCCAATTGCCTGTCGAGGCGAGTAGATGGAGGGAACTATTAGACAGCTCCTCCGGTAGCAACCTCTCCAACTCAAAGGTGAGCTAGCGTGCTAGCGTCAATCATATTCTTTAATAGTTGTGGCAGCACAATGGAGCAATGTTGTCTTGAGTGTGACTGCTCCATGGACTCACCCGTTGCTTAGCCTAACCCAGACTCGGAGTCACATGAACTTCTTCCAAGGCTGATTGTGACTGCCGAAGTGAGTTTATCCGTTGCAGCTAGTAATTTCCTAGACTTGGACATTAAAGTTCCTCTCTCCTTCTAGAGACCTCTCGTGGACTAGCATCGTCAAACCATCACCCTACGTACTTAGTCTTCTCCGCCCGACCCGATCTAGGATCCAGGGCTGAGCTGAGCTAAGACTAAGACCCTTAACAGTCCCGTACACGCTGCTTACGACATCAAGACGTAGAGCCGGCGATCTTCGGGGTGGAACAACCAACGTGTCCGCGATCAGTTGGTCGTAATACCGACGATACGGTCTCCCTCTTCAGTTTCCACACCAGGGGTCTCGAATTCGAAAAGGATCGGATGTACATCGATGAATCTTTGTCTCCCGGACTCCATCCGTTCTTGCCCCTCACACAAGACATAATGTACATAAATACTAGAACCTATAGTTGGACCACACGTCCACCCAGCTGTTCGGAGAAGATTCAAACAAATCCCAAATCGCTCCAGAATGTGTACTGCTTCCTTCTTCCATTGGAACTCCACTCAACCCCTTCTCCAGCACCCCCTAAAGTTATTCAAATCATTTTAAACAACAAATCACGTTTCTCAATTAACTGCCGGCCAGCAGAGCTTCAAATCATGATAATGCTACAGACGCACCAACGTCGGCTGGCTTTTATTTGATTTGATCAGATATTCGAATGCACTCGAGGGAAATTCATGTGTAACCCTGTGCCAATGCAGTGAGTGTGCTCGGACAGGACACGAGGAGATATGGAAATAACCTGGTGCCGGGCAGGAAGCACCACACCCGGACGCCTCCCACTACAGTCCCTGGGGCCATTAGAAACTAATGCATTGACAACCTAGCCGGACAAGGGAGCAGATATGGACAACTGGACAACTGGACAGAGCCCATTTGTTTCATCGTCGATTTGGTTCACTGATGAAAACCGTGTTCATACAAAAATGACTGCTGCAGGACATGCCCTGCCACTGCGTCGCATTCGATTCAATTAAATTTGCTTTTCTCCAGAAATATCAATTTGCAAGGCGGCGGTGGAAGCAGTCCCGTTTATGAAGTCTAACATCGAAATGAGGGCGGGCGGGCGGTCGCATCCGACAAAGGCCCGCCCGCCCCATCAATTATGCATCCACTCTGACCTTATTTCGAAATTAAAGTTTCTCTCTCTCGTTGCTGGGGGGATGGAGAAGAAAATTGAAATTAAAAATGCAAAAGAACACGGCCCAGTGCATCCGAGAGGTGAACCTGGAACCCTATCGCCTGCTCGCCGACCCACCTGAGTTCGGGTAATTTGTTTTGCGGATTAGCTGCGGGAGGATGGCGCGGGCGGATGATGATATTTTTGTTTTGCCCTTAAAGCAATTTCGTTGATCCTTAAATCCTTTCATTAGGGGGGCACCCCCCTGGGTCCCTGTGTGTGCATGGATAATAAAAGGTACACTGGATGTGCTCTCTCGACGTCAGGGACATGTAATAAATCCCGGGGCCATCACGGGCGGGCGGGGAGTGGTGCGCCGTGACTGTTGGTTGGGGCTGGCAGATGTGCGCCGTGCGCAGTACATTACTCCCGCATGGCTGCAAAGGACAGGAGAGTGGCGTCTCTTTGAGCCGAGCGAGGATAAGTCATCAGTTTCGATGACTGTGCGTGCGTTGGTGTTACGTGCGACAGACAGATTCCCTGAAGTGGCTTGTTTTATGTTGCGTGCCGTAAATACGTGATCGTTAGTGATGGTGATGGGTTGGTGGTGGGGTGGAAATCGTGCGGCGTGCGTTTACGAAGGCACTTCTCGTCTAGAAAGTATGGTGTCATAGGTCAGGCCATGGGCAAACTGATGGCAGGCCGATGAGGTCTTTAGGGGTGGAGAGAACGATGGAGACATTTCTGATGATCAAACAGCAAAAAAATCCCCCACTACATGTGTCTTTTGATAGTTTTGTCGATCAGTGGTTATGGCAGACAAGGGGCGGCATGGACCAGCAGGTCCAACTGAACTCACTTCACTTGTAGACACATCATCGTACCAGATGTCAAGCGAAAACTGCCTTATTCGTGTGATAACTAATCCTATTGTGGGCCTGTTCCCGTGATGTTTAGTTGTTAAATCGTCACATGACTCCGTGCTCTAAGATGTAGCGGTTTGATAGATCTTCCTATGCGATCTAAACAGTTAGGCATCCTTGCTAGATACACACTCACCGCTGTAGAGAATAGGACAACAGTGTTGTCCGTAGCGTCGACACAACATTCATGTGCTCAAAGCCGGAAGCGGCGCCGAGTAAGTTCCACAGACGATAGAGTATCTGCCTCAAGTTGCCACAGAGAGTGCTTCTCTGACAGGATTCACCTCTGTTCTAGAGGGAGCTGTATCGTGCTGGGTTTAGAGCTAAAACGCTCGTATCTCCTCCTCTTCCTCCACATCACCTTCCATCCAACACTAAAAGGGACTCAAGTTCAAGCAAGGAGCTGCAAGATTCAACTCGCCGCCTCCTTCTCGTGCCGCAGACAGACAGACAGAATCGGTAAAAATCTTTATTCCTATATACACAATATATACATCTACAATATGGTACATTAACAAGTTTTAAGTTATACGTCCTTAAGTCTTTAATCCGCAGTCCATTGTCCCGCCTGGTCACCTGTGTGATGTCACTTTTTGAAGATAATCTTCAGCAGCCGCACCACCGGTGCCTCGAACATCACGGAAATGAAGAATGCGACCGCAAACGACAGGACCGCATTGCCCAGGAAAATGATCCAGACCAGCATGTTATTCAAATGCACGGTGCCCTCCATTTGGAAGGATGTCAGCAGCATTATGACTGGATGGACGAGATACGTGCAGTAGGTGAGGCGGCTCAGCGGCAGCAGTCCGGGGTACGAGAGGACCTTGTTGACAGGATTCGCTAGGCCCCAGCAGCAGGAGAGCACAATCCAGACGAGTCCGACGCCGAATGCTGTGGAAACAGATAAAACAGGAGGAGGTCGACTGTAATTCTAAATGATGATACCGTTGTCGGCGTATGTCCTTCACCATAATGTTGACTTATGGCGGGGAGAGTAATGCACCCTTTTTTTTGCTCGACTTACCCGTGTGTCCGAGGCTGACGTAGAACGCTGTGGTTATTACATCCAGCTGGCCGGACCAAACGCCGCAGATAATCGCGAACAGCAGCCCGAGACTGGCGGTCCACAGCAGCAGGTTCAGTCGGGCGGATACCTTCGGCGGGGCCTTGTTCACGAACACGATGTAGCCGGCAATCATACCTGTGGGCGAGACGGGACAACGGGCGGGGAATGGAATTGTGTTACAAATGAAATTGATGACAGCTCGCCGATGGGGGTTGGGGGGGGGGGGACCGCAAAGTGTTTGTCTGCGTGGATTTTTATGTTTGCTGCCGAGGTTATGTTGGCTTTAATGGTTCACCGAGGCACTTCTGCTCGTGACTGGACGGCGAGTGGGCGGAACGTGGCGGCATTTAAACTGTGGCTTCATGCGGTCGTGTTGGGTTGGCGAAGCTCTTAATGTGAAATTAGTATCCTGAGCGTGTAATGTGCACTTAAAGTCACATTGATCTGATCTAGTGAGAGTGGGTGCATGGGCGAGGGTTTATGGCGCGATTAAACTCAATTTCAGATCAGGTTGTGTCGCTGGCGGGTGATGGGAGCGCGTAAGCACTTGAGCGTTCATCTTCCAATAATCTTGCTTCTTTGGAAACCTCCAACTTGCCGCTACGACCAGTAGAAGGTAGGAAAAGGTGACCGGAAGTAGTTTATTTTGAAAAATCCCCCATATCTGGAAAACGGGGCGCTTTTCGGCGATTTTGCTTATTTCTTGATGCATAAAAACAAACCATTTGATGCGCGATGCAAAGACGCTTCTTTTGAGTCCTCATCCATGCCGCTACGAACAGCAGAAGGTAGGAAAAAATGGCCTGAATCCATTTAATCTCTTAAATAGATTTTGTGTGAGTTGGAACCACACGCCATGTCTGCGCCATCATGCGGTTCCCAGTTTATCCTGCTGCTTTACGAAAAACTCAAACAGTTGCAGCACACGCCACAGATGCTGAGCAAAATTAAAACACAAACCAAACTGCAGTCGGAACATCATAAATCAATGCGGTAGACGGCAGAATCTACGTCGCACGTTAAAAGCTTACTCAAACAGTTTTGGCTGTGCTCCTCACCGCACCCTGGTGCCCAGCACGGAATCCATTAAGGACTAACGTGTGCACAAAACCAGCAGCAAATGCACACGACATCCGTCTCGTGCTTGGCGCACAATGCGGTCTCTCAGTTGCATGCAAATGGTGTGCGCTTCAGGAGGCATTAACCAGAGGGAAGCTTGACTCATTGGAGTCACCTAGCAGTGCACGGGTAATAAGAAACTCATTTCGAAGCATTTGTGGATCGACACAAGCCACATTCCACCCGAGTTTCCCCTTGTCAGAAAATGAAAAGTTTCCCTCAATAAAGTATAATTTTCCAGCAGCAGCCATCACAGTAGACAGCAGCCTGTTGTGTCGACGAAATGTATAAAAACAAAGGACCTGCGGACTCGCCAAGGAGACTCATTGCAATTCCGACTGTCAGGTCTTGGCAGTCTGCCTTGGCTGGGCAACAAAGTCACAATGTAACGTGTTTCGTGACGTTTTTCATTTCGCAAAAACATCCACCACGACTCCGTCCTCGGATGGCATCTCCAGCATTTAAATGGAGCTCAAGGATACCACGACTACGACGACGAGGACTGAAAAGGACTGTCAAACAGGGGGATGTGGGGTGGTAGGGGATGCATAACAAAACTCACCAACAATATATGTGCCAACCCTCTGCCACGGTTTGTCGTAAAGAAAATTGAACGATTCAAAGGGATTCGCCACTTTGTGGGTGTAGTTGTAGTTTATCGACACAACGCCCGACACACCCCACGAGCTCACCAGGAATGTTGAAAGGATTACAATCGTCGTCTTAAAGTATCTGCAAAAGAGAAAAATAAAATGAACACTGTCCTCCGGATGCGCGCCGCCCACCCATTTGCTTACCGTGTCGAGAAGATGAGGAGGAGCGTTGCCATCACGTAGAATTGCATGTCGTTGGCCATGTACCACGACCATATCATGCAGATCTGGTTGAGTGGGAAGAAATTGTTAATGTAGAGGACGTTGCGCCACCAGTAATCAGAGCATGTCTGAATGGCCACGGTCGGCTGGAATACCGATCGGTCGAATGTGTATCTGAAAGAAAACAGAATAAAAAGGCATGATACCAAATTCAAGGCACACAAGGGTTGCTGGAGATTTTTTCCTGCCCCTCGGTCGATTGTTCGCTACAAAGGGTTGTGTTGCGCAGGAATGAACACATAATTCATTTGAATAAATAATGATGCTGACAAAGTGTCTCTGAGTGGACATGGTTGCCTGGAGAGAGCCCAGGCTGGACATATGCATGCGGGTGTAATCCATATTTATGAGGAAATCAAATCAATGATTAATGAAATGGTTCCCCGGGGGGGAGGGGGGCGGGGGGGAAGTGGATTAATGAGCGGCGAAGTCGTGTCATGGGCGGGTGGTGAATTTTAATGGTAAGCACTTGCTCTGGATGCGATGTTGTACAAGAGGGGTTCTTCTGATGATACTGATTTTCCGAGCCATCAGCTTTGCCCATCACCGAAAATCGAGTCATCAGCGTTTCGTAATTCAAGTGTCCGGGGTCTTGTGTGACGGCCGTTGGGCGCCAAACACATTCGGAAGACGATAAGCATCTTCTAGCAGGATTGGAAGACATTTAAATCAGAATTTAATTAACCTACAGCCAGACTCTGCATGGTCCAATCAATTTCGGAATTTTGTGCGATTGCTGTTGGGCGCCAAACGCGATTAGCCCTTTTTGCCACGGAGACGTCTGCTCTACAAGCTAGGACGAACAAAGTCTCAATGTCCTGGGTCTTTCCACAAAATTGCAGATCTTGTCAAAAGACTTAAAGAATCCCCCTCGGCAGCACTTCGATTACCACGATCTTTGGCAGTGACTTTCCAATCAACCTGTGTGCTGCGCATTTCATAGACAGACCGACGCTGCTATACACTGCACCGTTGACTGTCGGAGCACGATATCTCCCTTCAACCATCATCGTTCCCTAGTCATTACAGGTCCTGTTTCCTCCTTTTAAGTGTCACACTCTGTCTATGAAGATTCGCATAGGACCATGCAGTGTCTGACATGCTGACTTCCAGGAGAAACTCTGTGAGAAGTTCTTCTTAGTGTCAAATCTGTCAAGTGTCCAGACCGTCTACCTTGCCAGTGTCTTCAATGTAACCGCTGTGGTGATCGTTACCTGTCCTTAATGCTCCGCTGACACATGCGCAGGCACTCCATTGCGCTGGTTGAGATGCTTGGCCAGCAGGAGGTCAGTGTCAGAATCTGTCGAGACAACTGAAGAGCCCACAACGTTGCACACGGCTTAGGTGCTTATGTCTAATAACTGATGCGTAAAGCCAGCACACCCTGCGAGGTGAGGTTTGAGGCAGTACTTGGTCCTTGTGGCTCCCAAATTTGGTGCCAGTTGGTGCTTGTGGCGATGCGGTGTAGCTGCCTTATGTTGACGCCAAGCAGTTCGCTGGGGTTGTTGCAAAAATATGAGTGAGCGGCGAAGGTTATGTGTAGTTGCTACCTCCACTCCATCCATGCAGCTTCTGCAGAAATGCGGACATGTGTCCCAATTGTGCAGTATCCAGCTGTGACACCGATGAGGGTCCACTGACCGATACTGCGTTCGGACCACAGTCGAAGTGTCTGGAGTTTTAGGGCGGTGCTAGCTGCCGAATCCGTTTGCCGAATTGGAGGAAGGTGCAGGAGTGTATTAAGTGCATCATAGATAGTTCTTCTCAAAGCTCCTCTGATACATATGCAAACCAGTCCTTGCACCCTAGTTGGCAGCTTGAGTGCACTGCACTGCATCAGTCCATAGTACCCCACGTCGTTCCTGGGCTGCCAGAGGTTACTATGGAATGAAATAGGCTGCTGATATGGGAGAAGTAAACGGGGTTATCAAAGACGATTGTACCTAGGGCTTGCTGACGACAGTGCGTCTCCGACTCTCGAGAACTTGAAAGCACACAGACTGTAGGCAGATCTCAATAGCTGTACTTGAAACGCTGTCATGGTCGTACTCATTAAGATGTGGCCGTGTACGGGCTCATATTGTAGATGCGTTTTCGTTAAATTTCCTTTCGGACGCACAGATGGATGACTCAGTGTTACTACAGCTGGCCTTAAATGTCTATGAAGCGAAGTAGAACTCACAAGAGTTATCGAAATGGGACGAACACAGGTATGAAGTATAAGCATCTTACTATCAGCATTCGTCGTCCTTTGTCTTCCATGTCTAACCAGCTGCCAAGTTTTCTTTCTGTGATTCTATAAATGACACCCAAGTGGACATCGAAGACATACAATCGCACTTGGCCCCTGTGTTACTTCGGTTTGCTGAAGCAACTTCGATTGAAGTTCCTTCAGTCGAAGGGCCGTGCACCACGAAACTCTTATTTAACCAGTGCTGCTGGATGATAGGCGAAAGCAGTAGAGATGAGGTATCAAGCTTGACCATCAAAAGAAGAATATATGGTCCTGTCTGCGAGGAATCATAGACACCAATGCTCCAGCTAAGAAAATCCTCGAACCGACTATTGTCTCATTTTCTCATTTCCGCGTCGATTTTCTTCAAATTTTCGATGCAAACCTCTCGCTTCACTCCATTCCACCTAATTTCCATCCAAAAGCAAGCACATTTTTCGAAAAAAATCACTCCTTTCAAGATTTGCCTTCCCACAGCAGAGAAAGTCGACTCAGTTCGTGTCGCAATTCAACGCATTTTTTGGGCGAAATCATGCATTTTCTCGATTTTCCAAGAAATCCTCGATTTTTGATTGGAAATGCGTCCAGATGATGGCGTCGACTGTCCCATCAGTGACTTCATCAATTTCGTGTGGTCTCCCAGCAGTTTCAGTCAAAAATCGCTGATCAAAGTTGAATTTTGACACTCTGACGTCATGGACTGGCATTGGATGAGGTGGGTGTCTTTGCTAGTTGCTGGGAATTCTCTGTGTTCTTGGACGTGGGTGGGTTTTGTTTTGGCGACTGAGACAGTGACACCGCGGAATGGTGGGCGTGGCGAGAATAGTTGAAAATGATCGTGTTGCCTTGCCTATCAACTTCCTAGCATAGCTTCACGACTGTGTGTGGAATGCTGCAAGCAAATGAGGGGAGATAGTGGAAGGAGAAGAAGAACTCTTACTGAACTTTGGAACGTCTCGTGGTTGATTATTGTGAGCATTCCAGCGTAGGCTGAGCAGTCGTAGGCTTCATTTTCGTGTGGTGCAACAGTCACCGTTAACCAGCGAACTCTACGAACTGTATAAATATGTAGATGTAGTCCCCAAGCCAACTGCACTGGCTTGGCCATATCGAGTGCATGCACAACAGCGCTCCAGTCTTGTGGGACGAGAAAGAGAGATGTCGGAGCTTTGCAGTCGTGTCGGTGTTGATGCCCACTTGTGGTGTACTGAAGTGTGTCTTGTTTGTGGGCTAGTCCGTGGACTTTCGTACAAAATAACCGTCGTTTTCTAATCGTTGTAGAGCATCGAGTGTTAATAGTGTAAAGCGGCAATAAGGAGTACAGATATCTAAATGTCCTCTGCACACGATTATGATTGACACACATCTTCATTGATCCTCATGCTCCACTAAGGGTGTCTCGGTGGCCATATACGCACGACAGATTACCAGGCCAGTCGATCCTAACGCTAACCCACCAGGAGCTATGGCCATGCAATCAGGAGAGCTTTTGGATTTGATCCAACCACCTCGTCCTGGGTCTACCAAGGGGTCGCCTACGCCAGTCTTGATGGCGAAACTCGTGCCACGTAACCAAACCATCGAAACATAGCCAATTCCGTTCGAAGAAGCAGTCGCGCAACATTGAGTTCCTCGTGCATTGCCGTCTTTCTCAAACTTTCTCACAAGCTCATCTTATCGCCTTACATGCGCGATAATACGGCCACAAGCCAAGTGAGCCCGCACTACATGTCCGTCTGGGAAGGACAGTATGGACAAATGATCCACAGTCTAAAGGGCCGACAGGGTACCCCATCACCAATCTACCTACCGTCTCATAGAATGCGAGGATAACTAAGTCATCTGCAAGAAGAAGATGAAACTCTGCCAATGGGAGACATTTCCCGCTTCAGGTGCGCTACAATTTCCAGTTTATCCATATAATGAAAAAAAGATGTGACAAGACGCACCCTTGGGGGAGTCCAACGATCGCGGTGAAATGTCTAGTCATTATTGAAGCGCAACATAGCGCAGTTCCTTCCCCAACGAAGTCCAATGGAGGACGAAACGTGCGCGTGACGGAGAAGCGACACCGATGACCGGAAGTGTGCCGTTTGGACCAAGACACGCTATTTTTAATTCAAGAAGAAGAAGAAATTCAGAAAGAAGGTGGCTATAGTTGATGCATCCCAAGCAACCACTTAACGAGAAGTCGCGTTAGTCGAAAAGGCGCATTGCTTGATGTCCCTCCCGACGGAAGGTGCAGAACAGGAGGTTATCTTTTGTTTCAACAGAGGGTACTGTGCACATCCATTTTCCTACGACACACTGATCTAAAGTCATGACCCGAAGTCACCGCCCCCAAGAAGGCGATATTGATTTTTCCTCAAAATTGCCCTTCTCCGCATCCTCCTCTCGCAAGAAAACGTCACTTAAGTCACCCATCCACCCACAACCGCAGCAAAGAACCAACCCCTGTGGCGACTCCCTCCCAAACTGCATTCTGAAAGGAGAAGAAAAGAACTCACCTCAGTGACAGCTCGTTGAACAGAATGACAAACATGTACGCGGGCGTCAGTCGGATGTACCGATAGACGACAATCAGAAAGCTCTTCCTGATGCTCCTCCGCACGAAACCCGTCTCCGGTTGCTTGGCCTTCTGCTGCTCGTTATCCTGCCGCAGGAACAGCAGTGTCACCAGGAAGCCACTGATGAAGAAGAACGTATCCACCGAGAACGTGGCGTTCCCCACAAATTGATATATAAACATTCGCTCCGTAATCACCCGCAAAAACTGTGAAAAAAAGAATTGAAAATAAATGCATCCACACGTCCTTGGTGTGCCCCCGTGCCGTACCCGATTCTCTCCGATGGCGAACATTTGCAGGTACGTGTGCACCATGATGGTCCACAGGACCGAGAAGACCCGCAGCCCATGAACGCATGACGTCTGATTCTGTGGGGGGAGATGGGGAGACGAAGGTCTCATTAGAATATGCAGATTTGGCAGGAAACCCGATCGATGTCCTTGGCTTACCTTGGTCTTCTGCTCCACCGAGAGGATGGTGGCGACGTTATTTTGCAACGCAAAGCACAGCAGTATCTCCTGATGAATGCCTGCATGGTGGGGGGGGGGGGGGGGGTGAACATGTGAAATGAGAAAGACTGAGTGGATCAAAGGCTCACCTAATTCCTTCTTGCTCGCTCCACACGACAGCTCGACATGGTTCGCATTGAAGTCGCTGCAGGGGGGCTTCGTGGCCGAGGGTGTCTCCGGCTTGCCGTTGCTCTTTAGATCGGCCTCGACGTCGACGTTATTGTTATCGGCGGCGGCGGCGGGGCTTATTTGGGTCATCTGGTACACTTCGAACGCCTTGCCATGTAGATCGGGGTTCATTCCGATTCTCGGGTCCACCTTTGTGCTGTCGGACGCTTGATGGAGTCGTTGCTTTTCATTGAGCTCCGACTCGTACCAGGTGGCGGCGGCCACCACGCACGCGAGGGCGACGGTGAAGATGCTGCAAGGGAGGGATTGTAATTGAATCAGGCGGAGGGCATGGCGGATTGACGTGTCTTACATGAAAAGGACGAATTTGACATCCTTCCAGACACAGTAGTGGCCCGGCACGGTCCGCACGCTGGTGATGTCGATGTGAGAGTGGTTGTGGCCGGCCAGGGCGGTGAGCAGCATCTGGGCGTGCGGGTCGAGGTGGAGAATCGATTCGACGTCTCGCACGGTACAGGACTTTGGCAGACACTCGCCCAGTTGAATTTCAACCGTCTGTGGGAGAGATGACATTAGATGATGACACATCCCGCCGTCCGTCAGGTCCACTTACCATATTCACCGGCAGCCACGCCCCAAGGCGGATGGTTGCAGCGTAGTACTCGAACTCGAAGTGCTTGCGTTCGTCCTGCGGCGCGTTTCGGTTCACCTCGAGGCAGAATTGCCGCTGTCCCAGCCATTTGTTGCTGCCGAAGAAGAGCTGACCTCGATAGCGTCCCGACGAGTCATAAGCTGCGAAATGGGAACACGCATTAAATCGATTTTCAAGTGATGCCCAGGTTTGCAAGTGACGCGACGGCTGATAGGAACACAGTTTTGCAATGCTGAATGGAGCACCCATGCGGAGAACGACGAGGATGCTGCGTCAAATGGGAGGCCAGACTTAATCTCCTTTCAGCAGGATTCTCGTGTGTCAGTCCTTGGGTCGGTCTAACGGAGTGGAAGTTTTTCGGATTTTATCTCTCACCTCGTCCGAGAGTCAAGTACGTTTAGAGGCGAAATGCTAAGCTGGCAGTGTGTGGAGGAGGATTATTCTTGTTCGAATTTTTAGCGACTCCTTCGATTGTACGGATTTGCGAGGGAATTCTCTTGGTCTTATGTTCGGGCAGGGTTTGCCAATCGATGGAAGTTGAGGTGGGTTACAGAAGAAGAGGGTAAACCTCCATTTAGCCTGAGATGGACACTCGTTAGGGAACATGTGCCTAATCCTATGGCTTCTACAGCATCCCCTCGTGTTTGAGCGGGGCTACAGTTTCACGGCGAGGACGAATGAAGAAGCGTGAGTGCGTAGCTGATTCGTGACTAATACCCTTTGAGCATCATCGTGACTTGAGAGACGTGGAGCCGGGCGTTAAGTTGAGCTACCTCACAAGTCGTTAGCATATGCCTTTTCCCAGCAATGTTCAACACGCCCTAAAGTCCTCTAAAAACGCGAAGTATTCTCTTTTAGTTCACCATGGGGACAAATGTGCAGTCAACGTCAAGGCACTCCCTACTTGACAGTACAAGTCATCTCCCATGAATCCGCTAACGCTCCGGAATAGAGAACTTGGCGTCAACTTAGCATCATACACCGAATTCACAGGATTACAGCATGAATTCATCGGTCGGACGGTTTACAGTTCTTGCAGAAAAGTCCGCGGTTCCATAACCGAGACTCCCAGCAACGATGGTACACTGGTTGTGCACGGCAATCGTTTGACCGATGCATACTTATAGCGTTGAGGCTGTGCGATGAAAACGAAAAAGACTACGGGCGGGCCTTAGAAGAGACCCAAGAAGTGCAAATTAACGAGCGCACCGACGCCTTCAACTTAAAAAAAAAAAGATTTAGACATGCCGACGCTCTATGATGTGACGTCATCATGGAGAAGATCGTGCAAGACTCACACGCCAACAGTAGAGGCACGATCATGGCCAGAAGTGGGTACAATTGCTAGCATGACATGGTTTGACGATGATGTTGACGAGGCATTTGCTGCCATTGAAACTAAAGCGACTAAAATCGATTTCTCGGAGAACGAGGGGAAAACAAGCAACATTCTGCCTTCAAGGAGGACCATACGTCATGGAAAAAACGTCACAATGGGCAGCTATAACTTCGAGGTAGTCACGCATTGAGAAGTTAGTCACAACATCAGGAACGAGTTGAATACGGTGGTTGAGCCGCGGTGGTTGAGCCGTCTATCGAAGGATCAAGCTGACGCAGAGGGATGAAATGTGTTAAAAGCGCAGAAGACTTTAGGACCGACATGAGTGTAGCTAGGCGTCTACCGATCCAACAGCTAAGGTGGCTGGGCCATGTAGCACGTCTTGAGCTCAAAGAAACATTGTTACCTTGACTCATTACTGATGCTGTCGACTAACGTAACAGAAGATGGCCGCGTTTAAGGTGGCGCAGCCACATGTAAAAGGGCCTAAACCAACGTGGTGTTAACGACTGGAGATAGCCGGGGAACGCGCCATCTGGAGAGATTTTTTGGATGAGGCCCAGGTTCACACCGAACTGTAGCGCCTACCGATGAAGACGACTTACTCACTTGCTTATCAGGCCTGCGACCCATAGAGGGTGTGAGGCTGAGCAATCGCTGATGTTCCTGGGCACTCTGCCAGTCATCAAGACCAAGCTGCATGCGTCTTCTCCCCGATTACTTGGTCTTTATACCGGTGGTTCGGGCTTCTGCACCTTCTCGGATTCGAAGACCCTCTTAGCTAGACAGGCAGAGCCAGATCTGTGTCTTCCGGAAACCACTCACGTCTTGATACAGTTCGTAGAGTTCGTGGGTTACCGCGGACTGTTGCACCGCGCGAAGAAGAAGGAAGCCTATGACCTAATGCTCAGAAAAATCAACCGCGAGATGTTTCAAAATTCCATCAGAGTTCCACTTTCTAGCCATCATGGCAAGTCATCACGACCCTCTTCAACTAATCACGCCACGCCCACCTTGCCGCGGTGTCACTGGATCGTATTCTCGCGAAGTAATCCAGTCTCAACTGCATCCTCGCAAGACTTATTCACTTGATTTCCAAAACAAAAGTCAGGGAGTCACAGACAACTCCTCAAAGCCACGAAGAATCAGCTCTCTTGTTAGGCTTATCGCCCAGCTCCATACAGCAGGGCTGGCAAAATTAGAAGCTGATGGTCAAGCACTGATCTCTTAAATTGCAATAAGACGCAGAGCAAGGCCTTGGCTGCCTCCGGGTCCTAGCGACCCAGACCAAATGCTCAGGCTCTTGAAGGATCAAAATATCAGGAGTCCCTATGGTAGGAGTCCCTAAATGGTCGCTGGACTGAGCTGACTGAGGCAGCTTAAGCACCTTTTTTCCTTTTTCACAGGGAGAGCGGAAAACGGACATAGGTTGCCTCAGTATTCATGACTCATGAGGACGAGGGACCCATACTAGCTAATCCCATCCGGAAGGCACTAAAAGTGTAAAGGACAGAGATGAGAATCTTTATTATTTCCTAACTCTATCCATCGTTGATCCATCTAATCAGGGCTCAGAGCCAACCTTTATTCATGGAGAAGGACTTAAACCGACTTGGCGTGCGAAAGCGCAGGCAGTTGCCCGAAGATCGTGCCAGCTGGAGAGGCTAGTTGGCTGAGGTCCAGCTCCATCCCGGACTGTAGCGCCATAAGGAGAAGAACTAACCTCAGATCTTGTACTTCGAGTTAAGACAGAAATATTGTCACTTTCCTTCAAAATGTGGCATTTTTCGCTTGTTCCAAAATGACACCTCTTACCAGATACCCATCTGGTGCCTGGAGTCGCTTCATGCATTTACCAGTCGAATGGATGAACCTTGACTCCTCTGCTCGACCTGGAACCAAGAGTAAATAGTTTACCTAAGCTCTGCCAGTCGCTCCAGCAAGACGCCCAAATTATCCCCCCTCTCTGACGTTTTATTTTTTTTCAATTTCCGACCTCTGTCAAGGCTCCTACGTGGCGATGGAGGGATTCATATTTTCCTTTTTTTTAAAGCACATCACATTTAAGGCGCTTCAAGCGGGCAGAGGCACAGAGGCATTATTTCCCATCCGAATTGAGTTCCCTCGTGTATGCCGAGAGAGGAAAGCGAATACCAATCAGGACGAGGCGAGGATGAAACATGACTATCGACAAGTGTCGGTGTAAAGAATTCCAACTAGAGCCAACGAGAGGCAGCCAGAACCGATGCCGTCATGCTCGGTCATGTAAATTAATCAACATCGGCAACGGGGATGGATTCGCGATATAATGGAGTAAACGAGCAGAAAATTCGATTTCCATCGGCAAAGAGGACCCCGTCCGCGACGCGGAGGATATTCCGGACTCGCTGGAGCGCGGATAATGGATACACATGGGCACTTATAAATCGACGGCCGGCCGGGGTTTTTCTGTGCTTTTTTTTTTTTTTTGCACGCTTGACAGCGCGTGATGGATGGTCGCAGGGACGACATTGGAAGTCATCAGCATTCGGTTTTAATGGAGCATGACCGAGGAGCCATTAAGTGCGTTCAGTGGCGTCGATATGCAAATTGACGGGCAGATGTCATACTCACCCTTCTGCGCCCACTCGTAGTTGCTATTCAGCGCCGAGAGGTACGAGAGGATTTCCACGCCGCAGGCGGGCGACACCTTCGTCCTGATCTCCGACGGCTGCCAGTAGAAGTGGTCGTACAGGTTGACGATCAGCTGGAAGACGTTCACGCCGGACTGCAGGGCGTCGGCGGTGGAGTTGTCCTCCTCGTCGCCGAAGAACTGACTTATGCTGTTGAAGTGGCTGCGAAACGATTTTTGCTGCTCGTCCTTCTGGCCGAACTCGCGGCCGCCCTTCACCTTGGACTTGTTCTTCGAGAGGATCTTGAAGATGTGCGGACTCACTGGAGCCACTGAGGCGGTGACGATCGATGACGGCAGCTCGGTTGTGGATGTGGTCATGGGTGTCGTCGCCGGCGGGGACGTCTGCAGAGTGAGGCTCGTGGTTGGGGCCTCCTCGGTTGTCGTCGTAGTGACGGGCGGCAAGATGGATGCGGGCGTCACGTAAGTAGTGACTGTGCTCGGCGTTATGAGCGGGTCATCGGAGTACGTCAGGTCCTCGTCGTTGGTGTTTCTCAGCAGGTGGCGCTCCTCCGAGCTGAGCTCTTCGTCGGGGAGTATCGTCTCGTGGACATCCTCGAGGTCGCCCAAGTTGAAGTCGAAGGCGACTGCGTGCGCGTTGTAGCCCTTGACGGCGGGTATTTTGACGTAGTCCCCCGGCTTGTCGAGGATCGCGTATGGTTTCTTCTTGATCGGCTTCGAGGGGAGCACCTCGTGCGTGTTCAGCTCCAGGGGATCGTTCTCTACCTCGTGCAGGATGGTGACGTTCCTCTGATCGAACTCGTCACTGGAAATGCGTTCGCACTGGACGTAGAGCAGGACGAGTGCAAGGATGTACTTCCACAGGGGGCTCATTCTGTGGCTTCTTCTTTGTGTCTTTGGGCAGCTGGATGCGCTAAGTGTTACGTGATCAGACGCGGTCTTCACTTTTTCCGGAACATTGTCAACAAAGGCTGAACCGGGGAAGATGGCAAGGCTGACGTAACTGAAAAGAAGAGAAAACGTGTTCAGAAGGGTTGAAGCAAATGGGCGATTGTCGGATGTGTGAAAAATGGCTTGGAATACTTTAAATGTTTTGTGTGTTGTCCAGGGTGATGCTTAGAAATTGTTGCGTGCCACTTGAAGCCTAGTTCTCTTGCCTTGAGGTAGGTATTCGGAAAGCAGAGAATACGAAGATAGTCTCCCAACCCATCAAAGCCCCATTGGGCGTACCATAAGGCGGTACGTACAACCAGTGCGTGCGAAGGCCGACTCTCATCTCTCTGTCTACGCCGAAGGGCATAGCGGGAAGATGTTTAGCTACGGCACTATGATGGACGGCGGAGTCAGTGCGGGTGTGTTCACGGAATCCCTCGACAATTCCAAGGCCTACAGACTGGCGAACAATTTCAGTGTACTCCAAGCGGAGCTATTTGAAATCCAGGAAGCATGTCGTCAAGTCCTAAATATCCTGCCAAGACAGAAGATTGCCATATGCACTTGTAGCGAAGCAGTCATCAATGCTATTGCCTCCTTCACTACACACTCTAAACTTGTGGAGGAATGCCGGGCCGAGCTAGCATCATTAGAAGGCCAGCTCAAAATGTCCCTTATCTGGATTCCAGATCACAGTGGCATCCCAGCAAATGAAAAGGCTTGTCAGGGATCTGCCCTTCACAGCTCGCTTGCAGAGGAGAAGCAGTGAATGCTTCTATCTCTGCACACTTCAAATTGGCCAGACTGAGAAGCTGTGCAATAAGCGATCGCCTTCAACGAACTAGTCACAATATCGCGGTCGGTACGGGTCACTGTCTGCAGATCACGTCGTCAAAAGGGAGACCTTAAGACATGTCATTTGTGCTTGCCCGGCACTTGCTAGAGCCAGATAGACCCTCCTTCAACTCACTTGACGAGATCTCTGCGAAGGATGATAAGGATTCAGAGATGTCTTAAAACTACCGATCTGAGGCATTAATAAAGCAGATAGTGCTAATTGGGTTCTCACCGAGTCTCTACCAACCATGTGCCCGCCTATGAGATCCTGGCAAGCGAACTGAGTGAACGTATAAAGCCGTTAGTCGACACGTACCAGAGTTGGACTTCCGACTATAGACCAAATAGTCACACTTAGACAAACCCTGGTGAAGACGAGTGAGCTTGAAATCGATACGCACCACCTTTTAATCGGTTTCAATGTTGCATACGACAACATTTATCTAAAGAAGCTATTCTATGCGATGGCTTGTTGTGTCGCAACACGCTACAGCATACGTGATGCACAGCACCCTTCGGTTCAAGGACTCCCGAGCCATTTGAAGCCTGCATTTAGATGCGCTGTCTTGTGTATTGTCTTTAATCTGGCTCTGCAGACGTCACGGAGACCACCTGAGACAAAGCCTTTCGATCCACAGCTACAATTGTGAAGTAGTGAAGGAGTTTGCCTATATCGGGGCAAATGTGAACTCCACAAATGGCATCCGACGTAGAACCGCCCTTGGCAACCGGTGTTACTTCGGTTTGTCGAAACATAACAACTCGTGACTCAAAGGACTAACATCATGCTCTACATAACTCTTTGTTTTCCCAGCCCAGCTGCATGGAGCTGGGCGATAAGCTAAATAACAGAGTTGATTTCTTGTGGCCTTGAAAAAACAATTCTGCGTTCGATATATGGCCTTGTCTGTGGAGGACAAGACATACCGTGACCTATACGAGCTTCACCATAATGTGGAAATAGTCCATGAAACCAATAAAAAAACCCGTCGACTACACCGGCTCGGCCGCTTTGAGGACATCATAGACACCAATGCTCCAGATAAGACGAAGATCGAATCGATTATCGTCTCATTTTCCCTTTTCCGAGTCAAATTTTCGATGCAAACTTCTCCCCTCACTCCATTCTATCCGATTTCCATCCAAAAACCCGCAGGATATTCGAAATCACTCGTTTCGAAAAATGCATTGTCGCAACAGAAAAAGTCGACTCGGTTGATTTCGCTTTCGATTCTCATGTATTTTCTCGATTTTCGACGATGATTTCCATTTTTGAATGGAAATGCCTCCAGATGATGGCGTCGACTGTCCCATCAGTGATTCCATCAATTTCGTGTGGTTGCCCAGCAGTTTTCAGTCAAAAATCTCGGATTTAAAGTTAAATTTTGACACTCTGGCGTCATGCAGGGGCATCAGATGAGGGGCGTGTCTTTGGTAGCTGTTGGAGACGGTCGTGATGCGTTGCCTATCAACTTGATGGCAGTCAGCTTCACGAATGTATGTGGAATGATGCAAGAAAATGAGGAGAGTTGCATCTTGGAAGAAGCACTCTGATTTGGAATGTCTCGTTTTCTAAGAAGTCCAGTTCGAACCGTCTTGGGGTTTCTTCACTTAGTGTGGTACAACAGTCCCCGGTAATCCGCGCGAACTCTACGAGCTGTATCAAGACGTGGATATAGTCCAAAAGGCAAAAAGGAACCACTGGCTCGGCCCAGTTGAGTGGGTCTTCCAGTCGAAACCGCCTGGTTCGAGGAGGAAAGCCAAATCACCAGTCATTGCGGGCGTCTGAAAGCAGCGTACCCAAAATGTGCCCTTAACTGTGGCAACTATAGCTCAGGCCAAACTCTTCAGCAATCGCAGGCGTGGTAAGTAAGAAATTAAGTATTTATGGGACTCTTCCGGAATGGGATGTACTAGAACGCACTGATTCACAATTCCACTAGCAGCAGGACTGCGTTTAGAAAACGGAGAGACGGGCGAAGACATATCTTTCGAGGATTCATTAAGGAGTCCAAGAGACGGTCCCATTTTACTGTGAAAACCTCCGCAAAATGATAACTGACGTCCTGTGAAGCAAGCTGATGTGATGTCTCCCAGCAGCTATCCACCACAACAGTGCATTGTACCGAGGGAAACTAGTATTTGCGGAATGCGCGCCTAGAACGTCGCAACTAATGGCTGCTGGCCACCAACAAAAGGACACAAAAGTATCTCTCCGAGGATGACAAAGCGCGTCCTACTTCTCATCTGCCTGAATTGGCCAAGATGCTGCCCGGGGGAGGAGAGAACAATCATTGTTGAGTCTCTGATTGGAGGTCGAATTTGATGTAGTTTCCGTCGTGGAACTCAATGACTTGGACAAGGCCAGCGTGCACTACACACGCCTTTACACCAAAATCCATGCATTTTCTTCCACAATCACACAAAACAGACCTCAATTACTTCAGCTGTATTCTGTGATCAATTTCAGATTTGTCTTGTCACGCCAAAACCTTGGTATAATGCCATTGTTTGGCTGTTTGAAGGTGTTTCAAATGCCATTCCACTTGATTCAAAAAAATAAGCCTCTGTCACCTTCCTAACCAGCTCGATAAATCCCTTGAATGTCGACAAAGCTGAGCTAGGTGCTAACAAAGGCTAAGACTGGGTATAAGCTCCTTATTCGTTGCTTGTGGCAATCCTATAATCGGAAGCAGAAGCAAAGTTCAAAGTTGGGCAGAGCCAAGTCCCACAAATCGATAACAGCGGACTGCGATTGACTTACATCTCATCAGTACTCGTACGTCCATCTGGAGTGGATTGGATATGAGAACTCCCAGCAGGGCATTTCCGAACCCCCACCATAAATCGAACGCAGATGTTTGCAGCTTTTTCCAGTCAATTTCAAGCGTGAACGTGTTGGGTACGACCACGAAACCACCACGACCGACGCGGGTACGTGCGCTCCACCAACGACCACAAATGTCTCCGATAACCGCATACTCCTCGTGCACAAGGGCGCTCTTAAACCGTCATTAGTGTGCACCACATTCACGAACTGCCACTGAATTGGAGCGAATTGCAGAAATAACAATTTCCCCCCGTCGCACGCGCAATCTCTCTCGCCACCCCCACCCACACCGTATGACAACCTAAGGGCATGTGCTGTTTGCAATTTTATGAAGTAAAAACTTTGAAAACTTCCCGATAAATTCATTCGCAGAACTTTAGCACTTTCCTGCGATATCCTTCAGATAATTGAAGTTTACGTCCTTCAGTGTGAACTTGAGTGACGACGATGTTTCTTTATTCAACCGTCCCCCGCCGCACACAGCGCCCCCCACAAGCGAGTGACTTTATTAAGTAAAGGGACACCGAAGAACTTTTTGCATTCATTTCTCGGCGAGCTTAAGTGAATTAAAGTGATGCTGCTGTTGTGCACACTGAATTTATAATTAAACACGGCATACACTCCTCCGTCACCCCTCCGTTGGTGCACTTCGGCGCTTGACGATAAGTCACGTCTTCCAGTCGTCTTCGACCGGCGGAGCCATAAATCGACCACACTCTGGGCACGTTTCATCGGAAATCAGTTTCGGTAAACAGGGAAACTGACCAAGTCACGTCTGGCACGATGGGGCCGGGAGCGCCGGGCCATAAAACTGAGCTATGGCCGGCGAACAACGCATGTTACACATCCATTTGCGTTCGGTTTTCGGTGGTATCCCTCGGAAACTACATCAAATTCGGCCTCCAACCAACAATGATTGTTCTCACCTCCCTCGGGCAGCATCTTGGCCAATTGAGGCAGATGAGAAGTAGGACGCGCTTTGTCATCCTCGGAGAGATACTTTTGTGTCCTTTTGTTGGTGGCCAGCAGCCATTAGTTGCGACGTTTTAGGCGCGCATTCGTGCAAATACTAGTTTCCCCTCGGTACAATGCACTGCTGCCACTTAATGGCCAGCAATTCATCCTGGGAGGGTGGGTGGCGTCTTATTTGTCGTGCTCACATCTTGTTCATCAATTCACTTCCGTTTGCTGTTTGCGGGAATAGTTGTGGCGGCCGTGGCGGCGGCGTCGGCATTGCCAATGATTGATGGAGAGGCCCATTCCGATGAATTGAGACTATGAATACGTAATTTAACAAAGTACCACGTCTATTGGACGGACTGGCGGGGAAGATGGCCCCCAGATGGGCGGCGGCGTCCATTAGATCATTGGCAAAGGAATCAATAAGCCACGGGGTCGTTTTATTCTTGTCATTTATCTCCGGCAACGACCGGGATCGACCGTCTGGATTGATTGCACGCCATCGCCGAGCCGAGGGGTTGGTTGAATGTCCTCGAATTGGAGTCCTGAATGTCAACAGAATTGCCAGGATGCTTCGCAATTTATCAGAATGAGAGGAGTTCGAATTTAGATTGATTCTGTTTGCCGCTTTACCCCTTTGAATGATTTTCTGCCATACGTCGTCGTCGAGACACCAGCTGCGCTGGTCACTTGCGATGAATTGAATTTCTGGGACCATTACCTGATGAGGATGAAACCTGGAAAGTCCATGAGTTGACGGTGCACGATGTCGCGTCACAGCCAAGACGCAGAAGCCTGGTGGATAGAGTGTGCAATTTGTTTCGTCTTCCTGACACACCTCCTGTTCGTTCCTAGCAGACCCACTGCGACGTCCAAAGGGAAATAGGTTCACCCCACACCCTTTCTTTGTACAGCCCTCCCGTTGATTTAATAAAAAGCCACGTCTGCAGGAACATGGAAAAAGTCCTCAAATGGTATAAGCTGGAGCATGACGGAAGTAGTGAGGAGTACCATTCGGTTAATCAATTGCATCAACTGTTAGTGACACTCGTAAAATTCGCAGGTTCACTTGGTCTCCAAAACAAAAGACAGCTGCATGCGCTCCCAACAGCTAGCCAAGATACTCACCCCATCTGACGCCAGCCCACGACGTCAGAGTGTTAAAATTTAACTTTAAATCCGAGATTTTTAACTGAAAACTGCTGGGAAACCATACGAAATTGATGGAATCACTGACGGGACGATCGAAGCCATCATCTGGAAGCATATCCCCTCGAAAATCGGGGTTTTCGTTAAAAATAAAGAAAATTCATGGTTTCGTCGAAAAAAATGCAGTAAATTGCTTCGGCTCAGTTCAGAGTCGACTCTTTCTGCTGTGAGAAGGCATATTTCGAAAGGACTGATTTTTTTGAAAATCCTGCTGGTTTTTCGATGGAAATTGGGTGGTATGGAGTGAGGGGAGAGGGAGTGGGAAGTTTGCATGGACAATTTAAAGAAAATCGATGGTGTGCCGAGCCTTTGTTGTCAGTGTGACGAGTTTTGCCTTTTACACTCTGGATGTTCGCATAACCTTCCTTACTTTCAGACAGGAACTTGTAGCCAATGGTGAAGACCTCTGAAGGGCGTGGCAATCGCGAGGTTTTCTAGTTTTTCTGCCAAAGCAATAAGACCCAGCTCTGCTATTTCGCTCATCGTCTAGCTTTGACTCATTATAGCAAGACTGGCAAAAAAGGAGTTTCATAGTACATAACCCTTCGGATAAGGAGACTTCGGTTCCAAGTTCTTTCGACAAACCGATGTACCATCGGCTGCCAAGGGTAGGGGTAGGGTGGGACAATTTTTTAACTGCCAACACTGCAGCTTAGACGGGGAAACACAGTCTTGCTGTAATTCGATGGTCCAATTGACTACCAGCCCTCCACTACCTGACTACCTGGCACATCAACATAAGACGAGATTCTGCCTCTTGAACAAATTATCGAGATGTACCTCAGATTAATGGTTTCGAGAAGATCTAGCCCAGTGAACTATGTTCATATTTCTTCTTTGACTGGCTCTACAGTCCGAGACAACATGCCCCTCCACTCTGCATGGTCATGTGCTTTTTGCTTTTAGCTATGTACGTTCAGCTGATTGAGCTCCCTTTCTGGCTTTGTACGCCACCGGAGGTGTGGTGTTCCATTAACGCCTTGTCCCTCGGAATGGTGTCGAAGCCTTCCCGGGCCGGAGCATTGGAGTATAATCGACTAGAGACTCGAACTCGTCGCTGGACAGTCCATACAGTTCGTCGTTCAGTCTCTATCTCTAAACACCATGCGGGACCAAAGACTAGACAAACGACTTTCCTCTCGAAGCGAGCATGAATCTCTGTGCTCTTCCCAAATTTTAAATCACACCGTCTTTTCATCACATTCAAAGGCATGAGGTACTACAGAAGGCACAACTGAGTTGGAGATCCTTGCAAAATATACGCAATGGATTCGCTTCTTCTTTATGACTATCGGAGGCTTTTAAAATGCAAACCAGACGTTCACATAGCCAAATGCCGATCTACCATGTAGCATCGATTGAGAAATTCCATTCGCATTACACTCCTTGAGCTCCTTGTGTTTCTGTCTTCCGACCGCATCTAGCCAGATTTCCCGCAGTTCGTTTTAATGCGAAAATTCGCGTTCACATTGTACCATATGCCACAGTCGTACTGCCGCACCGGATGGACCAATCTGCACAAGGTGCTACAGTGTGAACGCTGTTACGACAGTCGTTCAGATCAGTCGCATGTTATAGTATGCATAAGTCAACTTTTCGTTCGTCGAACGAATGTCGAATGTTGACGCTACGAAACTGCCCTCAAAACTAAAGTGTGTAGTCTGTGTCGCCGTCTGTCGTTCAGCCGGGTGGACGTGTGGACGTGTGGGACAATGTAAACGCTGCTAAAATGTAGAACGCACTGGAGAATAACCGCTAGTCACCATTTCCATCAAAATACGGAAGAATGATTGATCTTCTGGCGAGCAATGCGTTAACTGCTGCGGGTGGACGACCTTGTCATTCTCGTCTCAGGGAGACTCCCACATATACGCCCAGATATCAGTCCCCGCTGTTCCTGGTGCATTGGTTGACCTTGTAGGCTTTCCCTTTCGAACACACCGCCAATCACTGGCGATTCGGATGATGTCACCAAGTCAATTGACTTGACTTGTTATCGAGAAGCCTTTAAAAGAACACCATCGCTGTTAGTTGAATGGGATTATCGCTACGAGTCACGAGTCACGAAAGAAGGGCATCACATGTCCTCAGCCTGTTCCTTCGAATCACTTGATTAAATCCATCGATTTTTTAAGAGCTGCCACTTCCTTTTCCCCTCGAGGCTTCCTTCTTTCAGCTGGTAGCTCCTTCACGAATATTAAGTTACAAGAAGCGGTATCGATTTAAAATTCCAATTACTCGTCAATTTGCAGCAAAGATTAATCCGCGGGGGATACACGTTACACATAACTCCAAGCCGCGGCACTCATGTGTGTGCGAGCGCTCGGAAGGGATGAAAAGTAATTGGTAACCAGAAAAGGAATTTCGTTTAATTACAGCTGATTTCCGTCCAATGAATTGCGAGTAATGGATTGATATTGATTTCCAGATAAATTGCAGACGATGAGTGCCACGGAGAATGTACAATTTCCTTTTTTCGCGCTGCGCTGTAGCAAGCAGCGATGGATTACTTGCCGTGGCAACCGTTCTTCTTGGAATTGTCTCCATTTCAAATGAATACGTTACACTTTTCGGGGATGTGTTCCGTGGAGTATTCATTGCCATGCTTGGCTGGAAGCACAGCCTTGAACAGTGGAATGGAAGGGGAAAGAAGGATGAGACTACAAAGGACCTCACTAAGACTGCTTGGAAGAGTCCTCCAAGAAGCGTGGTAATGATCAGCCAATCTAGTTACTAGCTCACTCAAGTTTCATTGGACATGCAAGCATACTCTATACTTCTCCGTTGATTGACTTCGAAATAACCTGCGGGTGGTATTTTCTAAGAAGGGAGAAGTGGAACACAGATGAACCCATCGACAGATGCATCGAAGATGCTAGAATACACTGCTCCATCAGAGTTTCAGACTATCGCCGAGGTCCTCCCAGTCAAAGAAGCGAGCAGGCATTAGAATTCTAATTGACAGTCAAGCGGTCATCAAAGCAATTGCGGCAACAGAAATTACGTCCCAGCTGGGCGCAGGCTGCCGCGAACAGATCAAGCTTCTCAGCGCGCAGCACTCGATTACTCTCTGTTGGGTCCCATCAACGAGGCAACGGATAAGCTTGCCGGGAAAGGGGCCGAAACCTGACTGTCAAGAAAAACATGGACAACACTATCATAGAGAAAACTGAGAGAAGGAGGAACTCTGTAACCACCTGCGAGACCACTCGGATGCTCTGGCCCAAGTTGAGCAGTGAACAAACCCACATACTCCTCCAAAGCCAGCGATTGTAGTTGGAGGACTAGCTGGCCATAATCATCTGAAGGACTAGCCAACGACGAGTCGAAGGAAGAGGACAGTCATCACCACCTCCGCCACTGGGATCTAACGGAAATCCCACCAAAACAACATTTCAGTGTCATAAGAGTTTCAGGATGGCTGAACAACACGTAGGCATGGAAAGAGAGAAACGAGGGTCGTTACATCTAAGTGGGATGTTGCTTGCCCCCCGTCTACCCATCTACCTAATCTCAGACTTCTTGGAACAAGTTCACGTAAAAGATTCCACACACAAGAAGCGAAATAAGCCATAGGAGAACCTTCATCATAGCGCCCAATATGCGGTACGTGCGGTAGCTAAACAAAACGGAGCCCTGTCAGAACACCAATACGGCTTCAGAAAATCGCGTTCTACCGTCGATGCCATAAAGGCGGTAGTAGATACAGCAGCTGGAGCCATACAGGGGGGACGAAGAAATATTGCGCAGGTGACGCTTGATGTCAAAAACGCATTCAACTCGGCGAACTGGTCATCTATTAGGAGAGCCGTGGCCAGAATGGAAACACCGTACTACCTGCGGAGGATAGTCTCTGAATACCTCAGGAACAGGAATGTAAGGCATCACTCTGATGAGGGGGCTAAGTACTACAACGTCTCCGCAGGAGTCCCGCAAGGATCTGTCCTTGGACCTCTCCTATGGAATATAATGCATGATTCTACGTCTGTCGCTAATAGGCTTCGCTGATGACATCGCAGTGGTCACAGTTGCCAAGTACGTCCACGAGGTGGAGTCTGCTACTGACGAGGCGATTGAGAAAATAAAGGACTGGTTGAAATCTGCCGGTCTGGAACTAGCTGCCCACAAGACTGAGCCTGTCTTACTAACCAGCCGCAAGAAGGTGGAGTACGCAAACTTCCGGATCGGAAATCAGACAATTATCTCGGTGTCATGATCGACAATAGACCTCGCTTCAAATCCCACATTGAATACGCAAGCAAGAAGGCATCGACGATGCAAGCGGCACTCTCCCGAATGCTCCCGAATATCGGCGGTCCTGGATACGCTCGTAGGATCCTGTTGTCCAGAGTGGTCAGCTCAGTCCTGCTGTACGTCGCCCCGATATGGGCTGCTATTACTGAGTGCAGGAGGAAGTTGTCGACGCAGTACAGGCTCTGCGCAATCAGATCCATCAGCGGCTGCCGAACCATCTCTGACGATACAGCATGTGTTCTAGCCGGAATGATCCCCATTGATATACTCGCAAACGAGAGCCAGAGGGTGTACCTTCGGCGGCCCCTGAATTGTCAGGAGGCAAGAAGAGTAAAGACGGAGGAAAGAGCGGCATCGATGCCGCTGTGGCAAACCAGTTGGGATGGCTCCGCAAAGGGCATTGAATCATGGAAACTGTAATTTCCATCTTATACAGTTCCTGTCGGGGCATGGTGGCCATTGGAAATACCTCCACAGGTTTGGACACGATACCTCACCTATGTGCCCCGAATATCCAGACGTAAATGAAAACGCGGAGCATGCAGTGTTCTTCTGCACACGCTTCGCCGAAGACAGAGCGAACTTGCCAACCCCGGAGGAACTAGTACGCTACATGACGAAATCTGAGAGCGACTGGACAGTGGTCTGCTCTTTCATAGCTAACTGCACTACAAAGAGCTGAAGCTCTAAGAAGAGCCCAAGAGGCGGCCTTACAGAATAGAGCATAATTTCTAACCAGCCCCGCGAAGTAAAACCTACCCGCAGTTCCGCGGGGAGAGTGGTTGAAGTGTGCAGAGGTGTGACTCGCGTGGACAAAGGAGAATAATATCCCGTGAATCGTTCATGCTGGTAGCACGGGTTACCAGTATATTGAAGAAGATTCCACATCCATTGGCGCAAACCATAAAAAAAAGAAACACTAGAAGATCTTTCGGAAAATGTGATGAACGACTGGCCGACGACCAGGTCAGTGTTGATAATGAAATCTAGCTCACGGGCTACTGGACATCCAAATAGGTGTTGACGATGATTTGCTGTCATGTCGACTAGACGGTGACGATGAATAGCTCTTCACTTGCATTCCAGTCGTTCATCCCCCGGGCACTCATCGTCTTTCTCGTATGCCTTAATAGTCCGCGGTGGACTTGAGCCTTAATCAAAAAACCTTCTCCAAATGGAGGGGTCTCTGGTTAGCTGCCACTAGTTGTCACCAAGTTGGATCTCCTGTCCTGTCATTCCTTGTGTGCGCCACTTTAGATTTAGCCGTCCTATGTTGCGACTCGGAATCGAAAACATTTCTGGAGCCAAGTTGTCCATGCGCTTTACATGGCCCAGTCACCATAGGCGGTGGACGCCTGGATAGACCTTTGTCGGGCAGTAGGTATGCAACTGGACTGGATGTCATGTCGCTGTACAGCCCGAACAGTTCGAGGTTGAATCTTCTCCTCCATTCTGCCATCAACGCAAACAGCACCGAAGGAACTTCTCCCCCGAAGACCAGGGACCCCTTCATCTGCTTCTGAGATTGTCCATGCTAATGCCTTTGTTGAAAGTCAGCCCGATCCGACGTGCGAGGTCTGCTCACATCACTCAATTGCCTCCGGAGAACAAAGACACATCAGTCGGCATGAGTTATGCGTTTTATATCGACACTGCTAGTATCCCGGGACATACACGATCACTAAAAGTCTTGAATGGTACAGAACATTATCACTCGCACGTTACTAATGTGAGTAGGTGGTTGTGGCTTGGACGATGATAATCGACATGACTGTGACCATTGTGACCTTGTCTGCAACTAGATCGAAAGGGAGTGGTCTCATTCGTGACGGTTTTTGCAACGGATTCGGATTCGGTCAGCCAATTATGGGGCTTTCGAGGCAGTAAATGAGTTTACTTGAACTCCAGGAATGACACCCTAGTGCAAGTCCGACGTATAATTGCCCTTGACACACGGTGCTACTTCGGTTTGTCGAAACAACTTCGACCGAAGTCTCCTTATCCGAAGAGCCATGAGGGCCACATTTAGCCTGCTCACAATCCTGCTATATGGAGTCGATAAGCAAAACAGGAGAGCTTACTCATCGTGCCCTTGAGAGGGATTCGAAAAAAACAGTTCGGCGCTGGCTAAATGGTCCTGTCTGCAAGCAGGGGAGGATATGTGGACATCAGTGCAGAAGGTAAATGTCCCTAGACTTCACTGGATGGGTCACAGCCCCCGATTAGACGCCAATGCTCCAGCTAAGAAGAAACTAGAACTGACTACCGTTTCATTTTCTCGTTTCCTCGTCGATTTTCTTCAAATTTTCGATGCAAACTTCGGACTTCTTCTCCTCCCACTCCATTCCACCCAATATTGATCCAAATGCACTCAGGATTTTCGAAAAAATCACTCCTCTCGAAATTTGCATTCTCGCTGCAGAAGAAGTCGACTCAGCTCATTTCGCAATTTACTGCATTTTTTCGGTGAAATCATGCATTTTCTCGATTTTCCAACAAAACCTCGATTTCCGAGTGAAAATGCCTCCAGATGATAGCTTCAACTGTCGTATTGATGATTTCATCAATTCCGTGTGGTTTCCTAGCAGTTTTCGGTAAAAAAAACATGCATTTAAAGTTGAATTTTGACACTCTGACGTCATGTACTGGCATCAGATGAGGTGAGTGTCTTCGCTAGACTACGGAATTCTCTGTGCTCTTGGACGTGGGTGAGTGTTGGTTTGGAGAACAAGTGAAAGTGTCTTGCGAGAATGCTTGTGAGAGTGGATTGCTCCGCGAGAGGATTCAGAGTCAACGTGGTGGGCGTGGCGAGAATAGTATAAAATGATCGTGTTGCGTTGACTATCAACTTCTTGGCTGGCCGCCTTACGACAATGCAACCAAATGAGGAGAGTTTGTCTTGGAAGAGGAACTCTAATTGAATTTAGGAACGTTTCGCCGTTGATTCTTCTGAGCATTCGTCGTCCTAGGTTTTCTTCTTCTTGATGCGGTGAAACAACCCCGTAAGCTGTCTATAAGTCTATGAGATGCGGATGTAGTTCGGAAGACAAAGATCCGTCGACTACACTGCCCGGGTCACACCGTCGTCATCCATTCCTAGAGGTGAGAGGAAGGCCAATTCACCAGTACCGTCGCGGACGCAAGACGGCTCGGTCCCCTGGTCTTTCACAACTTCCATCCATTTCTGGTTAAATGGCAAAGCATGCAGACAACAAATCACCAATCGCCTCAAATCGAACCTCTTACGAGAAAAAAAATCCACATTTCCTCCATAAAGCAGGCAATAAATTGGAGCCGACCAACTGGCAAATTCAACAACTCATTAAACGAAGTCAGGCACAGGTTATTGCGGCAAGACGATGCAACCCCTTCCTCGCGCAGTTGGCCACTTTGCAGTGACTCGTAACTTTCAAATGGCCTCAGCGCCGGAATATTCATTCACTGCTGAGGTGGCTGCAGTACTGCGCAACGTACACAAATGGTCAATTAATTCAGCGAATTCCTTATGCACACGCATCTCACACCTCAGCATGCAGCGAATCGAACGCCGCGCCGCGCCGTATCGAATGATTCATTGCCACATAACAGCGACTGAAAGCAACCGAAACTCTCTTCCTTATTGGATAATCCTCTCGCATCCGAATCGTTTGTCTATGCCGTTTCACCACTGGCCGCTGAATCGAGATAAACAACTTACGGGGCACAGCCAGAGTTGCGGAAACGAGTAGCGATTACCTGCTAGTTACCAGCGCACACAACATCTGAGACGCTTTTAAGGGAGATGATGGTTTTAAGGTGGATGTGGCCCAGTAAATGTGCCTTGGCGATAGGGATCGCCCTGGGTGCCGTGCAATGAATCGTTAAACCGAGTTGAGGCGGACACGTGCCGAGAGGAAGGTGGTTACAAAGTTTTACGACGGGGCGGCTGGCTGGTTGAGACGATTGAGAGAACAGATGCTGGCCGCAGTCGTAAATGAAAGTGCTGCGAATTAGTTTTCCGATTGAAGTGAAACATAGTCGCAGACTGGCTGGTTGGGCTAAAGTTCTGTTCCCAAGTGACCATTTGTGGTGAACGTGGCGCACTGGATCCGAGAGCTGGTTTGGTGGTGACAGGAGTTTTAAAGCGAAAGCTCCAAGCACTCACGAAGCTCTGTCGAGTAACATTCAATAAAGGCGAACATAGAAAAAAACCCCAATTTTTGTATACGCGCTGAGCGTGCATAACGCAAATTAGAGGTCTCAAGATGAGACGTGTCCTTTAGTCGTTTGTTCACACTGGCGACCGTGCTCTCTGTCATCTTCTCTGAATTCCGTCGGACAGAGGCTAGGTTTCTGTTGAGATTCACGTACGTTTGATGTCTGTCCAGCTTCACTTCGTCGAAATGTTTAATCGGATCATTTCAACGAAAGCAGATTATTTGGCGTTAGGCGCTGTACACGTTCACAAATGAATCACAGATCAGTGGTGGAGATAGGATTGGATGTACACAGAGTCTGTGACTCAAACATGGCGCGATATTCAACAACGATTGTATCATTTATGCCGACATCAATGCTGCAATCAAACCCAGCATGTGGTGACGTGCCATGGTCATGGCATGGTCCAGCCAGCTCAACTCAAGAAGACTTTACGCTCAAGCAGCGAAATCATGCATGCCAAGGTAGTAGAAGGTAGGAGTGAGTTATCGGATTATTCCATGATTGATTTAGACCCTAACTTCAGGTGTGACCATCCATGCAGCATGTGAACCTTGACTTCTCGTTGGCCATTCAAGAACATTTCCAGTGGTTACACAGGAAGGATTGTTGAAAGCTGCAATTATTGGATGGAGTTCGACTTGACTGCTTCTTCAAATGGGGTGTGCACATTACTCAACTTGGTAAAAGACCTCGAAACTACCTCGAGTCTACACTCAATACACGAAAGCACATGGATTGATGTAAGCATCAAGGTTTAAGAACTCGTTCGGCCGACAGCAGCTTTCAGTCATTATAGCACAGATCGCCAATGCTCTGGATAGTGAGAACTGCTAAATAAAGAATATTCCAATAGCGACTTTGACAGTTGACAGCGACCGTATTTTTGAAGCTACATATGTCAAATTGGCTGCCATTTATTCAGTCTGTTTTGCCAAATCACCAGTGACGGACGGATAGCGTTCAACAACGCGTGCAAATGATAAAAGTGTTTTATCGAAATGGGTGTTCTGTTCGGGCAACGTTTCGCTCGTTTCGCCCATTTCACCGTCGCCATAAGATGGGACGCGTTTCTGGATGACTGAGTACGTCAACACGCAAAATTCTCGAATTTGGGACAACACCAATCCACATGAGATTCAAGAGATGGTCATTGGTGTTGATTTTGTGCTGGCGGCGCGGTGTCATCGGTCGACATTCCCTTGAGAACGCCATTGGCCAGGCCATCACCATCAACGACGAGCGCTATAGATCGATGGTTGCCAACTTCTTTTGACCTGAATTAGATGATATGGACACCGACGACATGTGGCTTCAAAAGGAAGACGCTACATGTTCCACAGCTCACGCCACATTGGAAATTCTGCGATTGGACGGAATAAGCCATAAGCCGCATCGCCTGTCAAGCCAACATAACCCATGCCATTAGTCAAATTCAGCCTGATTTATGCTCCAGAGCCATCTACAAGTGGACATTTGGGATGCGCGCCTCCCAGAGAAGCCTCGACGGACACGATGTCGTATTCCATTCGTAATGGATAAATATCGATGGTATCTCACACACACTTTGTTTTATTTGAATTTAAAGACAGGACGCACTTAATGATGTACCCTACCTCTTCTGACGGTCCAGAGGAAAAAACTTAAAAAAAAAAACATTTGTCAAACCTTAACTAGGAAAAAAATGGGGATTAAAAGCTTCTAAAGGCTTCTAAATTGGGGCTACAGACCGATGTGGACCTGAGCCTCACTTCGACAGCACCCACTCGTGTTGTGCACGCTGTTGTTGCATCACGAGTGGAAGGGACCTACAGTCTTATGCCGACTCTGAACGGTAAAGTTTGAGAAGCCTTTTTCCCTAGACAGGAACAGGACTCTTTGAGTCACTTTGTCAGTGCCTAGAAAAGGGTGGAGCTGTGAATTATGAATTTAGGTAAATTTGGGGATCGAAAGCGGCAAGTAAGTAGCAAGCCTCTCCCTTATTACTTCCAGAGCAGCCAATGAGCCTACACTACTACTCTTCATCTCTACAGCTTCTGCAGAACTCATTGTAGGATGCTTCAAGTCTCCGAGTAGCAGTTTCTTCCTCTAGGAGTGCTTGGGGTTTTTGTTTTGACTTAACCTGGACCAACCTGAATCCATATTCTGGAGGGTTCTAATTCTACCCATCTTTGGTTAGTATTTTTGATGACGTCCACTAGTCACAATGATTCGATTACTTTCAGTAAGCGGTAAGCTGTGCTCTGATTTGGTCAGAGTGTTACAGATATCTTATGTAAGCTTGATTTCGAGCCCCAGCATGGCAGCGGAATTCTGGAGACGTTATCTCCCTCTTGGGTCCGTTTGTTCCTGGTGTGTCCCTTGCTAGGACTATTACTCCAGTATGTGCTCATCTAAGATGCATGCAGATCTCTGCACTCTAATAGTTTTGTTCGTCTTTTGTTTGAATTGTGGATCTTCCTTCAGCTTTTCTTAGGCTCGCTAGTCGAAAATTAGACGCTGTGACAGGTCGTTTGGCTTCGGATCTTGCCCGAGCAGCATGTTGTAAAGCTGCAGAGCAAGATCCTTACGAAAAATCTTCCCATTTGCTGCGAACGGCAACTCACACAGCAGCAATGCTTCCCCCTGAACGCAATCTACACAGATGGAGAGGTGGCTTGACATCAAAGAGTGCGAAATTGATGCCAAATCCAGTTCCTCTGACTTGATGTGCTTTCACAAAAGAATTTTCCGATAGAGTATGCATTTCAATTAAAATTCGGTAATATGTAAGCATTATGTGACTGTATGCCTTTCCATGGTGAAATGGCAATGCTAACCGAGGATGTTCGCCTTTGATACTTGTCACAAATTACACATGCGTTGTCAAAAATAGAACACGAAAAAAGCAATCAGCCAAGAAATCATCTATAACCACCAGTGTGACCAGCTTTTTTAGGTCTGTCACATCTCCATTCTATTTGCTTTCGTCTCTAAACTGGGCGGGACATGACTCTGTTGAAACTTGAAAGTCTCTGCAGGCAGCGTTCACGCACTTTTCGAAACAAAAAATCGGCAGACATGGCTCTGTGCCGGGCGCCATTGATGAAAATAGTTCAATTTACTAAATCGACTACATCGAGGGTCTGTAAACTGACGCCAAACATACAACAAACAATACACAAATTTAAGGCACGCCTTTAGAATTGCTTTAAGAACTAAGCTCCTCAGCCTGACTGGCAAAGCAAATCAAGTCCCCTTTCGCTGTATCGACTGAAGGCATTCAAGAGCACTTATAGAACCGACTGAATTTACTGAATTTACACAGTCAACAGCAATTTAATTGGATTCTCATCATCATCCAACCACCCACCAACACCCTCTCGGCACTCCAATCAAAAGTGTCTCCCCAGTCGCTTGATTTTGTGGTTCGAATTCCAAAAAGTTCACCGTCCCCACGCAGTTGTGCTTAATGAGAAAGCTGTCCACCGCCGCAAAGGTGAAAGAAAACACACACAGAACGCCACCAGAGCATGTAAACAGTTCGCATCTGCTGCTGACGCTAACAATTCCCTGCCCTCGCCCCTAAGGCAGCAGCGTGTTATGAATAAATGATGACTCCCTCGAAATTCACCACACAGCCCTTAACTTACCGCAATTATTCGTCCGGTTGGTAATCCACTGGGTCTCGCCTCACTCCTCCGCAACGGCGCGGCGGGCGGATAATTTCTGTTTTCACACGGAAAATTTGCACTCTCTGCCCACTGCGCTCGGGCTGGTGTTATGTTTTCACTTTCACAATTAAACGGGTTACGTGGTGTTGTTGTGCACGAATTTTCCACTTAACTTCGCCAAAGTTGGCTTAAATGAGAAAATCACTTGACCAGCTGCGGTGGCCTCTTATGCAACAACCAGCAAGGATGTTTTGACTCACTTCTCGACTACCGATCGGATGCACTCGATCGTCGTCCTTTGCCTTGAGTTTAAGGGTGTTGCTTTGTTTTGTTTTCTTTTTTTTTCGTCAAATTTGTAAAATACAGCGAAGCACTTCCCGAACAGAGACCAACAGCGAAAGCGAATCTGATATTTCAGGTCTTGATCGACGAAAGTAAAATCTGCAACTGATCGTGTGCATTGCACCTGGCCATGTTAAGCGGATGCGAACTGCAATTGTGCAGACAGTCTTCGGTGGTGCGGCTCGACTGCGCTGTTGCGTTCCACTCCTCAGTTAGTGTTGTGTTGTGTGCCGCGGCCGCAGATGGGAGGGAGAGGCGCGCGTTAGAGATCTCGTTTGGGAACCGCTTACATTTGCAGAAAGCCACTCTCGCAGTTGGACCACTTTGGATTGCCTTGTCTCGAGCACACGACGACTGTTATGTCGGTTCACTTGTATAATAACTGTGTGCGAGCGATGCGTTGCACGAGAATGGCCGAATCGGACGTAGAAGGGGGTCCCACTGGAGCTTGCATGCAACCGGTTTGGGTCTAAGGCAAAGCGAAGCAGTTATTGGTAAATTGATCGCATTTGTTGGCCTGAATTCAGATTGGACTTTGCAATCGTGTCTTAGAAGCGGCGAGTGTGAATATTCGAGACTGTTCTTTTTCTTTGCCTGACGCATGGGGACAGTGCACTTTTTCATCAAAAAACCATCAAAAAACCCGCTCAGCTGTACGATGTTTCCGCGAGAGGAGAAATTAACATACGACACGACGGATGTCGCAGCCGTGGCGGTGGTGGTAGTTGCTGAAAGTGCCACCAAATTGCGGCGGTGCCGTGGCGGAAATCGGATACGATCTCAAGCCGGAAAATTTGCACATATTCGCTGATTTATGATCAAGTCGCAGTGCGGTTCGCTTTGATGGTATGGGGGACGATAGGAGAAGCGAAGATATGGAGTGACTTCAGGGAGACGAGAGAGAACGTGAACACACACGTAAGTAAGGTAATGCACCAATCGGGTGCCCAGTGTTTCACTGTTGCTCTTGTTACTCCGTCAGAAACAGATTGCGAAAGACATGGCTTCGCGTTGCCGACGTCTGATTTAGGGTTTCATATCTAAAGCTTTATGAACAGGACTGCAGTGCGATCTGTCATGGCCGGTTTCGACTAACTAAGCTATAACAACAAACATCTACTTAGACACCCGCTTCCTTTCATGATCACTCGTAGACAATCCTCCAATGGATGAAGTGACCTAGCGACCTGGCCGTCGAACTAAACATTCCGTGGGATGTCATTTTAGAAATCCTTATCATCGCAGTGGCAGGTTCGGGGAAAGCAGCGTACCTCCGCGGAGGGAGGTTAGAGTTTTCTTCGTACCCCTGTCCACTGAACATCGAAAGTCCTTCGGTAAATAAGTCTAACCCCATTGGGTTGAAAACCTAATCAGCGTATACATGCACACGTGGTAAATTCAAACACAGCTCAACCTCCAGCACTTAAAATCAAAGGTTTGCAGCCGCACACCACAACGTTGTTAGCGTTTGAAAAAAAAAGCCCCTAGGCGTCAATGAATTAGCGCTTCTCTAGAAACTTCTTAGGCTGACGACCTACGGATGGCCTGAGTTCCTCTTCCAAGACAAACTCTCCTCATTTGGTTACAGCATTCCGCATACAGCCGTGAAGCTGCTTGCCAACAAGTTGATAGCAACGCATCAAGATCCGCTTTTCAGCTATTCTCGCCACGTCTACCATTCAACGGTGACTCTGGATCCTATTCTCCCGAAGTAATCCACTCTCAACTGCTTCCTCGCAAGACACATTTACTTGATCATCAAAACAAAACCCACCCACGTCCAAGAACGCAGCGAATCCCTTCAACTAGCAAAGACACTCACCAGTCCATGACGTCAGAGTGTCGAAATTCAACTTTAAATCCGTGATTTTTCATTGAAAACTGCTAGGAAACCACATGAAATGTATGAAATCACTGATGGGACAGTCGAAGACATCGCCCGGAGGCATTCGGGGTTTTCTTGAAAAATCGAAAGAATTCCCGATTTCGCCGAAAAAATGCAGTGAATTGCGAAATGAACCGAGTCGACTTTTTCTGCTGCAGGAAGACAAATTTCGAAAGGAGTGTTTTTTTCGAAAATTCTGCAGGTTTTTGAATGAAACCTGTGTGGGATGGAGTGAGGGGAGAGGGAATGCGAAGTTTGCATCGAAAATTTGAAGAAAATCGACGCGGAAATGCGAAATTTAGACTCATGACCACTATCGAAGTTTATAGGCACAAGTCTGGACATCAAGGCACCTTGATGTCCAGTCTTATTCAGAACCGAACACGACAACACGCCCTACTGCCCGGAATGTCATAGTACGCTATGTTACACTGTAGACGGCTTGCCGTGGATCCACATGGCGAGCCAAGAGAACATAGTCAGTTACATGACACAATCGGAGCAACACTCGGCTGAGATCTGCCCACACGTTGTAGGTGTACAGGGAAGCTCCGTAGGACAGAAAGATCAAGAGACATCTTATGCCGACTGAGCATAAGCGCTCCACGACCAAATGACAGCCCCGCGAAGAGAGTGGTTGAAGTCTGGGCCTGGCTGTGTATTAGTGCGCAGGCGCATTCAAAAAATCCAAACAAAAAAGTATACCGTTTTGCGACCTTAATTGCCACTGCGACAACACGCTAGCTCTGGTGATGCACTGAGTTCAAACCGCAGTCTCATCGTCGACTTAACGAAGCCAAAGAGAAAGCAAATGACTGCGATAGTGTGATACATTTACGACCCAACGGCGGTAATGACTAGCACTCGTTAACACTGGAATGTGTTCAAGCTGCTGAACGACGGCAGAGAGGCTAGAGCCCGAAAAAATAGTGGTTCACTTGCGTAGTAGTGATTTGAGAGGATTCATGATCATCTTCAGGGAACCGACAAGTTAAGGCAACGAATGTCTGCGTCTGGTTTTTGCAGATCATGAGAGCTCTGGCATGGTTTTATAAGAGATGTCGGTGATTCTCCTTTAGCTGGAATCGGTGCTGACCAAGATGTGGTCAAGTCAAAAGCCAGGGATCAGTTATATTCGCGTTCAGCTTGCTGAGCTGTTTAGTGGACGAAGCCTGTCTCTCTTGTTTGTCGCTTGTTCTGTCTGTGGTCTCTTCCTCTTTAACGTCAAAACGTTGGGTCTCTTAACTTAACTATTCGATGAGCTTCTTCACTCGTCACACTGTGTCACAGGACCCAGCATGGACTCGAATCGAAGCAACTTGATCTCTCAGAGGAACCATTACAAAAGCATTAACTTGGCGGCAGTCCAGACAAACTTGTTCGCCATTCACTGACTCCTCACAACTGCCCTAGATCAGCCACCTGCTCAGCATACGTTAACGAAACCGCTGAATGGAGACGACACTGCACAATGTTGCTACGTGTCTCATCACGTCATGCCCCACGCCTCTCTGATGTCGATACTCTGCAACGTCACACTCTCCCACAATTTGCGCATGTGATGCAATCCGCGACGCCTCTCCAGCGTGCATTGGCCAACGACAGAAAGGGTGCCAATCGATCGTTTGCTTGCCAGCCGCATACAAAGTGCAACAATTAAATTTAATTACCACCCGCTGCGTAGTCCGGGCAAACATCATTTTGCACTACTGGCCACGCAATTTTCCGGCCGACGAATCAGGAATGCCACCCTCGTCCGATTCCCAGTCAATTTCAGGTTTCATCATGAATTAATGACGTCAGAGAAATTTCCTTCCATTGTTCAACCGCTGTTGGCTAATTAATTGTATGCGCCTCTAATGACCGCGTCTGCATTATGACACAGTGCAGCGGTGGAAGGCAAACTGCCGGCGAATTATCGCCGTCATTGGGTAATCGTTTGCAATTTGTACAACAATCGGACCGAGTCTCGTTGCACGGTGGCCAGCCAACAGACAGTGGCATCAGTTGGCAACAAACACACACGCTAACTGACAGAAGACGGTCGCGCTGGTGGGGTTTGGTGCGGTATTTCGCAAGCGCCTCTCCTTAAGTGACTGAGACTGGATGTCTTTTGGCAAATTGCTGGTTTGAGACGTCAGCCGGTCGGTTTAATTCCAGTGATCGCCGTTGAGAGGCGATTTGTTAACTCGAGCGGCTACTGTTTGGGTTGAATGAACCACCAGGGCAAGAGAGAGAATGGTGTGCAGCCTTGGACGAGAAGGGGTCTTGTCTTGGGCCGATGGAGTCGCCGGCCAGTCACAAGAATTAATTCTCTGCTGTTCCAGTTACCGTCGCACAGAGAATAGAGATTGTGGCTGGGGTCTCAATTGCGGTTAGCCTTGGGGGCGATGCATACCGACCGTGTCTCTAATGCGATTTGGCGTTTATTCTGTTTTGCTTGCACTTGGCGACGTTCACCGGATTGGTGCGTGTTTTTTACTTGAACGTTGTCTGTCTTGTCTGTCTTGTCTGTCTTGTCTGTCTTGTCTGTCTTGTCTGTCTTGTCTGTCTTGTCTGTCTTGTCTGTCTTGTCTGTCTTGTCTGTCTTGTCTGTCTTGTCTGTCTTGTCTGTCTTGTCTGTCTTGTCTGTCTTGTCTGTCTTGTCTGTCTTGTCTGTCTTGTCTGTCTTGTCTGTCTTGTCTGTCTTGTCTGTCTTGTCTGTCTTGTCTGTCTTGTCTGTCTTGTCTGTCTTGTCTGTCTTGTCTGTCTTGTCTGTCTTGTCTGTCTTGTCTGTCTTGTCTGTCTTGTCTGTCTTGTCTGTCTTGTCTGTCTTGTCTGTCTTGTCTGTCTTGTCTGTCTTGTCTGTCTTGTCTGTCTTGTCTGTCTTGTCTGTCTTGTCTGTCTTGTCTGTCTTGTCTGTCTTGTCTGTCTTGTCTGTCTTGTCTGTCTTGTCTGTCTTGTCTGTCTTGTCTGTCTTGTCTGTCTTGTCTGTCTTGTCTGTCTTGTCTGTCTTGTCTGTCTTGTCTGTCTTGTCTGTCTTGTCTGTCTTGTCTGTCTTGTCTGTCTTGTCTGTCTTGTCTGTCTTGTCTGTCTTGTCTGTCTTGTCTGTCTTGTCTGTCTTGTCTGTCTTGTCTGTCTTGTCTGTCTTGTCTGTCTTGTCTGTCTTGTCTGTCTTGTCTGTCTTGTCTGTCTTGTCTGTCTTGTCTGTCTTGTCTGTCTTGTCTGTCTTGTCTGTCTTGTCTGTCTTGTCTGTCTTGTCTGTCTTGTCTGTCTTGTCTGTCTTGTCTGTCTTGTCTGTCTTGTCTGTCTTGTCTGTCTTGTCTGTCTTGTCTGTCTTGTCTGTCTTGTCTGTCTTGTCTGTCTTGTCTGTCTTGTCTGTCTTGTCTGTCTTGTCTGTCTTGTCTGTCTTGTCTGTCTTGTCTGTCTTGTCTGTCTTGTCTGTCTTGTCTGTCTTGTCTGTCTTGTCTGTCTTGTCTGTCTTGTCTGTCTTGTCTGTCTTGTCTGTCTTGTCTGTCTTGTCTGTCTTGTCTGTCTTGTCTGTCTTGTCTGTCTTGTCTGTCTTGTCTGTCTTGTCTGTCTTGTCTGTCTTGTCTGTCTTGTCTGTCTTGTCTGTCTTGTCTGTCTTGTCTGTCTTGTCTGTCTTGTCTGTCTTGTCTGTCTTGTCTGTCTTGTCTGTCTTGTCTGTCTTGTCTGTCTTGTCTGTCTTGTCTGTCTTGTCTGTCTTGTCTGTCTTGTCTGTCTTGTCTGTCTTGTCTGTCTTGTCTGTCTTGTCTGTCTTGTCTGTCTTGTCTGTCTTGTCTGTCTTGTCTGTCTTGTCTGTCTTGTCTGTCTTGTCTGTCTTGTCTGTCTTGTCTGTCTTGTCTGTCTTGTCTGTCTTGTCTGTCTTGTCTGTCTTGTCTGTCTTGTCTGTCTTGTCTGTCTTGTCTGTCTTGTCTGTCTTGTCTGTCTTGTCTGTCTTGTCTGTCTTGTCTGTCTTGTCTGTCTTGTCTGTCTTGTCTGTCTTGTCTGTCTTGTCTGTCTTGTCTGTCTTGTCTGTCTTGTCTGTCTTGTCTGTCTTGTCTGTCTTGTCTGTCTTGTCTGTCTTGTCTGTCTTGTCTGTCTTGTCTGTCTTGTCTGTCTTGTCTGTCTTGTCTGTCTTGTCTGTCTTGTCTGTCTTGTCTGTCTTGTCTGTCTTGTCTGTCTTGTCTGTCTTGTCTGTCTTGTCTGTCTTGTCTGTCTTGTCTGTCTTGTCTGTCTTGTCTGTCTTGTCTGTCTTGTCTGTCTTGTCTGTCTTGTCTGTCTTGTCTGTCTTGTCTGTCTTGTCTGTCTTGTCTGTCTTGTCTGTCTTGTCTGTCTTGTCTGTCTTGTCTGTCTTGTCTGTCTTGTCTGTCTTGTCTGTCTTGTCTGTCTTGTCTGTCTTGTCTGTCTTGTCTGTCTTGTCTGTCTTGTCTGTCTTGTCTGTCTTGTCTGTCTTGTCTGTCTTGTCTGTCTTGTCTGTCTTGTCTGTCTTGTCTGTCTTGTCTGTCTTGTCTGTCTTGTCTGTCTTGTCTGTCTTGTCTGTCTTGTCTGTCTTGTCTGTCTTGTCTGTCTTGTCTGTCTTGTCTGTCTTGTCTGTCTTGTCTGTCTTGTCTGTCTTGTCTGTCTTGTCTGTCTTGTCTGTCTTGTCTGTCTTGTCTGTCTTGTCTGTCTTGTCTGTCTTGTCTGTCTTGTCTGTCTTGTCTGTCTTGTCTGTCTTGTCTGTCTTGTCTGTCTTGTCTGTCTTGTCTGTCTTGTCTGTCTTGTCTGTCTTGTCTGTCTTGTCTATCTTGTCTGTCTTCTCCTCTTTCCACTCGAACGACACAAGGAAACAACGTCCACTACTCTCTCTCAATCCAATCTCCAAAAACTTGTGCATTCGACTGGACAGACAGCAGCACAAACTTCCTCTTCGCCTGGCACACACACTCCGTGTGCAAATGGATTTCCTTGGCCGTCGTAAGCCAGGAGCACACTTGACTAGTTGGTCGCTCAAGTCAGGCGAAAAGTGTCACTATCGCACAAACTCTTAGATAATCGGCTTCTCCGACCACCTTCGCATCCTGTTGAGGCCCGCGCCCGCAGTCACATAACTACCCCACACAACGTGTGTCGCAAGATACGCTGCATGCATCTCGACTTTGCAAAAACTTTCCTTGCAGCCCGGTCGACCAGTCGGTGCAGTCCGCTCTTATGCCACAAACCTGCTCCGCCGCTGGATGCAGTTATTTCAAACGACTTAGCGTCTGTCACACAAAGCAAACCACTGAAGCACGACGGTATTCTCTGGACCCCCGTATCGGGCAGTTTCGCAGCTCGCAGCCCTCGACTTTCGTCTTGCGCATCGCAGCTCGCTACCATTATGGTTACCAACGACACTTGTGTGACCCGGTGAGACTAACTCGGTCGGTCGGCGGCGGCGGCAGTGGTGATTGTTGACGCAGCGACGTCACATTGTCACAACGCGACATCGAAAGTAAACAGCCTCCGTTGGCTGGCTGTGCAAACAGCTGCGGCCACTTCCTGACTGACGGATCGAGAGCGCTCTGCTCCTCCGCCAGTGTGGCTGCTGTGGCTGCGGCTGTTTAGCGATGCACATGAGCCTGAAGTGGCATCGATTTCGAAACAATTTCACCACGCGCCCCTCTCGGTCGCCCCCGGGTGGATTAGGTTAATGGAAAATTGTTTTTTCTTCCATCATCCGTGGCAGCAGCGTGCCTCACATGGCTTTTCATCTCGGATGCGAGGACGCTCGGATGCGTGTGCAATTAGAAATCGTGTCTGCTACTCTGCACCGCACGCTGAAGATGCAAATGCAAGGGCGGGGACGTGGTTCACACCGCAACGTCAAGAAGCGGCTCTGGAGGCTAACTTTGGAGGTGACTATCGTAAATACGGTAGGGTTCAAGTGAAGTAATTGATATGAGAGTTCGTTGACTGCTTGTTCGCACGGCTGCTAATGGATCTTTGATTGCCTAGTCTGGCGTGGTTGATGCCATGCACCCCATCTGAAGAGGGCGACTCGAAGGCAACGACACGGAGCGAATTGGTTGCTTGTGGGCGAGGGGAGTGATGGGAAAAGGTTCAATCAAATCTGGTAAGCTTCGGGATTACGGCTATCGACATATATTGCAGCAAAAAGTGGTTTCATATTCCTCCTCTGGTGGGCATTAGCTAACTGAAGATGAAGCTGTCCACCGACACTGTCTGATTCGTCCCGTCAAACTTGACTCCCCACTTGTGCACATCTACCTTCGAACAGATCATTGCGGGAGTCTGTTCCTGTAGCCAAGTGCCGCGTTTTTCATCACGACGAGCCTTGTTTTCGGTCTTGTCGGCGTCGATTGTCTCGTTTCTGTTCCGTATTCGTCGCGTTCACTTGGATCTCCACGGTGGAGGTTGGAGCTGTCCAGATTGACATCCTTGTCCTGTAGAGTCTTCATTTGGTCGGCCTTGTCATGTCCTCTGTTTGTCTCTGACTTTCCTCCACCGCGTTCGTGGTCATGTTTATGAAGTAGCTGTGAATTGCTCGTCGTCCTTCCTTATTTTGCGCTTAAGTTAGAGCCGTCGGTCCCCCTGTCGTTGTTGATCTGAAGACAGCTTCGTCCAATGAACCGCAGGGACGTGCATCATCAATCGACTCCTTTGCCCTTCAGTTGTCTGTCTGTTTTTGTGCAGATGTTGAACTCCACTTTGAGCAGCTGCTTCTTCGAACGGAAAGGGCTGTGCTTCGATGGTTTGGTCATGTGGCACTAATGTCCCCGTCACCACGACTTCCGAGGCGTGCCTTGAATGCAATTCAATCAGGTAGGCTGTCCAGGGACAAGGTGGTTGGACCAAGCCCAAGAGCCCGCCTGGGCAGAGCTCCTGATGAGTTGGAGTCGAGTGGCCTCGAGCTCGGGTCAGAAGATGATGTTTGCAGAGATTGTCAAAGAAACTGAAGAGTAGGCTTTGTACTTCCAGTCACCATCCATTCTGGAGAAGTATTTTGTTCACTTTAGCTCAAGTGTGGACCAGATCATTCGGAAGTGTGACACATGATGGCACTCCATTCATCTGTTGTTTCTAAGAAGTAGACTGTATATAGAACGTCTTAAAGCCCGGCACTGAATTGGTCTTTCATCTCGTCTAGAGAAACATATCAAAAGCCTAATGCGACTAGGAGTCAAAGACTCTTCGGGCCGGAGCCAAAGTGTACATGCACTCGATATGACCCAGCCACCTTAGGCAATGAAATCGTAGCTAGCTTAGGCGCATGTCGCCGTACAGTCCCGATTCCCCCAGTTTTTCAGTGCAATGCAAAGTCGCTTCTTTTGAGCCCTCTACCATGCCGCTGCGACCAGCAGAAGGTGGAAAAAAGTGTCGGAAAAGGTGATGTATGCCACTCCTCATACCAACAACTCTTTAATAATTCCTTTACATCGCTTCTCAATGTTCTGTTACAACCAACGGTCGTGTCTAAAGGAAGTGTAACTCAGCCGAAGTGCATTAATCCCCAACATGAATGGCTTCAGTGAAAGTGTTCAATCTCGAATCTCGATGGCCCCATTGGGGACTCACTCCACCCCGCCGCGGCAGCATATCGCCACAACCGCAAATTGACAATCTAATCACGTCACCTTGTGTTTGATTCTGCAAATCAACGCGGTTCCCATCGTAAAGCGATTTTTAATTCGCATGAGTATTGCCAACAGTTCTCACATTTCGAACACCTCTCGATTATGGTTGCGCCTTGAACCGATTCCATGTGACCATCAGCCATCAGCCATGAGAGAGCCAAAGACCCGACACAAGAGCGCTTAACACAAATAAGACGTCCAAAGTACCGCGGAAGAATGCGGTTAGCAGGCACTTTGACATCACTTTGCTGGCACTCTTGACAGTGTGAGGTGGATTTCAGAAAAATTAAAACTGCGCCATCTGTGTGAGAATAGTGGGTAAAGCTGTTCGCTGGAAGCTCTCCTACAGTGGGGGGCTCTAGAAGTGAACCATCGACATGGAGAGGAGTTCAATGAATGTTGCAGCAGCTCAGGTGTGCCGGGAGTGTTGTATGCTTTTGTCGTGGAGTTATTATGGAGGATCGTGTCTTAGCTAACCTGGTGGTTGCCTGTGCAGATGGATGACATTCGTTTGTGAGGCATTTCTGCGTCGTACCTGAAGACAATATCAGAGGAATGGACGTGCCTCAATCATCAACCATCAGTGGTTTGTTGCTAGCTGCGACTCAAATGAAACGTTCGGTCGCAGATTTTTCGACAAAATATTGATTTGATTGGCAAGACTGTTGCTGGTGGTTATTTTCAAGCATTCTGATCTACTGTCACAATCCTTCGCAAACAACTGACGCTACTTCATTGTCAAGTGTGATATGACGCTTCATAGCTACTCCCTCAGCGTGTCTATGCTTTCGGTTTGCGCTTGGATCCAAAAACACGCCATAAATCCAATCGAAGGCGGGAAAAGATGAAGAAAAAGCTGTCGGCAAAGGACTTGATTTTGAAAATCGGCCATATCTAGAAAATGATGGCATTGTCGTCGGCCTTTATTTCTGAGCTAAATGGAATGCGATGAAGCATGTTTTGAGGCCAAATACGTACAGCCAGAGACAGAGGGTCGGAAGTTGGAGAACACACTTGGAAGAGCGGACAAGCCGCACTGATGCCTAAGCCGAGGAGAGGACTACCTGGAGACCTGTTGGCTCTTCAAACCCTTTTTTCTCATTTCTTATCCCTCCCTGAGAATGATCATCGTAATCTACTGCATTTTCAACACCGAACCAACAAGTTCCTTCTCCAACTGAAATATTCTTACAGAGAAGGAGCCTTTTTGTGCCACCACTCAATCTGCACGATTATGGACGAGAATTCCGTCATAAACCCCGATCTGGACGAGGTACGGACTATGGCTGAAGTCTAACTAGGCCGCCGGTGTGGACGGTCTCTCCTCAGCTGGAGATGTTCTGATTGGGCGCATGCACCAGCTCATTTGTAAGACATGGTCGGAAGAAACGACAAGTAGTATCTCAGCATTGTCTGCTCGATCCACAAGAAAAGAGACCCCTTTAACTGTGCCAACTACCGAGGGATAAGTGGCCTTAACTCATACTCTGCTGTCCTATGTGCTTTAACTGAAGCCGTCTCTGAACAATGTGGTAGGCCAGGCCGTGGAAGTCTATCATCCACCAAATCTTCACACAACGGCGGGTCTTGAAAATGATCCAAGAAGTGCAAATCAAAACCCAGCGCTTACTCGATGATTTCAAGGCCGCGCGTAGGGACTTGCTATACAGCCTGGACTAGTTTTGACATTCTTGCCAAACTCGAGTATGGAGAACTCAGCTCCGGCCCGACTACGAACCTTTGGGATAAAGCGACAGAGGACGCCTGCGTCTTAGGTGGCACACCCATAAGGAGACATCAAACAACTTGGCGTGCGAAACTGGAGACAACTACTACCAGGTCCACCTCTGAATGTAAAGAAGAATAAGACGATGAAGATGAAGGGGAAGTTGAATTTACCTTATTACAACCGCAGCCATCATTGCACTCGAATGTAACCGATGGATCTTCGTAGTTGATGTCTGAATTCAAGCTACCCCTCAGCTGTGTACACAGTTTCGTACAGACGCCGCCGTGCACTGACACTGGTCGCAATGAAGGCGAACATTCGAACACAACTGATTTGAATTCTTACCCATCCCTGCAAGAGCATACTCGCGTCTGTCTGTACTAGATTCTGTTGAATGACAGCAATTGTCTCAGGATGATGTGACTGTATATTGCCTTCATGCCTCATATCGCCAAACACAATTCAATTACGTTGTCCGGTGGGCATAAATGATCGCATATGCTTATTGGAGCCCACTGCTCGGGTGGATTGACTGAAGGCAATCTTTCCGGCTTTCTTCTTAATCATGAGATCGGCGACATTTTCAATGAAAGCGTGTCATTTCTTCCCGCCCGGAGATGAACAGCTCTTCTTACAGTGACGTCGTATTTTGAATGGCATGGCATTTCAAACAGAACAGTGTCACTGGTTATCCCTTGCTACTTACCTTGCTTCAGACGTGAAACAGATGCATGATCTTGAAAAGGAGCTTTTGTGTGTGTTTTTGAGATTTTTTATGTAAAAGGCAGCCGAGCTGATCTCAACTGCTGGCGCGGAAATAGCACGGTTGTTCTTGCGTGGAAAGCACTGCGTCTGTCTTCAAACTTTCCTTTTCGATAGACCTTCCATTGCCTGCCATTCCATCCAAATTTGTGTTTGGCTCCTTCTCAAACCAGACGGCTTGGATTTGAAGACACCGCTGCATTGGCTGTTAATGAGCTTGACATGCTCTAGCCAGGATATTTGACGGGGCACAGCTTTGGACATCTCCTTCAGATCGCGGCTGTGTCTTCCCATCCATCGATCGTTAGGGCTGTCATTGATGGTGATGACAGTGATATCGACGGATGATGCCGTCAGCCATTTTTCTGCGAATGTCCGACCTCGGTTGGAATGGCATCCGCCCATATCCGGTAGTCTTGCAACAGATGTAGCCGTTGATCCTTGGTTCAGCGTTCTGGAGCCCAAGGTGAAGCCCAATGGCAAGAGATCACGTAAAATCAATAAGCATCGGATCTCCTCAAGGACCATCCACCATTCACTCAGCCATCGCATCGCCCAAGGGAACAAAGCTACTCTCCATGCGATTCTTATCTTCTTCCTTCGTTGCTAGTGACAAACGGGATTAGTGGCTAGAGGCTTGGTGGCTAGTGGGTCTAGTGGGTAGGGAGGTTAAGGGCTAGTGGTTACTGGCTGTGAGTGCCAGTGGTGTCTAGTGTCAAGTGATTGCAGGGCTAGTGGCTACAGACTAGGAGGCAAGCGGCTAGTGGGGTGTGACAGTGGCTTCTAGCTCGTGACAAGTGGCTGGTGGCTAGTGGGTAGTGGCTGGGCAAGGTAGTGGTTAAGGGGACCACTGGCTAGGAGGCTAGAGTCTAGAGTCTAGTGGGGTCTGTGGCTAGTGTCTACTGACTGGCGCAAGTGACCAGTGGCTTGTGACTACGGGGCTAGTGGTAACAGACTAGACAGTGGGTAAGGAGGCCAATGGCTAATGAATAATGGATGCTAGTGTCTAGTGATGGTCTAGTGAGTGTGGTGGCCCGTGGCGTTGTGGGTATGTGCGTCGACTCCTACGCACTTGGACCTACCTGTCTGCGTTCGATTCCTGGTACGACAAGAAATACTTTTCAAGGCCCCACCTCTTTCGAGTCACTGACAATGCTCAAAGAGTATAACTGTCTAGAAAAAGCTTCTCAAACTTGGCCGTTCGGAGTCGGCATAAAACTGTAGGTCCCTTTCAACAATAGCACGCACAACACGAGTGGTTGCGGAGAAGCTAGGCCCTGGAACTCTACGGACTGTAACGGCATCTATATTATTATTATTATTATTATTATATTATAGTGTCTAGTGAGTAGTGACTAGTAGCTTTTTGCTAGAAGCTAAGGGGCCAGTGGCTAATGGGTAGTGGCTACAGACCTGGGAGGCTGGTGGCTGGGGTCTGGGGGCTGGTGTTCACTGGTTAGTGACTAGTAGCTAGTCGCTAATGGCTGTGAACTGATGTCTACAAAAATGCCATTCAATTAATTCCACTACAGGACTGTATCCATGTCCCTCCCAAAGCACCCTCTTATTCATATTCGCTCATAAAATTCTGTCACTTTAACCAATTCTTCGTCTATTCCCCCAAAAATCACATGCCACCCCACCCCTATCCCTGAACCACATCTTTTTCAACCTGAAACCATAATTGATAGCCTCACCTGAGCAGGAACCCTTGTCCCAAGCCTATAAAGCAGTCGTTCCTCCTCAGAGGCCACTGAATGAGGCTCATTACTACCCACCCCCTCCAACCATCCCGGCTTTGTGCAATCCAATTAGTCAAAGCCAAGCAAACACTAAAATCCCATGACACGGCAGGGGACAGCTGAGCATCTAACTACGTCCCCCCACCAGACCTCTCAAAAAACAGTCATTCAACTTGACGTCTTGATGGATGGTCCCTCGCGGTGGATTCATTTCTCCCAAAAAAATTAATTACCCATTCACTTAAAAACGTAAAAACTCAAAAAAAAAACTGAGAGACACGCCCGTTCAGGGGGGCCCGGGATCGAAAATCAGATACTGCCGACGAACACCGATTCCCTGTCATTATTCCTATCACCCACTTACCGTTAATTGCCCATATAAGTAACTGTTACACAGTGTACACTTGTCGTTTGGTGCTCCCGCTGCCGCTGACGCTGCCGTTGCCGGTGGCAAGCCAAGCGCGAATTTTGAGCAAAAATCTTAGCTGTGTCGGTCGCCCTGGCAGACGGCATCGCTCTGTCAAAAGCTGACAGATGCTAATCTCTGCGTTCGTTCTCGTACACACGCCTGCAAACATGACGAACGAGACGGCGACGAGAGGTGTAATCTCGGTGTCGTGCTCGCCGAGGGATCTCCGCTTGGGGTCGGATGTGTCAGTGTGACAGCGACGAGTGGCTCTGAGGGATCGACGCGATGGTCTGTCGAAGACAAGGTCACGATGCGTAAAATCAGACTCGGAACGGGGAGCGGGGGATTCATTAAATTCACGTTTTTCGGTGTAGGACTGGTGTCGCCCCGCAGTCGCTGCAATGAAACCGAAAAGTCTGCCAGGAGTGCGGGGCAGGGAGGGGGTGTTGGCTTGGTGCTGTGAGGCTCACTTAACTGAACTCGAAGAAGCCAGGAAATGAATTGAATGCTTTCGAGTGTGAAACTTTAATGGCAAGTGTCGCTCTGAAGTGCTGAATGCTGATTGCTTGCGGTGCCATGGCGCATGGTGGGTGGACGAGATGCAACTGCCAGTGGGTACAGTGGGTGTGGAATGTTGTGTATCGTTGTGGTAACTTCTTGAAGTAAAATATATTTAATTCTCCTTTGTTGGAGGTCGATGCAGTTGGATGGAGATCGATGACGTGGTGAACCCGGTGACCCAGCGCATACATCTCGCGAAGTAGGGGCATGAGCTAAGGAAAACAAAAGGGAAGGGCCAGAAGTCCGATGGCTTCGTCGGGGTACTGGAGCAACAGTAAGTGCTCTATGGCTGACGCTGAGTAAGAAGAGATAATCATTGATCGGTTTTAGTCGCAAGAAACTACGCCTACTAATAGGAGTCCTTAGCGGGCTTGAGCTAGGTTATTCTATGCGAGCCACCGCCGTCAGGGCTACCTACTCCTGTGACAGACACACTATCGTAACGTGAATTCCAAGTTTGTCAGTACCATGATCCCACATTTTGTGTGTCCAACGATTGTGACAGACGATGACGTTTCAATGTCGATAGCTCGAGGCTGATGAAAAGCGAAATTCCCATCAGACCTTTTGCCTTGTCTGCATCAATGAATGTCCATTTTTACCATTCCTCCCTAATTTGATGGCCATTTAGTTGCTCAAGCCATCAGATGAAGAGCATTTAACGTCATTATGTTTTTATGCACGCAATCAAAATCTGAAATCCGAACTTGGAGATGGACGAGCGACGAGATTCGGATCTCTGTTCGTCTAAAATGAGCAGATTTTTGTTTTAAATTCTTCAATAAAACCATAAAAAGAGCTTTTCGCTAATTGAATGACCATCAACGCTTAACGACGGATAAGAAAAAAGGCATGGCCTGGGCTAAGAATAGAAAAAGAAACGACTTAAGTGCTTTTCGTAGACATGGCTTAGAGTAAAAAAAAAAACGCAACAAAACAAGAAACTTTCGCAATTTCTAACGGGTTGTAAAGTGTGTACCCAATTGAATGTTTTTCTTTTTCTTTTATAACTGTCCAGCGAAATTGTTCGAATTGTTTCCCAGGCGAAAATCTGATCGTGACAGTAACTCATGATCAACTTGTGTTTTCTCAGCATTCCTGATAATTGTTGATCAATATGAGTGCTGTTCTCGTTTTTGAATGAATTCTTTTTTCGAGAAGATGGCGCAACAAACACTGTTTGCTTCCCCGTACACCCGAGTGTACTCGTGTACCCGTGTATCAGTATACCCGTGTGCCTGTGTTACCGTTTAGCAGTGTATTCATGTACCCGTGCGCACGTGTATCCGTGTATCAATGTACCCGTGCAGCCGTGTAGTCGTGTATCCGTGTAGTATTGTAGCCGTGTACCGCACCCGTGCAAAATTCTGATCAAATCTCATCTGTCGCATGATTTTTCACAGTCACTGTACACAAAATCATAGGGTTCACCAACACAAACAGTAGCATACCATCGTCTTAAGTGGCGAACGACGTCCTCGGATAACGGTATTCACACTAGGTCGCTACCGTCACCGTCAGCGTCAGCGTCAGCGTCACTGTCAATGTTGTCATCGTATCACCGAAGAGGAAATCTCATCTGCCAGCGCTTATTTGTTGTAGTCGTCTGTTGTCGTTCTGTTTATTCCACCTCCTCCCACTCGTGAGTGCATTTTCCGCTAATCGTTGCTGTCAGTCCAGGGTTAGGCCCGTACTTGACTGTCACCGAGTGCGAGTGCATACCAGGCAACTGTCAGCCGCCGGCTGTTGGCACAAGTGTGTAGGCGCTCACTTAATTGTTGTCGCTGCGCATTTGAGTGCGAGCGCTTCTTCGTCGTGTCGCTAACGTAATGAACAGTCTCCGCGCACGAGATGCACATGATGCGGCTGCATGTGGGAATGGCACGGCAGCGGCGGCGACGACGGCGCAGTGAAGACAAACAACAAAGCAGCGTAACGGTCTACAGAGGCTTGGATGACAGTGAGTCTTATCGAGCATCTGTGGTGAATGGTGCTCGCTGGTGGGGAGAGATGTACAAATGTTGTCAAATTTATGCAGAGAGATTTTAGAACCCATGGCAGGCAATGACCATTCAATTGATGGTCTCTTAAGTCTGGGGGAAAACCGCTAGATACGCTCCACAACTGGACGAATGACTGCTGGTCGTCCTGTTCGACGCGAAACTGGTGGCGTAGGGTATTCGGTCAGAGACGGACATTCTCCTCTCAGAGTTGAACCCATTCCATGGCCTTCCGCAGGTGTAGCAGTGAGGTCGGCTATTTTTGCAGAAAATATGTGAAAGTAGCCGCATTGAGCTAGCCAGTGGCAATCAATCAAAATGCCTCTCAAATGGGACTTGAGTGCAAAAAGATTCTTGGCATAGCTGCGAGACCAGTGCAAGACATCGTCAGTCTTCTACCTTCGAGACCAGTGGCAATTGGAAGGAATTGGTCACAGATACTTTCGCTGGCTGCGACCGGGCATAAACTGCGCGAATGGCTTGGGCGAACGATAGGACCGGAGGAGCAGAGGAACACTCTTGTGTACCAGAGAGGGAAAGTTCGTTGCTTTTGTTTTATCGAATGTGGAAGGAATGTTGTGTCTGAACGTTTACTTCAGCAACAATTGGATGCTGTGACGAATGGAAGAAGTGCCGTTTGCGGTTGGCAAATGTTCTGAAATGCAGTGGCAATCGCTTTCTAATGAGGTCTCTCGGGAGAAGACCAAGAATCGACGGCCACAGACTGAGTTAGTGCTTCACACTGAATCAAGGTCAATGAGGCGGATTCTGAACACAAGCGAATCAGGGACAGAATACAAAGCGTGGTCACGTGCAACTGCTACATTCCTTGGCAAGGTATACCTGACAATGTACGATGAAACCACATTCGCCACCACTTTGGGTTCGATTGGTTTGCTCAGCCCTGCTCCGGCAGTCCCGAATGCTGGATATTTAAGAGCATGCTTTGTTATTATTGGATGCAGTTTCTGGGGCATCGATGGTCAAAGCTTTGTCACTCTGACCGCTTGTTTGCAGCAATCAACTCAGTCAGCTGGCAGTCATTTCGTCTGAGCATTGAGCATCACTTTGTAGTCTTCTGATAGCCCATCCAGAGGAATCACAACTAGCAAACAGCCATTCAACGTAGAGGTACAACCTGGTCTTGTCCTGTCATTTCTTCTGTCTTTTGACGTCGGATTTTCTTGTCATAGCATTCCTTAAGGTTTGCAGCGCCGTGATATGGTGAGAAATACGGCAGTGCGCGGCTGACTCAATGTGGAGTAGCTGCTTCTTCGCACCAAAAGAGCTGGTTTGGTCCCGTGGCACGACTGTCCCCTATAATCACGACTTCCGAGGAGCACCTTGAATGCATTTTCATCAGGCAGGCGACCGCTTGGCATACCCAGAACGAGGTGGTTGGACCAAGTTCAAAAACTCATCTGGTTGCGCTCGGGCATGACTCCTGATGAGTTAGAGTCAATGGCGGAGGATCGAGTGGCTCCTCGCGAGTGGATCATGCGGGTGAGCAGATGATGATGATGATGAAAGATATATTGGCAAGGGGGTTGGTTTATAATAGCCAACTTGATACCAGGCCGAAGGTAATCTGCTAATGGCCTCATCCGGCCAATTATGGCGTGCGCTTATCCATTGTGGTCCAACGTGAGTCCAATGTCTTCGAACCTTTCTGTGGTTGCATCGTACACCCCAGTGTGAGTTCAAGAAGTTATATTTCAATGAGATCCTGTACAACGAGGCAAACGTTGACTGAAGCGCCAATCGGAGAAAGTAGAATGGTATCTCACCGAAACCTTAAATGTGAAGGAAATTGTAATTTTGTTGCAATGCATAGACAGAGTGGTCCGCAATTCTCCCACTAAACAGGGAGTAAACCTAGATGCAGCCCATAGTGCCCTGGTTTAGGCAGTTGCGAAATTGATGACATGATGTTGGTTCCCGAAAGTCACATCATTTAATGATTGGAAGAATGGTGGACCAAGGATCTCATATCGAGTTTTGGTAAATGACGGGCAAAAACAAGAGATGTGCTCTCGATTATCACCCTTCTCTGTAGGTTTTGCTTCAACCAGTGGCAATCACGTCTAGTCTATGAGAATGTTGACTCATTAGGTGGCAGTAACTTTTGCCCTGTTTTTAGGCCATTCGTTGCATTTCTGCCAGCAACCGGTTGCCTTTCGAAAATGCTCCATCTTTCGTACAGTCGCTTTGAAAGCCTCATCTCCGACAACTTCGTTCTGTTTAAACGTGAGTAGGAGTTTCACCGATCCAGGCTCTGAACAGTGCTCTCTTATCGGGATGATGTGGTAAACTTGCGGCATCTAGCGAGTGACTAGCGATTGGCAATATTCAGTAACAACGACCGAAAGATCCGACTTTGAAGCTTCCTTAGCTTCCTTTACTCTCAATGCTGTCTGGTGGAAACACTTTTGACAAACAGTGCCTATTCTCCTTTTTTTATTCTTTGCCTAGTACCACAGCCCGTGCGGACCTGGGCCCTCATCCCGCATTGTCTTGTGCTAGTCGCTCTCAGCTACGCACGTTCACCCGATTGAGGTCCCTGTCCAGCTATGTACGCCACCGGAGGAGTAGTCGTCTCTTACTGCGTTGTTCTGGGAAGCGAGTCGACGGCTTTCTGTGCCAGAGCATCGTTGTCTATTCGCTCGACATTATTTAGCCATCTAAGACGAGACGAGAGACCAGATACATGTCGCTGCACAGCTCGTTGTTCAGTCTCCTCCTCCAAACACCATCAACGAACGACGACGTTTCCCTCGAAGTGACCTAGAATCTCTTCCTCCACTTCTGCGTAGTACAAGCTGTGCCTCAGCTTTTTCCCATAGCTCTCTGCCGCAGCACGACCCGGACATTAAGATTGGTTGTACTTATGATCCCCCATTCGATGCGGACATTCATTTGCATGCGTAAAATGCATTCCGGGCCTCTTTAGTTCGTACTCTGACGTTGTTTGTCCAACAAGTGTCCCGTGGAAGGGAACAGAGCCTGATTGCTATTATTATTTCTAAAAATAGGGACTCCTAGTGAAATTTTAATTCTGTTGAGTTGTTGTTAGCTTTTGTTGCTGAGTGGTAGTGCGATCAGAGTAAGGAGGTAAGTTGGTTCTGTCAGTCCAGGCAAGATCACTTAGAGCTGGACAGCTTCGATACGACGAATGTGGACCGCGTAATGAGGTGACCATACTTTGCTGGCATATTCGAGAATGGGTCTGACGAAGGTGATGTACAGAGATTTTGTGACATAGGGATTCGAAAATTCTTTTGACCAGCGATTGATAAAGCCAAGTGTAGAATTTGCTGCACTTATAATAATGTCAATATGGGAACGAAAGTTGAGCTCACGATCACAGATTACGCCGAAGTCGCGTAAAGATGATACTGAAGGGATTAGTTCATTGCTGAGGAAATAGTTTCTATGTGGATGCGGTGGTCGTTTGCGGGAGTATGTAATGGATTGACATTTCTGATGTTTAGTTCGAGATCGTTTTTTTTTACACCACATAGAAAAAATATTTAGGTCATCTTGGAGAGAGTAGGAGTCAGAGGGGGAGGAGATGAACGAATAGATTTTCATGTCATCGGCGAAAACAGAGAGATGAGAGTTCATAATAATACGGTCAACATCGTTGATGGTAAGTACGAATATTAGTGGACCGAGGTGGCCACCTTGTAGTACACCAGAAGTGGCTTTGATGTCCTTGGAGACAGACGATTTGAAGGTAACTTCGTATTCTCTGCTTTCCAAATAGGATTTGATCCATTTGATGAAGTGAGGTTGAAAACCTGGCTGCGAAATTTTATCGAATGCTTTACTAAAGTCGGTGGCTATTACATCGACTTCTTTGCCGTCTTCAAATGCGCATAATGCCTTAGACACAAATTCAGTAAGGTTCGTAGTCGTCGATCTGCCTTTCAGGAAACCGTGTTGGGAAGTTGAAAATAATGCTTTGCAGTGAAACACAATGCTTTCGAATAGTTTACGTACGCAAGATAGCTTAGCGATGGGACGATAGTCACTTATGTAGTTTTTTGGACCTTTCTTATGTATAGGGACAATAAAAGAGTTCTTCCAAAGCTGGGGGAAACATCCTTGTGAGAGGGACATATTGAAAAGAGTTGCAAGGGGTTCAGCCAGGTGTCCTTTGTGGTCCCAGTCAAGAGATTCGACTGTTTGTCGAAAGGCTGCTGTCTGACCGCCTTTAGAAAGGCATTAAAGAAGTTTGCTAGAGTATCAATTTCTGCTGCTTCGTTACATCTGCTGGGCTTATGAGGGATTCTTAATCTGGCTGTGTAAATCACCCTCTCGGCATCCGATCCCTGATCACTCCTTTTCTCGTGTTGTCTCTACGGTCGGGCTGCTGCTGGGTTACTCAGTTCTTCATCTAGCTAGTAGTTAGTTAACGCTCTTCAAAGATTCTTTACGCAAAGTAAGCTCATTGACATCAAACTAATCGTCATCACATCGCCGCCCAAAGCCTCTCAAGCACCAGTGCAGGCAGTCTGACGGAGTCCAAAACTCACCAAAACTGGGCGCATTCTTCTTCTTCTCTCCCACCATCGACCTAGCAAAATGCCCGTCCAAAGACAAATGATACGAAACACGGAAGTTCACTCCGAATAACAAGCCTTTTATTGGTTTTCACTCCGAGACAAAAAAAAAAGAAAAGAATCCAGGTGCATGTCATAAAAACCAAAAAATCCGAAATTGCAAAGCGAGCAGGTAGTCTCAATCCAACGGGTTTGTCGACCTCCACGGTCCAAGGAGAGAACCCGAGGAAAAGAAAGAAGACAGCACTCGTAACACCACAAAATTCTATGAAGTAACAAGTAACAAAAATCCAGTTCAACCAGAAGTCGATCACCAGTCCGGGGCGAATTGCGAAACCCGAAACGAAAAGGTGGCTCGGCGGTTCGTGGCGTGCCGCCTAACAAATGGTTCGATAATTACAAACGAGCAGTGTCATTCGTCTTGAACTCAATGCACTGTAAAGCAACGCGAAAACAAAACAAAGATGCTTAATGATCCAGTCGGCCGGAGCAGCGCCTGAGCCTGGGCTCCAGCCGGGCCGGCCAAAGATCAGCCGAGGCAATCATTTTTTATTGCTAAGTGGGCGACTGCGTATGTAGGCTAATAGATCTGGTTTTCTCGTGTACACCGCTGCGGACAACCGCATAATTACGAACATCCGTCAGTGATTTATGAATGGCTTTATTTTTTCGCCGGCCCGCAGATTAACTGCGCGTCTCAGCAGCGCCGAGGCGCGAGTGGGGCCAGAACTCTTCCCTAATTAAGTTCCCGGTAATACGGAAGCTCACCCAATTAATCCATCGAATCGAGCCGCATTAAGATACACACGGGGAATGAGTGAAGGAAACCAACAAAAAAAACAGAAAAACTGCAATCTCGTGGCCTAATGACCTCGTTAGTCGTATCTGCGCTCCGCGAATACAGAACGTTCTACATTCGAGCATCGAGTGGCTGCGTGTTCTGCTTCCTCTTGTGCGGCTCTCGCTTTGTCGACCACCGAGCTGAAGCCCCAGCATAATTGGCCCTATCGCGCAACACGATCTGGGGCCGGACTGAAGACCTTCAAGAGAATCAAATAAATGAGCCACTTCAAGGCACACATTCGGCCGAGCTGACACACACGCACGCACGCTCTCGGTACCTGTTCGAATCTGCGAACATGCGAAGCTCTTGCTTTTATCTCGCCCCGGGTGGGAATTGAATTGAATTCATTGCCCATTGAGTCACTAATTTTTGAGGTGTTGTCCGACGAGAAACCCCGTCGCACTGAAGTGCGGTGACAGATGACAAAACGCCCCCGGCGGCTGGCGGATTGTGGCCGACAATGACAGCGATTTGTCGAACGCCTTTTTGGGCGGCTATTCGAGTTGTTCGCGGCTTGTTGGGGCCCGAGGGCACTGCGAGGTTTGTCTAATCGTCGCGTGAAGCATGTCGCAACTGCCGCAGGGCATTGTATCAAGTTGATGCTAATCGGAGGTGGACCTTTTCGTGTTTGTTTGATGTGTTTTGAGGCTTTCGAGGGGGCGTCGAGAGTGACAACAAAGTGGCAAGTGTGACAAAATGTCGTTGTTGTGGGTATAATCGTTGGTCGTACGTCGTCGTTGGGTCTAGCGAAGTGTAGGGACGAAGTCGTCGGGAAATGGGAGAAGGGTGCTGAATAATTAATATTAGTTGCAGCAAAAGAAATCCATTATTTTTCCAACAGATGGCTTTAGTAACCTACAGGTCTAGTGGTTTTTTTTTTTAAATCATAGGTGTGTCTTGGCCGTCTTGGCGATGCCAGTTGGCCGCCTCGGAGCTGCGATTTGACCCCTTTTTTACGGGGAGCTGTCAAGGACCGATGTTATGCCAACAATCAGGAAACCATTGAAGTACTTAAGGCCAACATCATCCAATCAATCCGAAACCATGAACAAGGTCCTGGCAAATTGGGGTGGCAGAATGCGCTGCTGTGAAGCCAGCCGTGGCAGTTACTTGAACGAAGTTGTACTTCGTAATTAATGGGAATGTTGGTTCTTACTAATAAAGCCATAACACATGGAAACAAGTAAATTTTGTTGATTTTATTGCATTCTTAAAAAAAAACTTGTATTTGGCCCACCCTTTATATGTCTTATTCGTCGGCTCCTGTGTGTTCAGTGCGCCTTCTTATTTAACCACTGTTCCTCCAGGTGCTGAGTATTTCTTTTCGTGAATTTCGTAAGCCATCTTCAAAGACCACCAACCCGCTGCCTCATCTCGGACATTCCAATAGCTGCCAGGCCCGAGAGAGTTTCTGTTTAACTTTGCCGATTATGTGCCACTTTTGCCCAGCTCCCCATGATTGTCTGCGAATCGCTGAGATCTCGCACAACTGGATCATCCGGACTTAAGCTAATTCCGAGTCAATGCGCCATTCGATCCGAGTCAACCTTAATCGCTGCCAGCCCCCATTGTGCGTCCATCCCACACCGCAGACTGGTTTTCACCAGCCGCGCGACACATCTCCTCGTCGCGTCGATACTTCATCGCTTGCCGTCACAGCTTGTTGTTCACTGGTGCGGCGGTGTACTTTTCTTTTTGGCAAATCACCTAAATATGATTGAATCGGATTAAATCCCAATTTCGGTCTCACGGGGCGCACCATTCTTCAGCTTCGAAATGAGGTAACTCGGGCAAGAAGGAAACCAGCGTAAACCGGCAACGAAAACTGAAATTACACACGAGCGCTGAGTCTATGCGATGCCGTCGAGTGAAATCGCACACACAGGTTGCCTGCCCGCCTGCCTGCCTGCCTGTCCATTGTTATTTTCAACGACCAGTTCGTATTCGGTGACGCTGACGAAGACGACGACGAAAACACCGGCATCGTACTCGTATCTGGGTAGAGGCCATATGATAATCCGGCCGCGGTATCGGTTACGTTTGTATTGCCGCACGGCGAGCTGCCTTGACTCTGGCCGATTGCGAAGATACGGCGCAGATCAGATTTGGAGCGCAAGGAACCGGACTCGCGGTTACTAGAACAAACCGCACTTTTCACAATGGCAAGGCCAATAGGTCTCGGGTCTGTGTCTTGTAAGCCGCTCGACTGCTCTGGAGCACTTTCATTCCAGACAAACGAGCCACAGTCCCACCAACAATGACCTGCAATTAGGGAAGTGAATGTCGATGGTGACAGCGATGGCGGTGGGACACACAAAGCAGCGAAAGCAGAAAGAAAACGCTCCAATTAATAACTTCTAAAGCCGTTTTGTCTCTGGGGAGGTATTAAATGTTGTCACCTCGTGGAAATGGTCGCCCAGTTTCGATGGGGGCCCGCGGTGGACTGAGCGAAATGGAAAGCGAAATCGGCGCTGATCGAGAGAACCTTCTGAGTTCTCAAGTCGCAGTCGGAGTCGGAGTCGGACTGCACACGAAAGTTATGCTGACGGACCTGGGTTCGATGGCGAACGAGAGACGAGTGATGTTAAAGAGGGTTAAGTAAGGTTTATGCGAGGCGCGCCATGCGTTGGATGCGGAGGTACGACTTTAGAAAATCAAATAACGTTTAAGGGCAGCAGGTCAGCCTCATTGTGGCGTTGTTTTCATCTCATTTGTGGGCGCGCACGATTGAGAGGTTAATTTCGATGAGTCACGGAGCAGCTCTGTACAAATTCGTGATGTGGATAGGTGCGCGTTTGAGGATGAGGTGGTGATTGGACTTGAGGAGCCGTGGTTAAGAGAGTCTCAACGATTTATTAGGTGGCGCGGCGGCGGCGCTGAGGGTGATCTGGAATGAGGCCGAATTTCAGAATTTGGAGGTCTCAGCTATTTCGGTGCCCTTAGAAGACGACGAAGCCTTAGGGCGTCGAAACAACCGAAGAGGTTGCAATACAGAAGGCAAGCGAAGCGCACTCACCTTTCAACTGCCGCTTGTTGCTTGGAGTTGAGTCGTTCATAGAACAGATGTGACGGCGAGGGATCTGTTGAAGTATGATCCGCCTAAAAATGGTCGGCAGGTTGACAGAGACGTTGTAACAAAAAATCTAACAACATTTCGTCCAAAGCTTGCCATACAAGATTTCTACGAGTGCTGGCCGGGAAGAGCATGGAACCCACACCACCGACTGTTGATGTCACTCAGCAGGTCCCTGTTGATACCACTAACGTCTCGAGGATCACTGAAAACGCACTCGATTGCAAAGGTCATTGAACAACTGCATCGGCAGCGCACTGAGGACTGCGTTAGATGGACGGGGTGACCAGATAAGAACGATAGGAAAAGAAGAAAGCAGTGTGGGAGGATAAAAAATTGATTCTGGCTTTGTTGTGAAGCTTTTACTGTGGATGATCTACTGTTACAGTATGGCCCGATGCGACGTATACACCGCGAGATATATAGGGCTGGCCAAATACAAGTTTCTTTTTAAGAATGCTATAAAATGAACAAAAGTAAATTATTTCTAAGTATTGTGGCTTTATTAGTAAGAACAAGCATTCTAATTAATTCACAAATACAACGTCGTTCAAGTGGCTGCCTCAGCTGGCTTCACAGTAGTGCATTCTACCACCACAAATTTCCTGTGACCTTGTACATGGTTTCCAGCTGCAGCTCACGGATTGATTGGATGATTAAGTGCTTGAATCGTTTTCAGATTGTTGGCATAACATCGGTCCTTGACAGTTCCCCACAAAAAAGGAGTCAAATCGCAGCTCCGAGGCGGCCAACTGGCTTCGCCAAGACGGCTGATAAAACAATTTTTGAATTTGGTGCGCAAATTATCGATTGTGGCATGGGATGTGTGGCGTGGTGCTCCATCCTGAATGAACCAGAGGACGTCGAAATCCATGTCCTCAATTTCAGTAAAAAAAAGGGTGGGTGAACATAGCTCTGTAACGCTCACCGTTGACCGCAATTTTGTTTCCAGCCTCATTTTCGAAGAAGGCCTCAGCAGCCACATTCTCGTCTGTACGACGGGGACGATGAATGTTGTCCACTAGCACACCAGTCTCACGAACTATTCGCACAAGCAGTGGCGGTATGTGCTCCATTTTGGCCACAAACACACTGTTTGGGCTACACAGCACTCACTTTGGAAATAAGTGATTCTCCACCCTCACATCTGCTGCATTAATCCTAAAAATGTGTAGCATTATGCGCTTTATCCTCATGCCGCACCGCTTCAATGTAATCGCACTTCATTTACCCACACCGGCACACTTCCCTCGCCATTCAGAGGAGATCCGGCGGCAAGCACTTTAAAATAATCTTCCGCTTTAGTCAGCCCGTAAATACTTAGAAATAGTTCCCCGAAAGAACCCATCAAAGAATCCGCACTCGGTTCACATTTGGCCAAACAGTAGCGGCGGGCGGCTCACGTGCCCTCTAAGTACGACCACCGACACATCATTAGGCCGTGCGAGCGAGGGGCGGCTGCATTCAAAAGCAGCACAAAATTGAACCAATTCCATGCAACTACCGGGCACACAGCTAAAGACGCGGCGAAAGACTTTCTTGTCCCGTCGGCTCTGCGTCTCGATCGGCGTGGTGGGGTGGCGTGGTGGCGGCATTGGTTACAGCGACGGCCAAAGTCATTAATGGGAATGTGGCCATGGGAGTGTGTTCCCCCTCGTGAGGATGAGATGCACACATATTTCTCGTACGTGATTCCCGAGAAAATGATTGGATTTATGATGGCTTTGGGAAGAAATCCGAGAAACAATGGCTGACTGGCTGGCTGAGAGTCGCCGCCAAGCGGAAGAGAGTGCGCGAGTGTTCCCCCTCGGCTCGGTGTGTTTCGGCGGTAATTTAAGCTGAAAGGCCGCCTATTAGCCTGTCGGCAGCGACGAGTTGAGTGCAGTGCGCCGAGTACGGCCCGAATTACACAAATTACAGAGTTCGATTCCCATCATTTGCAAATTGGGCAGCCGTCGTGGCGCGGCCATCGGAATGCCGCGGATGGGGCTTCGTGGGAGAGTTGTGTTCGGTGCTAATGAATTCCGCAAAGAATGTGTTGCCTACGTTAAGTGGGTGCTGTTGCCAATTTGAAATGGGTCAAGCGGCAGAACAGGAGCAGCCATTGGAACTGGGAAGTGGGAAGAAAGCGTTTATCATCGCATGATGGTGGTCGAATTTAGAGATGATTTTGCTAAGAATTGGCGATAGTTTCATAGCCTCCCAGCGGGTAATGATGTTGGCGAGGAGACGATTGTGGGATTAGGGAATTATTTTGCTGACTTAACCTCGATTGATTTGGTTGAGGAGTTGGATATCAAGCGCAGAATGTAGGGAAACAGGGAAGTAGACCAGCTGCTCGAATGGATTTGTCAAGGATCTTGTCGAAGCCGAATTGGATGTCCCTCCTTATCGCTTGCCGTTTTCCTAACTGGCCAGGCCAAGCATGCGGCTTGAGTCTTTTCACTGAAATTCTAATGACGGCGTCCTCGAGGTAGTGAATCACAAGGCCTTCGCTCCTAAATGGGCGTAAATAATCCTCGAACTTGTAGCATTTCAAAGCAATCCTCATTATTAAAATATTTGCGACAGAAGTTGTTTTTCAAGTCTAATGGCAGATGCGACGCCAAAGTGTACGCGATCTTGGCGTTTAAGTCAGAAGTCAATTCCTGAAGGTCAAGATTCCGCCGAGCATGTCCCTAAAAGACGAGGAAGTTGGATACCTCTATTAGTTGATTTCTGGTCGGTAGCATTACAGGGCCTTGTTTCTTGGGATTATTCGACTTCTGTAGAAGCGAAATGGACCACGAAGAGATATAAAGAGTGGGTATATGGGTGCCCTGACAGGATTTTTATTTGTTGTCGGAAGTTTTTAACGCTACACTGGAGCACTCAGACCCAAGAACTGGTCCATTGTACTACAGGCAGCAACCTATATTTAATGAAGTTTCATGGTCTCCCGGCGGAATGCCAGCGGACCCTTCTGCGATGTGGAGCCATCATTAGTTATCACCTCATCAACACCGAATAGCTGCCACCTGAACCAAGCAAATGCGGGACAGTGGGAGAGGAAGTGCTCTGCCGTGTCGTCGTCTTCTCCACAGTCCTCGCTGAGGGTTTCATCGCTTAGGCCAAGCACATTTGGGTATTTAGCGAAGGTGGAGTGGCCCGTTTGTTCGGTAAGTCATGCCTCTAGAGTCATGCCACCTCTGGTTGTGCTCTAACCAAGGACGCTTACAGTCTCAGCACAGGTTTGGGTCATAAGAGCGCCTCCCCTGATTCTTGTCCAGCAAGTTCATCGGCGATCTCATTTTCCTTAAAGGGTTGAGCAAGATCCTAAGCACAGCTTGGCTGTCGCAACAGACTCTTCCACCTGATATACTCAGCCCCTTCCACCTAATCTTCACAATACAGTTCGTGGCCATTAACCTCGCATAGGTTTCCGCTTGGAAAATCGACGGTAGTTTCATTTGCAGTCTAATGTTGTCGTCCTCCATGAAGGAGCCAGCGCCAGAGCCCTCTGCGGTCTTGGAGCCATCCGTGAAGATTCGACTGCAATTCTTTCTTGGGTTCGATTCTGGCCAGAGCCAGTCCTGAGACTTTGTATGAGCACCGCACCTGGATCACTGGTGTCCGATCGCCAGACGGCATATCCATGAGACTAAGAAATACGGTGGGCAAAGTCATCGAAGCTCCAGTGCAAGCTGTACCAAAGACTACTTCTTTTTAATGACGGACTTGTGAACGCACTTCATGATGTGGATAGCAAGGGATAAAGGGGTGGAACCAGGCGTATTAGGGAAGGCCCACTTTCTAAAATTAACTAACGCCACACTTCCTTAATTCACATTTGAGAGTGTATATTGTCATTTGAGAGTCCATAATTGGATTATGGTGTAAATTCGCACATCCAAAAGTGAATTAACGCCACTTTGGCTTTAATTCATATGGCCTAAGTTAATAGCAACCCCAAATCATTACGTACATTCCCACCTTCAGTCTCACCTTTACGCGACGTTGGAAATAATCTGTGATCGTGGACTCAACTCGACTTGATAATATTACAAGTAGAGCTAATTCCGCGCTGGCCTTTGCGATTCGCCACCTTCCAAGTATGGTCACCTCACTTCACGTTCAACAATCGTCGTATTGAAGGTCACAGGGCACGTTTCTACGCTCCAGGATGGGTCTTTCAGAAAATATCATCAAACAAGTCCTCTGCTCCGGCAGTGGTGGGCGCCGCGCCATCGCGTCTGTGAAGGTTCAGAAAGCAAGTTCCACAAAATGGATTGGTGTGCAGAACGACTTTACGTTCTGATGGGCTTGGGAAATAAGCGGCTGCGCAAGTATCACGAGATCACATCTTGTTAGCCCCAAAGGCATACATGTTTGTCTTTTTTATGTACATTTGTGTTTAGGATGGGGCGACGAAGTGCTAATCGATGTGGTTTTCTTAAATTTGTAGTCTTAGCGAATCCTGGGTGCTTCCTCTAGTTATGGTACCATGGTATTGTACTGATTGTGACCAATTGGTAATTGGATGTTGGAGATCTGCAACTCTTCATAGCTAGACTTATCCACTTGAGTCGCAAAGAAGTAGTCCAGTCATCGGACGAGTGGAGAGAGTGTTAAGGAGACGGTTGGACGTTTCACAAATATTCGCTGCCCACCCAGACATTGAGAAGCCTTTCCGCATTCCTCAGGATGCAGCTCAAGAGAAGACGACGAACGTCCGACGACACCGGACTTGTACCATTAAGGTGAAGAATTCTAAGACCATGGTATCGACTACCATCTTATTGTCGCGTTTCAAAAGGGTGATTAATCGTGCGGGATGTGAACACTCACACACCCGGGTGTGTTTTTCATTTTCAAATTGATATATCTTGAGTTCTAGGTGTCGTATCGACTTGGGATTATCAATAGCCTCCTAAAAAATAGTTTTTTATCATATTCCAAAAAGGGTATATAAAGGGTTTTAAGGGCCGATGTTGAGTGTCAACATCAAATTTTTTTCTGCATTTCATTTGACATTTCTCAATTTCAGAGTAACTCAATTTGAACCATGGAAAGATACACAATCGAGCAACGCGTTAAAGTTATTCACACCTATTATGAAAATGGGCGTTCAAATCAAAATGCATATCGTGTACTTCGTGATTTGTTCGGTCAATTTAATCGTCCAAATGTGCTTACAATCGGAAAAATCGTGCAAAAATTTGAGCAAACCGGTTCTGTAGGAGATGTGAAAACACCATAGCATGCTCGTACAGCTCGTACTGTAGAAAATATTGCTGCTGTTAGCGATAGTGTGGCTGAAGAGCCGTCCACCTCAACTCGTCGTCGTGCCCAACAATTGCACCTCTCACGCAAGTCGTTGATGAACATTATGCATAAAGACTTGCATTTACACGCTTACAAGGTGCAATTGACTCAAGAACTAAAGTCTCTTGACCATTTCAAGCGTCGTCAATGGTCAGAATAGTGGCAAGAAATAGCAACAGTGGATGATCAATTTTCGAAGAAAATCATCTTCAGTGACGAGGCACATTTTCACCTCAGTGGATTCGTCAATGAGCAGAATTGCCGCATTTGGGCGAATGATAATCCAAGAGTGATTGTCGAAAAACCAATGCACCCACAAAGAGTGACTGTTTGGTGCGGTTTATGGGCTGGCGGCATCATCGGGCCGTATTGTTTTCCAAAATGAGACCGGTCAGGCAGTTACAGTGAATGGTGATCGCTATCGCGAAATGATAACGAACTTTTTAAGGCCCGAATTGGAAGATATGAATGTGGACGATATGTGGTTTCAACAGGACGATGCCACTTGCCACACAGCTAACGAAACAATGGCTCTTTTGCGCGACAAATTCAATGGCCGTGTTATCTCACGTGGGGGCGATGTCAATTGGCCACCAAGATCATGTGATTTGACACCGTTGGATTTTTTTCTTTGGGCTTATTTGAAAGATAAGGTGTACATCGATGAGCCAATTCACAATTCAAGAGCTAAAGGATGAGATAATTCGGCAGATTAACGGCATAGAACCTCAGTTATGCTTCAGCGTCATCGAAAATTTGGACCATCGGATGGAGGTGTGCCGCCGAGGTCGCGGCTACCATTTGGCCGATATTTTGTTCCATACATAATTGACCAATACCAATATTATCATAATAAAAAGAAATGATAATAATTTCCTAAATAATTTGTGTTTTATTCAAAATCAACATCGGCCCTTAGAATTTAACCACCCTTTATTTAGTGAATCCGGTGCCAACACGATAAGGATAAAGTTGTTCATCAACAGTGACGTTGGCTCCTGCTTTATAGTTAGCCTGGAGCTTGCTGTTCAACAGATGGAAATGTTTGTTTGCGTTGCTGGCGCGTATTTCCATTATCAAATCTGATAAAACGACTGACAGCCCAAAAACGTCTGAGACCCATTGAAGCACGAAACATCGTTGTACTCGTATGTACATAATTTGAATGAGTGACACCAGCTAACTAAAGTATGCCAAGATAAGCAACAAATTCAGTTGTAGTAACAGCTTTCCGTATACGAAGTGGTCTTGCTGGGTTTTCTTCATGTTCACGTGCGTAGCACTGGGTTGCTTTTCTATTGGTTTCGCGAATTATTATATCATATATTTCAGCTGTCATTAACATTTTGAATGTTAGCATAATGCTAAGATTTTTTTGTTTTGCGTCCTGGCCCTGTGTTCGTGCTTCTAAGAACAGTATGTGACAAAAATCGACGATCTAAGCAAATTGTACCATCTCTAGCTGTATACCTATTTGCAGAAGATACAATTGGAGATACATCCAATTCTTCGTCCGTCTGCATTCACAGTAGCGTAATCACCATTGCCCTCTTCGTCTACCAACGAAGGTCCATCTTGTTCATGTTCACTATAAGCTTCCACAAGTTCCTCCAATCTTTGAAGTCCTTGCAATGGCCGGAGAGTTAACAACGGTAATAACGGAACATCAGCCATAATATAATTTGATTTTTATTGATAATTACTTTGAAAACCTGTAAATAAATAAAAAATTAATAAATTTTGTTCAGAAAGCTCAGAATAAAAAAACAAACCAATTATCTTTTTGAATATCGGATCGCACTGAATGACTTTTATGTGGACTGTTGTTATTATTTGTGCTGCACATCCATGCTGGATAACTCTTTCTGTACTTGTAAGACCACATTTGGGGTGGTTGTTCCTTCTATATAGGGGCTGCATGATTGCCCTCGCCCGACGCTCAGATTCCGTTTCCGCTGTTGCTGTGATTTTCTGCAGATGGTCACTGTGTCAGCGGTTGTGCTTGATTGTCCTTATATTTGATAAGCGCTTCTTCCCGTTGATCCTCGATCTGGGTTTTTCCCCAGCGGCACTTGTTTTTAGGTGGGTGCAGATTGCTTATTTTGTGCGGTCTGGTATGCCAATTTATATTGGCCCCAAATTATAATAATAATAACAATATGGTTGGCGCTACAGTCCGTAGAGGACCAGGGCCTAGCTCAGAAATAAATGAGTAAAGAGATATTCAACTTCGGCCAACTGGCGGAAATTTTGAAGTGTAGGCCGTGAAGCATTAGTGTGTAGTGGAATTCCCTTGTATTTCACATACTTTTACAAGATTCCCGCATTGACCACGAAAATGGCGGAAAATTCGCGGATTTTTTAGCAACATGGCCGCCGATTCGTGAATTTGCCCACGATCAGGTAGTATTATTTGGAGAGTGTTCAGAAGATAACTAATATTTTTTAAGAGAGCGTATATTTGTAATAGGGGATTGCGTCAATAAAAATGTAATTCTACTTTTTCATTAATGCATAAATAATTAATGTAAATAATGACAAAATTATTTAGTCCTAGTACCTCAGACTGTAACTCTCAGAAAGCTACTTCATGAACATACGCATTGTTCGTTTGCTTACACCTCCTTACTGTGTTGAAAATTGACCACCGAAATTTTAAAGAAGTTCAAGTAACGATCGAATTTTCAAATAAGAACTCTAATTCACCCCCACGACTACGGTTGGGGAAGGGTATCAGCTGTTTACCAGCTGTTCGCAAGAGCTCACACGTATTCACAGACAGGGGACGAAAAAGCGCCTAAAAAACGCTGTCAGATGAAATCAAGGGGCAAGAGAGGAAGAAGTTGAATATCTCTTTACTCATTTATTTCTGGCCTAGCTTCTCAGCAGCCACTCGTGTTGTGCGTGCTATTGTTCTATCACGAGTGGAAGGAAACTACAGTTTTATGCCGACTCCGAACGGCCAAGTTTGAGAAGCTTTTTCTAGACAGTTATACTCTTTGATCATTGTCAGTGACTCGAAAGAGGTGGGGCCGTGAGAAGTATTTCTTGTCGTACCAGGAATCGAACCTAGACAGGTAGGTCCAAGTGCGTAGGAGTCGACGAGCATACCCGCAACGCCACGGGCCACCACCAAATTACACCTTGGTTATATGGGTGCAATATAACCTTTGGGTTTTTTGATTCGTGGATTCGAGACATATAAAACTGCATGCTTACTTCTTGAACTATTTTTTTTTTCAAATGCGTTGTATAAAAAATAAAAGTGTCTAACTGCAACCGACTCTTTTCAAGTCCTTCCGACGCCCGTGGACATACAAAAACGCATGACACACCCGGGTGTGTTGGGAACATATAATTTTTCGGGTGTTGACACAAGGGCTAAGACCACGGCTGGTCAGATACTGTCCCTGTCGATGTTGGACGTACAACGTTTTAAAACGGTGTAACACTCTCTAAGCACTGGTACCAAAAACAGAGAACGGAGATGCTGGCCACAATTCCTAGTCAGCTCCCATTCATGGCAAGACAGAGAGCTAGTGTCACCGGCTTTTTTTTAGCGTCTGCTCGATAGACAAATTTGAGCAACAACGAGGCAGTTCCCATCGATCCACAGAAGGTGACAAAACCCTAACAACTTCTTTGGCCTCTTACACCACCTGAAGAAAACCTCATGGCTGAGGACAAAAATTCGAAATGGAATTATTGGAATAACTCTAGCGCTCAGTCAAATCGCCTCCAATCCGATCTTAGCAACATTCGCAGTTCGGGCACCTTTCCAGTTCCCATGACGCGCCGAGGAACACGGCTGCCCATGAGCCCATGTTCGTTCACGGGACGTAGTCGCATGTAAACAGCGAGTGAGCCCAACAAACAATCGTTGCAATTGATTGCAGTTGTCTTCGCCCAGATGCCCCATACCTCATCTGACTGCGATGAGCGGTTGATTGTGTATCTCATCTTATTACGGGCAACAATTCACTAGAGCAAATGATGAGAAGCGCATCACACAATTGTTATTACAGCGGCACATCCACCCGGAGACCGTGTGTATGTGTGTGCAGTCAGTGAAGAAAATCTCCCAGTGTACTGGGAGTACATGGACTTCCAACCCGGGGTTTCGATTGCACTTCAGATGGGTTCTCGCGAACAGTTCATTCGCTCGTATGGAGCATTCCACCATCTGGTCGACATGAATATGCAGAATGTGCGCGAGAAGGGGGACGACGACGCTAAGTGGGATATTAAGTTGTCTCATCTCGGCAATGAAGGGGCATCGCTGGCAGAAGATACACTTTCCAGGGGTGCCAGTGAAGATACCTACTTGTTTTTTTTTTTGTTGATGAACAATTTGCTAGACAGTTAGATTTATGCGTTATTTGCTGAATACAATCGTTCCGCATGCGCATGGTGCCGTCGTTTTGGTTGAAACGTAACGAATTGGATGGCACAAGACCGAGGTGAACTTGCGGTTAATGCGCGATGGGAAAGCAACTGTTTCTGTTTCTGTGTCTGTTTGTGAAATGGATGCAGATGCGTGCATTAGAATACCAGTCGGTGCGACGTCAACGTCGACACAAGGACGCGTTAGGTTCGTCGGGGTCAACAGGAATGAATAGTCGCCGTTCGCTGCCAGAGTGGTTCCTGGAAGAAACTGGGAAAGCTCGTGTTCGGAGCGACATCGAATGGTGTTCATCGATGATGGAGTGTGCCCGTGTCTTGTCGTCTTGTTAACTGGATCCTGCAAGGAAGTCGACTTTGATCTCGAATTGTTGGGCATCCAGGGGAGAGACCTGAGAACATTTCAGTAGCTCAGCAGAGCTGCCACGCATCGATGAAGCGAATTTAGGAGGTCACATAATGCAGCGACGAAAGAGCGTCCTAAAACTCCTTTCTTCACCTAATTTCGCCACTGTCAGAGGGAGAACCTCACCAACCGAGCAACACGCGACCAGGAAGTATAGGGATCACAGTCAAACTTGTGAGTATTGGGATAAGGGATCACATTCAATCAATCCTTCTTCCAGTCAGATTTATGGAACATCAGAATCGTCGCGATATAAATCCACTTAAGATCCTGTCAAATCAGTTGTCAGAAATGCCATGTGTGCCACAGACATGCGGCCAGAAGGTGGTTGTTGGGCGCCGTTTGGCTGTGTTCCAAGCGACGTGGACGGTCTGTTGGCAATATTCCTTGAATCAATTGCACTTTACACGAAAAGAAATGAGAATCATCTTTCAAAATGCGCCACAAGGTGAACGATGCGACACATGTGGGTTCTCGACAATACTCCCTCTAACCGCTTCAATCACTTTAGTGGAACCTCTAGGGCTCATGTTTGATATACGTCACGTTGAGGAACTCCAACTGTCTCGTGTTGAACAAAATTCGACACCGAACGACGAATATCTTCTTGTGGGGAATCAATCGGACTTGAAGATGACATGTTTGAAGCCAACTGGGTATTCAACTTAACTTGCTAGAGCCGTTGAAAAAGTAAGCACCCAGGAATGGGTATCTGCGAGACATCAGAGATGGAGCGGAGCAGATGAGCTCTGTTTGGATGAATTCAGAAATCATTGCAAATGTGATAGGATCTCCGATTTGGGCGCTCTATCATCATCAACGGGGTTAGATTCATTCCGCCGATCTTCTGCTTTCAAGGCTTCTCTTCGAGAAAGGAAAGTTCTTAACCAGAATCTCCTGCCGATCCTACTGCAAGTCTGACCACCAGACGTTGAATGGTCGAAAGTGGACGAAGACGATTGCCGAACCATTGTAGCGTCTTTCAGGCGGAAACTATAGCTTGATCCTCGTTGAAGAACTAGAAGAACTTCATGATATGCCGGCTACCTCTTAACGACGTTTACATGCGACTACGCCCCGTGAACGAATATGTTAGCACCTACCTCACGTCATGTGGTTCCGACACCGAATAACTCGCTAGAAAGGACCTTTCCGAGAACTGACATCCATACCTCTCGCTACTACAACGCACTAGATGGTTCTGAGGCACCTCTCAACTCTAAACGATCACATGGTACGAGACTGAACAGGCTTGCTCTCAGGATTCTCATCGGCGTTACCCTCTTCAGACCGTGGGTACACATATGTGCACCTAATCTTTTTTTTTAATTGTAACTAAACTAGTAATGACTGCTTGTGACCACTGTTTTTACTTGAATGACTTTCTAGAAGTACATATTTTTGAACTCTATCAATAGTTGGCTCTGACGAAGCGTTTCTAGGAATACAATTTTTATTTGAATTTGACAGTTGGAAAAAATTTCAGAAAAGCCGCGCTCGCGAACTTTGCATTTCGCTAAAAAAATTAATTTTTCCAGTTAGACTCAAATTTTCTTGTGGTTTTCTGTTGCTTGGATTGTTATTTGAGAAAGTAAGTTTCTGGGTGGCTTTCCATTTTAGTCATAAAAAACTACATTTCTTTATTGGTACACATACGTGTACCTTAGGACTAAAAATTAGTTTTATGTAATCTATGACTGTTTTCAAGCTTCAGCATGAATGTGTAAGGGCAAATAAATCACAAACTCACTCGAGAACGTATCTCCACAACAGCTTTATTTTAACAGAGAGCGCTAATAACACCGATCAGCCTTTTTATAACATGCGTATAACAGACTGTGTATAACAGAACATATTTAAATGAAACGTTAATCAACAGTCAGATCAGAATAGCTTAGAGTACCCGTATAGGGTCAGTAAGTTAGATGTAAGAACAATTGTTAAGATAGATAAGCTAGTTTTAAGTATTTTTGTCTAGCACGTAAGTAAATGAATTAAAAATAAAACGAAAAATGAAGAAAAAAAAAAATAAACATATTTAAATGAGAGAATATATAAATGAGAGCTTACGTAATTGAGATCATACGATTGCATAATTGAGAGGATTATAGGAAGTTGATTGCAGAATTGCGTTAAGAATATTTGTGTGTACGTACGTGGAAGGGTGCAGGGTGACACGATATTTTTTATTTATTTTAAGCTTTCGGTAATATATCAGATGCTTACAGCTCGGTCATCCTGACCTTTAAATCGACCCCGATTTACTTCCATATACATAAACACTTACAGTTTCAAATTTGATACAATTCTTTAATGATATGCGAATTATATTATTGTCTCGAATTAATGACGAAATGAGAATATATATCAAAAGGATAAGTACATAATACTTAGACAATTAAAATTACTTTTAGCATCATACAATCATACAATTTATAAAATATAGTAAGAGTTTCGTAAATTAAGAATATCGATATGTACGAGAAATTTAAAAAGTCGCGCATGGCTTCATGTTTTCTGGGGATGCAACCCCTTCATATGCGATCCTTGAAAATTGCATATTTTCTAAATCTTTAATCAAATACCTATCATTTGGAAGGATTCTTATGATTTCGTATGGTCCTTTGTACTTCGGAATAAGCTTCTTATTCTGACCAGGAGTATTTACAACATTCTTGATCATAACATGGTCACCAACTTGATACGAATAAGGTTTTTTATGACGCTTATCGAAATACCTTTTGTTGACATTTTCACTACGAACAATATTTTCGTTTGCTTTTTCCCTAATAGTCTCTAAATGCCTTTCCTCTTCTGATACAATATTTTCCTCTATCTTGTGTATATGCGGTAATCGTCTTGGAGTGCAATTAAAAACTTTACTCGCGTCTGTTAACGTAAATTTTTGCGTTTCATCGAATCTCAAATGTTTTTTTTTCAAAGAATATTTAACGTCGCGATCACCGTTCGTATCGATATTCAAAATTTCAAATGCTTCATCGTCTACTAAATTCACACTATTACAAACTTCTTTTACTTTTATATCTTTCAATTGTAACTTTACATTATTATTTTTTAAAAAATCTCGTCCTAAGACAACTACATTTTGCATTGTGTCATTGCTTACTACATACAAACATAAATTGGAAACATCACTATTGATCTTAATTTCACAAAATACCTTGCCAAGTATAATTACACGGCTGCTATTAATGCCCATAAATTGTGGAGATGCATGGTGTCTGCATGGTGTCTGGTGTCATTAGGTAGGGTGGCACGAACTTTTCTTGAATGAAACTGATGAGACTCCCGGTGTCAATCATCGTCATTGCATGCATTGATGACGTAACTGAAGTGCTGCTTACAAAATTGTACTCGAAGATACCGTGAAAGCTGTCCAAGAATGATGCCTTTGTTTCCTCCGATGAATTGTCCTCTTGGAGAACTAAAACCGATGATGATTGTGGACATTGTTTGACGATGTGCCCCCTTTGCCCACAGCGGCAACAAGAACCTCTTGCTCGCCGTGGCTTGGGACAATTACTGGCTAGATGACCTTCTTCACTACAGTTGTAGCATTTAGTTTTTTCGTTGCGTTGTTGAGGTACATTTCTGGCGACTGGGAAATTCTTGATATGACCCGACGTCGATGGTTGAAACTCTGACTTCATCTTTTCGCACTTTCTTAATGTCAGCTTGAGCTCACTTATGTTGTTGGCTGTAAGCAATATTTGTTTATTAAAAACTGAATCAGGTATACCTTTGACAATGTAATTAATTATGTCATGTTCATCCAGATCGGCTAGGGAAGCAATTTCCTGCATGGCGAGGACATACTGCTGAAAATTCTCCTCCTTGCATTTTTTCCGATTCCGCAATGTATTGTGCACATCCATTGCTGTTGTGTGTTGGTGAAATTCGGTCAGCAAAGCTGCTTTTAGCTCAACCCATGAGCGACATTTTAATGATCGCAGAAACAACTTCGCTGTACCCGTAAGCAATCGTTGCGCGTAGATGAAGATTTTGCATTCGTCCAATTTGTATAGTTCAATAGTATCTTCAAACGATTGGACCCATCTCCTTACAGGAAAGTTGTCGTCACCAGAGAATTTGGGCAAGGACTCTTCAATGTCCCTGAATGAACACTGCCATGACGATGTCTGCACAGGATTCTCTAACTCCGCTAGTCTCCTATGAAGCGAAGCAATTTCTTCTTTCCTCGATACCAATTCCCTTAACTGCTCCAGCTGCTGTGACGTTGACCAGTTCTCGTCTTCCAAGGCTATGTTCCCCTCTGAACTAACTGCGTCGAGAATATTAGTTGGAAAGAATTCCTCCATCTGACCATCGTCTAATCTTTCGAGCGCTTCCTCCAGTCTAATTTTTAAAGTGGACTTTACTCCATTTGTAGCCAAATCCATTTCAGCCAACTTGTCTTTAAGTTACTGCACAGTTGCTGTTTGGATAAATTTTACAGCGCGACTATCCATTTTGTGGATTATATACTTGCAACAGTTTCATAAAATTAAGCAACAAATTGTTTAATAAATTTCAGCACACATAACATAAAATTCCATAAATTAACATAAATGTTCACAAGTTCACAAGAAACAGAAACAGTCGACTGCGTACAGTCATCCCACTTCTGATGGTTGTAAGGGCAAATAAATCACAAACTCACTCGAGAACGTATCTCCACAACAGCTTTATTTTAACAGAGAGCGCTAATAACATCGATCAGCCTTTTTATAACATGCGTATAACAGACTGTGTATAACAGAACATATTTAAATGAGAGAATATATAAATGAGAGCTTACGTAATTGAGATCATACGATTGCATAATTGAGAGGATTATAGGAAGTTGATTGCAGAATTGCGTTAAGAATATTTGTGTGTACGTACGTGAAAGGGTGCAGGGTGACACGATATTTTTATTTATTTTTAGCTTTCGGTCATATATCAGATGCTTACAAATGACCAGGAGATTGAGGATTTACTTAACAACAGTGAATTTGATTTCTCTGGCGACGACGATGATGAGGAATGTGTTCTGGCGCAGATCAATAGATACAAATGCTATTGAAATGATTCATTTTGCCGGTGTGCAATTGATGATGGGCACCCTCAAATATTCACCAACGAGACTCTATTGGAATAGTGATCATTGTGTACTAGTTATCAGAGTTACAATTAGTCGAGACAGATTTTTTGAACTTCGTAATTACCTCCAATTCGTAGGCATACATTTCCCAAATACTGATGACAAACTGTGGAAAATAAGGCCGTTGATAGACCTCATTTTGAAAAAATGCCAGAGCTTGCCACGATCCAGATACATGGCAATAGACGAACATATTATCCCATTTTCTGGTAGATGTGAGCACCGCCAATATGTCCCAGCCAAACCCAATCCAGTTGGACTAAAAAAACTTCTTGTTAGCTGCCCGAGACGGGCTGGTACTGGATTTTGAGATCTATGTTGGTAAGGGTACACTACCTCAAGATGTGATGAAAAATCTTGGACTGGGGGCGGGAATCGTTGAAAAACTTTGTCGAACTGCTGAATACAGCTGTGTTTTGTATACAGAAAGATTCTTTATGAGTTCGAAACTAGCTGAACACTTGCTAGGAAAAGAAAAGGATATTTTTCTGATGGGGACAAATAGGACTGGAACAGCAGCAAATAAATTGAAGACAGATAAGGCGCTAAAAAGGGGACAGTTGGATGAAAAAGTAAGGAGCGATGAGAATGTATGTGTTGCAAAGTGGATGGATACAAAGGCTGTAACAATACTTTCCACTTGTTCAGGAAGTGGTCCTGCAGATACCTGCTATCGTTGGTGTAAGAAACAGAACAGAAAAATTGACATTGAACGTTGAGCAGTATGCTGATTTATGCGACAGACTGATTGCTTACTACCGAACTTCAATGCGGACAAGAAAATGGACTGTGAGAACCTTTGCCATTTTCTCGACCTGATTGTCGTCAATTGCTGGGTGATGTACACGCGCTGTTGCACTGAAGAAGATGTACAACGCAAGGACAAATTGGGCTTACTTACTAGTACAGATTAAATTTGGCCAAAGCAATGATGAAGTATGACGGGGGAAGGTTGATCCTAATTTTTCGCTTAGTGGCTCTAGATCTAGATCCCAGTTCTAGCCCCACGGTAAGTTGCAACTCGGATCCTGGAGACAATGGGCTACGATGCACAAATAAACCTCCTGCAAAAAAAAAAACACCGACCAGTGGTGCGACAACCACAACCTGAAATAAGGCTTGACAATGTGGGTCATCTGCCGCGATTTGTAGACAACAAATTCGCCTCTAAATGTCGTCATCCAATGTGCTCCTCACACTGTAGCAGCATGTGTTTTTGGTGAAGTGTTTTTGGTGCAAGACCACCAACCCCGACAATGCAGGACATGTAGCTGGGAGTGCAAAATGCCCGGTTTTCCGAAGGGCCCTCACCAATAAAACATGATGAAGGTTATACAAATTAACCTTAATCACTGTGCGGCCGCACAAGATCTTCTGGCACAAATGTCAAAAGAAAAGAAAGCGGATGTTGCCCTCATCAGCGAGCCGTACAAAGCCTTAGATGGCAGCAACTGGACAGAGGACACAGCGAAGAGAGCAGCAATATGGACATGTGGAAACCACGTTTTCCAAAGCACCAACAGCGTAACGAATTATGTTGCGTCTGCCCGGATAAATGGAATCCACTTCTATAGCTGCTATGCTCCTCCTAGTCTATCACACGCGGACTATCTGAAGCTTTTAGACGATATAGTAGCTGACGCACGAGGAAAGCACCCGGTCATTATTGCCGGCGATTTCAACGCGTGGGCTACGGAATGGGGCAGTCGATTCACGGATGCAAGGGGGATTGCCCTCCTAGAAGCATTCGCATCGTTGGAGATCGGCCTTGTAAATAAAGGTTCAGCACAAACTTTCCGCAAGGCAGGCAGAAGCTCCATAATCGACATAACATTCGCAAGCAACTCGCTACTGCACAAAACAAAATGGCGAGTCAGCGAGGAATACACACACAGCGACGACCAGGCGATTGTATTCAACATTGGTAGTGAGAGGCCCAGACAGAGATCCAAGCGAACAGGGCCGAAGTGTAAGGACACCGCTTTCGACAAAGAAATGTTTGAGGAAACGTTTAGCTCTGACTTCCCACCCAACACCACATCAGCGGAAAACATGTCGAGTAAACTGATCCAAGCAATTTCGACAGCATGCGATGCAGCAATGCCGAAAAGGTCTATTAGCGGAAGGGGTGAACCCTGCTATTGGTGGAACGACAATATCAAGAACCTCAGGGCAATTTGCCTTAAAGCACGCCGTAGATCCCAGCGTTCCAGAGGTAGACCAGAGTTCCACGAACGATTGGCCATCTTTAGGCTGGCAAGGCGCGACCTGGAAAAGGCAATCAAAGAGAGCAAAGGAAACTATTTTAAAACTCTTTGCAATGAAGCAGACCTAGATCCCTGGGGGGGGAGCATATAAAATCGTAATGAAGAAACTGAGGGGCAGTAGGTCTCCTCAAGTAACCTGCCCATTGTTGCTCAGAACAATAGTTGAACACCTGTTCCCCAGCAAGTCTCCTACAATGTTCGTCCTCACACAAGGAGCTGGTCCGGAACAAATCCCACCAGTCACGGTTGACGAGCTGCAGAATGCGTGCAGGAAAATAGGAGAGAAAAAAGCGCCTGGCCCCGACGGCATCCCCAATAAAGCCATCAAAGAAGCTGTCGAGAAGAGACCAGAGCTGTTTACGACGATGATGCAAAGATGCCTCGAAGAGGGAAACTTTCCCAACCGCTGGAAACTCCAACACCTGGTACTAATACCCAAAGGCAATAAGCCCCCCGGAGAACCTTCAGCGTATCGACCGATTTGCCTGCTGGACACCACGGGAAAGATCCTGGAGAGCATCATATACGGCAGGCTAATCGGCGTGGCTGAGGAGCGAGGAGCCCTGTCAGACCACCAGTACGGCTTTAGGAAGTCGCGTTCCACCATCGACGCCATCAAAGAGGTGGCAGACACAGCAAGTGAAGCCATAACGGGTACAAGATGGAGGGGCGGTACAAAAAAATACTGTGCCGTAGTTACGCTGGATATAAAAAACGCGTTTAACTCGGCGAACTGGTCCTGCATAATGAGAGCCCTGAATAGGATGAGCACACCGCAGTACCTGAAGAGGATTATTGTCAGCTACTTTACCAACAGGAAACTGAGATACCAGACTGACGATGGTACTAAATACTACGACGTCTCTGCAGACGTTCCACAGGGTTCAGTCCTTGGACCCCTCCTGTGGAACTTAATGTACGACGGAGTACTGAGACTAAAGCTGCCACATGGAGTCAAGGTCATCGGCTTTGCTAACGACATCACGGTCGTGACGGTGGCCAAGCACATCCACGAGGTGGAAACCGCCGCAAACGAAGCAATCGCCAGGATAAAAAATTGGCTGGAATCTTCCGACCTTGAATTGGCTGACCACAAGACAGAGGCTGTTTTAATAACCAGCCGAAAGACTGTGGAATATGCAAACTTCCGGGTTGGCTCCCAGCTAATTAGATCCAAGGAATCACTGAAATACCTAGGAGTGATGCTCGACAACCGACTTAATTTCAAAAAGCATGTCGAATACTGCAGCAGGAAAGCTTCAAAGATGCAGTTAGCACTTTCTGGTATGCTGCCAAACATAGGAGGACCCGGATACCCAAGAAGGATTCTGCTTTCCAGAGTGGTAAGTTCAATTCTCCTATATGCTGCGCCAGTCTGGTCGAGTGCTCTCTCTATAAAGGAGATAGCTAAGAAGCTCTCGTCACCATACAGGCTCTGCGCCATAAGAACAATCAGCGGCTTCCGGACAATTTCGGACGAAGCAGCCTGTGTGATTGCGGGTATGGTCCCCATCGACATTCTCGCAAATAAGATGCATAGGGTCTACCTAAGGCGATCGACGAACCGGCCAGAGACTGGCGTAAACAGGATAAGGAAGGAAGAAAGAGCAGCCTCAATGACAATGTGGCAAGCCAGATGGGACACCTCAAACAAAGGTAGATGGACTCACAGACTGATTCCAACAATCGAAACGTGGACAAAGAGAGCAAGCGGAAACTGCAACTTCCACCTTACGCAGTTTCTGTCGGGCCACGGGGTCTATCGAAAGTATCTCCATAGGTTCGGGCACGATAGCTCTTCCCTTTGTCCAGAATGTGAGGACTCTGAAGAAGACGCAGAACACACGACTTTCTGCTGCAGACGATTTGAAGGGACAAGAATAAACTTACCAACACCGGAGCTCCTAGTCGGTCATATGACGGAGTCAGCCGAGAAGTGGGAGGAAATCTGTTCCTTCATATCAAACTTGCAGATCGAGCTAAGAAGGCTTGAAAGAGTAAGGCGAGCCGAACAGGCAAACACAGTCGATCCAGCTTGAGTCGCTAACCAGCCCCGCGAAGTAATACCTAACGGCAGTTCCGCGGGGAGAGTGGTAGAAGAGTGCAGGGTGTGGGTTAGTACGTAGGCGTATTCCCGAAATCGAGAACTTGGGTTTGCGAATCGTGCATGCTAATGGCACGGGCTTATTAGTATCTTTCGAAGATTGCCACATCCATGGACGTAACCAAAAAAAAAAAATAAAAAAAAACTGTAGCAGCATGTGTGTGAAATGCAATGTATATCTATGTATTTTAAAAAATAATTGTTTTGAGCATTATCACATCTTAAAACCCAAGGTACACATATGTGCAACATTTTTTTCAATACTTCCAAATAAAATAAAATTACGAAAATAATGTGTGCTTAATTTATACCCCAATAACTATAAAAAACTCTCTAGAAAACTTTTATTCCATTTCGTTCATGTTCAGGTCTTAAGAGGTTACGACTTGGCACTATGTGTACTTGTGCATGCCTGGGTATGCCCTACAGTACATTCTCGACAAACTGCAGAAAGGAGGATGATGTGGAAATAGTATGGTGCCTTCTTCTTGCTCTTGCATCGTCATCTGGACGTATGGTCGACTGGAACTGTGTGGGACAGTGCGACTCCGCTGGCCGAAGTATGACTACTCAATGCAGCCAACCACTTGAACTTAACCTAACCCAAGTGCCGAAAGCATGAAGTTGCATGGCTGTGGCCAACGTAGGCCTTGAGAGCTGAACGATGCTGTAAAGCGAGGTTATTGTAGTCCTTCTCTGGGCGACGTCTGACAAAACTCAATCAAAAAAGCACGCCCATCGCTCAGATTCACCATTCATTCATTTGCCACCAGAAAGCGGTATAGTCTCAGCCTTAATTGCCTCAGTCTAGCCGGTGATCCATTGACATTGAATTGAAACTCTTCTACAGGTCGTCTTCGACTTTTCCTCGTTCCTGGATCATCCCCCTTCTCGAACTATTTGAATGACGCTTGGCAACAAGTCGACATCAATCGAAATTCGGCGGACGGCGATGGACTCACAAACTGCTTCAACTCGTGACGCTCCCTTCGACTGGCTCCAACAACACCATCTCGTGTCTCTAACCACCGTCTTCCGCTCTCGACTCTTGCTGCCAATTGGCGTCGCATAATAACTCACCAATCATGATTACAGCGTGTCATAATAATTGCAAGGCACCCTCCGTCCATTAGGCCGTTGTCGAGTGCGCATAATAGGCGTGCAGCAGATGAAAGGACGTCATCGCGTTCGATCGGAAACCGTCGTCAGTTGATGGTGCTCGCGGATGGCCATTTGCATCTTCGATTACACGGAAATCACTTCCTGGCATTGCCGCCGAACGGGCAGCAACTGCAGAAGCGTCAATTTCACGTGATTAATGCTCGATGGTCGGCCGTGCACACGGTGCGTCCCATGAATAAGGCAACTAGTTGACCTCACCGGCGAGCGTCAATTCATTGGATCTTGGAGCTCGCAAAGCGATTCCTTTCAAGTGATGACAGTCGTATGATAAATTGCGATTCCAGAATGTTGTGATAAAGCGGCGACCGACGAGAGGTGCTGCTCCTCTTGGCACACAGCTGTGATTTGTACAGCGCTGTACACGGTTCAGTGGCCGCGTGTGTGATTTGAAGTACTCTCGGGCACGATGGAAGGGTAAATGCTTCTTTGTTGCATTTGAGGTGGAGTGAAGATGGGGTATAGCTGCAGATGGTGGGTGGTGTGGAGGAGCGTGGCAAGTCTTCAGGGGCAGTTCACACATCAGAGCCAAAACGCAACTTCCACAAACCCCAGAAATGCAGTCCTGTCCGTCGCAACTGTCCCCACTTCTCAAAACGCCTTCAATCAAACTCCCCTTCCATGCGCAGTGGGGGCGCCCCTCACTTAATCCAACTCGAACCCGTTACGCTGACATACTCGGACCATCGGCAGAAGACACAATAGCAGTGCAAATCAGCCAAAAGACCGCAGCAATCATCGCCTTCAGTCGAAGTGCCGTCGTCGCCATTGACTGGCGTGGCGTGTGGATTCACTGCGGAGCATCGACTGCTGCTGGTGGCCTTTTATGCAATCGGCTGCAGTGATTATGTTGATCGAGGAGATGACACATTCTATGGCTTCTCGACAGAATGCCGTGTGCATTTAATCCGCTCCGCAGTGCGGCTGAGAAATGCACTCTCGGTTGCGGAAATATCACAATCCGGTGGGGAAGCTCGCACAGAGAAGAGGAAAATGCGGTCTTGACGGCGGAAGACTGATGGTGCGATGGCGAGATGGCGCAGATGCATGCCTGCACGCAGTGTGCGACCATATTCGATGAAGGCGACAAGTTAATCTCTCATGGACTCCATCATGTCAGCTTTGCTGGCTGAAGGCATGCAACGAGACTGGAAATGTGTGACGGTAGAGCGTCGATGGCTATGGCTGTACGATTCTGAGAGCTGTACAAAGATGCGGGTGTAGGGAAGAGAGGCAAAAGTTCGTCTTCGGCTCTCAGTCATGCTCAATCTCAAAAGCGGATGAAGAAGTCCTTGGTCTCTTCGAGCGACAATCTCTTCCTGTTTGGTGATGGGAGCTGGAGGAGGAGATTCAACCATGAACTGTACTGTGATATGAAACAAATCAATGTATAGCGCATGAGCAACTTCGGCCCGAAGAGTCTTCGACTCCCAACCAGTGGGACAACAGAGGACGACCGCAGCTAAGGTGGCGCACCCAACCAACTAAAAGTTTACGTGCCCCACTCGAGACGGCTAGCCATATATCTGTAGAGGCTTGTTGGTTGAGGTCCAGGTCCACCCCGGACTTTGGAGCCACACGAAGAAGGAGAAGACATACAGGCACATCTCTTTTAAGTCTTTCCGGTAAAGTCTATGCTACGGTGTTGGGGACGCGTTCTAGAGCTATTGTCGAGTCCATGATGGGGGACGAACAGAGCGGCCGCCACTCTGAATGGTACTCGAGAAGGCCTGGGAGTATGCTAAACCGACCTACAGCTGTTCTGTGGTCTCTCGTGGTAAACTTTGGTGTGATCAGGATGAGTTCAGTCTCTGTACATAATGTAGCAACTCTGTTCGGATTATCGATGCCACACCCATCACCGTGGGCATTGGACTGCCGCGAGGGTGCAACTTGTCACCTCTTCTTTTCATTACATGTAGGGAACACCTGTTTGCAGCACTACCTTACTGTCTTAAGACATTCTCAGGTCCTCCCAGACGGAATACCACCGCGCTCTCGATAGGTTTGTGGTCGTATGTGCTGATGCTGGGATGAAGGTTAACGTGGACAAATCGGAAGCATTCTACATGACCGTAGGGTCCCATTAGAGCAGGTGGAGAAGTTAAAGTATCTCGGGCTCTTGCTCGCGAGTGATGGAAGAAGGAATGCTGTACTTTTCTGTAGGATTGACCAAACTGGGTTAATTTTGAAACAACTTGGTGGATCTGTGATCAGGAAAGCCGAGCTTTGGGTAGAAGCCAAGTTCCAACTTCCACCTGTGGCCATGAAATTTGGGGGTAACGACCAAATCCCAGAACTCTCTGGATATCGTTTGGGCATTGCTTCTGATGACTCTGAATTGATAGCGGAGTATCGGGCGGCCTGCAGATTTCAAGTGCGTCTCTCTCGCACTCTTCATTCTGCGTGCCGAAATGTTCAACTGCCATGCCAATGACTCGAATCTCTCTCTGAATCAGATCCACACACAAGATGATGCAAAATCTTCAAATTCCAGCATGCCTGCGCAGAGTTCTCTGACCTCTGCTAGTCTGTCTACAAACGCTGTGTGGATTGCATGCATTCGATGGTTATCCCACTTCATTGCTCTTCAAATATTTCCTCATCTAATTTCGTGACACGCGCTTATAGCACGCTCACTTAGCTAGTCATTGTGCGATTACGTGCCCGAGCTAGCAGCCTAAGCAACTGTCTTCACTCATCTCTTTGAAAAACATGCCTTTCCTAATCAGTCCACACTGGTTGTGGTTTTTGTACCACAGCTCTGATAAGTGCTTGAAGGGGATTATTATCGAGACCACCGAAACCACCGTGTAAAGCTTAGGAAACTTTAGCGCCCGTAACCTTAAAGTTCTGCAAAAACGAAGAATGCCTATTTGTGATTCTCCAGTAAACCGTACTAATCACTGTACAAGGACTTTTCAGAAGATCATTTCTACTTGTTACGCGGTTAGTTTACCCTGAATACCTAAGTCTGATTTCTGAGCTCATAAGAAATTTAATGAGAATCTTGTCTTTGCTGTCCCAAGCAGAGCATGTAACTCCATCACAGACGATCGATGAAAGACCGTTCCCAGTCCGACCACTTTTGTAGACTTTTTCGTTACCGTCTCTGATACCCACATTATGGTTACGATTTCGTAGTTCTTCATCGTGAGGTCTGTAGGCTCGCTCAAGTCTGAAATGCCGATATCGACGCCAGTTGTATACCGCAGCCAAGACAGCGCTGCTATATTTTGTCCATGAATGAAGGTCCATAGACTTGGTTGCGGGTTTCGAGTAAGAGTAGATCCGTCATATCCAGTAGAAACAATGGCATCTATGTAGTTTGAATGAAAGGAACGAACAGGATGAAGTGAAGATAGCTGAAATTTAACAAAGCTGCTGCAGTTGATGGCCTACCGGCCGAGGTTATCAAAGGGCCAGTCGATGACTTGCTAGAGAAAGAGAGATTTAAGATTCTATAACATCAGCTTTATATGTGCACACGCCCCTACCGATGAGGCTGAAGACTCCGTCAAACAGGACTATTACGACCTCTTGGACGGTGCCGGAGTACGATGTCAAAATCGTGCTGAGAGACTTCAATGCCAAAATCGGTAAGGAAAGCATCTTTGGCGGAGTGATCGAAAAGCACAGCATCCACGACACGACAACAGATAACGGCTTCCGACACACTGACTTTGCGACAGGACTTAATATGGTTATGAGTAGCATAAGATTCCCTCTGGCGATCTATGGCGATCTCTGGCGATCTCCGGACGGTCGATCCGCCCACCAAATTGACCATGTGCTCATTGACGTAAGACATGCGTCAAATATCCTGGACGTGCGAACATTCAGAGGGGCACACGTCTACTCTGACCATTTCTTCGTGGCAGCACGATTTAGAGCCCGACTGTTCAATGTCAGAAAGCCACACCAACCAACAAAGGGGAGTTTTGATATTGGACGCCTGAGCACAACGGAGATTGCTTTGAATTAAACGAGAGACTCTCCGGTACGCCTACGTCGAACACCAACGCCAACGAGATGTGGAGAGGTATCGGAAAACACCTTGGGCTACCTACCACCCCCGACAAGAAACCCGTGGTATGATGGCGAGTGTGAGCAGAGGAAACATGCAACCGACGAGGCAGACCAAAAGGCACTGCAACGGAAAACTAGAGCAGCGCAAGAGGAGTACCGGGCTAGAAGACGGGAGGAGAAGAAGCTTCTACGCCTGAAGAAAAGGTCGCAACCTCACAGCTCAAGGACATCCAAGAGTCTAGGGATAGACAAAAATACGGGCCTTTTATAAAAAAGCCAAAAGCCTGGCTTCAGTCTTTAGGAAAGGCACCCAGGCTCTTCGAAATCGTGAGGGTAGCCTTGTTACTGACCCGCAGGGAATAGTGGATGTGTTTAAGCAGCACCTCCAACAACTGCTTAATGGGCCTGACCAGGAGAGAGTGATAGGGAATCAGGCAATCCCAACTCCAGTCGATAACTCCCACCTGGGTTGAAGAAGTCGGCACAGCCATTAAAAGGCTGAAGAACAACAAAGCCGCAGGCTCCGATGGCCTACCATCGGAGCTCTTAAAGGTCGGTGGCGATGTTCTGGTGGGGAGCATGCACCAGATCATCTGTAAAATTTGGGAAGACGAAAGCATGCCCGACGACTGGAATATCAGCTACATATGCCCCATCCACAAAAAAGGCGATCTTACCTCTTGCAACAACTATAGAGGTATATCCCTGCTCAACGTCGCCTACAAGATCCTGTCCAGCGTACTGTGTGAACGTCTAAAGCCGTTTTGCACCGCACTAATCGGCACGTACCAGTGCGGCTTCCCGCCCGGCAAATCGACTATAGACCAAATATTCACACTAAGACAAATCCTGGAGAAGACCAGTGAGTTTCAAATCGATACGTACCACCTTTTCATCGATTTGAAAGCCGCATACGACAGCATTCATCGCAAGGACCTATTCGATGCGATGGCCGAATTGGGGATCCCGGTACAACTGAACCGGTTGTGTCGCACGACGCTAACATATACGCGATGCACCGTGCCGCTCGGCTGAAGGATCTCCGAGCCATTTGAAACCTGCACTGGATTTCGGCAAGGAGATGCGCTGTCGTGTGACTTCTTCAATCTGGTACTGGAGAAGATAGTGCGGAGGGCAGCTGTAAACACGGTAGACACTATCTTCTACAAGTCGGTCCAACTGTTGGTGTACGCAGATGACATCGACATCGTCGGGCGTGCTCAACGTGCCGTAGTGGAGGCTTTTACGGCGATTGAAGAACAGGTGAAACGAACTGGTCTCAAGGTCAATGAGGACAAAACAAAGTATATGCTGTCGACCAAAAAACGTTCCGTCACACACCACCTTGGACAAAGCTTCACGAGCAACAGCTACAATTTCGAGGTAGTAAAGGAGTTTGTCTACCTCGGGCCAAACGTGAACTCCACAAACCACATCACAGTGGAGATCCGTCGTAAAACCGCAAGAATTGACAACCGGTGCTACTTCGGTTTGTCGAAACAACTGGCCTCAAAACTCCTGACTCGAAGGACCAAAAGCATGCTCTACAAAACTCTTATTTAGCCAGTCCTGCTCTATGGAGCCGAAAGCTGGACGCTAAGCGAAACTGCAGAGCTGATTCTTGATACCTTCGGATATATGGTCTCGTCTGCGAGGAAGGTGAATGGAGGAGAAGACATAACCGCGAACTCTACGAACTGTACCAGGATGTGGATGTAGTTCGGAAGGCAAAAATCCGTCGACTGCACTGGCTCGGCCACATCGAGCGCATGGACAAAAATGCTCCAGCAAAGAGGGTCTTTGAATCCGAGCTTACTGGTTCGAGAAGTAGAGGAAGACCGAATCACCGGTATAAAGAGCAAGTAATCGCGGATGCAAGACAGCTTGGTCTTGATGACTGGAAGCAGCGTGCCCCCAGGACCGTCAACGATGGAAGGCAGCAATTGCTCAGGCTCGGACCCTCCATGGGTCGCCGGCCTGATAAGAAGAAGAAGTCGATGACTTGCGAATATATGGTCGGAGGAATGCATGCCACATGACTGGAACCTCTGCATTGTTCTTCAACAACCCGGTCGGTCTATACCAAAGCCACACTGCTTTAGGCCAGGAAAATCCACTATCAATCAAATATTCACACTATGACACATTTTAGAAAAAGACCCCTGGAGCAACAGATCGATATCCACCACTTTTTACGGCCACGTATGATAGCATCTATAGAGATGAGCTATATAAAGCAATGTCTAGATTTGGCATCCCTACCAAACTCGTACGTTTGTGCAGGATGACGATGGAGAATGCACGCTGCTCGATCAAGGTCGGTAAAGACCTAACCAAGTCCCTTGATGTCAAAAAAGGATTCAGACAAGGCGACGCCCTGTCATGCGACTTCTTCAACATCATTCTTAAAAGAATTATTCAAAACTCGCACGCCAACTCCAGAGGAACAATCTTGCAGAAGTGTGACTATCCAACGATTGAGATGGCTACGTCATGTAGAGCGAATGGCAACCACTACTCCGGCCCGCAAAGTCTTCGAATCCACCCCCGGGGGATGATGATTAGCAAGACGCACGCAAGTGGAAAGGGACCTCAACCAACTATGCGCGCGAAACTAGACTTGTTGGTTGCCCAGGCCCAGGTTCACCCCGGACTGTAGCGCAACCTTAACTGAGCATCTAGTGGAGGATGTGACTGAGTCGAGTGTATGAACATGAACACACTTATTTGGTTCCTCAACATAATAAGTTGGCAACAAGGACTACATGGCCAACTACCGGCGGATTGTCAAACGTTGTTGGATTCACAAAATTGTTGACAACATCGTATATGGCCCTTTTCGTCTTAGTAGAAGAAGTACGAAGATAGCGCTAGAGTCACCGCATTTGATAAAATACAAGAAAACGTAACTGCCATAGGATTCAACACATTTTGGTTCCATCACCTCAACATCTTTACCTCGTCTTTTGTGCTGCTCCACAGTTCGGTAGAAGCTGTGCCCCAACCCTGTAGATCTTGGCTATGATCCTTCTTTTTCTGCATATTTTGGAGTTCCTCAGGGAATCCATATCAGTCCAATGGTCTTCATTTACACAACTAACGCAAATTATTTGGTTTTCCAATTGGATCACATTTTTCTATACAAGCCTTGACCTTGTCCTCTAACCGTTATGAACGTCCTGACGATGAGCTTGTGTAGATTATCACAACCTCAACAATCGGCTAAAATTTATGAAATGTTAGCAGAAACTGGCACTGCCCGATTCCCACAACACGACCAGGGCCTCATCCAAAAAGTCTCTCAATCCGTCTCGATCTCTGGCTAGCTGGATCCAAAGATTCGACAGCAGGCTCACAGGCTCCAAGTCGAGTTAATTTTCATCAAAATCACACAAAAATACGATGATACACCTTCCCATCGAACATTCTTCATTTCCAGAATTCACTTAGAGGAGCCATCCAGAGGGAGGGGCGAGGGGAACACTCCCCATTCTGAATGAGTCAAAACGACATTTCGTGGAGATGAAATCATCTGCGGAATGTTGCCACAGCCACTAACGGAAAAGATCACGAAAAGCATCTGATCGCTGATTGCGGCAAACTTCAGCTTCTTCTTTCTCCTCTTCTGTGTGCCTAGCGTCTAGTGTCTCTAGTGTTCCGACATGGTTCTCAGATTCACACACATCCAGTGGCAGTTGGCTCCTCGGGCGTCTTTCAAACTGTCAGTCACTCTGATGCCCTGCCACTTAATAGCATGCACAAAGAGTCGAAGACCAAGGCAAGAGCCAGAAGAGCAAGACCAAGAACGAAACGGCAACCGTACATGCTGTATAATGATGATTCGTGACTTCAATTTGATGTCATGTTAACAACCCACCTTGGGACACACGGCGCAGGGCGCGGGGAAGAACCCTTGCCGCACTGCATCGCCAGCATTGGCAGCATCAGCGCTGCAGTCATCAGAGGCACCAATCAAATCCGTACTTCTGCTGTCCATTTAGGGCTTTTGCTTGCTCCCCAATCGGGGCCGCCGTGAGTGAGAACTGAGAACCAGGAACCGAGAACCGAGTGTCGGTGGGTCGGCAGGACTGTCCCAAATACCGGAATGGAAATCCGTCCCAGAGGACTTTGATGATCTGCAGCATGTCGACACTTGTGACCTCGACCAGGCAACTCTGTCATGCACCCACTTTCCTGACCTTAGGCCTATATTCGCCGTCTGAGGAGGAGTAGGGCAGCCATGGCTGGCGAGCGCATTCAAATAGCGGCCGGCTGCGGGCTGTGGGGCTTCGGCTAGCGTGGTGATTATTTCACTGAAATCGTGTCATGGGCTTTCGGCTAAAGGATGCCTCCACACAATGAACCACGAGCGATGCGATGGCTGCGACTGCTTCGCTCCGGCAAACTATTATTCCTCTCGGTCAGACGGTGTGTGTGTGTGTGAGGAACAAAGGATTTCGCCGGTTTGATGGCGGCTATCTGATTGCGGGAAGATTAACGATGTGCCCGTGCACTGCGCGTACTTGTTATGCGCACAAAACGATCAGGAAATGGAGGGCGATTGTGTGCCGAGTGCGCGCAGGCAGCTTCCCTTTTAGGGCACACCATTTGTATGTGTCAGCTGCGTGACACCAGAGCTGTTTCCGTCCCCTATTGTGTGAGAAGAGCGTCCCCTTGAGTTGGTGTGGTGCGGTGGCGGTGCGCTTGGGCTTCGTTAGGTTGGCACTGAAAATATGAGTTCAGTCCAAGAATCTATAAATTCTCCAAAAATGCCGACGGAACTTGTCACGTGTTACGAGAGAATGGAGTGGGCACTCCTTTTTTGCAAAGCATTCCAGGGCCTGAATGGTGCCGGGACACAACTGGATTGTCGTGGCGGGCGTGAGTTTAAGATGCTATTGTGAATGACACCAAATTGCGTTTTTGACCATTTCACACTCCAAAGCCGAGAATATGACTTTCAACAGGATTACGCTCGATTTTGTCTCTGATTCTGGAACTGTTGCAAGGGTCCATGCACCACGCTGGTTGAGGGATCCTTGTCAAACGTCAATCAGATTGTGGGTACTTCCCAGACGTCAGCATCTCGGAAACGCATTTCAAATCTAAATCACTTGAGTGACATCCGGAGGCCGATTTTCATGGTGGCACAATTGATACATACTGGCTGACCAATTAAGAACGATAGGAAAAGGCATTTAAATAGAACATAAAATAGGCACAAAATTGATTCTGGCTTTATTTTGAAGCAGCATTCGTGCTATTATATACGGAAGAGCACATCTTTCAAATGGCCGCCTCCGCCTCACTGACAGTTCTTCAAGTGGCTGGTGTAATTGTTGACGTTCCAATATTTGCGGACTTAGCAGTAGCCTGCCAGCGAATGTTGGCATCCAGCTCGTCCAAAGTGGTAGACTAAAGACTTGACGAAGACTTAGAGAAAATAATATAGTGGTTTAAAGTCGTATGATCCAATTGACCAACGCCCGCCGCGAGATGATCAAGTCGACAAAGTTCGTCTTCACAATTTCGAGCGCTGCGTCGCTTGTATGGTATGTAGCACCGTCGTGTTGAAGCCACAGCTCGGATATATGGATGTTGTCCAGCTCTGGTTAGAGAAAGTCTTTACCTCGCACCATTGACAACAAGTGCCCCTTCGCCATTTTGAAAAAAAGGAGTTCAGATGATGCCATAAGCCTCATCAGTCAGTCTTTTGGGGACGGCTTGATTGAGCACTTGTGGATTGCGTTCGTTTGGTAAATAGCCGCTGTGGAATTGAAAAAAAAGTGGCAAGCCTTGCTGAATATTTTTGACAGTAGGATGTTATCGGTAACTCTGACAGCAGCTGAAACATAACAATTTGAAGAATTATCATTGCTATCTGGTCACCGTTTCGTATGGTATAAGTGCACCATTGAGCCTCTTCTACCTACACAGTCACAGAGATACAAAATCAGAGCTCATCTCCAACTGATTTGCATCAGCAGATAATCAGTACTGATTGCTGTTAGGATCGATGTTGCTCTCGCCTTGCATTTGGTTAGCTTCGCTGATGGCGTTTTGACAATTTTTACATGTTTCGCCTGGCAACGTTGAAAGAGACTTCAGGGAGACTCGATCGTTGTGGTCATGCTCTACCGTTGTGGTCATGCTCTACTCCCTTGTCCTATCGATATCGGTGTTCTTACCAAGGAGCTGATCCGAGTTGATGTCGGCTCATCGGAATGTTCGGACATCGAGAACACTGGCGGAGTGTCTGACTTCGATGGCAATGTCTGATTGACTGTTGCTTGTGACTGCTAGTTTATAAATGTTGAGGTAAGGGAACCGCGTATTGGCTACAGAGAGGTTTCGTCCAGTCACGAAATCCAAAAGCCTGGGTACGCTTTCCGAGGTGTTGTCATAGACGACGTGCTTTCCGATGACTCTAGCGAGGATGTCTTCTTATCTTAGCTTGGCGTTGAAAACTCTTGCCATCATACCTCTGGGATTGATCACATGTTCCTTTCTAGGCGGTCATCGAATTCATTCCTCCTTCATAAGGGTAAAGTTACCGAACACAGGCTTTATGCAGACTTCTTAACAGTATGGATTGAACAAAAAATACGCATCCGAACATACGCTGTCTTCGCTCTCTGTAGCAATCACCGTTGTATATGTCGGAGTTTTTCATTCTCCCTTTGTCCGGCCCATCCCATCGCACCTCCTGGCGGGCGGTGATGTCGGCCTTGTAGGCCTCACATTACCACAAGTTCATCGGCTGTACATTAGGTTTGTTAAAAGACCTCTCATTCCCCGTGCAAAACCGAAAATCGGCGCCCTTGGTCATCGGCAGTAGCGCCGTCCTCATTTAAACCCCTAGACAGACATGCTAAGGGTGGGTAGATAGTTAGGTTCGGTGTGTTAAGAAAAATAGAAAAATAGTATTTAAAAGCCTGCTGCAACAGTAACGATGCTATAGTTGAGACTGTTGCATCGCTAGCGTCATCACAAAAACCTCCTTCTGGGGTTCGCACCAACACTTGAGCTTGTCTGACGCCATGACGGTGTTCAGCTTCCGTTGGTTGTGTTGCATTTGGGGGGATGTCTGCCAGCAGCACTCTCGTGGTGGTATATGGCTCACGCTTCCGGGGCTCCAGTTAGTTCTCGATGATTTCCCACTCCACTCACCCATTTGTCATCTCGCCGGCAAAGTGATCTACGTCGACCCACTACTCCATTTCAACCTCTCTCATCTGGGCTACCTTCCAGATAGAGATCTTGCTTCGCAGCTTCGGGTCCTGCCACTGCATTGTTGCCACGACCGTCTGTACAGGCTCCTCGACGGTTGCTGAATATACGTCTTAACGTCCATTCTTGTACAGCAGTCGTATTTCGTGTGGCTACTCAATAAGCTCAACAAGCACCACACCCCCCCACCCCTTTTCCACTGCAATCATTCCGTCGCCAATGACACACCCTAAGACTGGTTTGTTTGCCATTCCATTTCTCCCGACCTACTCACCCAGATCAGAGTTATAATTACTTTTCCTTAAAACCAGCACGCTGCCCTTTAATCCACCGGAAATTAGAGCCCCCAAAGCTCACGTCAGCTTGGTCCCCACCGAAAGCCACACAAAAACCGTACAGTCACCCAAGACCACATGCGACACAAGCCCGACGAGAACGACCATTAAACTGTGCAGTTGATGCTTTTATTGCCGCCGTGCCCCTGTTCGCGTCAGGTGGCAGTTTTTCATTTTAAATTCGCCATCAGACCACGCCCATTACTGATCGTAAAACCTGAGCTGGTCGTCGGTTCACTCAACAGACGTCTCATCCACCCAACCGTTGCGAATTCCTCGCCAAACTCGGCCTCTTTTCCGCCTAATTTGAAATTCCATTAACACCTCGTGATCTATGCGCAAACTTTTTGGCCCAAATACGCGTCGCTGACGTCTGCCGGCCGTGCACAAGCTGCAGCCATCATCATCGGCTGAATAAATCAGCGGCGCGGCGTGCAAAACAAGCGCCATGACACGAGAGAGCGCAGCGCTGGTCTGCGCCCGATACCGTATCCCGTCGCTAGGGCGTCCATGCCCGGCACCGAGCCACCGAAGAGGTGTACAGTAGCAGCACACAGCAACGACGACGGTCGTGTCGTATGCTCTTCAGCATGTTAATGGCGGGACCCGAAAGCAAACCGTGCTCCGTTGACGGTCCGTCCCCGGGTCCTACAGCCAGCCCCTGTCCCCTGTCAACTTCAAAGAGCACGCATTTGCATGGGCCAGTGTCGGGCGGCGAGCTGCGATCACCAAGCAGCAGCCAAGCGGATGGATATGTGTACAAATTCTCCGTACTCTGCTATCAATGATCGTCGCGATCGATCCTCGATCCGGCGAGCATCCACTGCAGTGGGCAATGTCAGAGAGGGGCCGCCCGGGCCACCAACAAACGTGCATTTCTTTCGCAGGCAATTGTCTATCGATCGTTGGTAACCCAAAAGGTTAACTGTACATTCGTTTAAGTTTCCGAACACGGGACGGCCATGTCCAGCACAAGGATACGACGACGGCATCTGTTGTCGGACGAGGATCATTATGCAAAACGACGATTTTGCTGATTTTTGCGCTGCGATCGGGCGAGGGGAGGCGATGGAAGGCGAAGGGAGGCGTCCTATCTCTCTCTCGCCGCTAGCCACCCGGAGGGGTCAAGAACCGAGGGCATGCAGAACCGCAGAGCCGGCGAACACCGCATTAGCAATGCGGAAAATGATTCTGCAGATGAGGTCAAACCGGCGACCAGCACTCTCGTGATCAATTGCGAGAGGATCTTAATTTGTTCGACGTGGCTCCATGGATTCGTAGCGAGCGACGCTCTTCCTTGACGGTGACGGTGGCGGTGGCGGTGTGGAACGGGTCGTCTCGCTGATTTGCATTGCTGCTTTTAGAGCGGCACTGGCACTGGGACAGGGACTTCTGGAAGTGTTGATTCATGGTTTTGGCTTCCAGACGCCTTCGCTTGGCTGTGAAGGGGCCGACTCCGTCTCTCTTCCTTGGTGGCCAGTTAGGCAAAGTTGAAGTTGACAGAGCCGATTGGTGGGTGGTCTGGCTAGTAACCGTCGTGTAAAATTTGAGTTTGTGTCAGAGCCACAACGAGGCGTCTGGTCGTTTGGGTTGATTTTACGAGACGGCTTTCAACGGCCGGATCCGATGGCGAGGATCTTTGCTGGAATGGTTAAGTGGGGAATTAACCTTAAATCTTGAGAGCAAGCGATTGTAGTTGACCTCTTGGGAGGGTGCTCACGGAAGATTGGTGGTCAACGAGGGAAACGGACTTGAGAAGAGGATATTTCTGCGAAAAGCGGGGTCAGGAATTTTCTATGACATCTTTAGAAGATCCCTCGTATAAGAGGATGACTACAACGGTGTTCAGCGATCACCACAAAAGCACCATCAGCTTCATAGCAACCGGCAAATACTTTCTTATGTGTTCCTACAGCTAGATTACTCCAGAGCCGACATCCTGGTCAAGTAGTGCAGACTCATTGGTAAACATGGTGCCCATCTGTTGAGTCCCGGAAGTAGTGCAGACTCATTGGTAAACATGGTGCCCATCTGTTGAGTCCCGGGACATGCTGGGCCACGGAATCGAAGAAGGACACGCCACCGGAGGAAGGCTCTGACTAGACATCGGTGCTCCACAGTTATTGACGCCCTTCCACAGACTGCCATTTGAAGGTGGAGACGTTTCCCGTCGTCTCCGGTCAACCTGCTCTTTATTCCAGTTCCAGATATGGGCTGACCTGCCAGGTTGTTGCTTATGTTCTTCAACAGGTGTCTTGGTCTCCGGTCTGTCCTCTGTTTTTTTAGGGATTGTAAGAATATTCTTCTTCGGGAACATGCCAAATGGCGATTTCTTCTTTTCGGCCATACAGGCCTCATTGTCGTATTGCCGCTATAGACAGAGCGATTATCGAAATCCGAAAGAAGATCAATACTGACCGTCCTGCAATCGAAAGTACCCCCCCTTGAAGAATCCGTTCCCGGAAATTCCATCTTTGATGCTGTAGTCCGTCGAATCTGTTTTTGTATTGTCGTCATTGTTGTTTGTTACTTTTTGAATTTGACTCTTTTCCGAAAGCTTCATTGGATGCCACGATGAAACCGGTGAACACATCACAATGGGTCCAACTGGACCTAAGTGAGATTTATCACTCCCCACTCACTTAAACCATATAAACCATAGCATAGCCGATTCCTCCTTGACGACGGCCCATCTACGACAGGCGCTGGCCAGGCTTCTTTGTAGAAGTTCGTTAGCGGTTGAACTACCCGCCAACCATCCAGTCTTTGGCACAGTTTGCACAAAATCCTCACAACCAACCACTAAAATTGGACTCAGATATATGGATCGCTTACTGAGCTCCTTCACCATGACAAGGTGAGCGGTCATCAATGGCCCCATAGTTCGACGCCAGACGCACAGTTTTCGAGTTACGGTCGATTTTACAAAACGAAGTGCTTTCTGGACAGTTTATTCGAAAGCTCTTCCGACCTTCTACTGGATGCAGGTGTACTGAACAGAATCACGGTCCTTTAAAGGCGAAATGGATTCTAACAGTTGGTCTAAGTGAGTCGCTGCTACTACCTACCCCATTATTTGATGCAATCCACGACAATGCAGAACAAGCTCCAGTCCATAGACCATTTAGCTTATTCCAAACAGTGACATTTCCCTTATCGAACGGAATATTGAACGTGAACAGGTTTGATTCGTGGGACTACAGCTTTTTTCTTCTGATCGGTTCGGCCATATGCTCGTACATGAAGGCAAAGGCATACAGAAACGATGTGTGAACAGAATTCTCTTCAATTCACGACACTCACTCTAGTGCTCTAAGCATTGTAAGCGTTTTCTTTCTTTTTTTGTAAGCTTGATCAAACGGGTCATATATGCAATCTTGGGCGACAGCTCTATAAGGGCTATAGCATCAAGGGGTACACCACAAGGCGGAATTATCTCTCCACTCCTTTGGGTATGTCATTAATGCAGTTCTGGACGAGCTCAAATATCCGGGAACCAAGGCAATCGCCTACAGCGACGACTTACGAAAAATAGTCCAAATGGCAAATTTCTCCCGGCAATTAATGGAGCTAGTACAAAACGCAGTGAGAACCCTACTCAGATTGGCGAAATCATGTGGTGTTCCAACAAAGGGTAATTCCACATTTCAGATTAGCAGCCATTGAGGGCACATCTCTTGCGCTGACTTACTTACTTACTTAAGGTGGCGCTACAGTCCGGGGTGGACCTGGGCCTCAACCAACAAGCGTCTCCAGCCAGCTCGATCTTTAGCTAGCTGTCTCCAGTTTCGCACGCATAGTTGGTTGAGGTCCCTTTCCACTTGCGTGCGCTACCTGAGTCGCGGTCTTCCTCTACTGCGCCGTCCCTCGGGGGTGGATTCGAAGACTTTTCGGGCCGGAGTATTGGTTTCCATCCGCTCTACATGACCTAGTCATCTCAGTCTTTGGATCTTCACTCTTCTGGCTAAGTCGATGTCGCTGAACAGCCCGTATAGTTCGTCATTATATCTCCTCCTCCACTCACCGTCTATGCAGACGGGACCGAAAATCACACGAAGAATTTTCCTCTCGAAGCAACCAAGGGCAGCTTCATCCGCTTTTGACAAAGTCCATGCCTCCGCGCCATATAGCAGGACTGGGACGATTAAGGTCTTGTAGAGCGTTGTCTTGGTTGTTCGAGAGAGGGCTTTGTTTACCAGTTGCTTTCTTAGCCCAAAGAAGCAGCGATTGGCAAGGGTTATTCTTCGTTTGATTTCAGCGCTGGTGTCATTGTCTGAGTTTATAGCGGTGCCTAGCTAGACAAAGTTTTTGACTACCTCAAAGTTATATCTGTCTGCTGTGACGTTCTGACCGAGACGTCGGTGTTGGGTGTCCTTTCTCGTTGACAGCATATACTTGGTCTTACCCTCGTTTACCGCTAAACCCATCTTCGCGGCCTCCGTTGCAATACCCACAAAAGCGCCATTGACATCACGCTGCGTTCTTCCAATAATGTCAATATCGTCGGCATATGCGAGTAGTTGGACGGACTTCTGAAAGATTGTTCCTCTGGTGTTGGCGTTCGAGTTTTGAACAATTCTTTCAAGAACGATGTTGAAAAAGTCGCATGACAGCGCTTCGCCTTGTCTGAATCCTTTTTTGACATCAAAGGTCTCGGTTAGGTCTTTACCGACCTTGATGGAGCAGCGTGCATTATCCATCGTCATCCTACACAAACGGACGAGTTTGGTAGGGATGCCAAAACTAGACATTGCTCTGTATAGCTCGTCTCTATAGATGCTATCATACGCGGCCTTAAAATCGATGAAAAGGTGGTGGGTATCGATTTGTTGCTCCTGGGTTTTCTCCAAAATCTGCCGTAGTGTGAATATTTGGTCGATGGTGGATTTTCCTGTCCTAAAGCCACACTGGTATGGACCGACCAGGTTGTTGACGAATGGCTTTAGGCGTTCACACAGTATGGCAGATAAGATTTTATATGCGATACTTAGGAGACTGATGCCTCTGTAGTTGGCGCAGTTCAAAGGGTCTCCTTTTTTATGGATCGGGCAAACAATGCTGAGGTTCCATTCATCGGGCATGTTTTCCTCCGACCATATTTTACAGATGAGTTGGTGCATGCTCCTTACCAAATCATCGCCTGCGGCTTTAAAAAGCTCGGCGGGTAGGCCGTCAGCTCCCGCAGCCTTGTTGGATTTCAGTTTAGATATGGCAATCCTCACTTCATCCGGGTCGGGTGGACGGAATTGTTGATCTTCGTCGTCCCTTTCATTGGGGTTGAATGGTTCGTTCTGCCTGACAGCGGGATTTGGTTCTTCGTCGCCGTTATACAGTCTGCAGAAATGGTTTTTCCATATCCTCAGCATCGACTGTGACTCTACTACGATGATCCCTTGATCATCCTTACAGGCTTCGGTTCGGACTTTATAACCTTGACTGGTTAACTTTACCCTTTGGTAAAACTTCCTCACCTCATTCCTGCAGTAATATCCCTCTTGCGCTGACTGGCTGTGCGAAATACTTAGAAATAATGCTAGACATGAAACTAAACTGGAAGCTCAATTTCAGTGAAACAGTCAACAAAGCGTCCTCTGTTCTAAGCGGATGGACAAGCTCCTGCCCATAGCCCAATCAACTCTCGGCGGTAAGCGACAACTGAGTGATTTCCATTTTGGACACGGACAATGCGCAGCAGATTCCACGCCAGTGTGTCCCCATCTACATTTCATGCAATCAAAGCTGTGACAGACAGGAAATGATATTGTTCTACGTAAATTACGAACGGCTGAATGGACAGATTTCTGCCACATAAAGAAGACGCCGCTTATTCGGCAACGAGTCTATACTATTCTAGAACCATGACTAGCACTCGAAACCAGTAAAGAAAATTGGACTTGTTAAAAAGGCTTTCTACTTAGCTGTAATTCGACTGTAACAAAGACTGACTGACGGGAATGACATTTTTTTTTTCTTTCCGTCGGTGGGTGGAATTCTTCAACAAGACTCGATGGCGAACGATCGACCATAGAAGTGTGAGATTTTTACTCACCTCCCTTTAAATATTATGTTCGACTACAACTAAGTGAAGCATTTATCCAGTAGTTTGTATTTCTTGATTTTGATACGTTTGACAGGTAACTCTCCAATGAATGTTCCTGCTAACACCGCAACCATGGGCGGATGTAGGCTATCGCACGAGATCAAGGGGTTTAGTCCTTTGAAGTCGGTGCAAGACGGTAGTTTCCACAAGGATCGAATAAACTGCAGAGTTTGTATGCTCTTCCAGGCGGCGCTTATGTTTATAAGCGATAGTTAGATTTCTAGATGTCTGTGGATATCGTCGTTTCTGATTCTGACTATGGTGCATTAACAATAGTTCTAAGCACCTTGTTCCGAAAACTCTGTATTATAGTCATATTGCTTGCTTTGGTACCACCCCAAAGTTGTATGCCATACGTCCAAACTGGTTTTAGGATTTGCTTGTATACAAGCAATTTGTTGTCAATACTTAGCTTGGAGTGCTTACCAATAAGCCGGTACATATCTTTGTATTTTTTGTCAAGTTCTGCACGTTTCTTTTTAACGTGTTCTTTCCACTTGAGTTTTACGTCAAGAGTCATCCCTAGATATTTCGTGTCATTACCGAAAGGTATTTGGACACGATTTAGAAAGACTGGCAAGTTATCAACGTGCATATAAGTAAAATTGATATGAACAGATTTGCCTTCGTTAGGGACAATCCGCCAGAAGCTCATCCATTCGTGTATCTGATCCAGTGCGCGTTGTAATTGTGATGTAGACTCTCGTACCGTTTTGGCTGTTACCAAAATGGCGTTGTCGTCAGCAAATGTGCCTAGTTCTTCTTGTGGTAAATCACTCGTATACAGCAGGTATAGCAGAGGGCCATGAACACTCCCTTGCGGTACACCAGCATTTACATTTTTAAAGGCAGAATATTCATTTCCGTGTTTTACTCGGAAGAGTCTATCAGAGAGATAGTTCGCTAGAATACTAAAAAAGATCAGTCAGTACAATTCATGTAATCCCTTTAACACATAGCTCGCTTATCGCAATGGAGATATAGGTAAGAGGTGGTCGGGTGGTTCCTTACTCCAATTTGGGGTAATGAGAGAGACTACTAGGAAAAATATGGAAAAAATGGCAGATGCCTCTTCTGCGGCGTTGTGTCTCTGATGGTTGATGAATTTGAGCTGTGGTGACGTGTGACGTGTGATACGTGTTATCCTCCCGTTCAGTCTGCACCTTCGAGTAAAATGGACGAGTGCGGTCTTGAGGAAGGTGACATCAATTGCATACGTTCCACTGTCTGACATCACTTTTGACAGAGATCCCTTGTGCCAGACACCTCCAATTTCGTGGGTTCTGCTGACTGAGGTCACTATTTCAGTTGGGCACACCACCGGTAGGCGAGGTCTTATTATATTGTCGATGACTCGAAGAATGGCAATATCTGCTCACTTTGGAGGAAGTCTATAGCTAGACTCACCGTGGAGTGTAAGGCTAGAGCAGTTCATGTATTTAAAGTTTTGAACAACTACTCTCGTTCCACTCACTATCCCGGTTTGTCTATAGCCGGAAACCGCACTGGTACATGTTAATGGTGGAAATCCGACTGCCGTCCAGTCTATAGATCGTATTCTATCGAACTAATTCGTTGCATTCTTCTTGAAAAACAAGAGTTATCCACCCGAAAAGACATGGCTGACGTCAGAGTGTGAACAATTCAATTCTTGTTTTCTCACTGAAAACTGTTCAGAAATCCATAGAAATTGATGAAATCTTTGATCAGACAATGGAATCTATCATCTTAAAGCATTTCCACGCAAAAATTCATGCATTTTGGGATGCATGCTTTCGCCGGAAAAAATGCCGTGGATTGTGAAATGAATTAAGTCGACTTTCTTGGCGGCGAGCGTGCAAATTTTGGAAAACGGGCGTTTTTTCGAAAATTCCTTGGCTTTTTGAAGAAAAATTGTGTGAAATGATATGAATACTGAGAGGATAGGAAATTTCGATCACAAATTTGAGAACAATCGGCGGGAAAACGCCAGTCTGTTGGCAGTGGTTTCCCTGTTTTGGATCATCCTTGGGATCAACAGCCTTCTGTTTGGGTCGGCTGGCCTCAATGGGTGCCCTTAGGGGTGGGAACTCAATGAAAGCCGGCTATTCGGCGGAAGGATTCCTCTTTGAAGCCGCAGCACTAGGCTTGACGTCGGCTGTCTTCGGGCCTGATCTGCAGAGACTCTTGTGATTTAGGTTTTCCTTGACCGACCACGTATAGCTGGCTTCATGGCGTCGTGCTATTGTTGTTTGACAAGTCATCATGGAAGGGAACCATGATCAGTTGAAATACGAAAAGCTCGGCGTTCTGTGGAGATGCAATATTTTGCGTGCACTTCCGACAAAATTTGATGTCCATCATTGACCTTCCGAGTCCGTGATTGCCTTTATCATCTGCATGATACGCGACCCAATAGATCACATTCAACTCGTAGTCAGCGGAAAATTGCGACGACCCTACCGACGAGTGGAAGCCAACATTTCCACGAGCCTATACCGCTCTGGACCCACGACTACCTGAATCTTCAACTAAATGTGAACGACGCAAAATCACCCCAAAACAGCTTACGTAAGCAAACCGTACCTCATTGCCGGTAGACAAAGCATCCAATTCCGTAATCAAACAGTTGCCCCAAGACCAGCTCTTCCATCAGGCTATCCAATTGAGATTAATGTTTTATTTGAATACAAACAAAGCAACAAACAGCAGCATTCTTGGCTGATATTCTGTTACCACAAGCCCCCGGGCTCTGGGAAAGGGAACTCATTTCTCAAACATCGTTCTCACTAATTGCTGGCTTGGATCGGACACTAATGGCTGCCAGTGAGCCGGAGAGTGTCTTGTTATCGCAGTAATTGATGGTCGATTGTGAAGAATTATGTTAAATCTTCGCTGTTTGCCAATTGCTTTTCTTCATAAGTCATTTCCAGCGTTTATGCTTCACGATCACCGAATGAGAACTGTCGAGATCATTGCTCATCCAAGTGACTACTGAACGAAGTTGTGGAGCTTACGGCAGGCGAGCCTTAAGGGTGGTTTATGAAGAACGTGCGTAGACTTAATCGAACGAAAAGTGGCTTGAAGCATCGACAATTTGAGGCTACGGTCCTTGGTGAACCTCGGTGCCTGGCTAGTTGTCTCCAGTTACACGCACACACACGTCCTTATTCAGACACATGCGTCCTCCTGCCTTGTGTCTTCGACCTGTACGTTGTTACGGACGTCAGCAGGAGGACGCAATTCGAAGCGGATGCGCCGAAGTTATGATGCCACCAGTTCTAAAGGCAAGCACGGGAAATGCCTCGGCAAACGGCAACCCATTGAGTGGCGAGTCGAAAGGAACCGATAGAAAGAGGATGCAGCCGCATATTTTCTATTGCATCGTCGAGGTATTGATGGGAGGCCTCACATAGAAGTGAGCATCTATGGGCTAGGACTTCTAGATTCTGCTGCTACCGGTTTCATCTTGGCATGTCTGGGAACCCCTCAAGGTGTGGTGGCAAATGGCGACCAGTTGGGTGGTTCTGGGAAGCGTTCAGGTTCCGGGTGGTGGTACTGCTGTTTAAAGGGGCCTAACCTTCCTAACTCTGCTGGACTTAAAGAACACGAACACGGGAAGCTTGTACAATTGAAACGAGTTCAGTGACTGTCCTAACAACGGTCGCGGATGAAGCCCTCAGGCAGTTGGGTGAGAAATTTGGCTGCACCACCCTCGTTGAACATGTCGTTGGGACTAACTGCGAGGCAATTAAACTGAGGTGTACTCTCATGTAATGACCATAAACTGTCTTTCTCTAAATGTAACTAACACCTCTCTCAGATGGCAAATGCAACACGGATGTACTCAACGCACTCGTACGCCTCCATCGCTGCCATTTATGACCAAAAATCCTGGATAGTCCATCAGAATGCCCCGAGCACCTCGCGTTGACCTATAATCTGCCACAAACCACTGCCCAACCAATTAACATCCCCCCACCCACTCACTGAAGATCACTAAACCCACATTGGCAAGCTGCGGCACTCGAAATTAATGTCCCGCATCGGCCGGGTCAAAGTATCCGTGAAACATGCCCCTTACATCATTCGGACACTTTAACCGGCCCATCCATAAGGTCTGTCAAAACATTGTTATCGCCAAGCGAGCATCGCGCTTCCACCTAATCGAGCACGGCTCAAAGTGGGTCACGAGCAATAAAGTTCGCATTAATCATAGATCGCGTGCGGAGAAGCGAGGCAGGAAATATTCAATTTCTCCTCATTATCCCCAAATGATTATGACTGCTGGCCGCACACCCAGCACGCTGAGCAAACTCGTTGCAAACTCGAACGCAGGAAATCGCTTGCGGAATTCCGAACCGAAGTGACCGTCGATGGCGGCCTCCAGCCCCCCACGCACGCAGTCAATCGATCTGCACCCAGGAAGCTGCGGGGTTAACCACCAGCGGACCCAGCCAGCCGGCAACAGGTATATCGTATGCCCGTGTCCCGAAATGCGAAATTCGAAATGCCAAGCGTCGCCGGGGAGGCTCGCAGCCAGACGCGCAACGGTAATCCTATATGCTAATGACAGCGGCCTGTGTGCGCGGCGCACACCACTGCAGGTGGAAATGGAAAATCTGCGCAATCTAGGTGAACACCTTTGCGAACATCTTTTTATTGGATCTGAGGCCGCGCTGCGCCGGTGACGAACGGCCGACGAGCCAAATTGAAATGCATTTGACGGCCGGGCCGTCAGTGGGTCAGTAGTTGCGGTTGCTGGCTGTGGTCTATCGGCGACGTTGTCTAATGTGCTCCGAGTGGCTGGCTGGCTGTGGTGTGCGCCGCGCGTTGAACTTCATTGATTTGCGTGTCAATCCGCCGGTGACTTTGAGTAATGGTTGTGGGTTTGTGTGCCCCATGGATGGATGTGTGCCTGTTGCCGTGATGATGGGCGGTTAATTGCTCGTTGATTGGAGTGGCGTTCTTTATAACGGACATCGGCCGCAGTCGAAGGAGTCTCGAAGTCATTAAAATTACATCGCTGATCGTCTGTCATTTTGTCAGAGGGAGGGCCGAAAGATGATTGAGAACGTCTTGTTAGAAAATCACCGGGGTTGTTGAAGTGTGTCGGCAGCAGCAGGTACCATTGCGTACGAAGTTCGAAGTTCGGCTGTGCTTGGGGGAGGAGTCAGTTCGAAGGAGAAGCTGCCCATTGCCTTCAATCCGCTGGTCTCATCTTGCTGAGATTTTTCCTCGATATTTCGTCTTTAAATTAGAAAATAATATTCACTCGTTCAAAGCGCCCAGACGGATGTTTGTCTATCTCACGAGACAATGACGCTTTCGAGCGTTGTCGTCAGCTTATGAAAGCTTCTTAATGATTGGCAGAACGGTTTCCGCAGGAGTCATCGGGTGATTTGAGGGTGGGCTTGACATCAAACACTTGTGTATAAAAGGCGTGGGGATAGTGGCGATGAATCTCTCCTTTCACAAATTCCAAAATTACCTTTCGAACCGTTCAGATAACTCAAATAAACGCTTGTATTCCGCAGTGCTCTGTTTTGTCTCCGCCACTCTTCATCATCTCCTGTTTGCTTTTTTAATCTAATTCCCTTCCTCTGCTGATGACAGTGCTCTCAGGTTTTCTGATTTGATTCCAGGACTACAATGTCCTTCGGTCGTGGAGTTGGACCGGCAACGCATGTTAGGCCGATCTTGACAGAATAATAAAATGGAGTAAACACTATGGAGTGGGATTCAATGCTTGACCATGACCACTCTGCGCCCACTAGATTGAAACTCACTCAATATCGATTCGTTTGAGAAACGAAGCACTGTGTCTTCGTTGTCTTTCCATGCTCGGTTGAGATAGCCAACCGGATGCTCGAAGTGCCATTAGTTCACCCAGAATCCTGCGTTCGGACGCTCAGGTAATTTTAGGGACACATTTTTGCTGCTGCTCTTCCCAGCCTACTATTAACGACTCACTACAATCCACAGATATTTAAGACCACAAACCTATTCCCTCTCTTCCTATTTCAACGGCCAGTGCTATGCCATGACTCCTACCAATTAAGTGCATTCGTAATATCCTCTGCGGGCGCCATTATGAAGGATCCTTCATTAAGCGCTTCCTATTTTTAAATTTAAATAAAACAAAGTGTGTGGTATATATCATCAAACTCTGTTACTCGTTTGAAAGTCCTATCGATGCCGTTCAAAGGTCAAATGTCCGCCGTAGCTTCCCTGGGTGGCGCGCATCCGAAACGGCAAATTTTCCATGACTCTGACGCAGAAATGCGGCTATATTTGACCAATGGCATGGGTTATGTTGGCTTTGAGGACCGCTGTGGTTTATGGCTTATTCACATGGACCTGCGACTTCAGAAAACCGCACAAGTCTAACGGGGTCAAATCGCACGATCAAGGTGCCAGTTCATATGACCTCCACGTGAGATGACCATGTCCTAGAATCGCTCGTGCAAAATTTCCAATCTGGCGTATTGCCGTCCTGTTGAAGCCACCACCACTTTCTATCATCCTGACCAGACCAAAATAAGTTGGCCTATAGAACTAGCTGGTGGTGATAATGGCCTGGCCAACGGCCATGGATCTCGGATCAGAGAAATATGGACCGCCACGCCAAAATCCACACCAAACAGTGATTGGACAGGGATCTCATGCAGATTGGTGTCGTCCAAAATTCTGGCTTCAGGCTTTAAGAAAGGCAGGAAATCGTGAGGGTAGCCTTGTTACTGACCCGCAGGGAATAGTGGATGCAGCACCTCCAACAACTGCTTAATGGGCCTGACTAGGAGAGAGTGATAGGGAATCAGGAAATCCCAACTCCAGTCGATGATGTAGTCCTCCCACCTGGCTTTGAAGAAGTCGGCACAGCCATTAAAAGGCTGAAGAACAACAAAGCCGCAGGCTCCGATGGCTTACCATCAGAGCACTTAAAGGCCGGTGGCGATGTTCTGGTGGGGAGCACGCACCAGATCATCTGTAAAATTTGGGAAGACGAAAGCATGCCCGAGGACTGGAATATCAGCTCCATATGCCCCATCCACAAAAAAGGCGATCTTACCTCTTGCAACAACTATAGAGGTATATCCCTGCTCAACGTCGCCTACAAGATCCTGTCCAGCGTACTGTGTGTGAACGTCTAAAGCCGTTTTACACCGCACTAATCGGCACGTACCAGTGCGGCTTCCGGCCCGGCAAATCGACTGTAGATCAAATCCTCACACTAAGACAAATCCTGGAGAAGACCAGTGAGTTTCAAATCGATACGCACCACCTTTTCATCGATTTGAAAGCCGCATACGACAGCATTCATCGCAAGGAGCTATTCGATGCGATGGCCGAATTCGGGATCCCGGTACAACTGAACCGGTTGTGTCGCACGACGCTAACATATACGCGATGCACCGTGCCGCTCGGCTGAAGGATCTCCGAGCCATTTGAAACCTGCACTGGATTTCGGCACGGAGATGCGCTGTCGTGTGACTTCTTCAATCTGGTACTGGAGAAGATAGTGCGGAGGGCAGCTGTAAACACGGTAGACACTATCTTCTACAAGTCGGTCCAACTGTTGTTGTACGCAGATGACATCGACATCGTCGCGCGTGCTCAACGTGCCGTAGTGGAGGCTTTTACGGCGATTGAAGAACAGGTGAAACGAACTGGTCTCAAGGTCAATGAGGACAAAACAAAATATATGCTGTCGACCAAAAAACGTTCCGTCACACACCACCTTGGACAAAGCTTCACGAGCAACAGCTACAATTTCGAGGTAGTAAAGGAGTTTGTCTACCTCGGGCCAAACGTGAACTCCACAAACCACATCACAGTGGAGATCCGTCGTAAAACCGCAAGAATTGGCAACCGGTGCTACTTCGGTTTGTCGAAACAACTGGGCTCAAAACTCCTGACTCGAAGGACCAAAAGCATGCTCTACAAAACTCTTATTTAGCCAGTCCTGCTCTATGGAGCCAAAAGCTGGACGCTAAGCGAAACTGCAGAGCTGATTCTTGATACCTTTCGGATATATGGTCTCGTCTGCGAGGAAGGTGAATGGAGGAGAAGACATAACCGCGAACTCTACGAGCTGTACCAGGATGTGGATGTAGTTCGGAAGGCAAAAATCCGTCGACTGCACTGGCTCGGCCACATCGAGCGCATGGACAACAATGCTCCAGCAAAGAGGGTCTTTGAATCCGAGCCTACTGAAGAAGGAGAGGAAGAACGAATCTCCGGTATAAAGACCAAGTAATCGCGGATGCAAGACAGCTTGGTCTTGATGACTGGGAGCAGCGTGCACAGGACCGTCAGCGATGGAAGGCAGCAATTGCTCAGGCTCGGACCCTCCATGGGTCGCCGGCCTGATAACAGCAACAACATAGCCGAATAACCTATACTCTAATCCACAACACAAGCAATCTGTACGTCAAGTTTTACTCAAATACATGCAGCTGTTAAAGCGATAGCATACACTCACACGGACTAGATTGAGGTTTGATCAGTCCTGGACATAGTAGTGCCATCATTTCCTTCCGACCCGTCTTCAGACTGTTCGTAGGTTAGGTTCAAGTAGTTGGCGGATATATGGAGTCACAAATAGATCCATTGTTTCCGATCTCATCTTCGATCAACCTGTGAACACTCGCAGAGGACTTGTCGCATCTCGAACGAAGGGGAGGATATGTGGAGATCGGTGTCTCTAGGTATAGATCGGAACGTGTTAAAGAAGGTAGAGTGTCTTTCCATGTTTGCAGTGAAGCCAATTTTATCCTTGTGCTGACCTCCATCCTGTCTGGTATTCTTTGCACACGATCAAGGCGGTTACACTTTATATCCTTTTCAAGCGATGTCCATAAAGGGCCTACTATACGAGTTCATTATCACGAGGTTAGAAGTCGAATGTGTTTCAATATGCTCTTGACAACTTCCGATCCAGAAGGCATTAGAAGTACGCTTTAAATCAATTTCAATTCAAATTGAACTCCTTGAATTTGCATTGTGACGTTTTCCTTGAAATGCTAGTTTTCTGCGTAAATTAAACGTCACGGGACCGACCCATCCAAGTCATGTGTGGTGTAACAAAGCATCCAATCTTCTTGCAATCAGATTCAAAAATCCACTCATCCTCCTGGGTCCCATGTCTCATTACATCCAGTCGCCCCCATGTAACAAAGACTGGAATCGACGCACAGTCTCACACCAATTCACTTTCAGATTGAAGAATCCTTACCCACTGCTTGCATGACTCCGTCAAGAACATCCCCTCATTCACACCTCCTTTCAAGCATAAATAACTCATGAGTCCCAAAGCCCTCCCCGAAACCAGACCCCATTATGAGGGCTCGTAAATTCAAGGCACGGACGACGCAGAGGGTGTCAACACACGCACAGCACTAAATTCGCGCGCCTGACGCACGGAATCAATAAAAATATCGATCAAATGGGCTCGCGTTACAAGGCGTCGCGGCTGGACCAGTTGTCAGAGGCGGCATAGCTCCTGGCCAGGCCACACACGCAATCTTGGCGACGACGCCCGGAACACATAAATCGGTAGCAGAAAAGGGCTTGGCCACCTCACACCGGTCACCACCAACAGGGGACCATAATTGCTGCGCACCGATGGACCGAGGGACCAGGGACTCCAACGCCTCTTGGGTGCTCCACTAATTCTGGCAGCGTCCCCGATGCGCTGGTGCTGTTGCATCCAGGTGCATGCTAATGAATTGATTGTGCTCCTCACAATCGCATGCACGATCACCTTCGTGAGGTGGTCTTAAGGGGAGCACCACGAAACTGAGAGGACAGTGGCCGGCCGAGAGGGCTTCGTTTGGCGATTTGACGGCGCGCTCGTCTTCGGAAAGTGCGTGCGGTGTGGCTGGCGTGAGTGGGGACACGACGGACTCTTCTAGTTCTGATGGATGATGAGGGTCCATGGAGCGGATATCGAAACCCATCATCAGCTAATTATTGCGTGTCATTGTGAGTCTTTCGACTGAGACCTGTGGCCAATTGGAGGAGTTGGGGAGATGCACGTCTCCGGCGGCGGCACATCTGAAACGCTGCTAGATGCTGCGGTGTATGGTTGGGCTGAGGTTTTTAATCACCACCAATGCAAAATGCTGTCTACCTGGATATGGTCTCTTTTGAGAACGAAATCCACACTTCCGGGCGAGGCAGTGATGGCGGGGAAAGCCAATTAAATATGTGCCCCAAATTCGGCGAGAGTAACCCGATGCCGCATTGAACCAGGTTTACACTAGCTGCGGATGCAAAAGCAATGCGACATCCTCAGAAGCGAATGAACAGTCAAAGCCGTGAGTCTAATTGAGAGAAAATGCGTGCTACAATCGTGCTCCAAAAACACGTTGAAGGCAGTTTCGGGGAATGCTCAAACATAGCCCATCGTCCACAAAATCGAGTGCTTTCCTGTTTCTTAAGTTCAACTTTTTGTTCAGCGATGCACACAGGAGAGGAAATGAAGGAGAAGATGACTTTCGCACGAGTATTATCCGCATCAAGACGCACAAATGGTTTGAAAAGCTAATAGGACGAGCTGAACTGAACTGAACTGTAGCACCTCACGAACATCTTTGAAACAGTACGAACCAATGATTCCATCAGACCATAGACCGCACCAAAGAGTATATTTTCCGGGGTGCATTGGCAGCTGTGGGATTGGACGAATAAGACTTTAAACATTTCAAAAAATATTCACTGAGTCCCAAATTTAAGACTATTATACATATGTTGACATCATTAGTACAACTCCTACAATTGTTATAAGAAAATGTAGGCGAAATTAAAAAAAAAGCAATTACATCAAAAGAAATTTAAGAAGCACCCTGTGCAGAACTAAAGCTTTTGACTATTCAGTCAACGACATCTGTTAACAAAACTAATAATGTTCGGACCATCTGATCAGGTTATTGACCCGAATATCGCTTTGCTATAAATACAAGCAGAATGCAGTTTTAGCTAACACCGTCTGTCAAACAAGTGTTTTATTTTTTTGCGCCCACCTCCACCCGCTCCCTACAAAAATAATCCTAGTGTGCTCTGTACTTTCAGAGCAGTGTAGTGTAATGACAACTAACATACTATCCAAGATTTGGACTGTCCCTATCTTGGATAGTATGGCCCAAGTCTTAGCAGAAGCAAATGAAAAAGTGTTTCACCACCAGTTCAAGAGATGGAACTTTGCAGAATAATTTCGTTGAACTCAACTTTAGCCAAGATAATTCTGTACGACGAGATTTTGGTATGAAGCCATGTCAAAAAAGCATTGACAACGCGAACGCTCTTTCCCAAGGACTGCGAGAATATTTAAACTGATGTGGAACAGGCAATCAAAGCAAACAACACGTTTAATATAAAGGCCGATTTTTTAAGTTTTTAAAAAAAAAATGCATAAAATTCAGAAAAATGCATGAATCTTTATTTAAATCGATAGTACGGTTCATATAATTTAATGTTTGAAGATTATTTCATGCAAATGTTCACCTTGACTGCGCCTCAAATGGCCCATCCGCTTAGTCCAATATTGGCATACTCTTTCCAACATTTCGGCCGGTATCTCACGAATAAATGCTTCAATGTTGTCTTCCAATGCGTCACTTGAAGCGGGCTTGTCCGTATAGACATGAGCTTTAACATAGCCCCGCAAAAAATAGTCTAAAGGCGTTAAATCGCACGATCTAGGCGGCCAATTGACCGGTCCCGAATGTGAAATGAAATGTTCACCGAACTCGCGCCTCAATAAGTCCACTGTTGCGCGTGCTGTGTGGCATGTGGCACCGTGTTGTTTAAACCACATGTCATGCAATTCAAACTCTAGCATTTTGGGCAAAAAAAAGTTGGATATCATCTCACGGTAGCGCTCACCATTCACAGTTACGCTACGATTCGCATCATCTTTGAAGAAGTACGGTCCAATGATGCCACCAGCCCATAAGCCGCACCAAACTGTGACTTTTTCTGGATGCATTGGTAGCTCTTGCAATGCTTCTGGCTGATATTCACTCCAAAATCGACAACTCTGCTTATATACGTACCGATTGAGCCAAAAATGAGCTGACCATAAAATGGAAGAAGCGCGCGATGAACTTTCTTAACAGAGCACGCATTTTTATAATAAAATTCAATAATTTGCAAGCGTTGTTCGTTTGTAAGACGATTCATGGTTAAATTATAGACCAAACTGAAGATGTTTGACAGTGAAACAAAACACGAAACGTGGTCAGCTGTTTAAACCAGTGTTGCCAAAAAGATAATAGCTAAAAAATCATCCTTTACAAACAATCAAAACAGCAGGCGTTGGAAATAACTTGGATACTGGCATTAATACCTACCGCTCAAATTTCAATGACAATTCGAGTGAGAGGCGAATTACTCAAGCTATATTACATATGTATCTGCCCCACCAGGAAGACGTTCTGGTATGATGCAGCCAAAAAATAAAAAAACACCTTTTGGAAAAAAAAATATTTGTATCTTGGGACCCCTATGGACAGAACTATCTTTTTTTATCGCCTGTTTGCTCATCTCTCTATTTAATGTACATATATACATGTGTATGTACTATAGAATAATTTCATCCAAATTCCAATTCAATTAATTTCATCCAGCCCATCAAAAGTTCAAAACGCCAACATACGAGGGGCGTTCAATATATTCTCGGTATCGGGGTGAATCTGTGGTTGTATATATAAATTTATCAAGTAATACTATTATTTTAGTGCATTCATGTAAAATTTCATATAAATGTGATTATTAATTCGCGTTTTATCTCTAGTGAAACAGAATCATAATGGCAACTGAGACGATGATGGTGATGCTCAATCATCGCGCTGTAATTAAATTTCTCACTAAGCAAGGAAAAAGTCAAAAAACTATTCATGGAGAGATGGTGGCTGTTTACCAGGTTTCCGCACCTTCATTATCAACTGTGCAAATGTGGTCAAGTGAGTTCAAGAGAGGCAGAGAGAGCATTGAAGACGACCCCCGCTCCGACGCCAAGGCTACTGCTTGTACGGGAGAAAGCATCAAAGAAGTCGAACAACTTTTTCTTGAGGATGCCCGAATAAAGGTGAAAATGATGGCAGAGATCACCAAGCTTTCAATTGGTACCATTCACACGATTCTTCATGACCATCTTAACCTTTCAAAGGTCAGTGCAAGGTGGGTGCCACGAATGCTCACAGCGCCTCAAAAAAAAGTGAGAATCGCATGTTGTAGAGATCTTTTGGAGATGTGTAGTGGACGGTGTTATGGATCGAATTGTTACTGGTGACGAAACATGGGTCCACCACTATGACCCTGAAAGCAAACAAGAGTCCATGCAGTGGCATAAAAAACGAACAGACCCCCCGAAGAAGTTCAAAGTCACTCCGTCTGCCGGGAAGCTCATCGTCACAGTTTTTTGGGACTCAAAGGGAATCTTGCTCATTGAGTAAAAAAAAAAAAGGTGAAACCATCAATGCCACATCCTACGCTTCCACTTTGCATAATTTGCGGAAGGAAATTAAAAAGAAAAGACGGGGTAAACTCGCAGCGGGTGTGTTGCTTCTTCATGACAACTCTCCTGTTCACACGGCGCGAGTTTCCAAGGCTGCTGCGAGAGATTGAAATCCTAGTGATTATTTCCTCTTTCCGGATTTGAAAAAATGTCTTCGTGGAAAAAGATTTTCGGATGATGAAGAACTCAAGTCGCCAATAAATGGGTATTTTGCAGAGAAAGAGGAAATTTATTTTTTTGAGGGTTTAAAAAAGCTTATCTCAAGATTTAACAAATGCATTGATGTTAGGGGAGATTATATTGAAAAATAAAAACAATTTAAATTGAATTCGCATTTTCCTTCATATCGATACCGAGAATATATTGAACGCCGCTCGTAAGCACATATGGTCGATAACATTACAATATTTCCCAGAACTATAGCTAACATTGAAATCCAATTAGAGAGACCAAAACCTTCGTTTGTAAGATAGAAAGGTAAAATTAAGTGATCAAAAATACATAAAAGCGATTCCCTGAAATGCTTTTATTTTGCAAAAACAAAAAACTATAGATATTTTGTAAAAGGTGAAAACAAACTATAATCTAACTTATCGCAAAACCAGCAGGATTTATTTCAATTTATTTCAAATCAAAGCAGGGGTTCTCCTATCATTTTGGGTGTAATAATCAAACTTAGGCTAGGCCTCGACCTAGGACTCAGTTGAGTGCTGTACCCTCGGCTCAGATACGACTGTCATCGCGATGTTTCTCCCAAGCACACACATCACCGAGATGACACACCCCACTCCACTCCAAATCAAGGTCGCCATCACCTTTCCATCGACAAAGCCAGTCCAAGTACCGTTCGGCAGCTAATGCCACAGCAGGTTATGGGAATTCCAATCGGGTTCAGTTACACGACATGTCAGCGGTTCGACGAGCCGGTGAAATCGTTCCGCACACAAAATTGACACGAGCCACGGCCATGCCACAGCACCGAACTTTCCACGCCGTTTATGAAAGAATTTCTCAAAAAGCGCTTTCCTCCTCCGAATCCAATTATCCGCCAGAGCTTAGTGTCGTTCCCCGGGGAGCAGATTAATTCGTTCGTTCGCGCCGGAATCCACTCCCGTAATCAGGCGAACTTAAGATTACATTAATTAAGAGCGATGCGTGTGAGAGGAGGGGGGTGGGTGGGAGAGAATAGGGGGGGGGGGGGAACGGAATGAAATGAAAATCAAAAGAAATCATTTCGTATCTGGATCTTCCGCTGTGCAGCAGGTGCGTACGATTGCGTGCCGCGGCGGCATCGGTGACCCACATATCCAGCGAAGACCGAAGACGAGGCGAGATGCTCTAAGTCCAGTGTCTGTGCTCTATCGAACGGAAGAACGGAGATCTTGCGTTCAGATAGTGGCGCGCCGAATTGAAGCGTTCATGGTGCGATCGGCGATCGCTGGAGCGGCTAAATTCCACGTGAAATATGCTGTAACTGAGTGTAGATGGAATGATTCTTGATTACTTCATCTCGTTTGGCCGGCCACGCACCCACCGAAGTGCGACGCTCTGGTGAGCATCAGATGGCTGTGGTGTCGTCGTATAAATGTGGATGTCGTTTGTCTCGATTAATGGGCGCGAACTGTTCGAGGGACATTTACCTTCTAGGTTAGGACGGCAGTGGTTAGAGGCGTCTTCTTTTTGAAGCGAATCTGTCACACTTGCTGTTGAAATTGAGGGAGATGAAGCCTGGCTGGGTTAGGTGCAAGCACCATAAGAGCCGCGGCATCAAAGGGTGGTCCCATCCCATCCATTCCCACGCCGGCCCTGGCATGCCATTTAAAACTAACAGAAATCAATCAAAATCGCATAACTCTCATCGGCAGTTCTTCAAACATAAAGCCCTGCATCGGCAACATCCGTTTTCAATCAGCGACTCGCGTGATTCATGCGCCGAAGCATAAAATGCAAAGGAGCTACCGTTTAATTACCAATAACCGAGTCTCCCTGGCCGCGGCCGGTGCGATAGGTGCGGCTCCTCAGCCCTGTGTTCTTCTAAGCCAATTAGGGCCGCACTAAAATGCCGAAATTAACATAATTCGAGTGATAATTCGCCCTTTGGGGCATTCATCGAAGAAAGGCACTGCCACTGCAGATGGCCGTGAATTGGTTTCCCTAATGAGACGCTTCGTGCTGGTAACTGCTGGTGATTCGATGCTGAAAGTGGTCATTTAAGGTAATTGCATCGAGGTATTGGTCGATTCAATTTGCCGGTAGATGCGTCCGACTTTAATGCGATGTGATGAGCGTTTTTACGCCGATAATCCTAGATGTGATGCGGCTGGCAAAGGATATGCTTTTACGATCGATAAATGTGGCTGGCAATTATTCAAAACGATTCTAAGTACATCCATAAAGTGCCCCAAGTGGGAGGCTAAGCGATGTGAACTGTTGTATTACAAGGGTAATCAAATGAGAAGCTGATTGCTATGCGTTGAGGGTCTTCCGCTGAGCGCCTCGTTGTGTATGTTGGTTGCTGTGCAGTATTCCAGTCAATTTCATCCAACTCATTTTCGGGACCAGGCAGCGGTTCTATCGTCGAGGTATCAACGGAAGCATGAGAACGCTTCATTTGTTTGCCGCATCAAATGCTTACGAAGCTTAATGTGCGCATAGTGGACAGAACAGGTTGGTCAACAGTTGGTGAGCCACTGCGGCCTACCTACCCACCTACCGTGCTTATCTTAGATGCTGACCGCAAGGTTGCTCGTCTAGGTCAAAGTCGCACGTACGGTTGTTCATTCAAACGTCAGCTCCATTTGCCAATTATCACATGCAACTCCAATCTGAGATCTTGAACATTTACGATTGCGCTTCGGTGAGAGATTGCTTCCCAGTCGCACACCTTTTGCAGGGACGGACCAACAAAAGAGTAGATGGGAACCCCATTCTGGCCAATATGACCTCATTGACGACGACTGTGAAATGTAACGACTGAAATTCATTGAACTGAAATTCACCAAACTTGGTCGTCTCAAGTCGTTGCTCACATAATGTGGCACAAACCCCATCGTGTGACGCTACAGTCGCTACAGTGATGTCCCTTGTCTTGCCAATCCATCGCAAAGAGGCCTAATACTCAGCATATTGGCAGTAATCACACCAGATCGCCAGAAATCTCACCAGCTCATATTTCGGCCAGGAGCCTTACTTCCAGCCCGACCCAAGAGTTCCGGCCTTTTTGATGGCTGCCTGACAACGCTGGCAACGTGCTGCGATTACTTGTGCTGGCGACGTCGAAGAGAGAGTTTCTGGAAGACTCGATTCATTGCGGGTGTGAAATCGAATACAATTGGTTCCTCGGGAGGTCCTGAAAGACTTCCTGACGTCGCGTTGTCGCAATGCATACAAAATCGTACTTTGTCCAGCGTTCGAGCTGTTTTTCGTAGCAGAATAAACGACAGGGGTCTCTTAGGCTTCCAGGGAAAGACGAAAATTGTACGTGAATTCTGACGTCAAATCCGACGAGAGAAAACCAAGTTGGTGTGCGAAACCGCTCAAACCCAGCATCAGTCCGTGCAAAGCTGAAGAAGCGTGTTGACTCAACCAACCAGGTTCATCCCGGACTATATAGACAAGCGTTTGGAAGACCTCTTCATTCAAAATTTTCTGATCCCGAGTGCTGCGCGGGATCTCGGCACCGTCGGACTCTTGGGAGAGCCTTTTCAGTTTTTAGCACATCTTGGTTATTAATATGGGTGGCGCTACAGCCCGTAGAGGGCCAGGGCCTAGCTTCTCAGCAACCACTGGTGTTGTGCGTGCTATTGTTCTATCACGAGTGGAAGGGGCCTACAGTTTTTTGCCGACTCCGAACGGCCAAGTTTGAGAAGCTTTTCCTAGACTCTTTGACCATTGTCAGTGACTCGAAAGAGGGGGGCCGTGAAAAGTATTTCTTGTCGTACCAGGAATCGAACCTAGACAGGTAGGTTCAAGAGCATAGGAGTCGGCGCACATACCCATAACGCCACGGGCCACCACATCTTGGTTATCACGCCGTTTCAATATAAATGAGTTTCATCGCAAAGAGAAAACCGTGGTTTCGAGGTGGATTTGGTCTATAGGTTTTTTTTTTTATTGAGGTCTCTCTTCAAAGAGTTCCCTTAATTGTCAGCTGTATCTGTAAGTTGGGTGAAGACCAGATAAAGATCAGGAGCAATCATATCAATCATTTCCAAGTAGTTTCAAAGCACAACGCGTCTCATTAGACTCGAGCGTATGAGGTTCACACTCAATCTCAAATGAGAATCACCGTCTAATCAGACAGCAGATCTGCATTTTGATCACTGCCCTTTTGATGTGTCGCCAATGCAACAACTTTTGTTGAAGCTGCTGAGACGAGGGAGATGAGTGACTGCTGTCCACCTCTGGGACAGATCCACATCCGAAGTCAAAATCGAGTGTAAGACAGTCTCTAAATTTATTGAGATCACCCTCTACTCAAGCTTCGTTCGCCAGAATGAGTTGCTATGCCGTTGACCGAGTTTTTAGATCGTCCCTCCAGCATTTATGCCTTTGGGCGAAGCCTCATCAGATGGAATAAGACGTGATTAAACAAAAGGCGACTGATTTAACAAAGTGCACTGTAATGGACAAAGAAGGGAAACACTTCGGCATGCAGAATGCAGACTGACAAGATATCTAAACGTGTTGTGCTCGCTGAAACCCTGTGGTAAGAACTCGCTTACTTATGAACCATGCGACCACTGGAAGGTGTGAACCTGAGCTATGGCTGCCTATCCATCGTGAACCGTCATTTTTTCAGGTTCGCCAGACCAAGCAGTCTTATGTCTGCCACGACTTGGACTTTATACTGACATTATGTTTTTCTTTCCTCCTCGAACCAGAAGGCTTGGATTCGAAGATCCTTTTAGTTGGAGAATTGGTGTCCATGTGATGAAGCCGGGCCAGTGCAGTCGACGTACTTTTGCCTTCCAGACTACACCCACATGTAGATAGCGCTCGTAGACTTCACGGTTTACCTCGAGTTACCAATGAGTGTTGCACTACACTCAACCTACGCTGCAGTTCTTAGAACAACTAACAGCGAGACAGCCTCTCTTTCTTCTCAACTTGCCTGGGGGTGACTCTGGATCGCACTCCCGGGAAGTAATCCACTCTCAACTGCATCCTGGCAAGACACATTCACTTGATCTCAAAAAAAAAAAAGCCACCCAATAGCAAGAACACAGAGGATTCCCACCAACTAGCAAAGACGTCTTTCGGACTACATCCACATCGTGATCGAGCTCGTATAGTTGGTTCCTCCAGTCACCTTCAACGCGTACAGGACCACATGTGCGACTTTTAATTGTTCTTCCGAATGGGCCAAAAATCATCTCTGCTGCTTTCGTATATGGTTCAGCCTTCGGTTTAATACAGCAGGACTGGCAAAAGAGTCTCGTCGGTCATGAGTTTGGCCCCTTGGAGTTAGGCGTAGCACCAGTTGCCAAAGTCGATTCTACGTCGGCTCTCCACTAGGCTCTCGTGTTTGGGGCTCAAATTTGCCCCGAGGTAGACAAACTCCTTCGCTACCACGACCTTGAAGCTGTCGAACTTGGCGTTATGTCCTAGGTGGCGTGTGATGGAACGATTCTTGACGACAGCGGCCTGATCAACTATGACACTAGACCGCTTCGCCCAAAAGGTATCCACCGCGGCATTTTCTGAATTGGCTACAAAGTCCATGTTATCGTAACCGAACGGTTGGACTCAAGCCGGAGAGTTTCGTGCGATGGACAGCATTCATCGTATCGTAAGTGGTTTTAAAATATCAATAAAGAGACTGTACGTAATACGTATCCCCCTTCGTCGAGAGGGGAAGGCTCGGTATACACTGGTATGATGGACATGAACTTAGAGGCTTCGTTGAGCAGGGATATGACTTTATAGTGCTTTGCAGGAGGTATGATCGCCTTTTCTGTGGATTAGCCATGTGGAGCTGTCATCGGACATCGCCAAAATTGCTTGCCTATCAGAGGAATATAGATGGCCAACACACGTCTTCTGACAAGTTTTTTTTTCAAATCACAAGCAGTACTTACAAGCAACATACGACAGGACGCAAAGAGAAAACGAAAGGCAGAAAATCGTGTGGATCGCAGAAGCCTGGCCTATCAAAGACTTTCAAAGACAAAAATACGTTGATGGCTTAACCTTGATGATACTCGTATTTCCTTCTTTGAAGCCAGGCGTAGACTCAGGGAAGTGGCAATAATGGCATTCTCAGTCAGTGGAGGTAAGTAATCGAATGTTTATCGAAATGTCCTTAGTCGCTGCGTCATTATGTACACTGTGATTCCTAGCCATCGCACATCGTCTGTATATAAGCGACATTTAAACCAAGCGCGTATACACCAAATGGGACAAAACAACAGAATGCACCTTCTTGTCGCATTGTGTCTCTATGTTTAGTCCCTTCACCTAAGAAGGCTGTGTGGACAAGTCCACTAGTCCACTGGCCACATGGACCACCGGACGCTGCTGATTCCATTATTGCGAGATCCTGGCACACTCACTTGATTTTTGCCAGGTAGCTGTCAGTCGACCAGAATAAACCAGATAAGGCCATGTTTTCAATTGCAGCACACAAATTGCTGTAAACACAAATTCGTACGACATCACGTTTAATTTCGGCGGTTTTAAGGGCGCCGCAATCATATTCGCCCGTTAGGCCATAATTTCCAACGTCCGTTCGATTCTACCAAACGCAGTTAGTGCTTAATAAGATGATTGATGACGAATAAAAATTCGAAAGCTCCTCCGAATGCAAATCCACTTCTCGTTTAATGGCATAACCAGTCCTGACGACCACTCTTCCACTTCCCCGAAGTGGAAACAGTCGAACAGCCAGTGGAAGCGGAGGCAGAACGATTTCGACTGCGAAAGGACACTGCCACGAGCGCCATTCCAGTTTTGACGAGTTCGAGGAAGAAACCTCAGAGTACCGCGCGGCTGCCACAAACCTGCTGCGAACGCGTCCCCTCGTTTGTTCGAATTAGCATGTCCACTCGTCGAGAGGAAGACATCAAACCGAGTGCCCCAGCCACAGCCACAGACCCGGAGAGCGATTTGAAGAAAGCAACAACATAAGAGAACGAGTTCTCCAATTCAATGCATTTGCGGCCGTGTATAATTTGGCTTCTCTCGTTTATTGCCTCTCTGATTGCGTTCGCGTTGGACAGGCGGTCGGACGGATGGACGGACGGATGAACGGACGAGACGGAAGCAGACAAAAGCGGACCTCAAATGATCAGACTTCGGAGCTAATTTCATTGAAATTCGATTAATCACCGGGGCTGCCACCACAACCGCCGCCGACGCCGCTCTGCCATCCAACCAGTCAGCGAGCATTAGCCATCCGACCACTGGCCCGGTCGTGGCAAGCTTCAATCTGTTCAATTTTGTGTGTTAATGATAAAAATTCCCCGAATCCACAGCGCACAGCTGCTTTTATGACTTTCTAATGAAATCAAGTGCACGCTGCGGTGCGGTGTGGTGCGGCGCGGCTGCCCAGAAGTAGAACAATGCATCAAATGGGATTCCCAGAGCCACGTCTTGGCTTTAATTACCAAACATTAACATTCCTTATCCCCTTCAAGTGAAGCGGATGAACACGAGCGATACCGGCTGCCCCCCAAAGTTCATGGGATGATCCCGAACGGCCGACGGAACACGACCGTGTTTGGTTGCTCTGCTCCTGATGCTGCGACTGTGGCACTGCATCGAGGCGAGCTAATGAGATTTGCGAGGCTTTGCAGGCACTTAATCCGGGAGCTGGCTGCTGGATGATGGCAAGACAAAAGGTACCCTTAATCGCGAGATCCATTACGGCAGCGCATTCCTAGTATCGACTGGCTATTGTTCGTTAATTAATTTCACATCCAGATGGTTGCCCCCCTCCACCGTCGAGGAGTTCAGACAAATTGCAACAAAATAATTTTGTTTACTCTCTAATAACGTACCTGCACCGGGCATGTGGGCAATGTGTAGCTGCAAAGATAACCGCGGCGAGTGCAATAAATTTTTATCCATATACGGCCGGCTTTGCAAACGCGATTCATGTTCAGATACAAGTACTAATGTAAGTTGCTGTGTTATGTGGTGGCTGTTTTTTTTTTCTTTTTCTGTTTCTGTATTTGTTCCTGCAATATTCTAACGGTTACAGCCGGAGTAAGATGGCAAGTTGGCTGGTCCGTGTGCAGATGGTGCGCTCTGCGCACACAGTTGGCATCCAGTTAGACCAGCAGCAGTGGTAAGTGGCGGGTTTTTGAGTTCGATTACCAGGCTGCACAGGTAATTGATATCGAATTGCATTCGCGTATGAATACAGAAGCCGAACACAGTGGTGGTGGGATGTTTGCAGTCACATGTGGTCGTTAAGGTGACGTGGCTTGTAAGGGCAGACGAAACGCTGGAAAGTCCATCAAAAATCGGGGAATCTGGAATCGGGAACGTCTGTCGCAATTCACAAATGACTTCAGAAAGTCTACAGGATGCAAGGGAATTTGAGAAAAATCCCCGAAAGATCTCCGAGACACAGCGAGTGGTCAAACTGCTGCATACAGGGGACGTCACAGATGCCTGTGGCGCAGAGCAGCTGGCTGTCAATTTCAGTTCAAAAATAAAGGCAAACAACAGCGTTCTGGATAAGATCACGTGAAACTCACACGTGATGACAGTGACGTGATTGATCAAATACAGTGAACCTTCTATAAAGCGTCAAAAAGTCAGCAAGTCAATGATGTCTTATCTCTCTTCCGCAGTTACCAGTCAGCCAACTTCAGCACCGAGATCAAACACACAATAGCCGATGTTTTCTTGGGCTCCCGAGGTTATGGAGTTATAGAACCGTCTCTCGAAGCATCTATCAACCATACTGTCAAGCCAATGTAGCCACGAAGACAACGCCAAAGGGGTTGGTCGTAGTTAAGGCGGCGGAAGGACACTAACTTCGTGTTCAGAACTGAAGGCAGTTAGGAAGATATTGTGACTGGCTGGAAAAAGCCATATCCTTGAGGCTAGGTACACCTTGGAAACGAAATAGAAGAGGAAAGTGGATTGGGATCGACAATATTGTACTGACTGTGAATGGAGAACCGAACCAAGGCCTGGTCAGTACAGTGGCACGGGTGACATCTTTCCTCTCTTCTCCTTTTTTTCGCACAACCACCGATCGTTCCAACTGGCAAGTAGATTGATCAAACTGCGGCCAGTGCCAGACCAATTCTTGTGATCCCCATCTGTGGATAAACTAACATCGATCCGAAGCGTTTCACTGCTGTCTTCCACAGCAATCTCGTTGGAACAACTCCGACAAGATGATACACCACGAGTTGGAGCATGATCCTTAAGATTTAACAGATCCTCGCCCAGTTTACGGAAGACCTCTGAAACAAGTGAAAGTGAATCATACACACCCAGCCTCAACGATCAAAGAAACGGATCAGAACAAACCTGAGCACGTTCACATCACAAGGGCACTGTATGAAGGGTGGTATTCCTCAATGCTTCGTTGTTGGTCCCCTGCTCTGCTTTCTACCCACAGTCAGCCGTCTTTCTAAGTGAACCCATTTATCCGGCAACCCATTCGACGTCTGGACAGTCGCTTCGTGCGCAGAATAAACGTCAAAATACACATACCTTCCCACACCACTGTCAGAATTTCATACACCGCCCTCTGATCAACCATCGCAATCAAACATATTCACCTCGCCGAAGTCCTTTCGACCTCAATGAGACCTCTCAGCCGGAGACTAAACGACGAAAAACCCCGAAGAAGGTGGGCACCTTCTGAGGGCATTTTGAAAAGACCAGAAGCAAACTGACAGCACAAAAGAGCGACGCTTAACTGATAGATTCCTGGCGGCCGCTGCCGGGTTGCGCGCACACGAATGAACGAATGAACAAGACGAATGCCCAAGGAAGCAGACAGCATGTTAACCGGCCCAGGAGACAGCTTGATTGGTCATTGAAAGGCAATCATAGATATTTTGCCGGAGCCCCAGACTCGGACCAAATGACTGACAGATGATGAGCATGATTAAATGCGTACGTGTGGGTTGGAACGCGGCCCATTTGCATTCGGATGCGGATGCAGGGGGCATTCGTCAATTCAGTTGTCAAATAAATTCCGATGATCGGTGGCAGTTTGCATGTCCAGCAGATCGCTGGGTGGATACGCGAAACAGGCACCTGACAGGGTCTGGTTCCTTGTTGCTGGTCGAAGGAAAAAGGCAGAAATATTATGCAACAATGTACGAAAGCGGAGGGGCGATTGCGATGGCGACGGCGCTGTCGACCGTCGACTGGCGACCGGCGAATGGGTGCAGCGGGCGAGTGGTTCTTAATGAGAATGAGGCGAGGAGTGACTTCTGAATGCGGTAATTAGGGAGGACTTTCGTTTCTGTTCTCCGTTAAATGTGACAGCCGACAACAAAGTTGCAGATTTTGTGATATGCCATCGTTCGAATGCTTGTGGAACCTAACACGTCGCACAACACAGTAATTTAATTCCCTGGTGTATAGATTTGCCCGCCTAATGGTCAACAAGAGGCAGGGAGGAGCTAGAATATTGAATACAATGCCTTCGGTTTTTCATTCTGCTTCTAATTTCAGTTTGAAGAACAATCCTGACGTGCTCTTAGCAACTATCTACATTTTCACCGTCTCCAAGGAAGTAGCAAACATTTGCGTAGTCATCAGCCAGAAAGATCGCGTAAAACCTGAATAGTCATGCACCTAGTCTTGTTTCAATGAATCAGGGCCGTGTTGGAAAGTCGTTCTGTCGCTTCCTCTTGTGGAGGAGCGTCGGTTTTTGCAGCCAGACAACACTTGAGGCACTCGTCCAACCTACTGGACTCCAGCACTGCCACATGCTGCTCCGACGTACTGCAATGACTTGCCAGACACAACAATGTGGAGCTCGGCTGGGACTAGACAAGGAAAAATTACGATGTCCCTAATCAATGACGCCTGTAGGCCATATTCCACCGCACCAGTGTGAATTTCAATCCATTAAGACGACTAGATCCGACTAGACTCGATCAAATATTCCCACTTTCCACCTGTGTCGCACCATGTTACAGCATACACGGTGCACCACGCATTTCGGTTCTAGGACTTCTGAGACGTTTGAAACTTTCACCGGATTTCGGCGACTGGCAGCTAGAAGCACTACCAATCAGTCCAACAGTTGAGCTACGATAAAATCGAGATTGCCGCGCGTTCCCAATGTCTCGTGGTGGACGTTTTTAGGGAGAAACAGTCAAGTCTCACAGTTCATCGGGAAAAGACGGCTGTCGCCAAGAATCGTTCCATCACACACCACCTAGGACAAAACGTCACGTTCGACAGCTTCAAGTCCGTGGTAGCGAAGGAGTTTGTCTACCTCGGTGTAAAATTTGAGTCCCAAAAACGACATCCTAGTGGAGATCCGGCGTAGAGCACCCGGTAATACCCCTGACTCGATGGATCACACTCATGATCGAAGAAACTCTTTTGCCAGGCCTGCTATATAGAGCCGAAGGCAACAGAGCTGATTCTTGGCCCATTCGGAACAACAATTCAAAGTCGGCTATGTGGTCCTGCAGGCGTTAAAGGTGACTGGAGGGACCAACTATACGAGCTCTATCACGATGTGGATGTAGTCCGAAAGACAAAATTCAATCGACTACACTGTCTCAGCCGCATCTAGCTCCTGGACACCCATGTTCTTGCTAAGAAGATGCTTGAACCGACTACCGTCTCATTTTCTCATTTCCGCGTCGATTTTCTTCAAATTTTCGATGCAAACTTCGAAATTCCTCTCCCCTAACTCCAATCCACCCAAATTCAAAATCACTTCTTTCGAAATTTACCTTCTCGCAGCAGAAAAGTCGACTCGGTTCATTTCACAATTCACCGCATTTCTTCGGCGAAATCGTGCATTTTCTCGATTTTGCAATAAAACTTCGATTTTCGAGTGGAAACGCATTTAAATGATGGCCTAAACTATCCCATCAGTGATTTCCTCGATTTCGTGTGATTTCCCAGCAGTTCTCATTTAAAAATCGCGCATTTAAAGTCGAATTTTGACACTGACGTCATTAACTGGCATTAGATGGGGTAAGTGTCTTTGCTAGATTACGGAATGTGTCTTGCGAGGATGGAGTTGAGAGTAGATTACTTCGCGAGAATAGGATCCAGAGTCACTGCGCGATGGTGGACATGGCGATAATAGATAATCGCAAATGTGGTGTCAGGCAACTAACCACTTACCTTAAACCTTGATTGCCTTCGTTTCGCCCGCAGACACTCAAGAACGACGACAGCGATGTCATCAATGTTCCGGCGACGAACAGCTTCAGACAACTGAAGACAGGTTGCAGGCAATGGCGATGCAATGGTTGCACTTGGCATCGCATGATATTCTGAACGCCATTCCATCAAACTAGGCTTAGCTACTACGCAGGCAGAATAAGAACAGACACAAGAAAGGGAAATGCTCCAACTACCATCGCTAGCAACTAGTCGTCACATTGGAGGAGTCTTTCGTTGACTGTTCAATATCAGCCAAGTCATCACTGGTGGTTATAGAGCCACTTTTCTTGACATCAACACGAGGTAGTTTTATCTTTAGGATTTTCAGTGGCCCAGGTTCCAGCATAGAGTTGTAGAGAGCTGGCTGCGTGCGAGGACCTAAAGCTCTTCGTTGCAGTATGCGACACGATTTGTTTCAATGACCGCTTGATTGTCAATGGGAATGGCAATACCGCTTCCTTGACTGCCAGGACTTCCGCTTGGAAAACACTGCCATAGTCAAGGACTCTGAAGGAGTAGTGCCGGCTTAGCATTTCGGAGAAAATGTGCCTCTTAGCATCTTCGACATACTCTGTATACACGAGGATGGTCGAATTAGTAGTCCACTCCTCCCCGGTTGGGAAGCAGCACCCGAAGGGTATTTCGAGGCCAAGGAATACATCAACTTTGTTGAATCAGACACGAAAAGACGACTTATTGCATCTGACGAGGCACCTTCCACAAGTGTAGAGGCTGGAGCAAGGAACGTAGAAATTGTCAACAGCATAGCTCGACGAGCTATCACAGGCCCAGCAGCTCCTCCCAGCGAATGAAGCTTGAATGGAGGGTGAACTCAGAACATTTTCTGTTGACATCGGATGTAGATGCAAGTGCCGGCTGCTGTCCAAAGCAGCCACAGTCATCTTTCTCGTCTTAGCAGCTTCAATAAAAGTTATTGCACGGGCGACTCATCGAAAGGGCAAGTATGTCGAGTCTACCGAACAACCATCTGCTTTCTGATTAGACAATCACAGTCAGTTGAGGTTGAGTGTCGGCGTAATTTACTCTGTAATGAGGCACGTCGTGCTTTGTAACCACTTGGAAATGATTCCTGATCTTCATCTGGTCTTCATGAAGCGGTCGTGATACGTCTGACAACTTTATCGGTTTTGAATGGAAGAAGGTACCTTAATCAAGAACCGAGCCATATCCTCGGTCTCCGAACAAATAATCGGCGAAATTCACTTTCAATCTGTTCCTAAATCAACCAAAGTGAGCCTATAAGGCCAAGTTCACTCGACATATGTACATCATGAACCAGAAATATTAGCTGTTTGAATGGCTGGGTGTTTTTGGAGCTCTATCTGCTAAGCGACTGCTCGAATTTGTATGAAACTTGGTGGAAAAAATTCCTCACAACTCAATTCCAACACTTTGTCGAGGTGGATGATGTTCCAAACTACTAGCTTTGCTTATGAAAGACCACAAAATCGATGCTGGACAGTCGTCACAGTCATTGCCTCCACTCAGGGCAGTTGATAAATTGATGAACCACATGTAGATGCAGCCAAGAACGAATAGAAATATAAATCAAATTTCCAGTCAACTTTGCGCGATGAAATCCTCCTCGGACCGAATGGTTCATCGTCCTCCGACTCCCCATAGACTTCAACACGTGCAAAGTCATCTATCACGACGGCACCCGTCATTACGGCAAACCGCAGGTTCAAGGATCTCCCTCGACTAATGCGCAGCACTCCGTGTTATTTGCAATTTTTCACTTCAATAATAACAGGCCAAGACCAGGAGGCAGGATACCGGCCACCACATCTCGCCGTTCAATCACATAAATTACTCACCGGAGCACCGGAACGAGCACGACTGGACTGGAATCTATCAATCAATACGCAATCCCATCCCATTACCGGCCGGTATCAGAGCTGCGCAGCGCGCAAATTCCGCAGCAAAACAAATTCTCTGTGCAAATGAAATTATCACCGGGCCCGCTGGATTCCGCTGGGCTCCTCCGGTCTGTGAGTGGCGCATCGGAGTGGCAAGTCTCTCGCAACAGCTGCCGCATTAAGGGCTATTAGCCGGTCGGCAGTGACAAACTGGCTGCCATGCACCTCGGTTGGCGTCGGAGAGCGAAGCCGGCGGAATGCCATTCCACGCTCGGGCAATTGTTTCGTGCGGTGCAATCAATTTGAAACGACCAAACGTCTGACTGGGCACCGGTCAGTCGGTGGGACGCTGCTGACCTTGCGACGGGGCCTGGGGCCCACCAGCTGCGGCCGTATTGCGAGCGTTATTGTCCATGTGATTACGCCATTACCTCCGCCCGCTGGCTCTCTCTCTCTCTCTATGGCAAGGATGTCGCTTCGTCACTGCCTTCGCACTCACCTGGGGCGCCTGTAATCCCATTTGTCCGCTGCCCGAAGCCTGACTGACGTCGTAGGGTGTTGTCGCTTCGAATTTGCTCCTCTGCTGTGCATCTCACATCATCTCCGCTCCGGCCGTCGCGCGGCTGCCAGCCAAAGACGTGTTAAGTAGCCGCCAATTATTTGTGAGCCTCCTCGGCGAGCGATCGAAGTGCCGCCGATAGTCGGCGTCAACTCGGCTCACCGCGTGTACGGCTGTCTATGCGTTCCTTCGCTCGCCTGTTGCATCCAAGGATTTATGCTGGCTTCGAGGATCAGATGGCCGCTTGAATCACTTCGCTGCACGCGGAGTTTTGTGATCGTTTTGTTGTGGCGTTTTTTTTCCGCCTCGTCTGATTGAAATCTCAACGCGAAGGGATTTTACGAGCGAATGCCTCCAGCGTCGATCGGCTCCGTAATTCGCTTGTTAGCATGTGACCGGCTGCAAATGGGGAATCAAATAGCTGAGCGCGCCGCATTTCATCTCCGCTGAGTGCACCTCGGCATGGGTGCGTCGCAAGAAGTTCAACAGTCCGGACGAGGGAGCTGTCTTCGGATGGAAATTGACGTGAAACTGGTTTCGCATGACCTCTAAGGAATATTTCAGTGTCATGGACGAGGGCGAAGCCACCTCGGATGGCAGTTGATGCGAAGGTGTGCTTGGACGTGGTTTGGAGACCTTGTGGGAGATGGCTGCTGAATGGTTGATGAAAGGATCAGAGTGACTTGTGTTTTGGGGGAAGGATCAAGATCACCGAGGGGGGTTCATCATGATCAAGGGCAGGGCACTTGCATCTGTGTGAAATCGTGGTCTATTTGAGCGGAAGTGATGGTCTTTCGGGTGGAATGTGGGTAGTCGCAAGATGAGTCAACCAGCAGCCACTTGACTCCCCGGTGGTCGCTAAGAGTACAGCAGAATAACGATACTTTCAGTGTTTCTGGGAAGCATATCACAGCGAACGTCGTTGGACAAGTGCCAACATCATCAGACTCAACTGCCAGATATAGCATCCTTAAATGGCTTGTCACAATCAGTCGTTGTGGCCCTAAGAGTGGTACAAATCATGGTTGTTGCTAGCGCTTCTTGGACTCTCTTGAGCCTCTGTTGCTGAAATCTTTCAAAGCTCTGCGATTCAATTGATTCTTGGACAGCTTCCGTTGCCACATGGATCTTTCGGCCCCCTAGTGGAGAGGGCCTTGCCTTAGCAGAGTTCTTGGTTTCCCTGGACAAGATCGGCACTTGGTCCGGTCCCTTCAAGTGCAAACTCATGCGAAGGCATGATGTAACTACGAAAAATCTATCCAGTGGCAATGAAGAACGTCAACAACGTCCAGCAAACGCGAAATGCTTTACTCCCTTTCTCGGACAAGCTTCCAAGAGTCTACCAAGTTCCGAGGTTCGAGCCTGTCTGGCTCTCTTTTGAACGCAACCCCTCTCAATCGCTCTGTTCCTAGATCAAAATGGTTTCTTGGGGAGGAGTTGTCTGATCCTACCGGTAGCGCCTCTGTTGTCCGACCGCTTTCTGCCGACAATCCTTATCCGCTCATTGGGAAAGGTACCAAAAGACGTAATTGTAGCTCGTCCTCACCTTACACCATTGAGTGCCATCGGACTAATGTAAATTGACTGGCGACATGACCACGTTTGGAAGGGACGTGGACGAATTCCAGAGATACCTCGAGAAAATAGAGAGAATTCAGACTTCCTTCATATTGACTTCCAAACACCTTCGTGACTGCTGTCTTCTTGAAGTTAAGGTCCAACAGCAGTGGAACTCGTAACTGCCGACTGACTCAAGGTTTGGTTCTCCCGGGACTCAGCCCTTCTTTTGATGAAGGTCTGCAGCTTTTACCTCTTGACTCTAGTCTGTCGGCGCTCGACTCATTGCCATGAAAGAGGATTGTACTGATTCTCGACTTGTGGCCTTAGCCTCCATCGCCCTGGGATGTGGTTTTTTTGATTGCTGACCTTTGCAACTTGGTACTTGCTTATTTTCTTTAAGTGCCAGTAGTCAAGGCACAGCACGCCCCGATGGTAATAGGGACAAAAAGTGAGAGGTACCTCTTCACTCTTCAGGTTTTAAATGTGTGTGGATTGTTAGGTAGTCAGGGAAGACATTTCATATTCGTGTGGTGCGTTTTAACTAAACTTTGTGCCTGAAAGCAGGCTCGAAGGTGAATTGATGACCGTTTCCGGTGTGTCGACAGTTGCGGATGTATTCATGGAGGCGAGGAATGCAAGTGCCTAGCTCACTTAAGCATCGGTTGTTCAAAAAGCGACGCACAGTGGTCCCGAAGTGGCAAAAGGTACCCAAAGTGACATATTTTTCTCGGCCAAATGGTTTAGATTTTTCGATTCTACAAAAATATTATATGATATGAAATTTTGGTGACTTTTGATGATCCTGACTTATGAAATTTACAAAAAAATACGTATTTTTTAAGCAAATTTGATGTTCCATATTTCTTAAAATTAGGTACTTTCGAACCAAATGTTATATTTGATTTAAAGGACATACATTTGGCCTTCAAACTGCATCAATAGTTTTTTCACATTACCGCCGACTTTTTTAGACCAGGCTTTTAATTAAGGCACCGTTTTGAGTAGGTATTTCAATGTTTGATGGGCTGTAACTAAAATGCACAAGAGTCTCCGATGGGAGCGTATGTTTTTTTATAGCTATCAGTATCTTCTATCGACGGTGCAAAATCTATCGCCGGGTTGAGTCCGAGTCTCCAGGACGAGGCGTTAAAATGAAGCAATGTCGTGCGTTTTTCTGCATTTTCAAACGAGTTCTCTTGCAATGCATGTGTTTTACAAATGCAATGTGAGAGGCCGAGGAAGGTTTTGTTATTGTGAATTAATATACTTTAGATCATAAAATTGTAATCAAACGTAATCAAATTGCTTTTTATCTGTTTTCTTTGCGCGGTCACAAATTGCATGTCCGGTTCACATGTAACAATGACCATCAAAATGGGAAATTAGGGTATTATTGCCGATGAAATTGATTTCTGACTTGGAACTTGGGCTTATAATTACTGACATTTTAGAGATGGGAAGATGAAATTTTGTTTAAGTAGATACTTTAAATATTCCAGTTGAATTTCGGCTTTGGTTGTGAAAATTTAAGGTTTTTGCGATGGCAAGTATTATATTTGAATATAAATTCCTGTGTGATTACTTTTTTGGTGGAAATATTTCCAAATTCGGAAGCTTTTTATCAAAGAGTCACGCAAACTTAACATCGTGCCAAATCTATCCAATAGTTTTTGAAGTGAGAAAAAGGTTTTTATGAAATTTTAAGCAACGGCAAGGTTTAGGAAAGTCGGTAAAAAGATGACCGGTATTATCGAATTCTTAACAGTAGAACATTTCCTCGCTCGTCAACAAATTGATGGTATCATCTGATCCTCGGATTGCGTATTTAAGGCCTAAATCGAAAGCAAAAAGTACTTAATTGCTTAGTCTTTTTATTTTTGAAAAATTGTTTGTTAACAATTCTTGTAAAATGTAATGTATTTATATAAGTACTGATTACAACATTGCCTTAAGCCCCAATTTTGAGTCATTGGCAGTAATAAATTAATTATTTTATTCATTTAAACAAAAAAGTGAGTTTTTTTTTAACTTGAGATTACTCCTGTAACCCTATAGCTACGTCCACGATAAGATCTCGTAGCAGTTGTAATATTCCCAAAATTTCATTAAGATCGGTCAACGGGTTCAAAAGTTACAGATTTATTTCCACCTCTCCCATATATCGGGACCATTGTGCGACGTACTCAAGCGACTTGGATTGATTAAAAAATCGTTTGACTGACAGCAGCAAGCGCAGACATTCGCTGCCGTCTCAAATTCTACGGCTAAAGGTCAGAGTCTAGAGTCTTGGAACGAATAGGACAAGTTGAGAGTACTCCCGTCTTCTCCTGCTGACGGGGGTACTCTCAACTTGTCATTTATAAAAAATGAGAAAGAGTGTCGGGGACAAAACAGAGCCTTGCGGTACACCAGCGTTTTTTGATGGACCTCAGGTAAGTAAGTAGGTCAATGCCACTAATGCACTTAGGGATAGACCTCAGACTTGAATAAGTTTAATTGAACGGTTGGAAGGGTAATTTCGGATCCATAGACGAAGAGAGAAAAGAGCTTGGACTCACACTCTAACAAACTTCGCTTTCTCATATATTGTGCAAAAAATTGGTTCCACTTTTCGCTGAGACATGCTATCAATCGACCTTGTTGTTGTGGAAGTCGCACTGCTGGTCATCAAGAAGCTTCCGCTGACGATTCATCACTGACAGCGCTGAGCTGACTGCGAATTGCGAATTGACTGCGGACAGCCGGGATAAACGAGCGTCTTTGCAAGTAAAGGGTGATTCATCATGAGGTTTAATTAATAATGTAAAATAAAACACATAAATTTAAAAAGTGAACTTAAAATTTGTATTATCGGTTAAAAGAACAATTTTTGGCCACGACTACGTCTGAGGTGGTCAATTCGGAAGTTCCAATTTTGGGTGGCTTGTTCAAGCATAGCGACTGGTATCTCTCGAATAACACTAGTAATGTTGGCTTTCAAAGCGTCAATCGTAGCTGGCTTATTTCTGAAGACCTGGCACTTTACATATCCCCAGAGAAGATAGTCCAAAGGTACCGTAGCAAAAGGTGAAATTAAGTGCTCACCAAAATGATTTCTCAACAAGTCCATTGTTTCAGTCGATGTCTTGATGAATTTTGTACGCTTTTAGGCCGAGATCCTCACGTAAAATACCAAGTTGTCGCATACGTTAATGCAAGCTGCTGAGAACGACGACGAATTGATTCGTCACGGTCTTCGCGTTCAGTCTTAGCTACAGCTACTATAGTCTCTTCACTACGTGCTGGATGTGGTCTAACCGGTCGGGTATCATCCACTAATGTAAACTAGGACACGAATTTGGGAGTGGTGGTTTCAGTAGGTCGATTATGCGCACCGTAAATTCCTTGAATTGCACGAAAAACATTGCTCACCGATCGCTGATTGTCGGTATACAGCTGAACAATTTGGAGACGCTTTTGTGGTGTCAGTCTTTCCATGATGACTTGCCAAGCGATACTGAACAGAAATGGCAAAGCAGTTTGACAGCGGTCACGCGTGATCTGTCAAAAAAAGCCTATTGAAAATCAAACCTGGCGTTCACTTGGCCCGGTTAGTTTGCCTTTCGCTCGCAGGCAGAGTGCGGTCCTCTCTTAGACCGAGGTAGAACCAGATAACTTCTGCTCGAAGAACCATGCTTTGTTGCACTTGTCCGTTTGCAATGTCCTTTCGATTGCCTTGCACGTGCGCCTAGGTTTCTGTATTCTTACTTTCGAAGTATGACACTTCGCGCTCTTGACGTGCAACTCGTAAGTGTTGTTAGCCTCCAGCATGTAATCGAAAACCCCTCTCTTACACCAAGTGCTGAATGGAGGTATGTCCCTTCATCCTCGCCCCCGCTCCACCCATCAAAACGACGACAAAGTAGAAAGCTTCACAGCAAGCCACCATGTCCCAGCGAATTCTAGAGCAAAATTATGACATAACTTCCACACGCGTCAGCACAATAATCCATTATTCAACAGGCGCAACTAATTCCAATCAGCCGCCGGCCTTAAGACACTGACCTACAACAACGGCTTACGCCGCCAGCGTCTTGCGTAGGCCCCAATTGAACATGACACATCGCACCGAATACCTCCTCCTCCTTGCTCGAGATGCATACCAACGGTGGCGGTGCGGCGTCGGCGACGGCGTCTTTTTCTGCTTTATCGCGTGTACCCTCGCATTGTGCTTCTGGAATTGACAACCAGAAACTGGTTTCATTGTCATCGTCATCGTCTCTCCTGGTCATCGGCACTGTGCACGTCGCTACCGATCATGCTCATGCCCGCACTGAGAGACATTGTCGGTGTCCCTGTCCCTGGCCCTGGTCCTCCCCTGACGGCCGCAATGTGATTGCTTTGCGAATCCAGAGGTGAATCAACCATGCGACGGCCAACCACGGTGGCGTTTCGGATGAACGAAGGTCGCCTTGGGAAACTACGAGCACATATCTCAATCCGTCCCCGTTCGTGCCGGTAAATCTGCAAACTGCCGCCGACTCGCCGCGCCTCTCCGGCCAGCTGGCCAATGCTGATGTAATACGATTCTCACCTTCTGCCGGGGGTTTCGCGTCTGACCCGCGCCGGTCGCAGTGAACCTAACTGTGCCCGGGGTGGAGCGTTGACATTCTATGCCGCGAATGTTATGTAATTTGTGCTTAGCTGTAGATGCCAGACAATTGGCGAAATTAGACGCGTTTAAATGCACAAGTGGACGCATAGGTCATGAGCTTCTGTTGCTGCTGTGGCTTCTATTTGCAGTCGCTGCCGAATCGTGGGATATTCTAATAGTCGAGGTGGATGGTCGTAATTTTGCGAACGGTGCTGGGTGTAGGATAACTGTGATAACATGTAAACGGGGCGCCTAATGCTTGGAAGTCAAATGCCAGACAGTGTGGCGCAATATGGTGTCGCAGACGGAACCCACGGTTTGTGCAAGTGGGACAGCTTCGATGTCGGGAAGGAGGACAGTGGCACGTTGGGTGGCTCTTGTAGCCTGGTACGCCATCTGACCACCGATGAACTACTAAAAGACGCAGAGAAAGAGAGATGGAGAGATAGAGATAGACAGAGAAAGAGAGGGAGTGAAAGAGAGAGAGAGAGAGAGAGAGAGAGAGAGAGAGAGAGAGAGAGAGAGAGAGAGAGAGAGAGAGAGAGAGAGATAGAGAGAGAAAGAGAAAGAAATAGAGAGAGAGAGAGAGAGAAATAGAGAGAGAGAGAAATAGAGAGAGAGAAATAGAGAGAGAGAGAGAAATAAAGAGAGAGATAGAGAACGAAATAGAGAGAGAGAATGATAGAGAGAGAGAGAAAGAGAGAAAGAGAGAAAGAGAGAAAGAGGGAAAGAGAGAGATAAATAGAGAGCGGGGAAATTAGAGAGAGAAAGATAGAGGGAGAAAGATAGAGAGATAGAGCGAGAGAGAGACACATAGAGAGATAAAGAGAGAAAGAGAAATAGGGAGAGAAAGAGAAAGAGAAAAAAGAGAGAGCGAGAAAACAAGGAAAACAGGCAAGGGACAATGAACACCGAGACCGGAAGTGTTGCCACGCAAGGATGCCAATCTAAGCATTACCCTTCCTGCGACTACCGAGCTTAGCTTTACCGTGATACAACGCAGCGTCGTTCGACGAACCGCTGGTCAAGATCTCGAAAGTGCCATTTGGTATGACATGTTCCAGCACAACTGGCATATCCACCAGGCCACCCCTGAGATTGGTCTTTGCGAAGAGGTCAGCCACAGCCTAACGTTCCACTCTCGACCAGTCATCCCACAGAAAAGGCCTTCCCTTCCCCTACACACACATTTGGCAAACCAAAGCATATTCCATCAAATAAAATACCACTGCCTTCATTTCAGTTTGGTCGTGTCGTTCCACTCACTCCCAGCTTCTAAGCTTCACACGTCACCACCGAGCCGAAGCGACTTCTCGTTCCGATCGTGCAGCTGCATCGAAATGGAGCACCACCGCACATAACCGCATGTGCTTCCAGATGAATAACAGCATTCCAAGCATCATCGACTGTGCCCTCATTAAATGCTCCCCACAAAGAAACAACCCACTTTCTGGGCCATTTTCTCATTTCTCCGAACCTAAATGCACTCATTGCCGGACCGTGAGATCGATATCAAGGAAGGCAATCATATATTCCTCCAAATGCACGCAATTTGTCTTCAATTTGAAGTGCCGTTTCATCGGATTTCCTCGGACTTTTCAGAGACAGTTGATACTGCCTCCGATGGCAGTGTGTTGATGGAGTAATTAATTGTGGATGGTTGGGCATTTAAACACACACTCCTCATCTCGCTGGACTGTGGACTGTCATTCGACGGGTGAGACCGTTGAAAAGCTGTGAGAAGAGCATGTGTTTTGTTGCTTCTTCGATGTGGAGTCGCACGTTGTCAAGAAAATGAAGCAGAAGTCGGCAAGTCAACGAACATGTTCACCGGAAGATTCTCTCAACTTATATGCGAATAGTGTCTTAACTCAGCTTGATTCGACAAGCGGCAGCAAAACACGTACAAGAAGACCACGAAGCTCTGCAAGAATGCGACGCAATTGTCTATTCCCGGGGTGCATTAGGTGGGCAAGTATGTATGTTCCCCTTGAGAAGTAAACACCAAACGGTAGTGGTTGGCGGCTGTTTTTGATCGCGATTGTGCTGCCATTTGGATCGTTTTGGTGTGATTCTAATTAAATCCTGTTCCCGTTGAACTTGCCTGACCCTGAGGCTGTTGAAATGCCACGCAAAACACTGTACACCATACATACCGACCGATACAAGGGTCGTGCGATAGTGGGGTATAACCAGTGAGTCATGATCTGGTCACTTTAACTGGTCTATACGGTCGATTTGATTAGTTTTCCAGCTGAACTCCTTGTCTAGCATAAGATGCGAATGGCATTGCTCTTTCGAACCTGTTTTCGACTCCGAAACTGTGGGACAACGCAACAGAGGACGGCTGCGCCTGAGACAGCTCAGATGATGACAGTTGGCCAGAGAGAACTGGAGACTGATAGACAGAGATGGCGCAGGTTGGAGACGCCTGGTGGTTGAGGCCCAAGTCCACCCCGGAATGTAGCGCCATACAAAGAAGAAGAAGGATACCATTTCTCTAGTCCTCGCGAACAAACACCATCCCTCAGTGCCGAAAGACCTCATGTTAAATATCCTACCCAAACTGTTAAAGAGCGTGGTTTAGGCATTAATGCCCAGAAAAGTCACACTCATTGATCCCCAGCCAGTCTTGACATCTGTCAGTTTTGCAAATATTTCGGACAAGTATGTTACGTGGAAGGTCTGAGCCTGAGCTACTGATACATCCTATTGTTGACGGTCCAGCCCGACAAAATACTGACAGTTATGTATCTAGACCAAGCTGTCTTACACCTTCGATGACCTGGTCTTTATATTCAATCAGAGTTAATTCTCCAAGACTACCGCTACCCATTTGAATGAAATATTCCACAAATAGTCGTGAAACTACGTACCAACAAGTTGACAGTCAGTGCATCACTATCTCCCCGCTTTCACTTCCAATATGCTCGCCCACCATCCCACGGAGACTCTGGATCGTGTTTTAGCGCAGTAATCTCCTCCCAACTGCATCCTCGAAAGACACATTCACTTGATCTTCAAATCAAAACTCACCCACGTCCAAGAGCACAGAGAATTCCCACCAACTAGCAAAGACACTCACCTCATCCGATGCCAGTCCATGACGTCAGAGTCAAAATTGATCTTTAAATCCGTGGTTTTTTGACTGAAAACTGCTGGGTAGCCACACGAAATCGATGGAATCACTGATGGGATGGTTGAGGCCATGGTCCAAAGGCTTTTCTGCTCGAAAATCGAAGTTTTCTTGAAAAATCGAGAAAATGCACGATTTTGCCCAAAAAATGCGGCGAATTGCGAAATGAACTGAGTCGACTTTTTCTGCTGCGGGAATTCAAATTTGGAAAGGAGTGATTTTTTCAATAGTTCTGCGTGTTTTTGGATGAAAGTTGGGAGAGGGAGTTCGACGTTTTCATTGAAAATTTGAAGAAAATCGACGCGGAAATGCCAAAATGAGACGTCAGTCGGGTCGAGAATCTTCTTAGCTTGAGCATTGGTGTCCAGGAGGCTAGATGTGACTGAGACGACAGTGTTGTCGATTGATGTCTTTCTGACTACATCCAAATTGTGATAGAGCTCGTATAGTTGGTTGCTCTAGTCACCTTCAACGCCTACAGGACCACATAGGCAACGTTAACTTGTTCTTCCAAATGCGTCACGAACGAGTCCTGTTGCCTTTGGCTCCATATAGCAGGGCTGGCAAAAGAGTTTCGTCGATCACGAGCTTGGTCTCTTGGTGTCAGAAGTTTTGGTCGAGGTAGCACCGGTTGCGATGAGTGGAATCTCATCGTTGTTTGTCGGGTCCACAAGAAAGGAGACCCTTTTGACTGCGCCAACTATCGAGGGATCAGTCTCCTTAACAAAGCGTAGAAGATTCTCTCTGCCGTCTTGTGTGAACGCCTGAAACCATTCGTCAATAACCTGATAGGTCCTTATCAGTGCGGTTTCAGGCCACCATCGACCAAATCTTCACACTGCGGCAGATCCTGGAAAAAAACCCAAGAGATGCAGATCGACACCCACCACCTATTCGTCGATTTTAAGGCCGCATATGACAGCGTGCATAGAGACGAGCTATACAACGCCATGTCTGGTTTTGACATTCCTGCCAAACTCGTCAGATTGTGCAGGATGACGATGGAGAACTCTCGCTGCTCCATCAAGGTCGGTAACGAACTCACCGAGACATTCAATGTCAAAAAAGGTCTAAAGACAAGGCGACACGCTGTCATGTGATTTCTTCAACATCATACTTGAGAAGATCGTGCGAAACTCAAATGTCAACACCGCGACACGATCTTCCAGAAGTTCGTTCAACTGCTTGCCTACGCGGACGACATTGACGTGATTGAACGAACACAGCTAGCTGTCAATGAGGCATTTGCTGGCATTGAAGCGGAAGCGGCTAAAATGGGTTTGGCAGTGAATCAGGGCAAAACCAAGTACATGCTGTCTACACGAAAGGACGCACAACATCGACGTCTCGGACAGAGCGTCATAATGGGCAGCAGAAACTTTGAGGTAGTCAAGGACATCGTCTACCTCGGATCTGCAGTAAACAGGGACAATAACACCAGTACCGAGATCAAGCGCAGAATCACTCCAACGCCAATCGCTGTTTCTTTGGGCTCAAGAGGCAGTTGAGTAACAGAGCCATCTCTCGAAGCACCAAGTTGACTTCATATAACACTCTAATCATCCCTGTCCTGCTCTATGGCGCAGAGACATGGACGCTATTGAAAGCGGACGAAGAAGCTCTTGGTCGTTTTGAGAGAAAAGTTTTGCGTGCAATCTTCGGTCCTATTTGTATTGATGGCGTCTGGAGGAGGAGATTCAACCACGAACTGTACGGGCTGTACAGCGGCATGCACCTAGTTAAGTGTCTTCGGATCAAACGCTTAACATCTAGTTCACGTAGAGCGGATTGACACCACAGCTCCGGTCCGAAGAGTCTTCGATTCCGAGCCATTGGGACAACGCAACAGAGGGCGTCCTAGAACGAGATGGCGCACAAAAGTGGAGAAGCAACTCAACCAACTTGCGAAAGATCGTGCTGGCTGGAGAGGCTTGTTGGTTGAGGCCCAGGTCCACCCCGGACTGTGGCGCCAAACAAAGAAGAAGAAGAAGCACCGGGTGCCAAAGGCTATCCTATGTCGGATCTCTCCTGGGATGTCAATTGTAGGCTTAACATTTACCCCGAGGCAGACAAACTCCTTCACTGCCACGAAGTTGAAACTGTCGATCGCGAAGTTTGGCCCTAGGTAGTGTGTGACAGAGTGTTCCCTATATGATGTATCGATCTTAAGACCATCTTCTTTCGTCTCTTCATTAATCGCCTTAAAAGCTTCCACTACGGCACGTAGGGAACGCGCGACGATAGCGCAAAAGTTTGAGTGACTTTCAGAAGATAAGCCTAGCCTGCCCGCCACCGCCAGTGCCAAACTGAAGAAATAACACGACAGCGCATCTCGTCGCACAAAATCCGGTGCAGCTGTCAAGCGGCGCCGAAGTCATTGAAACCAACTGCACGGTGCATCGCGTATTTTCCTTGCTATGAGTGCTGTCGTATACGGCTTCAAAATAGATGAGAATACAGTGCGCATCGATCTGAAACTTGGTAGTATTTGACAAGAGGGGGAGGCTCTGTGTGAACAAGTGGTCTTTAGCTGAATTGCCACACTGGTACGTACTTATTTGTGTGACGCTGGACACGATCTTAGAGGCTTCGTTGAACAGGTTCCATAGTTATGTGGATGCGGCATGTGAAGCTTTCATTACTGCCATCAGGCATCCTTTCGTCCGCTAAAAATTCTGCAGATGATCTTGTACATGATGCCTACAAGAACATCGCCACCGGCCTTGAAAACCTCTGATGATAGACCATTTGCGCCTGCGGCTTTGTTGTTCATCAGCTTTTTAGTAGCTCTGCCGACTTCTTCAACGGAGGACTACTTCGTCGACTGGGGTTGGCTTCGTCGCCATGTTAAGATCACCAAACTGTTCGTCCATTCTGTAGCGACATGGATTGACTTGAGTCAACCTTAACCTAAAGGAGTGACACTGGGTATATAGCCGGATAGTACTTACTGCCTCAGACTTGCCTGCGTCCCATTTAGACTAGCCTAATGTGAGTTGAACAGGAATCGTGATTCGCTTGTTTCCCCGATCGATCAAGTACTCCATTTCTTAAGAGATAGCAGGCATGTCTATCTAATGGACAACCAGGAGAAGTCTAAAGGCATCTCATTTCGTTTCAGAAATGTCAGCTGCTCCGAGCGTTTTGTGGTGCGCACGAGTGTTGGACATGTGCTTCTCCCTCTTTCTGGGTGTGTTCGTCCTTCTAGCGTGAGTGCCTACTGGATTATCGCATCAAAGCAGGTTCATTCGAGATTGAATTAAACTTGAGCTCCATTCTTGAGTGAGTGTGTGCTCACTTAGCTTGGGGAATGTTTACCAGAATCCAAGTCCGAGTGAGGACATCTAGTTCCTTCTCCGGTCGACCATCCACGGAGTGTCCGAGTCCATTGCTTAATGATGTCTGGCATGCTGCTTGCAGTCTTAAACATCAAGGTTCCCTTTCTTTCCATAAATCGCCGCTATATTCCTTCGTTTTACTGAAGGACGCGATCATTTGATCTTTACATCGAAGGTTGTGGCTCTGACTTGAAGACCCTCTCAGCTGGGACATTATTGTTCTTTTAATGTCGTTGGGTCCTTCCGGAGCTCATCTGCATTCAAAGAATGTCCGTAATCCAGCAACACTGAAATCCATGAATTCTACTCAATTTCTTTGCTCCAAGTCCGCCTCTACCTTGAGGACAGCGTCTTAGCGTGGAATTCGACCACAGAGACGTACTTATATGTCGAAGGCACTGCTCGTCAAACACTCAAGCATCCACGAACGAATCTTGAACTCCACAAAGAATCAGAATGCGAGCCATTATGTGCACAGCATCAAACACCTGCCAGTGCTTCATTGCCGTGGCGCATGCTATGCCTGGCCGCCAAGTGCATACGCCGCCGCTGCCTAAGCACACAAAGCACTCTCCGGCCAAAGGGCCCCACCATCACGTCGTCGCTGGTGGCACTTCAGTCCTCGGCTTTAATCTCTTCTTCCCCGAAGACAATTGCCTTAATCCACTTGAAATTACCCCGTATCTCGAGACCATTCACACGTCGCCTCAATTAAATAATTCTCTCAAACGAACGAACGATATTTCCTCGTCGCCTCGTCCCGCCTCTCACCTCTCACCACAGCCGTGCGCTTCTCATTAACCTAATTGTTTGGCCATAAATCTCACAAGAAGAACAACTCGAGAAACAAACGATATCCATTACCAGTCACGACAGAAAGTGAATTTAAAGCAGTTCAATTCAGATGTCTTCCTCGGCTGTCTCCTCTCCCGCCTCTCCAACGAGTGGAACGCACACGAATTGTAATGAAAGAGTTGGTTGACGAACTCTTAAGCCCATTGACTTGATTGATCTCGTTAATTTGAGTTTTCGTGAATTGACGCCGCGGCCATCGCATTTGACGCGGCACAGCGCAGCATCATCGCGATGGCCACTTGCACTTGTGCGTATTGTCACAATGTGAAGACGAGAAACTATAATTGAAGTGCGTTGCGTTTCACTTGAAATGAAAACGAAACTTATTTCTGCTCCGCTTTGTTGTGGCTGCCACTGCCCCGCACATAATGCACAGCAGCACAATTATTACAACTAATTATGGCACGGCTGCGGCATGGAATTTCTCCTGAATTGTGTTAATATTTTTAAATAATTTCTTTTTTTATTCGGTTCACTTCGGATCACACTTTCCATTAGAGTGTGCGGCTTGTTGTCTGTCGCAGGCGATGCGGGCCATTTCCCTTTTGGCGGCCGCTCCGGACAATTGAAGAATTTACTTTCAATTGAATACATTTTGTAGTCGGATTTCACCTCGCCGGACACAATTACCGGCGCGAGATGTTGAATCAATTATTTTGCCAATCGAAGTGAATGGGATGAGGCTCGCTGCGACGAATCGCAAGCTTGACTGCGCATTGAAATGCCTAATTGAGAGGCGACTCGCTTTCCGGTGTCACTCGGTCGTCATCATTTCGATTTCTTCCCCAATTCTCGGGGGATTCTCGCCTGCAGCCGAGGCTAGCGCGCTTCACTGATTCTCTGGTTTAAGAAAGTCACAGCGTAGGCATCGGGCGCCAAGGAGAGTCAATGTTCTTGTTTATCTCTGACCGCATTTGCGGCCTCTACCGATGAAGATGAGATGTCTTCAAGTTGTCCCCATTTAGGACCGGCCAACGCTGAGTTCTCATCAGAGACGACTGTTTGAGGGAAACACTAGAGCTGCTCACTCTCCAGGCCGCACTCAGAGCAGCACGGCTACCAGCTCGTCAACGATCAATAAGTGATCTCGAGAAATCATGCCGATACATGATGCCGTGCAAGGGGGAAGAGAACGCTTGCAAAATTTCGAAAGTGTGATACGCGACTGACCTATTCGTCTATTCAGCTGACGGATTGAATTCATTACCAAATGGCACCTTTCACGCGATTGTTTTGCACTAAGTCCGTTATTTGTGCAGAGGAACAAGAACAAACGGTCTAAAGTGAAACACGGGTAGAAAGTCGCTCGTCTGCTCAGTGGGATGGGTGTTGACTTTGCGTGAGGAACATCTGCCTATGGACCAGTTGAAGCTTTTGAGAGTTGTCCAGTTGAAGCTCTCTGCGCGAAGATCATGTGGCAATGGAAGGCTGTCTGGATGAAGTGATCATCGACGGATCGAGACGAAGTCACTGTGTTTACTTAGTACCTCGGGTGTTGTATGCAGAACATGTTCCATGAGTCGTGGTCCGTGGTCCGTGGGACAAGCGGACAGTCTCTTAAAAATCATCAAAACCTGATGAAACACAGCAGAACTAGACCAAATTGGCTTAATTTTTGAACCAAGATTGTCTAGTTCACTCGGCAGAACAGTTGCGGTGCGGATGTGGGTGAGTAAGTAAGACGTCTTCGCACCACAAGGAGTGCGGTGGGACACGTTTCGTAATCAAGACGATCTTTGGCATAAACGCTGTGACATGATCGTGTTTGATTCGGTCAAGTAGAGATCGTAGCAGTCGTTTACCTTTGGCCAACATATCTGTCGTCTCAGTAAGGCTCTTAAGCTCTGCCTTCTTATGGCCGCTTACTTTAAACCTTGATTGCCTTGGTTTTGCCCGCAGACACTCAAGAACGACGACAGCGATTTCATCAATGTTTCGGACGAACAGCTTCAGACAATTGAAGACATGTTGCAGGCAATGACGATGCAATGGTTGCACTTGGCATCGCATGATATTCTGAACGCCATTCCATCAATCTAGCGCGGAGTGTCTGAATAGAACATTTGACACTCTGACTTAGCTACTACGCAGGCAGAATAAGAACAGACACAAGAAAGGGACCCTGCTCCAATCAGTGAAGTCTGAAGTGTCGGTAGCGATTGTTGTATACTGTTCAATATCAGCCAAGGTATCGCCGATGGTTAGAGAGTACCAGCTTCTTTTTGCCATGTCTGTGATCGTGTCATCAGCGTGACATCAGCAGGTGGCCAGTGGCCCAGGTTCCAGCATGGCTGCGTGCGAGAACCTAAATCTCTTCGCGGCAGTATGCGACAAGCTTTGTTTCAATGGCCGCTTGGTTGTCAATGGGAATGGCAATACCGCTTCCTTGACTGCCAGGACTTCCGCTGGGCAAACACTGCCATAGTCAGGGACTCTGGAGGAGTAGTGCCGGCTTAGCATTTCGGAGAAAATGCCAGCGATTGTGCCTCTTAGCATCTTCGATACACTCCGTGTACACGAGGATGGTCGAATTGGTAGTCCACTCCTCTCCGGTTGGGAACCAGCACGTGAAGGGTATTGAGGCCAAGGAATACATCAACTTTGTTGAATCAGACACGAAAAGATGACTTATTGCATCTGACGAGGCATCTCCCACAGGCGTAGATGCTGGAGCAAGGAACGTGGAAATGGTCAACAGCATAGCTCGACGAGCTTACTGTCACCGAATGAAGCTTGAATGGAGGGTGAACTCAGTGACTTCAGAATATTCGCTGTTGAGAGCGGATGTGGCTGCACTCAAACGGACGATGGTCAGCAGCTACACTCATCTTCCTCGTCTGGCCATGTCTCGGGGACGGTTTGCTCGATTTGAATGCGGCTGGTCTCGTTGGATTCAGCACTGAAACACGCTTCTTGAGAGCCATAGAACATGCCGCTACAATCAGTTGAAAGTAGGGAAAAAATGCTGGAGAAAGTCACCATAAAATGCTGTATTATACAAAAATGGACCATATCTCGAAAAGTAAGCGTTTTTCGGGGTTGCAAATGATCACTGGGGCCATTTTACGGATATAACCGCGTTGCAAAGACGCTTCTTTAGAGCCATCAACCATGCCGATACGACCAATAGGTCAAAAGTTAGTAAAAAATAGTATCTAGAAAAAATAGAAGAAAGACATTGCTTGGGCGACCCATCGAAAGGGCTGCCTGCTTTATTCTTCCATCAAATTATTGTTCGAGTATGCAAAATAATGCCGAATGACTTTCACAGAAAGGAGAAAAACTAAAAACTCTTACTGGCACGAATTTGATTCCAAGCGTCAACCAACAGTTGGCATACAGCTGAAGCCCTTCACATGCTTTCCTTACTGGAAATCCCAACTACCTGCGTATCTCCGTTCGGAAGTTTGATATATAATTTCAGCAAAATTGAATGGTTTTGGTGAAAAATCCTCAACGAAGCAGAGAAGAAAACTTGTGTCTGGCTTTGGGTATACATATAGTGGGCACACACACACGGCTATGTTTGTGTACACATGCATAGATGGTCAATGGATGGACATAAAGACTCGTAACGTTCGACCATAAAATGATGAATATTAATGTCTTCTCGGCTATATTCCCAATATCCTGGCCGGGGTGGCAAAACAAATTTGGCATCGACTTGGCCAGACGCGTCTTTTCAACACCTATCGATGGGTTTTTAGAACTCCGACATCAGCAAAAGAAGCGTCAATTCAAGGAGCAAAAAGATATTTTTATAAATATTTCGGAAAGAGAATTGTCAGAGATATCTCGGAAATGTTCTAAATATCCCGTATAAACGTGGATGATCGCCAAGGCAAAAGCGACTTATCACTTTGAGAGGGTGCATGGAGCCATTGCTAGTTCTCCTCCTCCTCATGCATTATGCCCACTTCTCCTGCTTAACTACCTACCATGGTTGTGACTTTGAAAAGATGAAGGTTTGTACGAAGTAAAGCACCCATCGCGACTGCTGTTTGTTCCAACAATCATGGTCCCCGTCGTCCTACGGTGTCGTGCTGTGGACTTCTTCGAAAATTACGCTGTGAACAACATTTCGGTCAACGGTGGGCGTTACAGAGCCAAGTCCATCGACATTTTTTTTTTCTTACTGAAATTGAAGACATGGACTTGGACGATCTGCGGTTCATGCAGGATAGTTTGCAATGACACACGGTCCATGCAACAGAGTCCATGCCAGAGAGCCCATACCACACAGGCCATGCCCACAATCGATCTTTTGCCGTCTTGGCGGTGTCAGTTGGCGGCTTCGGAGCTGCGATTTGACCCTATTTTTGTGGAAAACCATAAATGACCGACATAAGGCCAATATCATCCAAGCAATCCGTGAGCTACAGACCGAAACCATGAAAAAGGTCGTGGACATTTTGGAAGTACAAAAATCGACTGCGAAGGGGTTGAATCTACTGGGTTTTTTTTTCAAATCTACTTGGGATCTTTTTTTTTCCAAAAAGTCACATCGCTGCTACCGACTGTTTCATGCTGTCCATCAGAGAGTGAATCCGTTGCGAGGGACGGAGCTCTCTCTCAACTGCTTGCTGAACGCGGGTAGCTGCTGTTTCAGCCTGTAGGGGATCTAATGTCAGACTCTGTTCTCTCTAACTGACTCATCTATTCCGCAGACATTGCAGTCTGCAAACCATGGCAAATCTGTAACTCAGGCAAGGACTGTTGGTCTATTCCGAGGCCAGTATCCAGCCCAAATTCACTCATCGCTACCATAGAGCATCGCCTTTCACCGTCTTGTGCTTAATCCCTCACTGCCTCGACTACGTGGTCTTGTGCTCCTGTCCAGCGAATAATGGTGGTATTCCCTTCTCACATTCAGTGCATTCATGCCCACTGCCACCTCAACATGACCACACGTGGTGTTTTCTTGGAAAAGCGATAAAGTGCGGCAGTTGTCCTTCACATTTCTGTCGACTGGTGAGGCACCCGTTAATGTATCTCACCTTATTCGTAAGGCCTTTTGCACCCAAAAATTCTGTAAAAAAAAGATACATGTGCCATTCAGACAATTTTCGCTTGGGGTGTTCTTTCACGACACAGTCCTGGAATGTGAAAATATCTTCTTCGTCTAGGGATTCCACAAATGTATCATCTACGCTTTGTTTGCTAAGAGCTTTCACGTTGAATTTGCCAAGCGCAACAGCTACGGATTCTTCTTCTTCTGATGGTCCTACAGTCCGGGGTTGATCTAGACCTCAACCAACAAGGCTTACGCGCTCCAAGTTGTTTGATATTCTGCTCCACCATCGATTTAGTGCAGGTCCTCTATTGCATTACCTCCGAGCCGAACTCTCTTCGGGTGGAGCAGCTGGCACAACATGCTCCAGCCAGCTTAGGCGTTGAATCCTTAGACGCCTACCTAGACTCATGTCCCTGTACAACCCTCAGAGGTCGTGGTTGAATCTTTTAGCTCCAAATGCCATCAAGCCAAACAGGCAAAAAGATGAAGGACTTCTTCATCCACTCTTAAGATTGTCCATGTCTCCGTTCCACGAACCACGACAGGGATGATCACGGGCTTGTCAAAAGTCAGCTCGGTCCTTCCAGAGAGGGCTCTACTACTCAATTACCGCATGTGTCCGAAGAAACAGCGATTGGCAAGAATTATGGCGTCTTATCTCGTCACTGTTGACATTCGTAGTGTTTACTTGGGAGCCGAAGAGCTTAACTGCCTCGAAAGTATATCTGCATACAGTCTTCTTCCTCGTCATACTTAGTGCTGCTCTCATTCGCCGATAAGCCCATTTCAGCCGCTTCCGAGTCAATGTTCAACTACGCTTAGACCACTCTCTCCTTGCAAATCTGCGATATCGGTCTGTTTGCCGGAGGCTTTCAGTGATCACACTGGGATCCATTTGCCACCTACTCGTTCGCATGGTCCCAAACCTGGATTTGGACAACTTATTTTGTCGGATGTTTTTAACGTGACTTAGCACTCATCAGAAACTCAGAAACTGCTTCATTGTACAACCACGCTGCAACCTATATTTAATGAAATTTCATTGTCTTCCGGCGGAAGCCTCCATCCTCAGCTCTCACCTCATCAACAGCAAATATCTGCCATCTGATCCGAGTAAAGGTGAAACAGTGGCAGAGGAAGTGCCGGTAAGTCGTCAGTATTTTCTGCCACATATTTCTTACAGACGTTTGGGAGCATACGCTTGGTTTGTCTACATCCTGGACAGTCATGCCGAGGTCTCGAGAAACCCAACCATTGATGGAAGGCCTAACCAAGAACGCAAGTTCTGGTCCCAAGTGTGCCTCCTCTGATCCTTGTCTAGCAAGTTCATCGGCGATTTCATTTCCCGTGATCCCGTTGTTGTGCCTCCTCACGGGGCATACTGGAATCCAAGGAAAGACATCAATTTTCACTTCGATTCCCGAACCATTGTAGCGTCTTTCAGGCGGAGACTAGCTAAAGAAGTAATGTGAAATCGAAGAAGACAAATATCGTCAAGGTCTGAGTCTGAGCTATAGTTCCCTTCAATCATTGATGGTCTCGGGAACGCTGCTGCCAGTGGTCAAAATCAAGCTGTCTTGGATCCACGATCACTTGGCCCTATCAAATTCAGAGAAGACTGGCATTCTTGAACTATCCTCGAAGTGGTTAAAGGGTTGAGTAGGGTCTTAAGCACAGCTTGGCTGTCGCAACATACATAAATTCTTCGCCTCTTCCACCTGATACAGTTAGTGGCCATTAGAATCGTATTTACGCGATAGCTTATTCCACCAAATGACCGATGCATAGGATAGAAGATACCTTATCATAGCCGCGTAGATCCATAGGCATCTTTTTTGGTGATAGACCCCATGACTACCTGGATGATGTTTCAATAAAGAATTTCTCGAATGAAAGCAACATTAAAGACCTGACCAACAAATTCGCGAAAGCTTTAACTTCAGCAGTACGAAAAATTGTTCATGAATGTAGCCACCAAACACTCCAGTACAACACAAGCAGTGTACAACATTCAATCTACGTTGAAGATGTATCAGTTGAGAAGGTATGCATCATACTGAGTTCGTTGAAAAGCGACAAATCGGCGGGAGTAGATGGAATAAGAGCAAAAGATCTTAAAAACAGCGCTCAAACCCTATCTCCAGTACTTACAAAAATGATCAACATGAGCTTAGATCAAGCATCTGTACCAAACATGCTTAAAAAATCGATAGACCGATTCACAAAAGTGGCAAGAAAAGTGAAATCCTTAACTACAGACCAATCTCAATCCTATCAGTAGTCGATAAAGTTCTAGAAGAGGTGTTGGCCAGAAGACTATACAACTTTATAGAAAAACACAACAGCCTCAACAAGAATCAATTTGGATTTCGCAAAGGAAAAAATATAAACAGACTACTTGGAGATTTCGCAAACAAAATGTACCTAAGTTTGGACAAAAACCATAGCTCAGTAGTTCTGTTTGTTGACTTTACGAAAGCCTTCGACTGAGCCACAGACAAATCTTGAGGCAGCTGGAGAAGATCGGTGTACGGGGTCACATCAAGCTACCTAAGTAACAGATCATTCCAGGTCAAAATTAGTGATTACGTTAGCAATGAAGAAAATCTCGATTATGGTGTTCCACAAGGATCGAAGCTAGGTCCGCTTCTGTTTATTATATACGTCAATGATCTACTGTCAGTGCTGAAGTATAGTACGGGTTATGCGTATGCGGACGACGCAGCGATCGTAGTTAGCCATAGGAGCGTTGACGAAGCGGTGAAACTTATGTAATTCGATGTTAATAGAATCGCAGCTTGGTGTCACGACCATGGATTAATTATCAACGCACTTAACCTTCCGTCCTCCGACTGGGTTTACTTACTTACTTAAGGTGGCGCTACAGTCCGGGGTGGACCTGGGCCTCAACCAACAAGCGTCTCCAGCCAGCTCGATCTTTAGCTAGCTGTCTCCAGTTTCGCACGCATAGTTGGTTGAGGTCCCTTTCCACTTGCGTGCGCCACCTGAGTCGCAGATCCGCTTCCTCTACTGCGCCGTCCCTCGGGGGTGGATTCGAAGACTTTTCGGGCCGGAGTATTGGTTTCCATCCGCTCTACATGACCTAGTCATCTCAGTCTTTGGATCTTCACTCTTCTGGCTAAGTCGATGTCGCTGAACAGCCCGTATAGTTCGTCATTATATCTCCGCCTCCACTCACCGTCTATACCGACGGGACCGAAAATCACACGAAGAATTTTCCTCTCGAAGCAACCAAGGGCAGCTTCATCCGCTTTTGACAAAGTCCATGCCTCCGCGCCATATAGCAGGACTGGGACGATTAAGGTCTTGTAGAGCGTTATCTTGGTTGTTCGAGAGAGGGCTTTGTTTACCAGTTGCTTTCTTAGCCCAAAGAAGCAGCGATTGGCAAGGGTTATTCTTCGTTTGATTTCAGCGCTGGTGTCATTGTCTGAGTTTATAGCGGTGCCTAGGTAGACAAAGTTTTTGACTACCTCAAAGTTATATCTGTCTGCTGTGACGTTCTGACCGAGACGTCGGTGTTGGGTGTCCTTTCTCGTTGACAGCATATACTTGGTCTTACCCTCGTTTACCGCTAAGCCCATCTTCGCGGCCTCCGTTGCAATACCCACAAAAGCGCCATTGACATCACGCTGCGTTCTTCCAATAATGTCAATATCGTCGGCATATGCGAGTAGTTTGACGGACTTCTGAAAGATTGTTCCTCTGGTGTTGGCGTTCGAGTTTTGAACAATTCGTTCAAGAACGATGTTGAAAAAGTCGCATGACAGCGCGTCGCCTTGTCTGAATCCTTTTTTGACATCAAAGGTCTCGGTTAGGTCTTTACCGAGCTTGATGGAGCAGCGTGCATTCTCCATCGTCATCCTACACAAACGGACGAGTTTGGTAGGGATGCCAAAACTAGACATTGCTCTGTATAGCTCGTCTCTATAGATGCTATCATACGCGGCCTTAAAATCGATGCAAAGGTGGTGGGTATCGATTTGTTGCTCCTGGGTTTTCTCCAAAATCTGCCGTAGTGTGAATATTTGGTCGATGGTGGATTTTCCTGTCCTAAAGCCACACTGGTATGGACCGACCAGGTTGTTGACGAATGGCTTTAGGCATTCACACAGTATGGCAGATAAGATTTTATATGCGATACTTAGGAGACTGATGCCTCTGTAGTTGGCGCAGTTCAAAGGGTCTCCTTTTTTATGGATCGGGCAAACAATGCTGAGGTTCCATTCATCGGGCATGTTTTCCTCCGACCATATTTTACAGATGAGTTGGTGCATGCTCCTTACCAAATCATCGCCTGCGGCTTTAAAAAGCTCGGCGGGTAGGCCGTCAGCTCCCGCAGCCTTGTTGGATTTCAGTTTAGTTATGGCAATCCTCACTTCATCCGGGTCGGGTGGACGGAATTGTTGATCTTCGTCGTCCCTTTCATTGGGGTTGAATGGTTCGTTCTGCCTGACAGCGGGATTTGGTTCTACGTCGCCGTTATACAGTCTGCAGAAATGGTTTTTCCATATCCTCAGCATCGACTGTGACTCTAGTACGATGTTCCCTTGATCATCCTTACAGGCTTCGGTTCGGACTTTATAACCTTGACTGGTTAACTTTACCCTTTGGTAAAACTTCCTCACCTCATTCCTGCAGTAATATCCCTCTATTCTGCCGATCGCGCGCTTCTCATGCTCCTTCTTTTTTCTCCTGAGAAGCCGGTGTTCGTCTCTCCTCTTCTGCTCGTAGAGCTCCCGAGTAGCTCTTGTCCTTCTTTGCAGTGCCGCTTTGTTTGCTTCTTGCTTGGCTGCATTCGCCTGCCGAAACTCGTTGTCAAACCAGGGGTTTCGTTGTGGTGGCGGATTGAAACCCAGCACATCAGAGGCGGCATCTCGGATGGCTTTTTGGCAATGCTGCCACTGGTCTTCAATACTTGATGTTGGCGGCGTAGGATTTCTTAAGAGGTTAAGGGAGACACGATCGGAAAAGGATTTGGCAATCTCTTGCGATTGTAGCCGGCTGACGTTGAACTTCCTCACAGTATTTCTTTGTCTTGGCGGTGTTCGGCATATCCGCAGCCTTACCTTGGCTACAACAAGGTGGTGGTCCGAATCAATGTTGGCGCCTCGGAACGTTCGGACATCTATGATACTGGAGGAGTGCCTTGCGTCTATCGCAATATAGTCAATCTGATTGACGGTTGATTGATCAGGAGATCGCCATGTTCCTTTGTGAATATCGAGATGTGGGAATCTTGTACTGGCTACTACAACATTTCGCCCCGCAGCCTAAATTCGTTATCGGATGTGGTGTCGTGTAGGCTCTGCTTTCCGACCGTACTACCAAAGATGTTCTCTCTTCCTAGCTTTGCGTTAAAATCGCCAAGGACAATTTTAAAGTCGTAGCTAGGGCATTGCTCATACGCTTTGTTCAGGAGCTCATAGAACCTGTCTTTGGTGTCATCATCTTTCTCCTCTGTGGGGGCATGTGCGCATATAAGGCTTATGTTGGCAAATTTAGCCTGAATGCGAATTGTCGTGAGGCGCTCGTTCACGGACCTGAACGATAGGACTTCTTGCCTAAGTCTGCCTCTAACGACAAATCCACATCCAAATAGGCGCTGTTTTTGTTGTTTGTAGCAATCACCGTAGTATATATCACAGTTTTTCATCCTTCTTTTGCCCGGTCCATCCCATCGCACTTCTTGGATGGCGGTTATATCTGCTTTGCAGCAGTCTAGGGCTTCCGCTAGTTGTTCGGCTGCACGTGGCCTATAAAGGGACCTTACATTCCACGTACAAATCCGAAGATCGTTGTCCGTATATCGTTTGCAGGGGTCTTCATCAGTAAAATCATCCGTTTCCGAGGCTTGTTGTTGCTTCGTAACTAGCAATTTTTTGTGTGGCCGGGCAGTTACCCCGACGGCACAACCCCCAACCTGAAGGGCCAGTTCCTTTTTTGTAACCCCTAGGACAAGAGGTCGCACTTATAAGCTTGGCAAGTTGAGCTCTGGTGAACTACAACCAGTTCCCGATGGCTACCACTTGGAGGTAAAATAAGCACAATTGGTGCGTAGAAAAAGTTACAACACTGGGCATCGCCAGGTTGACGCCAGCCTACCACTGGGATACCCCACAAAAAATATTTATTTATAATTGTTTTCTTATTCTAATTTATAAATCACTTTTTTTCTTTCAAAGGCATTTTTTTTTGTGTGTGAAATATTGTACATGTGTACAATGTAATTAAAACATAAAACAATTAATAAAAAAACATTGAACATTGAAAAACAGTTTTTTTTTTGATTATGAATCGGGGTATGTCACACCCCAGTAAGAGGAACGTGTTAGAAAAAATAGGTTGGAGGACGGAAGGTTAAGACAAAGTTAATGCACATTCGCCCGCCGCATATTCCCAGAACGAAACTTAAGATAAAAATGCACAGCGTAGATTGTTTGCACAGGCATGGCTGTGATGGAATAACAGAAGACGATGATGACTGCACCGGAAATATTGATTATGTGTCAACGTATGACAACAATGATGGACTACAACTTTAAATGGAACCACCATATAGAGATATTGAGGAAGAAATTGTGTCACTCTGCATACGCCCTTTTCCATCTTCGTAAACTGTGTACACCAAGAGTACTCAAACAGTGTTACATGGGCTTGGTGGAATCACATCTACGGTATGGAATATCAGCGTGGGGAACAGCGCCTCAATTGCAATCGCTACAAAAAGTGCATAGAAGACTTCAAAAGCTTGTAGTGCAAACAGGAAGTAGCAGAGAAGTTAAGCAACAAAGAAGCCAAACAACACACATGCTTAACATCTGCAAAAAGTACACAATTTGGAAATCTTGGCCAACTTCGATGACGACAACACATACAGGATCCAGACACAGCAGACGATGAACACTGGCAGACGACAGCAGCAGCTGTGTGAAGTTCCGAGGTACTGGAATGAATATGGTCGAAGGTCATTTAAAGTGGCAATTCCGATGATCCTTAACGAACTCCCAAGGGAAGTTCGCAACCTACCCAAAAGAGAAATTATAAAAAAAGTTAAAGAGATCTATTTAAACTCTTCAAACTAAAATATTCAAATTTAAATTTAGATACGAAAATCGTAAGCTATTGTATTATTATTACTATTCGTTACTTGTATTGCCCATGTTTTTGCTTTTTTAACTACACATAATTGAATTTAATGAATTTCAACATTTATAATTGTAAAAAACTTTTGTGATTAGTCATCTGCAGACAAGCCACTCAGGCTTTGCACATAAACAAGTGTAAACACAACAAAAAACAAATTTTATAAATAAAAATCAAATTGAATTCAATTGAAATTGACTTGCCGAAAGTTCCCTTACACTGGCAGCACCTTGGCAGTTTCCGATTAGATGTGTTTTTTTTCCAGAGAAGTTTTGTATTGACCTTTTGGTTCTAGTTGAGTCAGACCATCAATTTCCTCCTCCTCGTGAAGAAAACAAGCTCCGTTTTGAAAGCCTATTCCTAATCCACCAGTCGTCGATCACGTCTAGGGCTACCTGCGCTTTTGAACACACCGACGCTAGGCACGATCCGACAGACAGTACAGCTACATCAGCCGCATAGGCCTGGGCGTGGACGTTAGAGCTATAGAGAGCGTCAAGCGGAGACGCCACCCTGAAGGCAGCCTCTATTACGGGATTTTGAAGTGACGACTCGCTTGGACTCAGTATACACTCGGATCGATGCCATTGGCATCCATCAGAAATTGTGGCCATTTGCAAGCCTCTTCTCCGCAAATGGTCGTGACTTTCATCATCTCCATCGTCTGTTTCGGTTGTTCAGCCCTTCCCAGCGAGGCTCACTTAATTACAGAGCCCCTTCTGAGCCAGGCCATCCAGCTTGTATTCGTAAACCGTGGGACGTCGTTGGTATTGACGAAGCCACTTGGACAGACAGTCGGTTGGCTGGACAGACCTCTACTCAGTCTGCAGCAATATTGAAGGCCCCTCAAATTCCGGTGGTTTCGCTTGTCACTCCCTCCTCCAGGGGACGCGCGTTACCCCCCCCCCCCCCCTCTCCAAAACGCTTTCACCACAGTTCGAGTTCATCAAAAGGTGATAAAATGCCAAGTACCACCCCAGTCCCCCTGCCTGCTGCACACGCCACATCTAAACACAGAAGACCCCCATATCGTCGAAAAGAAAGTCACCAAGTTCTGTTAACGATCGTTCTCGGAACGATGTCAGAACAACAATTATTCCTCGGTACCACAAGCACACACTCCTGCTGGGCGAGTGCACTGCTCCGCCAGACAATGGAAAACCCCGAAAATAAAAAATAAAAAACCCAACAAAAGCCTTTTGTTAAATAATTACGAGCACAGGCAGGCAGGCCTCGAAGCACGTTTCCTTCACCGCCCCAGAGTCATACCCGAACCCAAATTAAAAACGCGCAGCTAGCGCCGTTAGAGTCGTTCGTCTCTGGCACCTCACTCCTCACGCGGAGCGGCAGTAATTAAAGTCGTCGTCGCACATGCCCCCGCGAAGAACAAATGACACCAGCGCGACCGCTGAGAACCATTCCTCGGAGGGGACATCCAAACTGTTCTCGGTGATACGGTCATAGATACACAGCCCTGCTGCCATATAAAATTAAAACTTAATTAAATATCCCTTGGTTGGGAGGTTCCCTGACTCCGCGGCGACTACTGCGACGGCTGGCTGATCTGGTAATTAGTCGAAGACACAGCGGAGTACGTGTAATTTGCACAGAGCTGCTTGATTGTCGGTGATTAGGGTATCTGGAGCAGAAGCAATCACTCCTGAAAGTGGACCGCAATGTGTGCCTGGCCGTGTGCGATCCAGAAAAAAAATGTGGTTAATTGGGTAAAGGTGATTTGGTTGTGTACAAGATTTTCTGGCTTTTCCGATTAGATTCGCTGCGAGAGATAGTGCCACAAACAAATTGCGATTGTGCATGATCGACGGCGTAAGTGCATTTGACTTCCGTGTTACGACTGTGTTCGAGTTTCAAGTGAAAGCATCGACATCTCGGCTAACAACTTGTCCGCGTGATTGTGCACACAAATGCTCCATTGGACCATTGAGCGGTGCTCTGTTCTCACAAGACGTGCACTCATTTAGCCTAAGCACAGCAATCGGTAGGAATGATGTACTCACGGTGTTGGCTTAATTTGCCTTTCTTTTATTACCAACCATCCTTTGGAGATCTTGCGCGAGTTGCAAAGGAGTGGCTTCAAAGAGGAAGAGCATCATAAACCGCTCCGTTCGAGGCCTGGTTTCTGAGTTCCTCTAGTGTCGACGTGGCAGAGTGAGGAAAGCAGTAGTTATTGGGACTTCCTGTTCAACGACTACTTCCGTACAGCTCGAGAAGTGCCGCCTTACTTGCCATAAATATGCACCTTGGATCATATTCCTTTACAGACCTGAGCGACTATCCTAAGCAGTGGTTATCTTATTCTTTGTATGGCGCTACAGTCCACGGTGGACCTGGCCTCGACCAACAAGCCTCTTCAACTAGCGCGATCTCTCGCTTGGTGGAGGTCCTTTTCCTCTTGGGTGCGCCAACTTAGACGCGGGTGTCCTCTGTTGCGCTGTCCCGCAGGTTCGAAGTCGAAGACTCTTTGGGCCGGACTTAATACGCACTACATGGCACAGCCACATTAAGCGTTGGCTCCATAGACGTCTGGCTACGTGGTTGAATCTTCTCCTCCAAATGCCGTCAACGCAACCAGGACCAAAGATCACAACTTCTTCTCTCGAAGAAACCAAGGACCAGTCTAGCAAGTATGCCACATGAACGAATCGCTGTGCTCTGTCAGTCAAGTCAATTCACTTCTGGAAGATTGTGATTCCATATTTTGAAATATGTCCGGACCTTATATCCATTGGCTAACTATTGCACTCTTTGGTGGGAGGTTCGTCAGCTGCATAGACAACAAGGCAGCCATTGCGGAGCTGGAGGTAGTGTCTCCCCTCTTATTTCTGGATATTGTAGCCGTACAGTTGAAAAAAACAGTTTTATCTCAGAAAACTGCTATGCTTGCCAGGCACACAAGAAGCTTGCCTCTCGTCTCTGAACACAAGTCCATAGAACAACCCGCATTCTTGCAAACTGCTGCGTTGCTTTTCGAATGAAACTCACTTCATGAAAGATGTGAAGGATCAAGATATTTGCTTGGAAAAACTGCTTCACAACAAATCCCCGGATGTTGAATAGCAATTACAGATGGTCGATTGTCCACGATTGTGTTTACAGTAAAGGTTCTTCTACCACTCTTACGGCTACGCATGCAACTACTCCAAGACTCGGAGACCCCACTGGCCGAGAATCAGGAGACACCCGTCCTTCACTGAAAGCAATCAAATCATGACAAATACAATAGATATCTGTTGGTGTAGCCTGCACTAAATGTATGAACAATGAAAGGTCTGCTGGAGTCAGACAGGACACCGTCAGACAATCAAGCGACAAGACTTGCAGCGCCCTACAATGACTTCTGTAGAAGCTACAGGGATAAGTTGGAAGAGGAGAAAACACTACTGAGTTACCTCGACACTTGCCCTGCACCTGCAGAAACTAAAAGATTGCTAAGTTAGCTAGCTAGGTCAAGAAAGACATCTAAATATGAGAACAACTTTTCAAATCAAGTGTAAACTACAGTAAGATCAGCAAGGAACCACTGTACAAGGCCGGAAAGTGACAGCACAATGGACCCTAATTGGTCGAAGTGGAGCATAGTTTTTGCATTAAACGTGTCACTCACATTTCGTGCTTAGCGGTTTTCAATTCAGTATCTGTTCCAACTCTCCCGTCTGGTCAAGAGATTTGTGAAATGACCGAAGGAATTAGATCACGAATACAAGCTGCCGATATGAGATTTATTCCTGCTGTTGTGGGAGTTACTCGGCGGAATAGGGTGGGAAACACGGCAGCACGCGAGGACCTCAACGTTGAGCGGCTACTTCTTTGAACTGAAAGGACTATTCTTTGATGGTTTTGTCACGTGGCACGACTTCCGAGGCGTCCCTTGAATGGGATTCCAATAGGCAGGCGACCGCTTGGCAGACCCAGGACGAGGTGGTCTTCTTCCTTTCATTCAAGTTCTGAAACAATGAGTTGAGAAAAATAAAATCATACCGGACAACCAGTTCGGATTCAGGGCGGGGCATGAAACCATACAAACTGGTATCCGACATTCGGTGGAACAAAGACAAAAAACAATGCACGGGTGCCTGTCTGATTGACTTGGAGAAGGCGTTCGACACCGTTTGGTTGGAGGGACTCTTCCTCAAGCTAGTCAGGCTCGGCATAAGTAAACCTATACATGATCTATGACATGATAACAGGTAGAAAGTTTGTCGTGAAAAGTGGCGATGTAACTTCTGCCACGGTCTTTGATATTCTCAATATTCACTGCAGATCTTATAAGTTCCATGCCGCACTTACTTGCGTACGCCGACGATCTATTAGCGTACAGATCAGGTCCGAAGGATGAAGTAATAAGTAACTTGCTGCAACTTGACTTCGAACAAATTCAGCGGTCTTGCGACGACTGGAAGTTGATTATCAACTTCCTCAAGTGCGGAACTATCCTTTCAGGACCCCGCTGTCCATGGCATCATGGGATACGCGCACAAACTGGCGTAAGTTCGGCATTGTTGACTCGCAAGGACGACCGTTAGATGTGAAAAGTGTGGTAAGGTATCTTGGCATTTGGTTAAATCAATATCTGTATTTTTTGATGGCTGGGTGCTGTGGGAATCGGGTAGGCACTGACTGGCGTCAACCTGGCGATGCCCAGTGTTGTAACTTTTTCTACGCACCAATTGTGCTTATTTTACCTCCAAGTGGTAGCCATCGGGTACTGGTTGTAGTTCACCCGAGCTCAACTTGCCAAACTTATAAGTGCGACCTCTTGTCCTAGGGGTTACAAAAAAGGAACTGGCCCTCCAGGTTGGGGGTTGTGCCGTCGGGGTAACTGCCCGGCCACACAAAAAATTGCTAGTTACGAAGCAACAACAAGCCTCGGAAACGGATGATTTTACTGATGACGACCCCTGCAAACGATATACGGACAACGATCTTCGGATTTGTACGTGGAATGTAAGGTCCCTTTATAGGCCACGTGCAGCCGAACAACTAGCGGAAGCCCTAGACTGCTGCAAAGCAGATATAACCGCCATCCAAGAAGTGCGATGGGATGGACCGGGCAAAAGAAGGATGAAAAACTGTGATATATACTACGGTGATTGCTACAAACAACAAAAACAGCGCCTATTTGGATGTGGATTTGTCGTTAGAGGCAGACTTAGGCAAGAAGTCCTATCGTTCAGGTCCGTGAACGAGCGCCTCACGACAATTCGCATTCAGGCTAAATTTGCCAACACAAGCCTTATATGCGCACATGCCTCCACAGAGGAGAAAGATGATGACACCAAAGACAGGTTCTATGAGCAATGCCCTAGCTACGACTTTAAAATTGTCCTTGGCGATTTTAACGCAAAGCTAGGAAGAGAGAACATCTTTGGTAGTACGGTCGGAAAGCACAGCCTACACGACACCACATCCGATAACGGATTTAGGCTGATCGATTTTGCTGCGGGGCGAAATGTTGTAGTAGCCAGTACAATATTCCCACATCTCGATATTCACAAAGGAACATGGCGATCTCCTGATCAATCAACCGTCAATCAGATTGACCATATTGCGATAGACGCAAGGCACTCCTCCAGTATCATAGATGTCCGAACGTTCCGAGGCGCCAACATTGATTCGGACCACCACCTTGTTGTAGCCAAGGTAAGGCTGCGGATATGCCGAACACCGCCAAGACAAAGAAATACTGTGATTAAGTTCAACGTCAGCCGGCTACAATCGCAAGAGATTGCCAAATCCTTTTCCGATCGTGTCTCCCTTAACCTCTTAAGAAATCCTACGCCGCCAACATCAAGTATTGAAGACCAGTGGCAGCATTGCCAAAAAGCCATCAGAGATGCCGCCTCTGATGTGCTGGGTTTCAATCCGCCACCACAACGAAACCCCTGGTTTGACAACGAGTGTCGGCAGTGGAATGCAGCCAAGCAAGAAGCATACAAAGCGGCACTGCAAAGAAGGACAAGAGCTACTCGGGAGCTCTACGAGCAGAAGAGGAGAGACGAACACCGGCTTCTCAGGAGAAAAAAGAAGGAGCATGAGAAGCGCGCGATCGGCAGAATAGAGGGATATTACTGCAGGAATGAGGTGAGGAAGTTTTACCAAAGGGTAAAGTTAACCAGTCAAGGTTATAAAGTCCGAACTGAAGCCTGTAAGGATGATCAAGGGAACATCGTAGTAGAGTCACAGTCGATGCTGAGGATATGGAAAAACCATTTCTGCAGACTGTATAACGGCGACGAAGAACCAAATCCCGCTGTCAGGCAGAACGAACCATTCAACCCCAATGAAAGGGACGACGAAGATCAACAATTCCGTCCACCCGACCCGGATGAAGTGAGGATTGCCATATCTAAACTGAAATCCAACAAGGCTGCGGGAGCTGACGGCCTACCCGCCGAGCTTTTTAAAGCCGCAGGCGATGATTTGGTAAGGAGCATGCACCAACTCATCTGTAAAATATGGTCGGAGGAAAACATGCCCGATGAATGGAACCTCAGCATTGTTTGCCCGATCCATAAAAAAGGAGACCCTTTGAACTGCGCCAACTACAGAGGCATCAGTCTCCTAAGTATCGCATATAAAATCTTATCTGCCATACTGTGTGAACGCCTAAAGCCATTCGTCAACAACCTGGTCGGTCCATACCAGTGTGGCTTTAGGACAGGAAAATCCACCATCGACCAAATATTCACACTACGGCAGATTTTGGAGAAAACCCAGGAGCAACAAATCGATACCCACCACCTTTTCATCGATTTTAAGGCCGCGTATGATAGCATCTATAGAGACGAGCTATACAGAGCAATGTCTAGTTTTGGCATCCCTACCAAACTCGTCCGTTTGTGTAGGATGACGATGGAGAATGCACGCTGCTCCATCAAGGTCGGTAAAGACCTAACCGAGACCTTTGATGTCAAAAAAGGATTCAGACAAGGCGACGCGCTGTCATGCGACTTTTTCAACATCGTTCTTGAAAGAATTGTTCAAAACTCGAACGCCAACACCAGAGGAACAATCTTTCAGAAGTCCGTCCAACTACTCGCATATGCCGACGATATTGACATTATTGGAAGAACGCAGCGTGATGTCAATGGCGCTTTTGTGGGTATTGCAACGGAGGCCGCGAAGATGGGTTTAGCGGTAAACGAGGGTAAGACCAAGTATATGCTGTCAACGAGAAAGGGCACCCAACACCGACGTCTCGGTCAGAACGTCACAGCAGACAGATATAACTTTGAGGTAGTCAAAAACTTTGTCTACCTAGGCACCGCTATAAACTCAGACAATGACACCAGCGCTGAAATCAAACGAAGAATAACCCTTGCCAATCGCTGCTTCTTTGGGCTAAGAAAGCAACTGGTAAACAAAGCCCTCTCTCGAACAACCAAGATAACGCTCTACAAGACCTTAATCGTCCCAGTCCTGCTATATGGCGCGGAGGTTGTCCACTGTGGTTCAACGTGAGTCCTTCCCAGATGGAGAAGATGAAGTTGTTCGAGATACAGTGTCATCGCACCTGTTGTATCGCACACCCGAGTCAGAGTACAAGAAGTTCTATCCCAATGAGGTCCTGTACAACGAGGCAAACAGGATAGATAATTTTATTATTAATCTGATCAGAAGGCATATTGCACGAGCTATGACTTCTTCCAACAGTCTGATCTTTGGGGCTTACTACCTCAATTTTATGTACCACGAGAGAGTGCGCCTCACCGGCTTTATTACGCCTGAAGCGTTCCGCTATCTCGACACAATTGGCCTACTACAGCATCCACAAGGATCCATGTCGTACGCCAAACAGTGGACAGGAGACTCCAATACGAACGGGATGTCGCTCGCAGTCACGAGGATCTCCTCTGGTTCAGTAGAGCTATCTCTGCTAGAGACAGGAGAGAGTCCAGCTTCAGCTGAGATCTAGGTGGACCCCTTGATGCCCGACATTGATGGACGGTGTAGCTAGGGGTCTGAAGATTCCGGCAGAGGTGCTTCATCTATTGGAATATTTGGACTTCAGTGTACCTCAACAACTGCCAGACAGGTGTTCATCCCCGAAATGGAATATTCTCAAAATGAAACAAACTTGAGTACAAAAATTCGGCGTAATTTACGGGCCCGCCTGTAAATCTTTTGAAGCAATGGACGCAAAATTTGCCCAACAATATGAAAAATGTCATCCAGGCCGGCGAAGCCCTTAGCAGAGAGCCACAATGGGCGCCGCGATAACTTCGACGAGATCAGCGACTTCATCAACCTGGTTCATGCCGACAGTGAACAGTATTAATAGAAAATCTCAGAAGCACATGAAGAGACAGATGAAGAGCCACTTTTTCTGTGTCGATCATGAGTAATGTAGGGACGTACGAGCAACGAACCACACACACGATCGATTGATTTTCAAGAGAAGCTTATGTGTTACCGTTTGGATTTGCATTCTCTATGATTAATCAGAAAGTTGTCCTCATCTTCTTGTGACCCATTTAGCGTAGAATTGCTTCAACATAATCGCCTATTCCAAGAGATGACCACATCTCGGAAAGTCACACCCTTGCCTATGTTGTGGCAAATTTGTCAGACCGTCCCAGCGTAGGTTGCCTTAATGGCTTCACATTGAATAGGATTTACATTTAATGTTTCTGTCAGGTTATGCTGATGACGACGAAGACACTCCCGAGTGTCGTCTGTCCAGGGCCCACCTTTCATTGTTCCACGCGTCCGATCAAAGGCACACCAACTGACATCAGATTTCATTCCACACACCGGCGAGGGCTTGAACCTTTGAAATGCATCTTCATTGTAAGAACCATTTTAATAATCTGAGGACTCAGCTGAATTTACATTAAATACGCGTTCGGCTTAATAGCCCGGCACGGCATAAGCCCTAGAACGGAAGATTGAAGCTTACACACACAATTCAACGAAAGAAGGTGACAGATGACAGGGATGACGATACGGTGGATCAATATATCTTTTGAATTTGAAATGTATGCACGAGTATGAAGATGCTGTGGTATTAAGGAAAACTTGTGTGGACTCATAATTAGGTTCGGTGGGTGGAGAGGTGCTCTTCTGCATTTCTGGACGTTGCTGTGGGCGATCAGTGAGAAGCAGTAGCCACGAAGACTTCACGACTTTGTTACTTCAGCAGCAAAGAACAGGCACAGTATTTGTGCCATTGGGCGTGTGAGTTGTAAGACTGGTCATCCGCATCCTAAGGTCGGTGTACCGCAATAAAATTAACAAAATTAAATTGTTTCCATGTAACAGGTGGTTAAATTTTAAGCGCCGATGTTGAAAGTGAGCCACACCTAAACGTAAAGTTTTTTTCTGCATTTCATTCGACATTTCTCAATTTCAGACTAACTCAATTTGAATAATGGAAAGATACACAATCGAGCAACGCGTTAAAGTTATTCAGGCTTATTATGAAAATGGGCGTTCAAATCAAAATGCATATCGTGAACTTCGTGATTTTTTCGGTACAATCGGAAAAATCGTGCAAAAATTTGAGCAAACCGGTTCTGTAGGAGATGTGAAAACACCACTGCATGCTCGTACAGCTCGTACTGCAGAAAATATTGCTGCTGTTCGCGATAGTGTGGCTGCAGAGCCGTCCACCTCAACTCGTCGTCGTGCCCAACAATTGCACCTCGCACGCTAGTCGTTGATGAACATTATGCATAAAGACTTGCATTTACACGCTTACAAGGTGCAATTGACTCGAGAACTAAAGCCTCTTGACCATTTCAAGCGTCGTCAATGGTCAGAATGGTGGCAAGAAATAGCAACAGTGGATGATCAATTTTTGAAGAAAATCATCTTCAGTGACGAGGCACATTTTCACCTCAGTGGATTCGTCAATGAGCAGAATTGCCGCATTTGGGCGAATGATAATCCAAGACTGATTGTCGAAAAACCAATGCACCCACAAAGAGTGACTGTTTGGTGCGGTTTATGGGCTGGCGGCATCATCGGGCCGTATTTTTTTCCAAAATGAGACCGGTCAGGCAGTTACTGTGAATGGTGTTCGCTATCGCGAAATGATAACGAACTTTTTATGGCCCGAATTGGAAGATATGAATGTGGTCGATATGTGGTTTCAACAGGACAGTCCCACTTGCCACACAGCTAACGAAACAATGGCTCTTTTGCACGACAAATTCAATGGCCGTGTTCATGTGATTTGACATTTTTTTTAGCGCATTCTGTCACCCTTATGTTTTGAGACCTTGTTGATGTTTACGGGCAGTAGCTCGCGGATAGTGACCTTAAATGCTTGAATCGTTTCCAGTTTGTTGTCATAACATCGGTTCTTGACAGTTCCCCACAAAAAAACAGGTAAAATCGCGGCCAACTGACTTCACCAAGACCAAGAGGAATAACACAATTTGGGAATTTGGAGCACGAAAGATCGATTGTGGCATGGGCTGTGTGGCATGGCGAGTCATCCTGCATGAACTAGATGTCGTCCAAATCCATTTTTCAATTTCAGTAAGTAAGTCGGTTAACACAGCTCTGTAACGTCCGTCGTTGAACGAAACGTTGTTCCCAGCCTCATTTTCGAAGAAAAGTGGTCCAAGGATGCCACAACCAGCACCAAACTGTCACTCTCTGTGGATGCATTGGCTTCTCGACAATAAAGTGCTTGTTTAACGTAGCGTCTCGTCAGAATATATGAGTTTTCGCAAAAATCGTTGTCCAATTAAAGCTGCTCTAAAGCCAAACTGCTAAGCGATAACGAAGCGGGCGGTCGCGCGTCTTCATTTGCTGAGTCAAGTGAACCTTGCAAGCGAATAATCTGAGATCTTTGTGCAGAATTCTCCTCAGGCTAGTGCGTAAAATCGAAAGCTGTTGAGATCGATAGAGACTGGATGTTCGTGAATTCAGTCTCACACTCTCGGCCACAGCAGACTCATTCTCATCTGTACGCACCCGTACGTTCAAGCGTAAAGCGACCCATTTCGTTACGCGGAGGTATGATACTGACTTTCTGTCAAGACCGCTGGCCTTTTGTTTCAGTGGTCAGTCTAAAGCTCTTCAAAAGGAAATATCAACTAAAACCTCATCAATCGTGTGGAACAGATGGCCTGAGTATGATTTACAGACCATTGAACATACTCGTCAATCGTCCTCTGATAGATATGATCAACAGATACCGCCCAGCGGTTAGATTGAAGCCGCTGCCAATGTGGAAGAAAGTCCGTGCTGGACTCTCTATCATACTTAACAAGGCACAGATGTCCTGCTACCTAATCTCCTCTTCCAGAAGAAATTCTTAACCACCATCACCTCCAGATTCTGCTGGAGGCCTGACAACGAGACACTGAATGGTCCTCTGCGAAGCATATCGAAGAAAAGCAAAGGCGTTGATGCAGACCTCTACTCTGTTATTTCGATTGCGAACCATTGCTGAGTCTGAGTCTTTAAGGCGGAATAGAAATCTTTGTCCTGGCTCAAGAACAATGTGATATCGCCAGTCTGTGGATGCAGTCACATTCAACTCGAAGATATCTATCTCTTAACGCAATAGCAGCGGGTGCTGGACCACTGTGACATTCCAGAAAATTGGCGAAGCTGACAAACTCTCTGGAAAGGGAAGTAGTTGAGTTCACTTTCCGGCATCCATGCTCGTCGCGTTACTGCAAAACATCTCGTGACGCTTGAAGCGATTGATCTCACCCACCCTACTCTCAATCCGACATGTCCATGGCCTTGCCTCACTAGAACCTCACACTTTGTGAGGCTCTGTCCTACAATACCTTCAGCTGGAGTTGTAGAGACGAGGTAGAGGAGGAAAGCAGTGTACTCCATCTTTGCACTCGCAGCGTCCTCTCCTCCTGAAGGTAGAGTCACTAAGTGGATTACTTCTTCGATAACCTGGACGAACTAAAAATACATTAGTCTCAGTCATCTTCATCGGCTTGTAAAGCCGCCAACTGGTCCTTTATGTAGATTAGGATGGATGCTGGCTTAAGTGGCATGTTGCCAGTCAGTCACCTTAACCTAACATAACCGATCTCGCAAAAAGTGGACGTCACTTGGCCACCGGCGATGTCTTAAATCGGAGGTCTCTGCGACAGAATTCAGAATCCGTCATCGCCCACCAGCGGCGGGCATTTGAACGACATCTAACACCATCTATTTAGTGGATCGCACACAGATTCCCCTCGTCACCTTCAAACCACGGTTGTGCTTGTGCTTGAAGCAGCCAACTACTCGACGTTCTTTCCCCGGCGGGCTTCCCCTTGTTTATGTATTTCCTGCAGCACAATGAGGCCAGAAATGGTGTCTTTTCAAAGTCGAAACTCATCCCCCGGCCTGCCTACGTCCTGCCAAACGACCACATACGACTACACACGATGGTCCCGTCACGCTGCCGCACCTACCTCGTCCATAAAAGGCCACCGATTCACCTGACCAAATAGTCAAATCGATTTCCTCGCATTTAAGGCATGAACCCGGCACCGTTCACTCCCCGTGATCCCCTCCCCCGCAATTTCCTTATTTGTGTGGTCTCGATGGCATTCCGTGCGATGCCAAGCCAAGAAGACAAAAACATGTCACAGGTCACAACTTTCCATTGAGCGTCTTCCGATTTCTTCAGCCGCACATACCAGCGCAGCGACGTCAAACAAACCGCTTTAGGTGATCGCCTACACTCATCCGAGCCATCCGAGCCGATGTGACGAATTTCGATAGAGACCCGAACAATGCGCCTTCCCGCCCATTCACTTGGAGCCGGCCGCAATAAACCCATCATCGTTGGGCGACCATAAAACTGTCTTTGAAACTTGTTTCCCTCGCATCGCCATTGATTCCAGTTTGAATGGGCGCACAGAGCACAAACGAAACCCGGTCATTGATTTGTTCTTCGCCGAGATCCATCCATCCGTCCATCCGTCCGGCTATTCACCAGCTGACCCTAATTCGGCGAAGAAGTGCCATTTCAGATTTGCGCGCATCGCACTCTTTGTTAGCACACGCTAATTTCTATTTGTCAATCCCGTGGCGCTGCTGCGGCTGTTTACGGTGTCAACATCAATTTGGAGGTCCGCATATGGTGCGCGGTCCATGTCCGTTTCACATGCAAAATTTCCGCTGACCCATTGGCATAGTTTGCAGCGGCGCGTCGCGTCTGAATCCTTTCCGTTCGCAGCGATGCTGACAGCTGCCACTTTTCCGCCGTCAAGGCCTCGACTCAGTCCCAAATTAATGTGTCATTAGTTCGAGGCGAGTCGGGCTTCCGCGGTGAACTGCTCCGGCATCCGAATGCCGCACGCTCCGCCCGGTGAACGGTTAGCGTGTGCATTGTTCGCCTCAGTTGGCCGCCTGTGAAGGAGAACAAAACACTGCTGCTCGACTAATTATTGCAGTCACTGCCTCAGATCGAGATTCTCTTGGATTCCCTTAGATTGTGTCTTTCTCTGCTGCTGCTGCTGCTGTGCAGGTGTGTGCGGGTCTCTCTCGCTCTGTGTGCTTGGCTGGGAACAGCTTCTTCCCGGCTGACCTACTTCCCGGGGATCCGACGGTAATTTGAATATGATGGAGAGAATTTTCGTTACTGTTGATGGCCCTGGCCGCAACGCCGAGGAATGATCTATTTTAGTGCGCTGTGTGTGTTGTTGTTGTTTTTTTGGGGTGAACTGGATGAGCAGTGAACCTAAACGGCGTTTGCCGCTCAAATACCGGAGCAGCCGATGAATTAGAAGACCTAACCGTGCCACAGCCGCCGCGCCGCCGGATGAAATAAACTTGCGCCGCAGACGAGAGAATCTGAATTTGTCGACTAAGTGCCTGGAGATTGGCAATCACGCGCCGGTCGCGGCGGTCGATGGGGAAGCACTTGTGACAGGAAATCGACGGGCCTAGGCAGACCCATTGGATACCTGTGAGAAATGGAGGTTTATGGGTGGAATCCATGCGGAGAGTGACCGGTTAATTAAGAGACTGCCCTGTTGGTCATAAGGCGCCATCAAACGCAGAACAGTGGGTTTTTGGTGAGAAATCTTTTTGTCTTCCGGAAGAGACGCAGACGATAAGACTTCACAAAGGTGCTTGTGTCGTTTCCACAGCCTCCGGTGCGTAATTGAACACCGCTGAGATCGGAAGAATGCCATCCGTCTGGTTCTGGTAGCAGTGACATATTTTCTGAGCTTAGCCAGTGACGTGGGGATAGACTTTCACTTGAGGGGAGTTGATCGTCAAGTTGATTCGTCTAGTCATTGGAACGGACTTCTTCTTCTGCTTCTGCTTGCGACGGGATGGACCTGGGGGTGGACCTCAGCCAATAGACATCTCTTCTTCTTCTTCTTAGAGCGCTACAGTCCGATTTTTTTGCCGGAACAGTCTTCACAAGCTTCGTCGCTAAGAAGCGTCCAAAACTGCTGCTCGACTGCTGCTGTTGACACTGCTTCCACAATGGATGTAAACCAACTCGAGTCACAAGATATTTCTACCGGCAGCTGACAGTTAAATATCTCAGTTTACATTTGCTGCTGTATCACAGCAGATTACTGCATCGTACCCCAATCGGATTGACAGTGAACATCAACAAGTCTGTCCAGCGCGGCGGCATCTAGTTGCTGCCTAGTACGCGACAGTAGTCATTTGTTGCTCTGTCTCATGGGCTCGGAAATGATGTTTCCTTGGGGCGAAGCATTTGGTTGTACAGGCCATGATGTCTACCCATGAGGCGTCTTATCGGCAAGGGATAGCCTGTACATCTCTGGGGACATCGGTATACAGGTAACGATAGAGCTGATGAACTAGCTGAAAACAAGGGCTACCTACTAGCCCCCTCTTCAAACAGCCAAAAGCTAGCAGAAGTCAACTAAGGTCGCCCATATGACTTCTTCTTCTTCAACAACATTGCCGCAGTGTCAGAGATTTGGTTGGTAAAGCAGAACAGTGAGGGCCAAGAGTGATGACTTGGCTCATAAGCAGGGGTATGCCCAAGGCTGGTGCTATCTCTATTTCGACCCCGACAGTGCCAAATAGAACTCATCATCCAACCACGATCAGCTGGCGGTTTAATAGAAATAATACCGAAGAGCATGCCTGACGTTGATAACAGGGTTGTTTAACCACAAACTAAAGCCTGCTCGCTTTCTCTCAATGAGTCCAATGGATGGGCAAACTATCAACCTCTCTGGCTCTGGCGCAACCGTACACGAACTCCACGACAATGCCGTATATCTCTGGGCGTAGAACTGAGTCCTTGGGCATGGCCGTATTCCAGGCAACGATAGAGGTGATGATATAACCCTCTCTCTTAAAACAGCCTAAAGTGGGCCTAGCACAGTCCGAAAAGGACCATAACACTCCTCTCAATGAACATGAGAGGCATAAGCAGAGTCGTGGGTATTATTTCCGGACAGTGTCGTATAGACAATTAGGCGAGGCGTATGAGTACTCTCTACAGTGACCTCTGCAGAAGCTGTAGTCAAACAAAGCTTCGTTTGGAACTTTTAAACAGGAGCTCCACTCCACACGTAGATGGTTGGAAAAGAGAAGATGGTATCTTAGTATCGTACAATCAGATGACCATTTAGGTTCTAAGCTCCGAGTTCGCATCAACATTCCGCTGCGTTGAGTACTTGATCAGGGCCAACACAATCCAAACTGAACTTACACAAAGTCGAATGCAATAGCAACTGGAGCAGACGATAGATATATGGGGAAGGTGAATGGAGGACTAGACACAACCGCGAATGATCTGTTCCAAGACGGTGATGTAGTACAGAAGGCAAAAATCCATCTACTACACTTTCTCACCCACAACTAGCTCATGTAGACCAGCTAAGACTCATATTCGCATTTCCTCGTCAATTTTGTTCAAATTTTCTCTATGCCTCTCTCCTCACTCCATTCCACCGAAATGCCATCAAAAACCATTCAGAATTTTCGAAAAAATCACGTTTTTCAAAATTTGCCTTTCCCACAGCAGAAAAAGTCGAGTCTGTTCATTTCTCAAATTAGCGCATTTTTTGGGCGATATCATGCATTTTCTCGATTTTCCAAGAAATCATCGATATCTCCATCCGTCCCATCAGTCATTTCATCAATTTCGTCTGGTTTCCCAGCAGTTTTCAGTCAAAAACGGCGGACTTAAAGTTGAATTTGGACACTCTGACCTCGTGGACTGGCGTCAGATTAGGCGAGTGTCCTCGCTAGTTGAAGGGTTTCCCTGTGTTCTTGGACGTGGATGTGTTTTGTTTTGGAGATCAAGTGAATGTGTCTTGCAAGGATGCAATTGGGAATGAAATACGTTGCAAGAACACGATTCAGAGTCACCGCTGTGAGGTAGGTGAGGCAGCGTGTGTGTAGTCGTATGTGGCCGTTTGGCAGGACGTAGGCAGGCCGGGGGATGAGTTTCGACTTTGAAAAGACACCATTTATGGCCTCATAGTGCTGCAGGAAATACATTAACAAGGGGAAGCCCACCGGGGAAAGAACGTCGAGTCTTTGGCTGCTTCAAGCACAACCGTAGTTTGAAGGTGACGAGGGGAATCTGTGTGCGATTCACAAAATTGACGGCGTTAACGTCGTTCAAATGCCCGCCGCTGGGGGGCGATGACGGATTCTGAATTCTGTCATTTTTTTTTTGCAGAGACCTCCGATTTAAGACATCGCCGGTGGCCAAGTGACGTCCCCTTTTTGCGAGATCGGTTATGTCAGGTTAAGGTGACTGACTGGCAACATGCCACTTAAGCCAGCATCCATCCTAATCTACATAAAAGACCAGTTGGCGGCTTTACAAGCCGATGAAGATGACTGAGACTAATGTTCCTTAGTTCGTCCAGGTTATCGAAGAAGTAATCCACTTAGTGACTCTACCTTCAGGAGGAGAGGACGCTGCGAGTGAAAAGATGGAGTACACTGCTTTCCTCCTCTACCTCGTCTCTACAACTCCAGCTGAAGGTATTGTAGGACAGAGCCTCACAAAGTGTGAGGTTTCTTGTGAGGAAATGCCATGGACTTCTCAGTCTGATTGAGAGCAGGGTGGGTGAGATCAATCGCTTCAAGCGTCATGAGATGTTTTGCAGTAATGCGACAGGCGTGGCTGCCGTAAAGTTAACTGAACTACTTCCCTTTCCAGAGAGTTCGTTAGCTTTGCAAATTTTCTGGAATGTCACAGTGGTCCAGCACCCGCTGCTATTGCGTTAAGAGATAGGAGGCAGACTCTTCGAGTCGAATGTGACTGCATCCACAGACTGGCTGCCGGTACACATGACGATACCACATTGTTCTTGAACCAGGACAATGTTTCCCAAAGACAGGAAATGACAGAGTAGAGGTCTGCATCAACGCCTTTGCTTATCTTCGATATGCAATTGGGAGTGAAATACGATTCAATCGAAAAGTTGAACAGAAAATGAGACGATTGTGATGCGTTGACGTTCACCTTGTTGTCGCAGGAATGACGACTGAATGTGGAAAGTTTTGAAGCAAATGAGTAGCGTTAGTCATGGAAGAGCAATTCTCATTGAATTTTGGATAGTGATTCGATGGAGACGTGTATTCTAATTCCATGACAAAAGCATGCCAGAAGGTTCGCCAACAACCACTGACTTACGTCATTCGAAATGATAGCACACCCACCGCTGAGCACAGATAATAACTTGCCCACCCACCAAGAGCGACTTTTCTCAACAAACACCAACTGTCACACGCCTCATTGTCTCCACTGGTCCCACATTTCCCCAAAATTCCCAGAGTCCTAAAAATCTGCGAACCAGGCTCCACAGTCAGTTTCCCATGTTTACGCAAAATACCTCGCAGAGGGTTACGTTTCCACTTATCTTATGTAAATAAACCGCTGCGCACACAACCGTTCCGCCGGGGTCATGATATCTGACAAATATTTGGTTTCTAGTGCTGCCCCGGCCTCCCTTTCACGAACCATTTCGTAGTTCCAGTCTCATTCCACGCCACCTGAGACCAGTCTGACGAGGGGGCAACCAAAAAAAAAAGTTCATAATCGGCAGAAAATTAAAAAAGTAAACACAGCCAAGCCGGCAGCCAGTCGGTCGGCCGGATAGCGCCAACGTCTTCGTCTTCGTTCCCGGCTGACCTAGAATTTTTGCATGAATGTCGATAAATAATAGATCATTGGGCTTTGTTGCCGGGGAACCGTTGCTGAACGCTCTTTGTTGCCGCTTTTGTGCCCTAACCGTGCGAGGCTCTTACTCATCTGTTCGTCTAACGGTTCTCGCGCCCGAAGAAGGGGAAAAACAAAAACCACTGAAAGTGGAATTGGATGAATTTGTTAGCATTACCGCGCGAGGAATTGAGCGACACATCAACCGTTCGGGGTTGGGGCCAGTGTCGGCTGAGTCGGGCGATGCGACAAATTTCCCGAGGTTCGCTACCGAACTCTTTCACCCGGGCGCGTTCACTGGTCGGCTTTTGATTCCCAAAATGTTTCATCTCAAGGGCCCCACAGCACTTGCGCTCGGAATTAGAGCACACTCTGGTCTGTATGTCGCGCGGAGGTGACGATGACAGCATCGATGCCAGAGTTAGCCGTCAGAGTTAGCGGATTCGTTGGTTGACCCTCTTCGGTTGCTTAACCACGTTACGTTCTACCGACTGGCTAATTTCTTTAATTTATTTTAATCAACTGGCGAAGAGCGCGCTAATAAATAAATTATATGGGCTCGGACGACTGAATTGGGGTAAATTCAAATGCAGCCGGGCTGGTCTTTGACCCTCGCGCGACGCATGGAGAACCCGATCGGGGTTAATCTGGCCGGATTGACTGTTGGATTGGCTGTGTCTGAATTTTAATGGACGGCAATTTATTGCGCGTCTTCTGTGAATGGAAATGTTTGCTTCTTCGGCAGAGTCGCCGATGTTTGTCAGCCGATATAACTGTGAGCTGCTGTGAGATGTGTCAAATAAAGTATTGTGTTTCCGTGTCATGATGTTCAGTTATTTGTTTGGTGTTCGACGATGCATTCGTGGTTCCTTCTTGGAATTCTTCAGACTCTCATGCTTGGTGAAACTTGATCTGAAAAGTGTATGTTCGATCGATGAAGAGCTATACTGTATCTCGAATCGTCGAGAAGGAAGGTGTAGGGTCTTCCGACGAGGAACAAGAAGGCGAGTCAGAAAAACAAACACAAGCAGCACTTAGTGACAGACTAATCAGTCTTCGCGGTTCCTACTTCGGGTACGGAGTTAGAGTATACTCGAGGTAAGGCATGCCTGTTGTAAGAGGCGAGCTAGAGCCACTGGTTAAGGACATGTCCCTACTACCGTGCTCGTTGTCGGTCACAAGCTCATTAACAATGGATTTTTATTAAACAACGCTCCATCTTCTTCAAAGATGGAGGCGCATAGAATAAAACATAACCCATTAGGCGGCTAGTCGAGGATGTTATGGCATTCAAGAGGTAGTAGCCATTCGGTTGCTCAGTCTGGTGCCACGGGTGATCAGGAAAGCCCCTGAGACATGCATTGGCTTAATTTTAATCGGTTGAGGTGAGAGGGTCATACTGGCTATGGTTTAGAACCCAAAGTCGCAAGGAGAAGTACCATGTCTGAGAGTTAATCACGACTAAAGAGAGATAGCCTGTGCGACTCCGAGACGTGAAGATGTGGATTTCTAAATACAACCAGCTACAGAGGTTTTAGATTTTTTACTTCACCAAGGTGGTGGAAAGTGTCCATAAGCATTAACCGGAAATTGGTACTTGGTATTCCCACTTCAAGGCGTCGATATCACGTAAATCTCATTACTGACCCATTTGACGCTCATTGGGGGAATGTAACCTATTAGCTCCTACTTCATTCCACTTCATGTTGGATGCCAACCTGATATCATAAAAGAACCCAAAATAAAAACAATAGACCTTAGAGGTGTTTTTGTTAGATCCTGGAGGTCTTGGAAGAAATGTTTTCCCAGCGTTCTGTGTCTGAACTGGCAGAGACTCGGGCGGGTACTTAGACTCCTAACACTTTTTTCTCCTCGTCGTTGGCTAGTCCCATTTAGATTTTTTTTTTTGCGAGAGTAGGTGACAATCTTCAAAAGACACTATGGGGACCGTTCCCACATAGCGAAAGGGATTTTTACCCAGTAAAAACACCTCTCTTCAAATAAAATATATTTCCACTACAACTAAGTCTTACACTTATCCAGCAGTTTTACTTTAGTGGTTTATGCGCATTTGGCAAGAAATTCTCTATTGAGAGTTCTTGCTAGCACCGCAGCTAAGCGCGGGTTGAATTCACCGTACTAGGTCAAGGGGTTTGGTCCTTTACAGACGGCGGAAAGCGTTGCTTTCGTCGAGAATTGGAAGGATAGCAGAGTTTATGTGCTCTTCCAGACGACGCTTATGCTTACGAGCAAAATTCGTAATTTCATCATGGACTGATAGAATTCCAAGATCTCTGTGGATGTCGCTGTTTCATTTATACCAGGGTGCGTTGACGATGGCCCTTAGCACTTTATTTTGAAATGTTTGTAGTATGTTTCTATTACTTTCTTTGGTACAACCCCATAGTTGTATACCATACGTCCAGACGGGTTTTAGCACTTGCTTGTATATAAGCAATTTGTTGTCAATACTTAGCTTGGAATATTTTCCAATAAGCCAGTACATGTCTTTGTATCTTAATTGGAGCTCTTCACGTTTCTTTTTGACATGCTCCTTCCATTTAAGCTTTACATCGAGAGTCATTCCGAGGTATTTCGCTTCATTACCGAAGGGTATTTGAACATTATTTATAAAAACGCTAAATCCGTTCTTATACGTGAACGGATTTAAGCTCAATTCGCTGAGTGTTCGTCCATTCGTGTATCCGGTCTAGAGCACATTGTAATTTTCTGGTTGATTCTTCGACCGTTTTGGCAGTTACTAAAATGGCGGTGTCGTCAGCAAATGTGCCTAGCACTGTGCCTACGACCTGCGGTATATCGCTGCTATGCAGTAAGTAAAGGAGGGGACAAAGGACACTTCCTTGAGGTACTCCAGCTTGTATAGGCTTAAATAGGGAGTATTCTTTCCCATATTTCACACGGAAGATTCTATCAGTTAGATAATTCGATAAAATTGTGTAAAGTCTTCTCGGAAGGAACTGTCGAAGCTTGTATTTCAAACCTTCGTGCCAAACCTTGTCAAAGGCTTGCGAGACATCGAGAAATACAGCTGAGCAGACTTGCTTTTGTTCAAATGATTTTTCTATAACATCAGTTATTCGATGTACTTGGTCGATAGTTGAATGCTTACTTCTAAAACCGAACTGGTGATTAGGTATAAGTCGTCTTTCTTCCACAACCGGGCTTAAACGTCGTTTGAGGTTTTTCAATTCTTCCTTAAGTTCTGTCAAAGTAGCATTTCTTATACAAAAATGTTCATTATTTGTGTTTGAACCGTAGGAGTTTACAGGAAACGTTTGTCCGTCGCGTGATTTAAACGATGCTTCCAAGTGATCTGCGAAGAGATCCGCTTTCTCTTTACCTTCTTTAGCCCACTCGTATTGATTTTTCCGAATTGGGGCCGCATGTGGTTGAGGTTTTCTTAAGCCTTTGGCTGCTTTCCAGAGTAAGTAATTGGTATCCTTTTTCACTGACAAGCCTGCCAAGTAGGTATTTAGGTTATTATTTTTAAACGACTTAATTTTCGCCTTCAGAAGGTTAGACAGTTGGTTGAGGCGAGTTTTATGCTGCGGCACACGGGTCTACTGCCATTTCTTACGAGCCTTACGTTTCTCTCTTACTAATTCTCGTATTTCCGGTGGATATCGCAATACATGTTTTATCGTCGTTTTTCTAGCGAGAGGTGTATTGCTCCACGCAGCGCACTGTATTACTTCTATAAATTTATCGAGTTCTATTTCTAAATCGTATGCTGTTCTCAGCGGTACTCTAAGTTCGATATTATCTTGTAGATAATTTTCGCATTAAAATCTCCACCAATTACGAAATTTGGGCCTAGAGTGTGGAAAATTCGTTCGAGCTCGCTTTGATCAATTATACTACGCGGAGGGCAGTAAATGGAAATTTACACGAACCGTATTTAATTGTATAGGATCAGATTCTATACTTATTCCTACTAAATGATCTATATTATCGCGTATAAACAGGGATGAACCGCCTCTTGCCCGTTCGGACGGATGGCAGGCATGGTAACCACAGTACCCTTTTAAGTTTACACACGATTGCTTCGTCAAGTGTGTCTCAGAGATCAGACAAATATCGATATCTATATCTCTAATATATAATTCTAGTTCGTCAATTTTTTGTAGCAGACCATTCGCATTCCAATTTAAAATTTTAATTGACATATTCATGTTAAGGTGCGCTTGCTGTTAATTTTATTTTCGAGGTCGAGTAGCCTTTCGAAAATAACTTTGTTCGTTCTGCTTTGTTCGTCAAGTTTCTCTAAAATAATATTAAATATATTTGTAGCAGGAGTTGATTGTTCTTCGCAGCTTTTTCCACTTGTCGATGCTACTGTTTGGGCGAAGGTTTTTGCTCCAACGTGTGATGATTTCACATTAGCTGATTTCATTTTTTGAGTTATTGGGATGATTAAGGTGATTACGGCCAGCTAGTGCTTCAACTACCATCGCTGGCAACTTTTTGTCGCCTTGAATGAGTTCGTTAGATTTTGCACTATTCAACTTGGGCCAGAGCAGCGGAGTGCTCTCAAAGGGTGGTTAGAGAGAGATAGTGTCGTCCAGATGGTTTGATGCATAGGATTGCTTTGGATGGGTCGTTTTCGGCCCCTTACCCCTTGCCTCCTTGCTGGCAATGTTCATCTCCATGACTCAGCAGAGAGTAACCGAGTGCTGCGCGCTGAGAACATTGCCCTCTTCGCCGCAGCATACGACCAGCTTGGACTTGATTTCTTGTGCCGAATGGCGGCTTGACTGTCTATTAGATCGATAATGTCCGGCCGTTTCTATGACTGCCAGGACCTCCACTTGAAAAGCACTGCCATAATCATAGGTCTGATGCTACGAACCGCCGCGGCGCCGTATAAATCCATAGGACCATCTTAAGTTGGAGACCCCACTTTTTGCTGAATATTCTGTTGCAGCAGGCTAACCGGGTAGCTTCAGTGTCGAGGATAAAGACGGTGGTACGCTTGTGGTTGCACGGCTCAGCTCGTCAGACGAGGTCCCCTCCGTCGTACACCACACATTTAAAAGGAAAACAATATCGTGTCCATCCAGCTAAAGATTGAAGAAGAGGGGAAAATATAGAAAGAAAAATAACGCCTAATGCAGACCACAGACGGACAACTAAAGACAACTAAAGATAAGAGAAAAACGGACAGGAAAGACGAAAAGGAAAGGTGTTCAAAACCTATGCCTTTATCACCAAAAGAGACCGGAAGCTAGGCTACCTAATCTTACAGCTAATCCTCTTGCTCAGCTCTACACCGATTCAACGCCCTTTCAGTGTCGTTTGTCGATCCAGGGTCGTGGAGAGCATGATGTTGATGGCACATGTCCGCCAGCCCATCCCTCATAACCAGCATTAACTAGCTGGTCTACGTTTAGCTTCCAGTTGAGTTTTGAATGTGAGGTGATACCAAGGTACTTAGCACAGGAAGAAAGAGAGACCGGTTCATCGTTACGATGGAGAAGTTTGCTACATATTTTGGTCAGTGCGGTGAAAAGCATCAGTTCCGTTTTGCTTGAGTTCATACTTAGGCCGAGCTTACTTCATTCAGTGAGCCCTCTATGGTCTCACTGATTACAGCCGGAAACTTACCTGATGCCAAGATCACCATATCATCCGAGTTCCCTTCCCCTTGAACCCTTCCCTATCAAGTCTTAATAGAATGTTGTTCTTGACAATAAGCCGGAGAAGAGGAGAGATTCAACCCACGAATGCTCGGCTTTGTTGACCAACGGTACTTGTAAGTACCACATTCTTTTACACTAAGTAAAAACTCTATATAACTCAAATACGCTATGTACTCCCAAAGAGACCCTTAAGTATCATGTAACCATAATGTAAATTATTATTTGACATTTTTTATTACGTTTTAGCCAGAGTTATAAGGTTTTCTTCTCCATGGCCTACTGCACATTGAAGCGAGTAACTTTCATCAACTTTGGTGTATGAAGAATTCAGTAGGCCTTGCAAATTTCGTCAAACTTTTAAACTATTTATTTGATTTGCATATTGAGCTTCGAAAGCAGTAAGACTACAATTGCAGTTCTTCAATTTTTTATATCAGTTAACAAAAAAACTAAAGCGGACTGGTAAGTACCGTGACAAAATAAAATTTTGTTTTCAAATTTTCGTGTAGTAAAGAATAATAAAATGGCTATTCGCAATTTGAAGGATGATAAGATTGTGGCACTAAATGAGGAATTACCATTGGACAACAATGAAGATACGGATATAGAATCCGACTCTGAAATGGATCCTGTGGCAATTAGTTCAAAATCTGCAACCCTTACAAATGAGAAACAGGATGAAATTTTACTCCATGAAGAGCTTGAAAAGTTGTTTGGGGATGATGAGGCGGTTTCAGAAATCTCTCCAGATTGCAGCCTTCCAAATAAAAGGGTACTTGATGCGGAAACAAATCGCCAAATGGAAATCTAGGGACCATCCATCGCACATCCTGGATTGAGAGCTTCCTGAGGGACCTGTTGAAAGTTTGTTCGAGGATTGCTTAAGTAAAACAGAATTTGTAGAATATGTGCTCGATAAAATTGTTTATCAGTACAACCTTTACGCCGTCCAAAGAAATAAAATCTTGGAATTGAAGAAGAATGAGCTTTTAGCCTTCGTTGGAATAAATTTTCTTATGGGTTACCATAAGTTACCCAGCTGGGGGGACTTTTGGAGTGATAGTGAGGATTTGGGAGTTTCGTTGGTGGGTAAAACCATGAGCCGAAATAGATCTGATGTAATTTTGAGCAATTTGCATCTAAATGATAACAGTCTTATCCCAAAAGATAACAAAGATCGTCTATTCAAACTTCGGCCAGTGATAGATTCATTGAACGAACAATTTTGCACTGCCTATCATGGAACAAGACAACTTTCTGTTGATGAGTCCATGGTACTCTTCAAGGGTAGAAATTCGATGAAACAATATAATCCCATGAAGTCCATAAAAAGAGGTTACAAATTATGGTGTTTAGCAGACCAATACGGCTTTATAAAGAAGTTTTCAATTTACCAAGAAAAGGACGAGCAGCTGGAAAAAAAGTATGACAATTATGGTCTCGGTGAAAGAGTAGTCTTATCAATGACTGAAAAAGAGTGGGGAAAGCAGAAAATAATGTTCTTTGATAATTATTTGACTTCAGTAAGACTCCTAGAGAAACTAAAAGCAGAACAAACTCTAGCCTGTGGTACCATCAGAGCAAATAGGAAAGGCAATCGGAAAAAATTTGAAAGATGACAAACAAATGGAAAGGGGAGCGTCTGACTATCGATCTTCAAAAGATGGAATTAGTTTTTACAAATGGAAGGATACCAGAATAGTTCTCTTAGCTTCAAATTACCATGGCAATGAGATCTCCACTGTTAATAGAAGGGATAAATCGGGTGTGCAGCACGAAGCAAGTTGCCCAAGAGCTATAAAAGACTACAATACATTCATGGAGGGGGGGTGGACCATGCTGATCAACTTCGGTCCGCATATGGATGGATTAGGTCGAAGATCTAAGAAGTGGTGGCATCGCATTTTTTGGGGGATGATAGAAATTGCATTTATAAACTCGTATATCGTCTACTGTCAAATGAACGAAAAGGTTTCCCTTCTTGAGTATAAAAGATGTGTAACTCTTGGTCTTATGTCGCAAAAGAACTTGTCTGTTGACAGACGTTTCCCACTTGCAATGCTCGTCGCTCACCATCGATCAGAATTCAGATTGCAGAATATTCTGCATGAAAGTGCGCGGTGCGCTAGCCCTGTCGGTGGGATAGACAGGGACACACTTTAGCACACCGACAAGGTGGCGTACAGAAGATATCCAAGACAGCTCTTGCATCAGCTATTTGTTGAGGTGGCCAGCTTTCTTGAATGCTATCGTCCAGTGATAGCTCACCGAGTTCGGCTGTGTCAAGACTAGCCCAGGATAGATGCTTCTCCTGGTGTCGCAACTGAATCTGTTCCTGAGCAAAAGTGGCCTTCCACTGTTGACGGCGAGCTGCTTCCAACACTCAACACTCGTTTGCTGGTTCACACACTTCGGCATTCGGTCACTGACCTCAAATTGGGCCCAAGTCAACAGTCCACCTTGCTTAAACAAACCACCCTGTAGACGATCACTGCACACATATCGCCAATCCTCTTTTTTCCCTCCCACAACTCTCCCACAGTTATCCGCAAACGTTAGTCCGTCTGTCAACAGCAACCATTCCCATTTCGATTCCCATCCATTGGCTTGTGTCAAGAACTTATCTATCTTTGATGACCCGTTAGTGGTTAAGGAAAACAACACAACCGTCCACAGTACACATTGTGTGTCCCAAATCGGCTGCAGAGTCACCGCCGCCGCCGCCGCCACCGCCGCCGCCACCACCACAAGCTGCGGCATAATCATATGCTCGACATCTCTGCACATCCCCGAGCATAATTAGTTTCCAAAAACCACACATGCGACCGTGTGGTTGCCGGGGCCGGTGCCGTTACTGGCTTTTCGCCACATTCCCTACGCTCGCGCCTGTGCTATTTGCAGTTCTTTTGTGCGATAGACTAAGCAAACACCACCACCACCACCAGGCGGCCACGACAAGAGCAGCAACTCGGTTCCTTAATTACTAAGCAAAGAGCCACCACCAAACGATGAATTACTCACGTGGTAATTAACCGAACCGTTCCTTTTTTGCTGTTGCTGGTGAGGTGGAGTGACGGTGTGATGGTGCTGCTGCTGCGATGGGTTGCTTTGGGTGGCGGCAACTCCAGCGGTGATGGGATGTTTTGCACAGATACCGTTGAACCAACATTAGCACCTGAAAAGTTCACTTCATCCACTTCGTCTTCGTCATCGTTGCGGCGGCATTCCGTGCATAGGCGGCGGCAGGCAGATGCACCTTCGTGACAGCGCCACGCTAACCTAGCCCTCGCGGTCCAGCAGATGCGCTCTCTCGTAAAAAGTGAATAGAGTCACAAAACAAAATTGAATTGAGCTCCATCATCATCTCATCTCAGCCACCGTCGCTCGTCATCTTGACGACAAAAGGTTAACGAGACGAACTGGAGCTGTGGTGGTGTCGAGGTGCAGCGAAGGGCCTCACTGAGGGAGCACACACAGATGAGAGGTGTCAGTGTCAGTGTCGGTGTCGCCGGAGAAGGTGGAGGAGGCGAGCAGCACGAAAAGGGAAGATCATTAGAGAACCTCCAGAAGCATAAAGATGACAACTGTCTTGATGAGCTCGGGAGGGTTTCGCTTTAGGTAACTGTTTCTATCCAACAGCGATTCCCTGATGACGGCACGGCGGCGCGACCGTCGTCGTGGCGACACAATCGTCGCGCAGCGCTCATGTTCATCCAGAGCAAGCTGGGCGTGAATGTTGTGTGTATGTTCTGCTTTGGAGATTCGAGGCTGTTTCTCTGGTTCTGCAGCAGCGCTGGATGGTGCACCTGCTATCGCCGAGAATTCACCGTTTTTTTTGCCTCTTTTTTGTTGGTTGCGCCGAGTAAGCGTTTCCGTGTGTGGGTATGATGCGAGGTATTTTCGAGTGCTGATTTGATTGATGCACGACGAGGCGGTTGTACGCGTCCCTGTGTGTGTGTGTGTGTGTGTGCGGGGTGCTTGGAAAAGTGTGACGGGCATTGAGGTGTCAGCTTGTCATTTGTCAGCCTTGTGCAACATTACTAGGCATGTTGGCACGTCGCGTTGTCGAGTGTGTGGGTCAAAACCAAGTCGCTGCGACCCTTGGATGGTTGGAATACCTTTATTTGTGCGTTTTTCGGCGAACTTGCTTTGTGATCAAGGTTCTTACAGGTTGGTGCGCGATGCAAAGACGCGTCTTTTGAGCCCTCATCCGTGCCGCTACGACCAGTGGAAGGTGGGAAAAGGCGACCGGAAGTAGCTTATTTTGAAAAATCACCAATATCTGGAAAAAGGTGCGTTTTTCGGCGAACTTGATGTTGACGCGCGATGCAGATGCAGGCGACCGGAAGTAGTTAATTTTGAAAAATCGTTTATATCTCGAAAACGGTGCGTTTTCGGCGAATTTTCTTTCTGATTAAGGTTCTTACAAGTTGATGAGCGATGCAAAGACGCGTCTTTTGAGCCCTCATCCGTGCCGCTACGACCAGTGGAAGGTAGGAAAAGGCGACCGGAATTAATTCATTTTTGAAAAATCGCTCATATCTTGAAAACTGTGCGTCTTACGATGCTTCGTTTGCCTTTCTCACAGTCATACGCCAGGAACCAACTTGAACAGCAAATTCACCGCCTCCTGGCACACAACCACATCGATGCCGTGGGAAATCTATGATTCACCGGTAGTCAGTGACCCTCCAGCGACCCACCAAAAATTCAGTAGCCAACCAAGTTCGGCCACCAAAGTGTCCGGTGAAACTGTCTCCCAGACTGGTTCCATTCTGTCATTTATCATCGAATCGCTTAACGTTATGCGACCTACTAAACGCCGTGTCGTCTTCGTAATTAATGCACACCCAAATGGATGCAGCGCATTAGGCCCTCACCGGCCGCGCAGCAGTCATTCTCACGGCGAGAGGTGAAAAATCAATCAGCCGTCGCAGCTCGAACCGAAAGTCGATTGGAATTCGTCTAGAAATCGAACGCGCACAGCAGAGAGCACACAGCACATCACATAGTTGACAGGAGGTCGGAGGACTGTTCTTGTGGCATCCGCTTTCTACTCGTGGCTACCGCAAAAATTCCAAGCCGCTGCACTACTTGTGGACGGCTGCTGGGGGAGGGGGGAAAGGGGGGAAGGCATTGTTTGTGCATGTGCACGCATCCATCATGATTTATTATTTCACAGATACATCTCGACGCTGTTGTGATGGGCTTTCTTCTCGGCCAGAAGACGTTGCCGGTGACGACCCGGCGCGGCAATGTAAACGGACGAAGAAGAAGACGTTCTGGAAGGGGGCGTCCACTGCAAGAGATGATAGCTCTCATGCTGGGGCGCTCGCATGTACTACAATGGACTGTGTACATGCCCATGATGATGGTGTAGAACAAATGCATGTTAATGAAGAAATCTCTAAGTGAAGCTCTTAATTGCGGTCATAGCGGAAAAGTTATGGAAAAATTAATTTGGTGGGCGGATGGTGCGCAATTATTCTCACTTCCCACGTTGTCGGTGCTCGGGTGGGGGGGGGGGGGGGGGGGGCGAGGGAGTCCCATCAGTCCTGCACGATGACACACTTCTGACAAAAGCGACTGCGTTGGCATAAATCATGGCCTGGAATGCACGCGGACCGGGGATAGCAGAGGTCTAGTGAGCTCCTAATTGGATGGTTTCGACCGACCGCTCGGACCGATGGACGGCGACTGGCTGTCAGTTGGCGGTGATTTAGGAGATTCACTCTTGGATTTGTCGTCTATGAGAGATCTTTAATGGATGGATGGAGTCCGCCTGGTGGTCCGGGCGAGAGAACACTGATCGGGGAACCACCCGCAGGAAGTGAGTGATGTGATCTGGTCTAGGATCGTCGGAGATTAACTCCAAGCGTTGTCCATGATGGGCAATCTGTTTTAAGGGAGCAGGCAGTGAGTGGTGATGAGTTAAACGAAGCTCTGCTGGCTTATGTGAAGACCTAAGCAGGCTCCCCTTGGTTTAAGCGAAAAAGATTGAAATTTATGGCAATTTCGAAGCTATAGGCGATAGGAAATGCAGGACGTGCTTACGAAGCTTCATAGACTGCTTCACGTGCTTCCGATGCGACTCCGTGCTTCGACACCAGACAGGAAGGCGTTGACAAGCTGAGCTCGCGAGTGACTTTTCTTCGACAAGAGGAGGCATTGATTGGGAATACTATGATCTCCACCGCCTTCGGTGCCATGACATAAAGCCATATGGTATTATGAGACTTTCACAATGAGACATAAGGCCATATTTAAGCTATCTCCGTTCTCCTGTCTAGGTTAGGTTAGGTGATGTGGTTGCCATCATAAGCGATGCACTGACCCGAAGGTCCATTCTGTTGCCACTGAGCTGGTTACCGTCCGTTACTGTTGGAATTTTGTTTTTTTGGACGGTCAATCTGGCCGTGGGACATCCTTTTCGGATGCGTTTGTTAGTCCGTTTAGATAGTATTCTCTCAGGGCTTGTTTCCTAATGGAGGTCAGTGCAGGGCAGTTGCAGAGAAAGTTTCCCTCTTCTTCTTCATCCATGCATCTGCTACAGAGGTCGTTGTATGGTAATCCAAGTTTTGCGGCGTGTCTACCCATTGCTCTGTATCCTGTGAGGACTCTAAGTAGGTTACCAAGGTTTTCTCTGCCTGGACTTTTGTAAGTTCATATTTGGCCATATTTGATTCGCATGTAGGCACGTGCTAAGGTTATTCCATCTTTCACGGACCCTGCTGATGCTGATGATTTTATATTTCGATGAGGGTTAAGTAGTCCGTCGGTTTCTCGGTAAAAAAGCTGAAAATACTGGCGTGACTTCATTGCGAGAGTGCTTTAAGTCTCAGCGCCGGTTTTGCTGTAAATTCTTTGCCACAAGTGTCTACAGAAGTGAGGTGTAATATCGTCTCTAGTTCTGAGTTTGGCGATGTGCGTGATAGATATGCACGCCATCCCCGGACACTGTTCATCTCATCTCTGTGCAGCTAGCTTTTTTCCAAAGTCGGCCACCATCCCACGACACCAGATAGTAGTCAGGGTCTTATCACGGCGGTGTAGAGCCATCTCCTTGTCTTGGGGTTGATTACCCAGTTCCTACATTAAGCCCTTTTGCACGCATAAAGTGCAGTGGACATTGATCAGAGACCCAGTAACTGGCGTAAGGACAACGACTTTCGCTTTTGCGAGTGGAATATGAGGTCCCCAAGCAGCCGTAGAACTCGCAGAAACTTCTATAAAGCAGACATCGGGCTACTTTAAAGCAGGCATCATCGCAATCCAGGAACTGCCGGGGAATGGGCAAAAGAAGACAGAAGTCGCACTAGTTGGAGAGGCTGGAAAACTGTAGCGCCACTCAAACAAGAAGAATCCCTTTCTCGTCTCTGTGGCAGACTTTGACTATACCCGTCGTCTTCTACGGCTCATCATCATCATCATCAGCGACGCACATGATCCACTAAAGGGGTCGCAGGGCAACGCCATCATGAGAGGCCAGACGCTCGTCCTCCATCGACTCTAACTCCTCAGGATTTATCCCCAAGCGAAACCAGGCGAAATTTTGGACTTGGTCCAACCACCTGCTCTTGGATCTCCCAAGCAGTCAATGGAATAGCAGAAAAATTCCACATCGCATCTCGTTGGCTCTGCTTTCCTTCTGATGGCTGATGCTGACATGACGCAAACAAAATTCCGGCATTGGACCTGTTGCCCGTAAACCAGGTTGGTTGCCCCCCGGTTTATGTCAAAAACAAGACGATGAATTCAATTAGCAACTGGACGCGTGTGCTGTATCTCAGATCTAATTTCGCATCTGTCACTATTTGTCACAAATGCTAGACGACGCAACAGGTTCAGTTCATAGAAACCTACACCAGCCGCGATTGACAACAACTTCTTCCACTTCACTGCATTCAAGAGACGCGTGATCAGAAACTTGTACAACAAGACGACTGGACGTTGAATGTTGGCCTAGAAAATTTCATGTCAAGCCTGAGTGAGGATTAGTTTCCTGGCTTCCGGGGACTGGCTGTCGACGACACAGGGCTTCCAAAATTCTGTCGAAATTTGAAAGAGTGCTAACCCCGGATTGAAGGCAGTGACTCAAAGAACAAGCAATAACGCCTCATTAGCCGCGATCATTAGCGCTTCACAATCCAATGACCTTCAGCGTAATGACACGACAAGTGGCAGAACCGAGTTCGCGGCTCAACTCTTTTTCCTTCTTATTTTTTCTACATTTCACAGAATGCCATAAACTCAACGCAAACCGAGCCTAATTTGCAGACCCGCTCACTTCGCGAGATGAACTCATTTGCGGCAGCATGTTTGCTGGCAATCTCCTCCGCTGACGCACATCGGGGACACGCAGGAAGCAACAACAGCAAATTCCTTCGTCGATTGAGTGTCAGCTCCAGTCACTCTAGCCATGGCTTCTTACTTTCCGTACGCGATTCTTGGACACTGCGCACAGTGCATTCAAATCGTAGCCAACTTAACTTAACTCATTCCCCACTCTGAGAGAACGAAGCCCCAGAGTTCAGTTCCATCCAACGGTGTGTGTGTCTGCGTCGGTGTGTGTGTTAGAATTCTTCAATTCTTTCAACGCGACGACGATGAGGAGAAAGTGAGCACAAAAGAACACGAAGAATGTAACGAAAGAAGAAAAGGAAGTAGAAGACGATACTGGAAACGGAGAGGTCTCATCATCACCGTCCGGAGATGGAGAAAGTCGTTGTTGTTGTTGTTGTTGCTGGCGATGGTGGTGATCTGATGAGTGTGTGTGGTGCTTGCGCTTGGCAAAGAGAGAGCGTGAGCTAAGCGCGCAAAAGACGACAGAAAAATAGAAACAAGACAAGAAGAACCTTGGACATGAAAATGGATTATCACAGTCGGCAGTAGTATGAAGATACTCGTACTCACTTACTGGTCATTCCACGCTGGATTAAGATACAATTATTGGAGTGTATCTGACCTGAATATTTTTGCAATTACATACGGTCGGCTCGTCGCGTGGACGCAACGATGTCACTGAATGGACGCTAGGCGAGGTGTTTGCTTGCTTGGATGAGAGACTGAATGAGTTGTGTGTTCGAATTGTGGAATGTAATCGGTTAATGGTCCTTATTTTGCTTTCATCTCAATCGATCGGTTACAGTCGCTAGATGCGATTGTTCTAAATGGTCACGGAAGTATGACATTCTTTCAAGTCATTGATGTCATTGATCTACACGCCCTCCCTCACCCTCCCTCCCACCAATCGCAAGTTGTTTATTTCACTCGGCGTAATCGGCGTGCCAATGACGGAATGATCTTTCGAGCCTAGGTGTTAAATGGGAGAGGCAATAAATGGTGAGTCGCCGGATGGGGAACGGTAGCTGACGAGCGATGATGCTTGATGATGGCTGCAAGAGAAAAGTGTCGAAAAAGTTGTGTCCCTAGGCCGGGGCGGCGCTATTACCCATCGTCTTTTTATCGATTTTATAGCCACTTATGAGAGACATTTATAGAGGCGAGCTGTATTGAGCCATGTCGAGTTTTTGGCACCCCGCCAAACTCGTCCGTCTGTGGAGGATGACTATGGAGAATGATCGTTGCTCCATCACGGTCGGTATCGACCTCATCGAGACATTTGATGTCAAATGGGGACTCAGACAAGATGATGCGTTGTCATGTGATTTCTTAAACATCACATTTGAACGAATTGTGCGAAATTCAAACGCCAACACCGGAGGTTAGCTAGTTTACGCCGACGGTGTTGGTGCGTTCGCTAGTAACCAAACAGAAGCTGGCTTTAGCAGAAATGGCTTTAGCAGTAAATGAGGAAGTGGCATTGTTGGTCTGTGTGTTGACTCTGTGCGGGCTACAGAACATCGACGAATTGGAGCGAGCGCCATAATCGATAGCTTTGTCTATGCTACCTCGGCAGAAATAAAACGAAGAATAACTCTTGCCAACTCGCTGTTGCCGTTGGCTGATTTGTAGCAATTGAGGAGTAAGGTCCAATGCCGGCAAGGAATGCACCACTACCACTGTCAGGCAGAATGTTCCACTCCACACAATGGACGAAGATAGAAGATAATTCCGTCCTAACGACGTAGACGAAGTCAAGATAGCGATAGAGAGCGACTAAAGTCGAACAAGACCAAAGTCGAACAAAGCTTCTGGTGCAGACGGACTGCCTGCATATCTCTTTAAAGCAGCTGGAGATGAGATGGTACGAGACATGCACCAATTCATCCGTAAGATAAGGACGGAGGAAAGCATACCCGACGAGTGGAACCTCAGTATCGTTTCACAAAAAAGAAGACCCCTTCAACTGCGCCAACTACCGAGGCATTAGTCTCCTCAGCATTGCTTAAAAGATCTCTACCATTTTGTGTGAGCGCCTGAAACCATTCGTCAATGGCCTGATAGGTCCTTATCGGTGCGGTTTCAGGCCGCGGCAGTCCACCATCGACCAAATCTTCACACTACAGCAGATCCCGGAAAAAAAACCCAAGAGATGCACATCGACACCCACCACCTATTCGTCGATTTCAAGGACGCATATGACAGCGTGCATAGAGACGAGCTATACAGCGGCATGTCTAGTTTCGACACTCCTGCCAAACACATCAAGTTGTGCAAGATGACTATGGAGAAGTCCATCAATGTCGGAAATGAGCTCACCGAGACCTTCAATGTCAAAGAAGGTTTTAGGCAAGGCGACGCGCTGTCGTGTAATTGTTTTAACATCATACTTGAGAAGGTCGTGGAAATTCGCTCACCAACACAAAAGGCACGATCTTCTACAAGTCTATACAATTGCTAGCATACGTGATTGGACGAACACTGCGAGCGTTTACTGGTATTGAAACGGAAACGCCAAAAATGTGTTTAACAGTGAATGAGGGCAAAACAAAGTACCTGCTGTCATCGAGAAAGGATGCACAACATCGACGACTCGACCAGAACGTCACCGTAGGCAGCCTTAACTGCGAGATAGTTAAGGACTTAGTCTACCTCGGCTCCCAAGTAAACAGTACGAACAACATCAGTACCGAAATTAAACGCAGAATAACTCCCGCCAATCGCTGTTGCTTTTGGCTCAAGAGACAATTGAGTAGTAGAGCCCTCTGTCAGAGGACCAAGTTAATACCATAAATATAAGACCCTGATCATCCCTGTCCTGCTCTATGGCGCAGAAGCCTGGACAGTCTCAAGAGCACATGCAGAAGTCCCTGGTCTTTTCGAGAGAACAGTTCTGCGTTCCATTCTTGGTCCTGTTTGCGTTGATGGTTTTTGGAGAAGAGGATTCAACCATGAACCATACGGGCTGTATAGCGACATGAGCCTAATCAGGCATCTACGGTTTCAATTCCTAAGATAGCTGGGCCATTTAGAGCGCATGGACAACACTGCTCCAGCCCGAAGAGTAATAGAGGACGTCCTCCAACGAGATGGCGCACACAAGTGGAGAAGGACCTCAATCAACTTGGTGTGCACAATTGGAGGCAGCTGGCGAAAGATCGTGCTGGCTGAAGAGGCTTGTTGGTTGAGGCCCAGGTCCACCCTGGTCTGTAGCGCCATTAGAAGTAGAAGAAAAAGAAGGAGTAAGGTCCTATCCCGAACAACTAAGGAGATTCTGTATAAGACATTGATCCTTCCAGTCCTGCTATGGGGCTGAGACATGTCAAAAGCGGATGAGCATACCCTCTGTCTGTTTGGGAGGAAAATTCTTCACCTAAACGTAGGGTCCCCCCCCCAATTTATTAAACTTAATACAAGCGGATAACTTAAACAATCTAAACTTAAAAGCTAAAGCTTAACCTGGATGGTAGAGAGAGAAAGGCAGGACTAGCGTATGAAAGAATGGGACTGGAGGTGGTTTCGATGTGAGGTTTTGCTAAGGTGGAAATCGAAAGAGTATTCCATAGTGTTAGCCAGGCTTAACATTCTAGATACCGGTGAGTTGAAGCCGCAATTAGTCCGATGTGGTCTAATGCGGAAGAGGGCTGCAGACCTTAATTTGTAGAGGTTGACGCTGCTGAGACACAAATTCAAGAAGTGCGGGACAGTCTGTATTGTCAGTAATCAGTTGGTGGAGGAAGAGCAGATCGGCAGTCTTGCGACGGTTTTCGAGGGACTCGAGGCGAATTAGTTTAAGGCGATCAGAGTAAGGAGGTAAGTTGGTTCTGTCAGTCCAGGCAAGATCACTTAGAGCTGCACAGCTTCGATACGACGAATGTGGACCGCGTAATGAGGTGACCATACTTGGCTGGCATATTCGAGAATGGATCTGACGAAGGTGATGTATAGAGATGTTGTGACATAGGGATTCGAAAATTCTTTTGACCAGCGTTTGATACTATTTGTAATATTGTCAATATGGGAACGAAAGTTGAGCTCACGATCACAGATTACGCCTAAGTCGTGTAAAGATGAAGGGACTAGTTCATTGCTGAGGAAATAGTTTCTATGTGGATGCGGTGGACGTTTGCGGGAGTATGTAATGGATTGACATTTACTGATGTTATATTGGATATAGAAAAACTATTTAGGTCATCTTGAAGCGAGTAGGAGTCAGAGGGGGAGGAGATGAACGAATAGCTTTTTCATGCCATCGGCGAAAACAGAGAGATGAGAGCTCATAATAATACGGTCAACATCGTTGATGGTAAGTACGAATATTAGTGGACCGAGGTGGCTACCTTGTGGTACGCCAGAAGTGGCTTTGATGGACTTGGAGACAGACTGCGTATTCTCTGCTTTCCAAATAGGATTTGATCCATTTGATGAAGTGAGGTTGAAAACCTAGAGCTGTCAGTTTGAATATAATGACTGGGTACGAAATTTTATCGAATGCTTTACTAAAGTCGGTGGCTATTACATCGACTTCTTTGCCGTCTTCAAATCTCCATAATGCCTTAGACACAAATTCAGTAAGGTTCGTAGTCGTCGATCTGCCTTTCAGGAAACCGTGTTGGGAAGTTGAAAATAATGCTTTGCAGTGAAAAAACCTAGAATCGTACACAATGCTTTCGAATAGTTTACGTACGCAAGATAGCTTCGCGATGGGACGATAGTTACTTATGTCGTTTTTTGGACCTTCACGGAAAGCTCATTAGACGAAGCGCACAAGTTGAAGGGTCCTCAACCGGCTTGGAGGGCGTTACTGGAGGCAACTAGCTAAGAACCGTGCTGCAGAGGTCATTATTAGTTAAGTAAGTAAGGAAGTAAGTCTGGGGTCCAGTGTAAGATGTTGGAAACGATTTCATTGCAATCAGATGGAAGACGCTCGAATGCAGTGACTGCCCCAAGAAAACAGCAACTTCTGCCTCTGCCACGAACTGGTGGCACTTCCATGTTATAAGGAATGCACACTGCAAGGGGGAGCAGTTGCCTCGCCGATCTTGTTTGCAGATCTTGTGGGTTCCCTGTCGCATTTAAAAGCTTGGCTTTACAAATCCGGCTTCGATGGTCGAAGTAATTAGTACCCTGCTGCGGGGTGCCTTAGATGAAACGCAACGATTTTGCGACGAAAGGTAGACGCGACTGGAATTTGCGAGACAGTCTCTTCGGACCTGTCTCCGTTCGCATCGTACCGCGAGTCGGAGCACAAGACGTTCCATCCCAAGAGGGTACTGCATAACAAGACAACTTGAAGGGGAGAGTTAATTTTATTGTCAAGTTGGTTCGAAGACATTTGCACAGGCTGTGACCTATCTTCTAGCAGTATGGTCCTTAAGGCTTAATTCTCCAATAGTAAGCCTATACTCCTTCTATACTCCCCGAGGGATTTACCATACTCCTCATGGAAGAGTGGACAGGCGACTCAGTTACTAGCGAGATGTCGTTAGTAGCCACGAGGATCCCCCACGATTCAGCAGCGCTCCGGATTTACTGGTGGTTCCATCACAACCAGGCTCCATTCTGCAATTATATTGTTCACCGGGGAGTTAAAAATCCTTTATCCTTTATACCTTTCATATCCTCTGCCTAAATTGTCAGCGACTATGTATCTGATTTAACTAATAGTCAAGCACTAAGGACACTAGACCTAGGTCTTAGACTTAATCGGAAACCATTCCACTTGTCCACTTGGGCGAGTTAGAGCATGAATTCCATCACATTTCTTAAAGCCGGCTAGTCTTAGAAGGTCTCGGTTGATATCAACTATGGGAGGCCATGTAGTGTGCCAAGACAATGTGGCTTCGAAGGGTCTTCAACTCGGAGGCAGTGGAACACTCAACAGTGATACCTCTGCAAAGCGATACAGAAAATTGCTTCTATGCCACCAACCGCCAGAGTCTGGTAATGGCGCTGTAAAATGAAATATAGAAATGAGTCTGGTACCAGAGATCGTCATAAGACTGACTGGGAAACCCCATTGACGGAGGATCTTTCTCTAGTCTCCACCACCAAACAGGAAGACTTTGGGTGGGAATGCAGCTGGCCAATGGACGTCAGCCTAGGTGACCTAGTCATTGCTCTGTTTGCCACCTCATTCACCTGAGAATAGGTAGGGTGAGTGGTAGAAAAGAGCTGAGCGAACAAGAATGGCATTGGCTTTAAGGAGCAGTTGACAAACTGGAGGAGATGTCCAAGAATATTTAGCAATCACTTTCTGGCTGCCAAAAGATCAATCCACTGCAGGTCAGATGCTAGTCTAGTTGTGCATCAGTCACATCAGAGATTTACAGGGTATATTTGAGCATATGGCCTTATGACACTTTTACAATGAGACATGAGGCCATATTCGGGCATATGGCCTTCGGACACTGTCACAACGAGACGCAAGGCCATATTCGAGCATATGGCTTTATGACACTTTCGCAATGAGACATAAAGTCCATATAGCAATCCACTGATATTTAAGTCCAATCTTTCTCAATATATTCCTTCGGCCCGTGCTGTCTCTTGCCTCCGGACAAATTGAGCACGCGCAATTCATATCAATAGTCGGCTGGACTCACCTATTATTGCGTTCTTGGGAAGTCAACGTCCCTTTCGACAGATCCTTGACAAAGTCCTCATAGACGATGCGATGCGATACAATGTTAGACTTCATCTGCTGTGGCCCTTCTTTCGAATCATTCATGAATTAACAGGCAGGGCCCTACACCCCACACCTGTGGGCTTCCTTAGGAATTCGCTTCCCTTTCGACTCTCGTCGAAAGCAGTGCTTATTGATCATATTTCTACTGGCAGAGCTGGGCTGGTGCATCCTTGAAAAGTTGCTTCATAGGACTCCCCATAGAAAGTCATTCTTGAGGGAGAACACCTTCAATCTGTGAAAAATTCACCAAAACTTGCTGCCTATAGAAGTGCAAGGAATTCGCATTGACGCCCCGATTTCGTGTTGTTCGCCGCCAATGGCGTCCAGTTCGATGCAGCATTTCCCTCAATACGTGCCCTCCAAGCCAACCAAGGGCTCACTGATCCAAAAGAAAAGCTCGACCCTTCTCCCGAGCAGGAGCTTTCTCATCGCCTCACACAATGGTAACCTTGATCTTACTCAATGCTAAGGTCTTTGACGTTTGCCTTGATCGTTGTATGAGACTCAGAGAGCGCTGCGCCGGCCGCTCCCACTTGTCACGAGCTTCCAACTGATTCTCTCTCGAGCGAGCCGTTACCGGCTTTAAAATCACAACTCACACACATTAAGGCAGCAGAAACGAAAGAGGGGAATGCACAGCGCACACACCGACTGCCTTTCTTTCTGCTTCGCGCCGTCTTCGATGATCACCACTGGAAGGGCCATACACACTCACTGGAATGGTAGAGATTGGTGAATTTCTCCACACGGTGGAATAAAAGAAATGAACTCGAAGAGGAAGAAGAAGCGAGACCGTCCGACCGTCCGACCATCAATGTCGTTATCTATCGTTCTTCGCTTCTTCGCAGCGTAATTACACGTATGTACACGTATTTCTCCCCTTTTTTCCAGTTCGGTGCGGTGTGTGTTTTCCTCATCCACACCGACACAGCCACAGCACTGGGAACAATTTGGAGAGTCTTGGGGAAAAGCATAAAAAGAGGAACGTTTACAGGTTCAAAGTCATTGCCCATGATGCAACTGATGTAGTAACATCTTTGCCAAACAGTCCAACAGTCGAGCACCACCCAGCAAGAGAGAAAGAAGCCTTCCTCCTTCAAGTTTCTGCTCTCGAATATAAAATATTTCAAATTGAAACTTGTGCATCGTTTTGTTACTGTTTTTTTTTTGTTCGTTCCTTCGCTGTTTTGTGTTTTTTTTTCTGCTGGTTTTTTTTTCTGCCGTGAATTCCTCCTTGTGTGTGATTCTATTTGTGGATACTAAATTTTGGATAACATCTTCCTGCGTGCAACCAGTCCAGTCCGGCGAGTGAAATCCCGTGCAATTGAGTGTGCAATCGTGTCTCGATCCAGGGGCTGACCATCAAACGGATTAAACAACGAAAAAGGATTATTGTGTGAAAAAATTCCATTCTGGACGAGAACCAGAATCAACCAAAGTGAATCAGTGTTGCAAAGTGGATTCTATTCTTCGCCTGTTGCATGACATTTGTGTGAATTCTGAATTCTGAATTGTCTCATCCTCATCCTCGTGGAAATTAATGACTTGTGACAAATTGTGAACGGATATCGAGCGGCGAGCAGCGAGCAACGAACGAACGGTGGGAATATTTTGGATAATTTTCTTTCACCGCGGATTACGAATTTTAAGGTAAGTTCAGTGAAAAATTGTTTGTGATCCTGTTTTTGTTTTTTTTTTTTTTGTGAGTTGCTCTGGTGTTCCTGGGTGACCTGAGCGAATTTTTTCATGAACTCAGGCGTGCAAGCGAGCTTGCCTTGGTCACTTTTGTGGGTTGTGAGGTTGTACATCAAGCATTTCAAGGAGTTTCTTTGACTAGAATCAGTTTTTTTTCTTTCTGGAGTCACTCATGAACTGCTCCCATTCGAATGTGTTCAATTTTCTGCCAGAAGTCAACAATTTTTTTGAATTCCTCGCCCATTTGCCCTTGGGATGTGATCAAAAGTGCAAACTCTTCGTCGTCTTATGAGCAAAATGCAGTGTGAACCATCGGGAGGTTTCATTTTAAAAAGTCCTTGAAAAAGGCGCAGTTCAACATTTTCGAACAATTGTTGCTGCGTTGAAACACACAAGACTTGCGATTAATTATGGAATCTTCCCTCATTCAACTTACTGCATCGGATGGTCTCACAGTGTGACTTAAAGTGTCGTAGCCATTGGACTCGGTAGGCAAGGGAATCGTTTTCAAATTCACGGTGAGAATAACGCTCGATTTAAGGGATGTACACAAATATTTTATAAACAATAGATAGAGAGAATGGGGTCGTAATGTGGTTGCCAATTTAGCCTCGATTGTGACTACTATCGCTGCTCGGATAGAAGTGGTCGTTGTTCGATTTCTGCTCGTCTGCTCACACGGATTTACTTGCTTTGAGCTTCAGGGACCATGTTTCACTGATTGCCTCGTTAGGATGGTTGCTGATGTCTAGAAGCTGCTTCCTGATCAGCGTCGCCATGTCTTGTTGTCAAACATCGAATAGAAACGTATGTGTGACAAGCGACCAGTCAGTGACACCTCAGGGCATGTCTGCCTCGTCTCTAAAACGACACTTTATCCGAACTTCGCCTTCCTTCGAGACCGGAGTCAGAATTTTAACGTAAGAGCACGATGTTTTGTTAGCGCTTAGTATGTAAGCATTAGACCGCACAGAACCACTGGCCCATCCTCATCCACAATTTTTAACGTATCGAGAGCTTTTTCGAGAGTGTCTTGATAAATCATCTGTAGGTTGGTATGCATATCGTCGTCCAATCGACAAGCTACGTAACAACCATCATCTTCCGCACGAACCGCGCGGTAGTAAAGCACATGCTAGAGACCCCAGAGCCACTCGATTCTCTGCCATCAATTCTAACTCGAACAAAATTCCCTTGTTCTCTAGTAGTGCCAGAGAAAGACTTAATCATGTCTAGCAAGTCATCCAGTGCTTCTGCATGTCATTTTCATCTTGCATCTTGGCGTGCTTCCTGTGTCAGGTTTCACTTCATCCCTAGGGCCTGCCTCAGCATTTGGTGATTACTCCAGCCCCAGTCAGACGACTTATTGACTCATTAATCCCAGTTACAACTCAAAGACTGCTTTAGTTTCATTTGCAAGAAAAAATGTGCGCCTTTTCATTGCATTGCTGCTGGTTAGCTTGAAGTCGCTGATGTCTTTTCAGAAGCACGTCATGAACTGTGCATCAATATCAGCCTATTGCGTTACGAAGAGGAAGACCCAAGTGGTAAGAACATATCAGCAGCTTTAGTTTTAGCTGTCCAACGAATCATGTCCTTCATCATCATCATCATGTCCTATATCCCCTTATGGATTCTAAGGCCTCTTTCTCGTGATATATGATTTCGTCACTCTCCAAGTACCACATCCATGTAGAAGCACGGACAACATTGCAAATAAACAGTAGCTTGGTGTTTTAGCTTATTGCATTACATCGGTAAATCGTTGCTTTGCCTAGTCAACCATCATACACCCAGTTCGATTCTGCCGTCAGTTGTCTCTGCCGATTATTCCGCAATGTATATTTGGGTTGATATGAGTTCGGTTGTCAAATTATTTTCAGACCAACGACGTGTTAGATGTCATTTGCTAAAGGTCCATTATTCTGTGAGATATGAGGCATACATCGTCAGCGTAGTCCAGATGTTTGATTGCAGATGCAAGAGTCGATTGGAATTCTCCATTTTCTGTTGAAAAGGGATCATTGATCAAATCAATTTTGGAGAGAGAATGTATCCTTGCCGACTCACCTACATGCCTCCCAAGAAGTCTTCTTCAATCCACTCAACTACCACTGAAGTGTTCCCAAGTTAAATCCAAGTAGTCTCCTTTTGATTCGTAATGAGAATCTGAGTAAATTTATTCTGAAACTAACGTCAATTTATATTCACAATAAGTCGCCAACTGATTGAGTTCTCTACAGCAAAGCCGAAGCAGGAGCTCCACAAATCCATGTTTCAGAGTGCAAAGCCAATCCCCAAGTCAAATCGAATTTCATTCAAGTCTTTGGAGGGTAAAGCGCACAGCGCAAGTGCTTCAATGCAGGCACCTCCAACAATCGTGTCTGAGGGTCTTCTTTCAAAATTGAGCTGCACATCGTCACACCACATGACGGAGCCAAATGTTTTCACATCAACATGCGGCGCGACTGCGTGAATAAAGTTCGCTAGTGATCTCTTTCTCAATATGCTTCCATATTCCACCTTTACTGTTAACTTTTTGCGAATCCTCCGCTGTGGTCTTGAACACTCAATGAATCCTGCATTAAGTTGGTTGAAGGAGATGCAAAATCAATTCTCAACCTCTGACTGAATCCCAGAAACTGTCATTTGTCATATTTTCCCCAAGAGAATGGGACCTGATCGTCTTCTTTTTTTTCATTGAAATAGTGCTAAGTCTTAATTCCTTGTTACGAAATCACACTGGTGCTGGGGACTTGGACGACATGCACTTGAACTTGATACTCCAACCTGCTACTAAAATCAGCACTCGCGTCTTAGTTGCTGCTTTCACATACCACCCTGGCGCAGTTGACTTACATCACAACTTGAATTAACTGGCATTCCAATTTTTACCCGCTGCTCTCAAGTGGTGCTGTAAACACTTGCAATCCGGCCCGAGCTCATGCTTGATAGCACACAAGACCTTTGTTACATCTCTTGATAAATTGCGTATTTTTCAACTTATTCTTCTTCTTTTTCTGGCCCTACAGTCCGGGTCCACCTGGGTCCAGCCAACAAGTCTCTCCAACTTGTGCGATCTCTGGCTAGCTGCCAATTGCACACGCCAAGTTGGTTGAAGTGCTTCTCCACTTGTGTGCGTCATCGGTTTCGTGGGCGTCGTCAATTGCGTTGTCCCACTGATTCGGCGCCGCAGACTCTTCGGTCTTGTATTTTCTTCAAGGACGCCTCACAATCCTCCATTACAATGCGGCCATCAGAGGGTGTTAACAAAGTTCGCTAGTGAACTCTTTCTTAACATTTTTTTCCAAATCTCTCCTTTCTGGTGATATTTTTGTGAATACTTCACCATGGTCTCAAAACTCAATGCATTTGGCGTTAAGTTGAATGAAAGAGGTGGGAAATTAGTTTGCATACTTCGAATGAATTGCAAAAAATGCCATTTTTTTAAGATCATGGCACCAGATCGCCTTCTTCTCGTCCAATGAAACCAGATTCGTTTCGAAATTACTTAATGATGTAGACCTAGAGAGATAGCAGGAGCTTGCTATAACTTGCCATAAGCCTAGTCTGCATTGAGCATCTGGATTTCATGCTGCTTTGAATATCACAGCGTAGCTACACGTGAACTTGATCCAACCTTGTTCTTCAATCAGCAACAACCATCTGCCAATGCTTTCGGTCGAACAGTGGTGCATTGGACTTCTTCTGTCGCATACCTATACTCAGCTCAACGGAATAAGGCTTCTTCTGTACACTGAGGTATTGATGAATTGAGGTGACTTCAAGGGATCTCTCTGAAGGAATCTGCTGTCAAGAGAATATAAAAATTCTCAGGCCCCCGCCTTCGCCGATCTTCGATCCATCTGTGAAGCTACGCAAGGGACCATCCAGTCAGAGACTTCCTGAAGGGGAAGCCGCTTGACAAGCTCTTCTCGAAGATGAGCCGGAGATCGGTGTCTCTGGGTGCTGATAATGGAGTTCCCCCATGGGAAATGGCTTGCGCACATCCCGCCTAATATTCGAAAATTCCTCTCAGAATCCAACAAACAAAGCCAACCATAGTCCGAAAGTCTTTTGGGTGCAAATTCACTTACTGCTCACTAATTATTTGCAATCAACCGCCTTTCTCCCACACTTCCACTCAGTAGCCTACCATGCCGACGCCGCATTTCACTTCGCGAATATGCGAATGCCAAGCGTAAAAGCACACATCGCATAAATATAGACCTCACAGCTTCATCAACAAATCGCTGTGAAAACGAATCAATTCCGCTTGAGTTCATAATTGACCACATTCTCCCGCCGTTCGGACGTATGGGCGGCACTTTCAGATTCATCTCTTCTTCCGCCTCGCTGAAGACCTCTTAAGTGTCTCTCAGCACAGCTCGGTTTTATGGTAAACTCTAGAAGCTCCACTTACGGCGATTTAGGGCATTTTTACGAGACAAACGAACCCATCGACGGCGGATTACCGCTCTTCAGTCGGTTGTTTAGTGAAACTGGAATGCAGACGCGATGCGTGAGCACTTTCTTGAATATTAACCGCTTGTTGAGTTTGCTGAGCCGATGTGCATTCCTAATCGAGATGCGCAACGTATACGAGTCATTATTATAATTTTTGGGGCTCAGTTTCGACTTCATATTGAATTTCGAATTCGTAATTGATTGGACGAAGCAGATTGTACCCCGAGACCCGGGCTGTGTATTCAAATGAGCTGGGCTCCGAGCTGAGGTGGTTTTCTGGTGAAAACTGTGGCTTTTCCAACGAAACTGGGCACCTTTTTTTTTGAATTTTTTTTTCCTTGTAAGCGGATAATGTGTTTATTTATTTAATTGGCTTATGTCAAGTTATCTTGACGTGCGTCGGGTTTTGGTGGGCTTCCTGTAAGTGGGGGGAGGCGGTTCGATGAACGGAAGTTGGATGGAAATCTGCTGTCGTGAGCGAAAATTCACTTAGTGAATTTACGAGGCTGTAAACGTCAACTGGCGGTAGTAAATGTTCGCAGTAACATCTGTATTTCGTAGTCCGTAGCCCGTGCGGACTCATGACAGTCGCGGGATTCTGAGAAAGCGGCTGCCTGCTCGGCTCTGTATTTGATTATCTCAGCGGACAGCTTGCAATAAATTATGTTTTTTTACATGATGCCCAATAGGTAGGCCATCTGAATGTCTGTCGGCAAGGGAATGGGTTACGGTTGTGAATTGTTTTTTGATGGTGGCAGCAGCATTGAGGATATGGTTGTCCACTAGTGGATAGTGATCAGTTGTAGTACAATGAACCATATGTGTGCCTTTCATCAGCTACCTCTACCCACTGTCAAAGAAAATGAAGGGAATCTGCGCAACAGTCACTCTTAACGTCACGAGAAGTACGCTAACGTTTTGCTTTAACTTGCAACGGTCTGGGCAGCATTCTTGTTTTGACGTCGCCCTCGCGATGTACGTATTTTCAAATGCGGCAGTGCGTCTCTGGACATTGCCAGTGATGGTGGTGCAATCAGTGGCATCATTAAACTGTCCGTTCAGTCCAACAGCCTTGATGATTTAGTTCAACATGATGCATCGCATTACTTCAACCTCGGAAGCACGTCACATTTAGAGAAGCTATCCTTCGATCTAGTCTTGGACAGTTGGATGTTGTCTCGGTCATTTAACACTCGCAAGTAGATCCCTGCTTATGATTGAGGTTCATGTCCACCTCGGACTGCAGCGCCAAGTAAAGAAGAGAAGAAGAAGTAGATCGCTGCAGCGGCGCATGGTTGCTTTGCTTCATCGCGGAATCCATAGACCTTCACTCCTTTAAATTAACGGCGGGCGTCCTAGAACGATGATTCCCCATTTAAATCATCGACACTCGCAAATGACTTTCAAACGAAGTCACATCTGAAGTTCGCAGACCAACTTTTTCGTAGACCATATTCCCGATCCATTTAGAGGTGTCAATTTGAAATGGCATTATGACGCTTTTCTTGTCAAAGAAGTGTCAATGGGTTTTACTTCGTTTTGGAAGTACACAATTTGCTATTTAATTGAGAGTTTTGACTTTTGTCTTAGAATGTGTGTGAGAAGCTGTATTTTTTCAATGAAGCAAGTCGAAGCATTTTCAACTAGTTCGCCATAAATCAAGCATCAGACCTCATCGTTGCCCTCTGGAGTTCATTGGAATAGATTCTGGGAAGTTCACGATGTACTGAAAAGTACCATTCTGCCGGCAAATGTCAACCCCATGGATATCACAACTTTTTCTCGTCACCCTTGCCACCCTTAACCTTTTCAAATGAATTTCACACTTCTCTTCATGAGACCTCGGGCTCAACCCACAAGACTCTTCAGCTAGAACAGTCCTTGTCTAGATGCGAACACAAAGTTTGTATATTTATATGTGCCACCTTAAACGCAGGCGTCGTCCGCGAAAGCTATCGATGTACAGTGCCTTCAGATTGTGATCGAATTTTCCCCTCATTGCTTGAGAACCTGCACCGACTCTGGTTGGAAGTCTTTGCCTGAATAGGACAACATTTCCATCTGGTGGTTCCTCAACTGATATTTCCTCAACAGAAGTGTGCGCTTCTTTGAGTCCGTCGTTAAAATCAAGCGAATCACAAGTGCAAGGCAACCTCCACTTCCATCATCTTCTGTGTTGTCGTCGAATACAAGATTCAGCCTCATTATCAACGACCCGACATCACACTTTCCAATCAAACAGTGGACGACATCGTAGAGGATGTGAATAGATGTGCTACAGTCATCACAGTCAAGACAAGATCGAAGCATATAACTGAACTCCCTGCTGTTCTGTGCTCTTGTTCAACGGCAAAGCTAATTAACATTTATCGCCCATTTCGATTTCTTCTCATCGACTCACGTCAATCCAGTTCCACTCGGTACCCCAAAGGCACACATGAACGACATAATAAACTCATCAAAATCACCTGTAAAGTGAACAGCACGTTCGTACCTTTCAATTTCCTCTCGCACAGCGGGGGACAGTACTTTATTCGGAAGCCCTAGGCCACTGCTCATAGACTGGACAATGATTTAAGTTGTCAGTGGTAACTACCTTACAAGGATTGATAGTCGTGTGCCTAGGCAAAGGAGCAAGAGGACGTAGGAATGGCTGTTAATTGTAAGAACTTATTCGCCAGGAAAGAGTGAATGTATACATTCTGTCGTAAAATATCAACTGGCGCCCGACAAGGAGTTCTTGTATTTTTCTCAAAAACAGATAATTTTTCATATGACTTGTTAAGGGGGCGTTAAATGTGCATATTCTGTCATGAAATATTTACCGACGCCGAATAGGGAAAGTAGGAAATTGCTTCTTAAAAAAATTAACTGGCGCCCAACAAGAAACGATCAAACGTGGTGCCAAATTTTAATGGAACTCTGATATTCGCTTCGACAAGCCTTCTGCTTTCTTCTTTGTTGAGTCACTTCGGACCCTTCCGTCTACTCAACTAACTTATGCCCCATCTCAGCTTTCTTCTCCCATTTTGTTAGTTTTCAACTCGAAAAAATGCTTGAAACATCCATCCTATGACGCTCTTGAGCAACTGAGTACAGTTCGGTCACGTTGCAGAGTGCAGAGATGCGGGTGTCGGATGTGGAGACCGGTCATGAGACACTGTTGCTGCTGAAAATGTGAACTGGCGCCCGACAGGAAACGACCAAACTTCGTCAATTTGCTGATAGAGACTTTTCAATGCTTCTTTGTTAAATCGACTGAAGTGAGTTCTTGTTTCGAAGAACAAAGCTGGCTTTCTACAAGACCTAGATGAACCCCACTTCTGTAGCAGCCCATGATCGGTTTAAGAGAAACGTTCTGCATGCCAACTGTGTTCTAGTCAGCTTTCATGGCCACTGTTGTGAACTCAGTGACTTGCTTGACTATCCATCCATCGAGGACTTCTCGCAACCACCGAATGGGCCAAAGTTAGCCTCGGGAACCATCTATGCCTGCCTGTCTAACTGCCCATCACTAGCTAACACAAGGCAGAAGAATGTCTCTTTGACTCACTCCAGCTTCTCTGGTTAAGCAGCCTAATCGTCTCTGGTTGGTGCTTCTGTTTTAGTAGGTTTTGTGATGAAACCCTGTCTCCACGATGGTCAATGGGAGGTTATGGGCACCATTCTAAATCACCAACCAAGCTGTCACTTGAACCTAGACGCCACTTCAATCCAGCCGTCAGATTAATTTAGCCGCCACTCTACCCTATCCACCGGCCTAACCGATCCGCCAGTCTCACCTAGCCTTACGAAGCTTGCAGACAAGAGGCAGGGAGGAGTCCTCACACGCTAGACACCTGCCTAACTAGTAAACCACCCTAACCATGCCTTACGAAGCATCCCGACAAGAAGCCTACCTCAGGTAGAAATCCTGAGGCCCTATAATAGAAATATCCTTACACCCTCTTGTCAGTAAGAAGATTCTGTTAATGGGTGGTCGTGAAGATGTGCGTGGTACGTCTAAAATCAGTTACAATGTGCGTGCATAGCTGAAGTACCTCCCGTCCATCGCACAAGCATTATAAATCCCCGCAGACAACCCTTTTTCATCCGATCCCGTTCAACAACCCGCTTAACCCACCTCAGAGATCGCACGAATGCACCCAAACATCCCAAAATCAACATGTCTCAATTCAGACACGCGCTCCGATTAATGACAAAACACTGAAGAAACAAAAAACCGACCACAAGACCTCTTACGGTGAAAACTCTCTCACAATCCCATCCAGTCTTCGGTGCTCCCTCTCCGTCAGTTGACCCAAATTGAGTTAATTATAACCATCATCGCACTCCTCATTCCCATCGGCTAGCTAGCTGGTTTCCCAAATGTGGTAAAAACCGAACAGGAAGACGAGGCGCACAACACGACCGAAAGGGTCATTCTCATTCACCCTACATCGCCTCCTCTCGCTCTCTCTCTCTCTCTCTGTCTCTCTGTGCTGCTCGTATCTCAGATCGTTTGGTGAGAGAATTCTGACGAAATTGTGCAGCATTTGTGGAGATTTATCTTCGAATTGTTGCATTTCAAGCTGAAAGCTGAGGCACCGACGCGGGACTACATAATAAACGAAGCAGCAGCCGGTCGGCTCCTAGCCGAGTTCCCGCCGCGTGTTGATGACCTAAAAAGCAGCGAACATGAATAATCACCAACGGCACGCAGTGTGATCTTCAGCTGAGGTTCCCCGTGTCACCAGGGGGAATATACAGAAATTCCCGTTCTTCTACAAAATCATTCCTCTTTCTTCCGCAATTCTACCATTTTTTTTTTTTTTTTTTTTTTCTGAACACGAGTAGAAAGGGAAACCGCCCGAGAAGAGCTGAAGAGTGGCCCTTCTGAGACACTTGGACGTGACGCTGCCCCGATATCGGTGCACGATACGACCCATTTTTGTGCTGATTGATTTCGATTTGTTCGTGCCACCATAGCGACTGAAGAATGCAAAAAAAAAAAAAAACAAAAAAAAGAAACTAACTGAAAAAAAGGGAATAAGAAAGACAATTTAGTGGTGACCTCGTTGCAGTGCATCGCGTACTTTCGCTCGGAACTTTCAGTTTTGTGTGGAAATCCACTCAAATGGGTCACTGGCTGGTTGGTTGCATCATTAAGACGTCTCTGGGCACGCTTACACACGTGTGCTCACGTGGAAAACGGCTTGGCCCTTAAGTGAGTCTAAATGGCTGGTCAAGTGTGTGATAGGTGTGGAGGCAATATCTCGTGGCTCGAGGTGTCGACGAGTGTCACGACGAGATCAATCTCGGGCGAGAGGTGAATGGTCACAGCTGCAGCACGTGTTGCCGTGCAGCTCTTGTCCGAATGATGACGACGGCTTTATGTGCGTTTCTTTATCTGTGTCGCACAACACGGAGGCTGATTGGGTCAACTTTCTGTCGGCTGTTGACTGGTGAATCAAGAAAATCAGGGAATCTCCTGCGTGTCATCAGAAAACTCAAGTGGCCTTGAAATTGGTGCAGGCAATGGCAGTGCAGTGGTGTGAGGAAGTCAGAAACCATTTACCAATATTGAGGCTGTACACTGAAGGGAACTAAGACTGCTCCTGGAAATACGAAGGGGATTACACCCAGAACACTCGGCGTAGTCGTCGACGCACCTACCTTCTACGCCCCAGCAGCCAAAGAGTGTTCAAATGACCAAAACGAAGTATCTAGCACTGTCACCCATTCACAGTGTAAGTTCGACGCCCAAACGTTGAATCGACTTGGACCGAAGCTTCATTCTGACGACATTGTATGAAGCATTATTCTTCCGAAATACAAAAGACTGCGGAGGCAGAAAAGTACACCAATTTGTGGAGAATTAAGGGCCATGTGTGTTCATGTAGAGTCTTGATGCTTAGTCCCCCTAAAACCCCTCCCCGAATGATGAGCTCTTGAGCATTCATTGCATTTTAAGCTTGAGCCTCCATTGACCACCCAAAACAGGCCACTTCTTTCATCTCCCATCCTTCTGGCAACACTTTTGAACACAATCTCCCACAAATTCATTGAAATGCCACCACATCATTGCCAGATCTGCTGGAAAAATAACTTGTTCTAGATTTTTGCTGCATCGTCAAATTTTACTTTATCCACCGATTGACGGCAAAAGCAGAGAAAACTTGACTGCAGTTCGTTCAATTACAATTAGTTCGCCACGTTCAGCACAATCGCGAAAATCGATTTTTGAAAAAAATACAACTTTTAGCGGAAAAAATGCTGTAAAATGGTAAAGCCATTGGGTGGACTTTTTTCGGAGGATTTTTTTTAGGATTTCACGGACCTGTGAAGGACTTACATGATTGAAAATGACGAGGATATGTGTAAACTGTAAAGGAATACATGAAAACGTCGAAAATTCCTTTTTATTTCCCACGAAACGAGAGACAATTTGGTGTGTCCATTTTCTGGGTCATCCATTTTGAGGTTTCAAAAATATGTTTCAATAAAACTTAATTGTGATGAAGTTTTTCATCAGGTTTTCCTTTTTGTATGTAGCCTGAATCACGCCATTATGAATGAAATGTAGCAACATTCAATTGTCTTCCGTGGGAGTTCTTGCAGGACTCGATTCTAACAGGGTGATTTTGACATTTCGATACAAAAATGGGCAATAACTCGGCCATGGCTTCTCAAATATTCGTCATAAGTTTGTGGATTGTGTGTATAAGCTCGAAGATCGCACAACCAAGATCTGTTGGTAGCCAGATGGTGGACACAAAGTTCGAAGGAACTCGTCTAGGAAATTGTTCCTGGAATACTCGTGATTCCAAAATGGCACGTATTCTTTGAGATTGGCAGCACGGTCTTGTCTTTCAGATCCAACCTCCTATTGAAGCCGTTTCAAGCTTGAATCAGTGTCACGAATCAAGCTTGCAACAGGCAAACGAGTTCTGCGCCACTCTTGTGTAGAAATTGGCTGCCGCTGTACAACAAAGAAACCGATAAATAAAATCACAAAGCGTTTCTCCAATTTCATCTTACTGCTGCCTTCTTCTCTCGCTCATGAAGGTTCGACCATGCGAACCATGATTTCACCCAGAAGTAGGGGCATCATCTTGAAACCAAGATCACCTGAGTTTGGTCTTGATCCCTGACAAATCAGGATTTTCGGGGATTTTTTTCTTCTTCCTTTCGTGACCATTTAAATATACGACGCACCTAGGGTCATGATGGAGGGACGTTGTTGGACAAATTTGTTAGCTCACCACCGATCGAACCTGAGTTGACTGAGGTCCAGCTCCATCTCGGAGCCATCAGAAGCAGAAGACGATGGACGCGAGTACTGGTCTGTCTGCTCCACTCCCGGCCCTACCAGCATTCCTATCCATTCTGATCGAAGTGAAATGAACAGTTTTTGTTCGTCGCGTCAAATATATTCGAAGCTGCGATTCATCGAGTGGGCGTTAACGCAGAGGAGTCGACATTTCGTTTCACTCTGCTTCATTTTGTTCACAACAATTCGAGGAACTGTTTCCATTTTGGAGACTTAACCACGATCTTGCCCTCGTCCTGTTGATGTGACGCTACTACGTGCAATGTGAGTATATCCGATTTCGAGTTGGAAATAAGCAAATATTGAGGGTGCACAGATGATCCTTTTGAAATATTGATCTCAAATCGCGCTGAAGATCATCAAAAAAGAAAGTGATGGCACAGAAATGCCAGTATGTAGATGCAGAGGGAGCTAGGACGAACGTATCCCGTGCTCGGAAGCCTGTTTTGCTTCCCATTCAATCGAGGCTGAGTAGAAGCCATGCAGCTCGCTGTTAGATGTCGTTGGGAAGTTTTGTTCGTTTGAGAGACACGCCTGATTACCTCGTAAAGACGCTTGCTGATGTCCAGACGCAGCTTTTAGAACAGTGTCACTATGTGCTGTTGCAGGGGGATGGTGCATGCTTCGTCGTACGATTTCTTGTTGCAGTGGTTCCTTCGACAGTACATATTCTCGATGCTGGTCTTGGAAATGTTGTGCTGACTTTATTTCGACTCTTCGCGTAGCGATCAGTGGTGCCATCGAGCTGGCATAAGTCCCAGAGTCAAAGAGGCGGTTGATCTGCCGTGTAGATGGTGAAGAGCATCGCTCCCAGCCTCGTACCTTGTTGTCGTCCACTCAATTGATTTGCTGTCTTCCACTTAAACGTAGAATCTTCTGGAGGGGAGGTTGGAGGGAAATCCCATCTGATTCAACTTGTAGATGTGTCCCTCTATCCAGACCATGTCGAAGGCCTTTTCCACGTCCAGGAAGCAGACAACGGGCAGCTACAACACTTAGAGGATGTAGCGTCGAATGTTTTTTTCGCGGAAACCATTCTGAGTATCCGGGCGCCGTCTGTAGGACTTTTATAAGACGCATCGAATCTTGGTAACGTCTTGTTGTTGGTCGTCTGTTGAAATGAAGTTCCCATTTTTGCGATAAGCCTTGATGATAGTCAAGCTAGTCACCTGGTTTCAGTCACTCTGAGTCGAGCTACTGTCGTTCATTATTTGCTTCATTTCCAGCGACGATGAGAGTGTTGTCTGTGAATCGATCTCATCGACTTTATCGTCAGGCTATGCCGCAGGACTCTTCTCTTCACCGGCTGCCCTTCTGATATCATCTCCAATCTCACTGTATGCCTTGCAACTTAAGGAGAACTTGACTAGGGCCCCTGCTTTAGCGTTAATCAAGTCAAAGGCCGTTCAGTCTTCAGAGGACCACAGTTTGTATGGGCTGTGCTCACAGGTCTTGCCTGCACCAGACTATGTACTCATTGCAGACATCTAATTTCCCCCCAAAAGCTGCGGAATTGCTCTCAAGAAAAATTCTTCCTTCCGAGACGGACCTCGCTCTGGTGTCTACATGGTGGACACCAGCAGCTAAGATGCCTCACAACGTCGAGGTCGACGCTAAGTCATCTTCCATTTCCATGGCGAACCAGTCAGCTGCTCCTCACCAAGTCCACGACCACCTCTGACCACATCGTGCGAAAATAGAATCAAAACCCTTTCCTAACCCGAGCCGAACCGGATGTGCTCCGATCCATCGCCATCATTCCATTCACAGATCACTGTCAGTGCCAAGCGCAGTTCTCAGCCTCGAACCGCTGTTTCCGCATTCCGTCGAAGACTTTCCCATCCCGTCTCCAGTTTCGCTCGAACTAAGCCAAAGCTCGATTAGAAAATCGATGCAACCGCTGCACGAAGCCGTACCGCTGCGCTTGATCGCATTCCCGCATGCGGTCACCATCCATCTGCGGATCGGTGACTTCGAAGATGCACTGCCACCACCATCGCCACCGCCACCGCCACCGTCGCCTAATCGCATTTATGAATCAAAAAAATGGATTCATGCAACAGTTAGGGTTTGTGTGCCATCGCGCGGATTACCCCAGAAACAAGGCAATCGGCTTCACATGTCCATTCACCTGGAAACACGGCGGCTCACATGGCGATGGCGAAACTGCAACTGCAACTGCAACTGCGTTCGTTCTAATTATGGCCGCCAATTCCCATAACAGCCGTGCACTGCGTCGTCGCTCCGGATATCAAATGACCAATAGACGGAAAACAATTCTGCTCTGTTCCGTTATGCGTAATACTCGTAACTTGGCTGCCACGCCATAATGATCACAGCTTCGACCGGGTGTGTGCGTTTGTGTGTGCGTGCCACTCACTCGTCGTCGTTGTTCACCCAATTTGAGCGCATTGATCTTGAAATGTGATCTCGGAGGTGTCGTGGATGCAAAGAGGACAAACATTACATTGACTGTACACACGGTCGGAGCGATGCGGCGCGTTCGTTCCCTGTCCCATGGCCCATGGCGTGGCATAATTAAATCCGCGTCTGCGCTTGTTGCTGCGGTCGTATTATGAAATAGTTGACTCTGCGCTCACGGGGAAAAGATATCACCTTTCTTCGGAATCTTCCTACAATTACAGCTGATTGCCTTGATTCCTGTGTGACCAGGTTTTAATTTATTCATAATTGTCTCCTTTCTTTGCGCGTCCCCTTCTCACGTCACACAGGTCACCCTGCTGCTGCTGCTGCTGCTGCTGCTCCTCCTTCCCACACAACGGAACACATTGTGCATCTAATTATCGTTTTGACCATTAACGACAGGAATGTGACTCAAATTGTGGTGAACAACAGCAATTGCACACGGGGCCCAAGCAGCCAGTTCGTTTAATTGAATTAATTTTACGAGAAGCGATGCCACCGCAAATGGGAATGAGTCTCCGAATGGGAATGGAAATGGGAATGGGAAGTGTTTAGGATGATGATGATGATGATGGGGAATCAACGGCCAGTGGATTTAATTGAGGAACTGAAATGGGTTTTTCCTGGAAAGTCAACGGCAGGGGGACCCACACTGTGGTCGAGTGAACTTGGAGGACCCCCTGATTGGGTGGTGATTCTGAGTTAACAACTGGGAACGAACGAGGTGCTTGTCAGGAAGGAGGGTCAGTCAATGTGGTGAGACTTCTAGATCAGCTAGATTTACTTCGTGACGGTACAGATTAGTTTAAGTTGCGGAAGGGCAGTGTGGTGGTTGAACATCATCACTTCAACCAATCCTGTCGCGTGATTGCTTAAACCACCCGTTTCGATAAGTCCGCTGTCTCTGTGAAGAATCTTTGGCCCAGCGAAGCTAGGCGCCGATTCTGGAGAGCTGGGCAGTGGCACAACAGATGTTGGATCGTCTCGGTCTCTTCCTCGTCTCCGCAACTACGGCAGAGATCGCTGGATACATTTCCGGGATTGTTTCAGTCTTGGCGTTGTGTGGTTGCTTCACGCCCGATGGGGGTATCTGGTTTTGTCGACCTTCCTTCAGGTATTCCTTGACAAAATGTCGGTCGTGGAAGGCTTTATTTAGCGGTCTAGTGCTCAGAACCTTGAAGGATGTGTTATTCGGCGGAAATATGACTGCAGCCCAAAGTGATAGACCCTTCGCCCTTTCATCGCTGATTACAAGGAAGACAGGGTGTTCTCACAGTCAGTGTAGAGCTGCGATGGTATTTAAGACTCGTAGTTGTATGGGTGAAAAGATCTCCTTCAATTACCACCGACGCCGCCGATGACGGTGATAACTTTAGACAGTGCTTTGTAATCAAGGCAGGACTTGAAAGAAAAGACACATGTTCTATGGATACCTCGGCCATATCTCGAAAACGAAGTGTCTGCCGTTGGATCTTCCTTTCGGGCATTGAAGCAGGATCCAGTGACCCATCATTTCAGTTCAAATATTTGTCAGATAAGTTGAGACACCTTTGCCATCACATCGATTTAAGTCCAGTGCTGTAGGACAGAGAATGCTCACGGTGTCGCAGGTAAACTTGACTCCAAATGCAGTTGTATCCCCTTTGAGAGCAGTTCAAATGGTAGTGCACCTAAATGAGGCTCGCTCTATCTAACTTGGCCATAATTTAGTGAAATCATTCCCAACGATCCGGCTCCAAGGACCATATTATTACGACTAATTCGACATATAGCCGATCAGAGCCCAGTTGAGAACCAACCCCTTCCCTTATATTGATCGCGTTGCACTCTGTTATCACAAGTTTGCGGTTGCGTCCATCACCGGGTAAGGAAAATGGTCATCCAAGCAGCCGCCGATGATCATGTTGTAGAACTGATCATCGCTCCATTTCTATAAAAACTTGACTGAACCTTCCTTACGATCTTTTCCATTTTGCCATTGTTTTTTGAACACCTTCCAAATGCTCCTCTCCTCTCAATCAGTAGTCTTAATATTTAGTCAAAAAATGTAAAGACTTAGGACTAAGATGTGACTCCTATGGTACTCCGGGTAATTCGTCATTGCTCTGGATACATATGCGAATGTCAGGATCAGTGTTGCTTATTGAATAGACCCAACGATTTCCTTTCATTAGAGAGTCTTCGATTCGGAGCCATTGGGACAACGCAACAGAGGACGTCCTCAAACGAGATGGCGCACACAAGTGGAGAAGGACCTCAATCAATTTGGTGTGCACAATTGGAGGCAGCTGGCGAAAGATCGTGCTGACTGAAGACGCTTGTTGGTTGAGGCCCAGGTCTACCCCGCCAAAGAAAGACGAAGAAGAAGACAGTCAAATTCGACCAGCTTTCAATGCAATATGACGTGATTGTGACTATGTGCGGCTTGTTTGAAGCTCACTCTCAGTTCTGTTATAATTTGATCGACAACATTGAACTAACACCAGACGCAGGGAAGTGCTTCACCTTTCACGTTTTCGCCTTCATTGCTTTTAAGGAACATTCCCTTGAAGTCACATCATGGAGGCATAATATGTATTAGTGACTTAAGGACTTCATCTACTGGTCATCGTCGAAGGTCCATCTCAGATGACTTTCTAGGCCTTCAAACGTTGCCTGCCGTTGCCGTCTTCCCATGCAGCCCACGAGATAGTGGCTCAGACGAGATGGGGCATAACTTTCCGGCGGATGATGCATGGAAGGGATCCTCACAAGGAAGGAAAACAAGCCGCCTTCGTAGTAGACCGTAAGAGCTTCTGTCGTTATTTTCTTTGACTCGCGTCTTTCGTTTGGTCATCGGTTTGGCGACCACATCGGACACTGAACTTTCGCCTTACTTCTTGATGACCAGCCTTCGTCTACCGAGACCTTGGCATTCCTCTCACCACACGACGAGCTTTGTCATCAATTGTTCGATGAGCTCGAAGGCAAAACTTTGATCCTCTGCAATGACGATCACACTCTTAATCAAGTTGCCCTAAAAAACAACAAGATTTGAAAGCCGGGACTTATGCCCGGCGTCCTCTCTTAAGTTTTGGTACATCATTTCCACATCCGACCTTGAAACTACTACCTTGGCGATGGGGGAGCGTGTTTACTTGGCGATGGACCTTCAAGGTGACCACAACATCGTCCAAGTTACTGACCTAAACCATATCAAACCAGAGAACTCGCATATTTTCAATTTGCAACGGTCACCACCGATGTCTGGCAGAATCAAACCAACACTCGTCCTTTGACTTCATCAACTGGCGACCACCCCCCCCCAGCAAATGATGTACAACTCAGAAGACCACCTCAAGACGCGGAGCAATAAACCGGCGAGTCCCTCGTTCGTGAGTGTGTGCGCTCCAGAGATCTCATCCGCAGCTACTGTGCACTGTGTGGCCACAACAGCACGGATGACAGTGAATAATGTAAAATAATTGCACTCCTCGTCTGCGGCTGCAGGATCATCGGTATTTAGTTACAGCCGACTTATTAGCCATGCTCTTGCAACATTGTAGCGCGGCGCAGCAAAGGCCGCGACGGGGTGGGTTGAATGGCGTTTGACATTATTAATGGCACTTGGTCGATGGTTATCTTGTCATGGTGATTCTCTGTTTTGTCTCGTTTAATTGGTGGACCTCTGAGATCCAACAGAGCGGCCGCCTCGTGTTCGCTAATTGAAATGAAAGATGATGTGCAAACAAGGAGGACGCTACGAACTGACGATGAATTGCTAATGCGCTCTTTGTTCTCGAAAACAGTGCCGGTCTTGGCAACTACTGAGTCATTTTGTCTGTCATTTGATCTGCTTTGATTCTCTGGACTTGGTGCCAGAAATCACCGCTGGATGGACCTTGCGACCAAGAAACGTATCAAAATGGACCAGAAGTGATTTCTAAAGATGTCGCGTGGCGTTAGCTTGACTGAATGAAGCCACCGAATGGTCCGTGGGGATCAGATGAACTTGATTTTGAATGAGGGAGGTCGTTGGCTTTAGAGATTCGGTGGCCGTTTCCAAGGGAAGACCGTCTTGGAATCGCCACAGGTTCCGAATGTTGCCGCGGGACGAAATCAAATTGTAGCTCGCTTAAAATTCTGCAGATTAGAAAGACGATCAACGTCATTGGACTGAGAGCATGGCCCGATGAGGGATCTTAGATTTGTTCTAAAACGATGTCAGTTGGAACACCCCGTGGCCTCACTCTTGTGCTCATTCGCCGAGCCAATGACCCCCTTACACTGACTTGCAGGTCACTTAAGACACCCACCTCAGTCCCCTCCCCCGCTCCCCACACCCGCTATCAATCAGCTAACGCAGAACGACGGAAATTTCCCAACCAAAGCAGCGAGACCAACATTCCAGCGCATTCAGTCCTGCGAGAGCACACAGCCCTTTCCACTTGATCCCCACGTTCAATTTCCTCCCGGAATGGGAATTTATTTCACCGGGCAATTATTGGCCTCTAAGCTGTGTCGAGTCGTGATCGTGCTGCTTGGCCAGCCATGAACGACCAACAAAAAATCCACAGTCACGTAAACCACAGCCTCGCGCACACAAGCACACACAAGCAGTATCCTTCGCGGATGAGCAAACAGAAACTATTCTTACGAATTTATTATTCAAACGAAGCGGACATGTGTGTGCAATTGTAGCAGGCGCGCACACACAGGGTTAGGCCATGACATCTGCGCCTAGCGTCGGCAAACAAGGATGACGCGTTACAACAAATGTACACACAAAGGGTCGCCCCGATTCGGGATGCCGGTGATGGTGGCGGTGGTGTTTGCCCCCAAGACTAACATGGCTGGGAACATCGTCATACCCGCCATGGCGCGCGGGGGGCCACTTTTGTGTAATCAATGACTTGGCCACGTTTGAGATTTAAATTTGTGCAAATATTTGTGTTCTACACCGAGAGCCGGGGTACACGAATACACGAGCTCATACGGCGTGTATGCGGCGTGCATTTAGCCCGGAGGCCTGCATGATGTGAGTGCCGCCAAATGAAACGATCACCTTCTTCGCGGAGGCAAGGTGATGGGAAAAAATGTGATGTTTCTTTGACCACAATGTGAAGGGATTACGCATCTTTAGGATGCTGCGACGTTATTTTTCACTGGAAGAGGAGCAGGGGGAGGTGGAGTAGGAGCGACAGCACAGAGGAGTTGTGGATAATTGGAAGAACAAGCTGTGGAACATAATAATTGGATGGTAAGGCAAACAATTTGCTGGTAAATGTTCACATGGTCGTCGTTGTAAAGGCGGCCGGGAGGGATGTCATGGAGGACTCTTGAAATTATCAATTTTCAAATGCCAGCGATGGTAATGGACGTCGAGCTGTGTGTCTGGTGGGGGGCAGAGGCAGTTGGACGATGAAGACGGCTGTAAACTGGTGTTTTGTCATGTTGCTTGATGGGCCCTTTGTGGGGAGAGAGAAATTCTTCACAAGACAATAAATCGAAAAATGATTGGCTCATGCCTCGAGCGTGCTAGCTTGACGCCACGAAGAAATCAGGAAATACCGCGGCTGACTAGTTAGTTGGAAGTTCAGGGTTCGAATCCGGACACACTAACCGCCATTTTCGCAACACCAACTCTCTCGAGTCACTGACAGTTCCTTGAGCATTGTCGCAGTTTTAGAGTGCGTCCTTCTCACTCGAGACGTCAACCAGGATAGAATTTGGCAACAAAATCTGCTTTCAAAAGCCAACTAAAAAGCGATGTCGTTGTGTGGGCCTAGTCAGATCCAGTCTTTCCTGGCAGGCCTTCCCTGGCTCTATAGCGGCTTTTGATGAACTCCCGCTTTCTTCAACGACTCACACGGCAACAGAAACTACGTGGCCAACGATCGGGTGAATTAGGCCACGGGCAATAGTCTTTGGATCGACTGTCGTTGGTTTGCTCGTGGTTGCAATGAAGACACACTGTGACACAATAGCCTTCAAAATGATATTACGACCCATTTGCATCAGATCATGGGAAGCACTTCTCTCTCAGATTAGAAGACACGCTTCAGCTTGACGTCAGTCTACTAGTGGAAGTGTCTCGCACTGGCTAGGACTAGTCTCGAACTAAGCGCCGACATCGCTCAGCTTTAGCTCGTCCTTTCGGCAAGGTCTTTGAGTAAGGTGCACGGTCTTGGGGTAGATAAACTTTAATTTGAGGGAAGACTATCATTTTCTTAAGAGAATCAGCTACCTTTTGACAGTCCAGGTACGCTCCTTCCAGTCATGAAGTCTAAAGCTGACCTAAAAGCACACACTTAAGCCAAAGTAGGCCCATTTCGATAAAGCATAAGCTGTCTTGTGTCAACGATGATTGGTCTTTACCCCGAAAGTTTGGTCTTCCTTCTCGGTTGCTCTTCCAACACTGTACTCATTTGCTTGAAACCATACCATATTCAGTCGTGACGCTGCTTTCCATAAAGTTAACAGTCAACCCAGACTCTGGATCGTATTCTCGCGACTCAACTGCATCCTCCAACGACACACTCAATTGATCTGCAAAACAAAACCCACCCACGTTCAAGAACACAGAGAATTCCCAGCAACTAGCAAAGACACTCACTTCATCTGATGCCAGTCCATGATGTCAGAGTGTCAAAATTCAACCTTAAATCCGTGATTTTTTCCTGAAAACTACTGGGAAACCACACGAAATTGATAAAATCACTGATGGGACAGTCGACGCCATCACCCGAAGGCACTTTCCCTCGAAAACCGAGGTTTTCTTGGAAAATCGAGAAAATGCACGATTTTGCCGCAAAAAATGCGGTGAATTGCGAAATGAACTGAGTCGACTTTTTCTGCTGCGGGAAGGCAAATTTGGAAAGGAGTGATTTTTTCAAAAATTCTGCTTAGTGTTGGATGGAATTTGGGTGGAATGGAGTGAGGGGTGAGGGAGTTCGAAGTTTACATCGAAAATTTGAACGAAATCGACGCGGAAATGCGAAAATAAGACGGTAGTCGGTTCGAGCTTGCTCATGAGCAAGATGTGGCCGAGCCAGTATAGTCGATGGTTTTTCGCCTTCTGGACCACGTCCACATCTTGGTAGAGCTCGTATAGTTCGTTCCTTCAATCACTGGAAATGCAAGAATGAGACGATGGGATGGAGCATGCGCTTGATGTGGCTGAGACAGTTTAAACGTCGGATTTGTCCGAAATATGGAATATATAGGTCTGCTGCCTAGACTACATCGTAATGACGTTGTTGAACCACAGGTTGTCGCCGAAGTGCCGACGAATTCAACGACCAGTTTAGGCAAGAAAGACAACGGCTCAGTTCGCCCAGCACAACCTGCTCGTCGGTCAATGACAAGAAAAGCTGGGAAAGGCTAGTCCCACAACACCACGACCCACACCCATTCTTCGTCTGAAAACTAGACGACTGCCAAACCTAGCAGTTGCTCGACTGGCCTTGGTGGCGTAAAGCTCTTGTGTCCTTCAAGCCCATGAGCAGTACAGACGCCGGAACTTTCTGTGGGTGTGGTGGTCCTCGACAGTAGCGCTTTTCAAGCCGAGGTGGCTGCAATAAAGGAAGCAACACCAGCGAGAGCTGAAGGACCGATAGCCATAGACGTGGTTTCAGAAATTCAAATTCTGGAACTTGTCAAGCTATGTAGACGAAATGTCACTACCGGTACTCCGGTATCCAGTCCTCAGTCCTCTAATCGACTACCAAGAGCGGTTCCACGGTATGCCCGCGATTAGCTTTTGTTAATCTTCGCCTGTTTTCCAACAACTCTCGACAAGACAATAAATGGAAAAAACGTTTTCCTCGTGCCTCAAGCGTGCTAACTTCATCGCACTAAGTCAGGAAATACCCTGGCAAGCTTGCTGTGACAAGTTAGTTGAAGGTTCAGGGTTCGATTCAGGACACACGAACTGCCATTTTTACAACACCAGCTCTCTCGAATCGCTGACAGTTCCCTGAGCGTTGCCAAGGTCTTAGAGTGCGTTTTTCTCACTCCAGATCTCAACCCTGATGGAAATTGGCTGTCAAATCTGTTTTAAAACCGGGCGTATCACTGTAATTCATTCTCTTCGTCTCGAGTAAGTTCTTGGAGTACATTGTTTATACGAAAGAGCTTCAGAGCGCCTACATTCCTGGCAGCATCTCTAGGATCTCCACACGCTTCCTGCTTCACTCGAAGCCCTCCAAAGAGAGTTCATAAGCCTTGCCCATGTCCACACCCCCGCCCGTCAAAGTGCAGCAGTTTGCCCGGACAATCTTAGATCTTTGCTTGAAAGTTTTACAATTTCCTTGAATCTCACATTACCGTCCCACTCGAAGGGACTGCACAGATGTCCACCGCCCCCTGCCACCCATCCACGACGACGTTCCATTTAACCTCTTCAACTCCACCCGTCCGTCCGACTGCCAGAGCCCTTTGTCCACTCACACGGTTCGCTCGTTTGTCTTCTGGCAAACCAGAAGCAACAGCAGCAGCAGCAGCACGAAGAAGACAGTAACAAATAAATTTGTTGCCAAGCAGCCAACAAACGACTGCCAACGGAGAGGATCCTCAAAGCAGCCAACAAGGAGGAGGTGGACACCAGACACACACTTACATCGAGAAGACACATTCCTCTGACACACTAGGGTCGTTGAATTTCAGTTGAACTGCAAGGGATACTGGTTGGAAGAGGAACACGAAGTCAGGCAGCCACAGAGAGGGATTAGCTTAACTTATCTGGCCAGCTAATCTTTATCCGGCGGATGGATGCGCCGCGCCGCTGGTGCTTGGCACCAAAGTACCTAATCATGTCGTCTGCCGTGACTGCACTCGCTGAGGGTATTTATGCTGAGCGAATGCTCGAGTCATTCATTAGGTTGGACAGCCAGGACGAGGGCATACGTCTTTGTCAACCGGACTTGCTGTGCGCATTCGGCTGAAGACTGGGGGCGCGAGTGCGCCGCGAACTCGGTTGAATCAAGACTAATTGCGGATCGAATCGGGGTAATGAAAGAGAGATCTCGTCAAGGGAAGCAATTGCCAGACAATCATGCGAGCGAGGATTGCAATTGAGACCTCTGAGGGCAATCACAGCGCACTGGTCTAATGCATGCTGATGTAATTTGAGGATCAACTCCGCTTGATTGCATGCAGTTTGTGATGCGAAAGGGCTGTGTTTAGGGCTGCGTCCGGTATTTGTTCGTGTCAGTGGGTTGTGGTTGTGTCATTTGTGGAAATTGCTTCATCTTCGTCGACCCTCGTGTTGATCACAGATGTTAGAGTCTGGCCGGGATCTTCGGACTTCGAGCCAAGTTCATTGATGAGCTCTTTAGATTGTGTGCGATGTTTTGGGACGGCCATCTGGTGTGCGTTGTGTTGGATGTGATGGAGAGTCGACAGAGTGTATCTGTTTGGTGCTCTACGTGAACAAGACCTAGTTCCGGCTTTTCGAAGACCGTTGCACTCATTCGTCGACTGCCTGCCTCGACGTTGGAACGAAGTCGGATGGCCAAGCTAAGGAATGATACTTAGAGGTGGGATTTCCTTTATAGTGGTGGCCGTGAGCTATTTGACTAGGTCGACAGGATCGATACCTTCTCACAATGAGTGTCGGAAGATTCACTCTAGTCTCATCCTTCTGTGTATCGCCTCGGCTCTGGCAGTCCTCAGGGATCGGTACCTGGTGCTGGTTTCTTTGCATATGGAGCCTGAGACTAATGCGATCTTGCCACTTGCTTCTTTTGTCCAGCCGCTCCATTCATGCGCACCTATCTTACGACAATCCCGTTCGTGTTTTTCGTCTGCCTTGATCTCTTTTCATCCGAGAACATGCTGTTTAAGGTGACGAACTCACTTCTTTAAGAAATCAACCCTAAGTCTGGTCTTAGACAAGCTGCTGCCAGATTCCAGATGCCAGGCTGAACAATGCACTGTTTGGTGATGCCTTTTCTTTTTCCTGAATGTTAAATCTGTACTCTGAAAGCATTGATAAAGCAAAACTCGATGAATCTCAGAGAAATTTGGAAACTGCTCCGAAGTGACAGTTGCGCGAAAAGCCAAACCACATCTAAGAAACTTCATGTCGATCGCCTCATAAATGCTGGCCCTTAATGTCTAACAGACAACCGACGAGCACACGCTCTGAGATCATAAAGAAACATTAGATCGCTGTTGCGTGTTCACAGAGACGTTGCTTCAATTTGGCGCAAGTAAATCAGTCGCCATCGGCAGTCTACTTGTCGGTCAAAAACCATGACCAGTCGAGTGGCTTGATATTTTGTCAACCAATGTTCCAGGAATCATCAATTTTACACACTTATTGCGACTCATTTTGAGCCAACGTACTCGGCTCTAATCACGTGCGACGATATCGTTTGAACGATAGTCTCGCTTCACGTAAGTATACAAAGAATGATCAGAAAATTTGTGCGTTCAGAGTCTGCCCTCGTTTTTTGACGCTTTGGCCATTGTCTCAGAATTATTTTTCATTGATCCTCTTCAACGCTTATGACGATTATGCCGTGATTAACTTAAAAGTCAATCTAACGCCATTCAGACTCAATGCGGGCTTAAATCAGAGCTTGAAGTCAACCATAAGGTTCAGCAAATGAAGCAAAGTCTTTGAGTTCCGGAGTTCTCGAACATCGTGAACACGATTCTGAGAGAAAGGTCGATCACATCACGATTCAGGTCACCTTTCCCGACACTTTTTTCTAGCTTCTGGTCGCAGTGGCATGGTTGAGAATTCAAATAAAGCTCTTTATTTGGAGAGATCAGCTCAGTCTTCAAACAGACCCTACTGTTCCCCTTTTTTGGGTCCAAAGAAACAGTGATTGGGAAGAGTTATTGATCCAGCGCGCTTGTTGTTGTACCGTGAAACAGCGTTAGATGAAGTCAGTTGGTGGCATTGTGCTCAAATCGTCAATATTATGAGTCTTTCCCTCGAATACAGCGCATTCTCCGTTTTGTCCTCAAACCAGACACATTTTAGTCATCTACGCGTTTATGCCAGCAGTCGGCTCGCTATGTTCCACCAATCACGTCAATGTCATCCGCGTTTGCTGGCAGTTGTACGACCTTCTTGAAGACGTCCCCTGCCTGTCGTGTTGGCCACTGAGTCTTGTACGATCCCCATGTATTCTCTAATGTCATGGAAGTCATATTATCGCTTGAAGCTGCTTTAATTTTAATGGTTTCACTAAGCTCGGTGCCTTAATTTTGAGCTTCCAATCGTCTCTTCTGCATGCTAAGTCTTCCACCTCTCAACCGTCATTCCCACTTCCACTCCTGTGACCAAATGTCCAACCACCCACAACATTCCTCAAAGCAACTCTGGCTCACGTTGCTGATAATAGACAAGGCAAGACGCACCTCAACTTCCACCCTCAATCGCTCGTAATTCAATGCATCCCTCCATCAAACCGCAACTGTCAGCCGGTCAAAATGCCATTAAATCACACATAAACAAACCATTCCCCAGTCAAGTGCCACCACTAACGCCCGCTCTCTCCTTTTCTCATTTCAGGTAAGCATCCCCGTCCAGTGGTTGTGTGCGTGAGTGTGTGGTAATTTCATCAAATCATCGATCCAGCGATTTGATAAACTCACACTTCATCGCGCGTTGCGACCAAACAGACGAATGCTCAACTCTTCGAGATCACAAGTCTCGACGATTCGATTCACGTCGGGTGCGCCATAAAATTCTGTTTAAGTTCACACAAATTACAGCCGGTCCCGTCCATCCGTCCGGTTGGCTACACTTAAGCGGTCATTACTCTAATATCATCTGATACGGTCACAACAACTAGACATTCCTGATTCAGGTGATCACGGCTCGGTGGTTGGCTCGCGCAAGGTGCACCAGTTGCACAGTTTCCGAAGCCGAAAGGGAACGACCGTCGTGACTGAGTGTCGCGCAATAATTTAATGCACGCTATGGGTTTCATCATCGTTTTGCAGCACTTCCAGTACGGTTTGGTGCCCAATTTCATCAACGACGGCAGCCACGCATGCGCGCTGCAAAATGCACATCGCCATCTTTAGGCCTCCGACTGAGGGAAACAAGGAAAAAAAAAACCCGTTTGGCTGGCCACCCAAAGATGGCGATGCCCCGTACATCCATAGAACACTGTCAGCGCACACACATGTCGCACTCCGTGGTGCTCTTGCGACAGTTTATTGTCTAGGAGACGCGCCAAACGGTTTCGAGTGTACTTTCCTTTACCGGAAAGTCATCGCGTGTGATGACACGCCACGGTGCAGTGGTGCCGCGGACTGTCTCTTTGTTCGCTGCTGACACATTTCATGCGAATACCGTCTCAAGCGCTGCAGATTATCTAATCAAAAGCCATTCACAGAAAGAAACTCGTTGTGTGTGTGTGGCGAGAGATGAAAGACCGCATTCCCCTTCGGCCGATGCCGAAGTGTGTTGCTGCATCTGACGGTGCATCTGACGGTGCCTTCTCGTTGCTAAGAAGAAATTCTAGAAGTTGAACAGTTAGTCGATTAAAAACAAAACAAGTTCAAGTTTGGCCTCGCTGCAGTGCACAGTGCACAGAGCACTTCGACTACATCCCGCGTCGTGTCGTGTGTGCGACGGACGGCCTCTCCGGTTTACTGCGCGCTATAACCAATTTCATTTGGTCATTCATGATTGCCTCGCTCAATTTGGCTCTGGCCGCACCGTGATCGGGAACATAAGGAGCTCGGCCTGTCTGCCGATGAGACCGAGGAAGATACGGCGCGAAAAAAGCGGTACCAAAGTCAACCAACTGCCCCCCAAAGCAGCAGCAGCAACATCTTCACTCACTCGAACCCGGACGCTTGCAGGCCTCTGGCATACAAACTGTGGATTTCTAATGACCACAAATGGTAAATGAGAATAGGAATATACTGCCTACATACCGTGCCATGCCGTGGCATCCCAGGCCATCCCATGGCATCCCATGGTATGCCATGGCATTACCGTGTGTCCATTGGATCGATAAAGCGGTTAATTTAAACAAGTTCTTCCCCTGCAGCCGAGCCGTGTGCACCCGGTGCTGGTGCGCACGGCTGTGGTTTACCAGAATGCATGCGGACCAGATGCGCCCGACGAGAAGAAGATGAATCTTCTTTTGTTTGTCGCAACGGCGCAACACAAAAGGGACATGCTTGCTTAGCCCAAAAAACACACGTACCTGCTGCTCAATTCCCGCTGATTTCCTCGGCCAGGAGGTTATTATTCCACGTGCTGTCTGTTTGACACTTTTGAAATGAAATGTTTACAATCGGCGACCCTTGGAGCCCCCCCCCTTCCCCCGCCCCATTGTCCTGGTCGTAAATTAAGTCGCTTATTAATCCCCTCGGCCGGTGTCATGCCACGTGAGCACGTGAATAGAGCGATAACTTGACGACGACAAGTCAATCTACATCCAATTTAGTGAGCAAACGGCTGGAGACGCGAACGGCTGACGACGCGCGTTGCATTTCTAATGAGCGTCTGAATGAAGCGCTGATCGACAACAGAACTACGTCCCGCTCGCACCACGCGCAGCGCAGCGACCACTTAATTGATGGTCTCATCTACACCTCGAGAGCAATTAGTTCGTTCGTACATCTTGGTTGGTTTTCATGCAGTTTGCTGCTGCCGTCGCTGCCCTCGCGTGAGACTTGCCATTATTCAGAGGAAGTGGGTATTTACCGATGTTATCATTGCGCGGCCGCCAGACCACCGAGATTAATTTCACCGAATCGACCATCGTAAATGGGCGCGCATTAAGGATCAAAGTGGGACGGCGATTGTGATCTCCCCCCCGGGTCCTTAATTGCTCTCTTAACAGACCCTTAGCACTGATCTGGATCTGGTTTGGGCATTTTCATTCACACGTCTGTGGCGAGGGCTGCATTCAAGAATTTCCGACGATTGCTCCTCTTGTCCGTTGGTTGACCTCAAATGCTGTTTCGTTTCTACGATTGTTTAGTTTTGTTGCGGCAGTGGAAGGTGCAGACTTGATCCGACGTGGGTTTGGAGGACGGTCGCAAACGAAAATCGTACAATTTGGGAGAGTTGAACAGAAATTCCTCTGCCATCGGGTCTGGAATCACAGTCACTTACCATCTGCCGACTCTGACGAAGTTTTAGAGGACCTTCTGTCCATACAACGGAAATCAATTAGTTGGACCATGCAGACGTCAGGTCGCATCACACTCGCTCAAGCAAAAGACATGATTCAGGTGACTGATTCTATAGGAGGTTACATTTTCATATCGCTGCGGCACTCTCATCTGAAAAGAGATCTTAAAAAATTCTACCGCATTTTGATGGTGGTGAACTGGCAAATGGAAGCTGTAATTCAACATCAACCCCCCCAGTGGAGGACATCCGGTATAAGATGCCCCAATCTGCACCAGTCTGCAACTACGACTGTGGCACATTATGAAAAAAGATCCAGATCCAGTCTAGTTCAGTCTGTAGTCCCTCAACCTTCCAAATTGTCTTCGTATGGGGCAGTCGCAATAAGTCACCCAAGTAAGCATGAACCTTTGTTAACAGAGCCCATTGCCACTCTTCCAATTGTTCCCCGCAACAAACCTTCCTTGGCATCACTTCTTTCCTCGTTGGGTGGCACCACTGTCCTGGGCGTCAACCAACGAGCGCATTCACCCATTCAAACAAAGTCCCGCAGCAGTTGAAACATCGCTTAAATAAGATGGGCCATGACGCACAACCTTGTGGGACTCCATTCTAGAAGGACTTCCAAGGGATTCTTCAATGCACCGTTCCCTCAAGTGAATCACTTTTCACCCGAATAGACGACCAGAACGAAAGAGGTCTCTCAAATTCCTGAGCATCTCCCCCACCCCCCAACATCACTGGTTCTCGAAAAGCCCACGGATATGCGATTACCTCTTCAATAATCACTTCCTCATGTTTCTGATCAATCTGATACCCACCAGAGAAACACAGAAAAGAAAAAAAAAAAACACACAGATTCGCCGAAGATACACTTCAAACTTTACAAGACATTTGCGGAGTCGAACAAGTCCCAAGCCATTCATCATTGCCCGCGGCAATGGCGCACGGTTCACAACAAAAAACCGGTAGAACTAACCTACATCCAAGAGTAATTGGCAACCGAAAGCACCGACAGCGACAAGCGCACCGCACAACAACACCAACAACAACAACAAAACGCAAAAACACACAAAAAACGACACGAAACTTTCCTTCATTGGCCTTTATGCTCGCAAGTCGCGTACAGCCCACCTCAGCAGTGTGTGCTGCCGTTGTCTGTGTGTGTGTGTGTCCGTTTGGAAGTGTGGAAGTACAAATAACAAAGGTAAAAGTTGCATTAACCCAAATAATTTGTTTCTCTTTCAAGAAGATGCAAAACGTATTGCTCTTGCTCCGTGGCGATCGTGTAATACTGTTCGGCGTGAGATGGAGAGCCGGGTAGGCTGTCAACCCGCATGCGATATGGTCTGACGGAAGAGAAAGGCCCGCAGTTTGGGCCCGGTGAAGAAGGTGTTTGAAAAATCGATTGTGTGTGCGGCTGTTTCTGATGCGGTGACCTTATTTGATAAGATCGTGCGACATGTTCTGCCCGATATGGTGTGGGATTATGCAAGTTTGGACGGCTTACAAGATGTCAGCGGTGCTTAACGAGATGCAGCGGCAGATTGCCAATTTTGTTGGGCTTTTTTCGCACATTTCGTGGGAATTGCAATCGGAAACAAGATGCGTGCTCGATTGGAGGATGACTACGGGACATAGAGTGAAGCCTTGTGTGACGCCATTGGAAGTGGCAATGGGTTTATATCACACGGCTGGGTTTTTGGCGTAGTGAGATGGCAAGAAGGAGGAAATAAGAAAGAGAGGAATTTCTGACAGTTAAGGACTAACTTCTCTTTTACACTCGATCTCAATTAAAAAAGATTATGCATCCGATTAGCATCCCTCTACAAAAAATAATAGGCACCCAATAGAACATTTTCCAGAATTTAATGACTTCTCAAAGATCGCTTCTGGTGGGCGATTCAATAGGCCGTTACATTTTTAATTTGAAAAGTTGCATATCAGCAGCAATCAAAGCAGTCATTGTGGTATGTCAGTACAAAGGGAAGAGTGTGACAATCTAATCGAAGGAAAAAGTAGTGGCCTACATCTCAGTTTGACGAGTTTGACGACTCGAAACGATCGTACGATGAGTAGACTTTCTAGGGTGATTCAATTGGAGGTTACATTTTCAATTTGAAAAGTTGCATATCAGCAGCGAACAAATCATTTGTTGTTGTACATCAATAAAACGGGAGGAGTATACGATTTCGATTGGAGCTAAAAAGTAGCGGCCTACACCCAAGTTTGACGACAAGATCATACCAAGAGTTGGTTATGCGAACTGATTCAGTTGGAGGTTACAATTTGAAATTGCAAAATGGTCTTACATTTTGAATGGATTAAGTTGAATTCTAGGAATTTCTTGAGAAAAAGTGATGACATTTAGAAGATTCTAAGACTTACAAGACTTCATAGTTTAGGAATTGTTCAAAATGCAGGTTAAATGTTAGTTTTAGGGCCGAGTTTGATTAAGTCGACACTGCTGTTAGGCATCGTCCTGCACTGTGATGAGTTACATCTGCATCCGCAGTCTCGGAGTCGATACAATTGAAGCTGACTGCCAGCATGCAGGCGAGCGTAGCCTCATTGTGTTACCGCACAAGGCCTAAAATGCCTCTGTTGCACTTCGTTGACGCACTCTCGTGAACGATAAACTCCTTCGATAGTACTTTGACAAGACCACGGCTGTCCCCCTTGAACAAGAGATGGACGTAGACCAAGGGAAGCTTATTGTGCTGCTTTGAGGAGCATCGAGGAATCTAGCTTATCCACTTTTGGGAAACAACTTTAGCTCTGAAGACCTTCCTAGGACCACCTGTGGTTATGTGTGCCGAAGGAAACTGAGTTCGCGGCGGTTGTTAAAAAAATGAGGTACTAAGCTATGTCTTAAGGTCGGACATGCGAAGTTACCATCATCGTCCACTGACTCTTGCGGTAGCAATTAAAGAAGACGCCTAGCTTTCTCAGATTGTTAAAAAGACGACTCCTAAGCTCTGAATGTCTACGAGACGCCAGAGTCGGACTTACGAAGTCCAAACCCCCTCATCGTCGCACAAAAGACTTCCGCGAGGATCCTTAGAGAAGACCTTTACCCTGCTGAAATGTGCGTCTATGAAGCAACCTCACCCAGTGGCACCCAAACGCTCTCAATCTTCGACAACGCAGACTCCAGCTTGGTCCAGATCTTCCTAGAGATGGAGCAGAGAAGAGCCAGTCTCCCAGTCGGCGTTTGAAAAGATCAAAATTGTGTCAAAATCATGACAAACATCGCACATTTTGTTCACCATTCAATTGGCGAGTTCCTCGGTAGGACGACGAGAGGAAGATACATCACCCTTCCCTGTTCGTCAAGCCGAAGCCAAGATGGGACCAAACAGAGATCTTCCTCAAGACCTTTTGCCTGAGGTAATCCTTAGAAAAACCAGACATCGGCAAAGTCCAGCTTGAGAAAAACATTCGTCCTCTCCATTGAGCGCCATCAGCTTCGTCAACACGAACAAGTCCAGCATCAAGCATCTCCTCATGATGATGACTCCAAAATGAACCGATCGCGTGCAGGCAGGTGTCTCTCATCTCCTCTCCTCAATCAGTTGACAAAATAAACACTAACACAACCCCGTGTGCATCCGTGTCCCTCTGTGTGATAAGTGCGCAAATAGAAAGTCCACCTTGGACAGGTTCTCCCGCTCAGAACAAGTCCGAGTCTATAATTACCCTCGCAGCCACTTGAGGCCATCCTCCATACCGTGATATGGACAAACAACAGAAATGCCAACAACGAAGTAGAAATGCCTTCTATCTTGTCCATCGGGTAACATGCCGCTAATTACAAAAGCAATTATAGTCCAACTGGTCGTCGTTTGCTTGCAACAATCGCGCTGTGACTTCAACAAAGGCAAACAGTCTGAGACTCAAGTGTGCAACGACATTGAAGATCGCGCTTTTGTTTCTAACAAAACGGCAAAGAAACCAGGGAAAGGCGCGTCCACTGCTTGACCTGGGCTGCTTAGGTCGACCGACTGAATGAGAAGTGGACCTCCTTCAGGTCTTTTGGTTGTTCCGCGAATTCCACACACCAGAGGAGGTCTTTTTGACACCGTTTCCTTGTGCATTTCTCGGAGGTGCAAGATCAGTAATGATCACCTATGCGGCAGGTGGTGGTGTTGACAAATTTTAGTGAACAGTGCAGCTTCTTGCTGGATCAAAGAATGGACAAAAAACAGCTCGAAACTGATGCTGTTCAAGCTGTCTTCCGCCCGAGATCACCAATGGTTCGATCATCTTCTTCTAGAACCAGGTCGCACTGTTGTTCATGCGCTCGAAGTTCGCTGTTCTCTCTTCTCCTCCTGTCGTCACGTTCATAACTGTCCCCAGACAACTGGAAACACTTGGGTTCAGAAGTCATTAAAGGTCACATCAGCCCATGCTTGCCATCTTAAGGGCCTGTGTCCAGTCTTTTGACGGCATTTCCCCCCAGAAACACCGATTTTCTGACAGCTTCTTGAACGTTTCGCGAATAATTTGTTGTTGAAAGAATGCTTGCCTATCCGACAACCTTCTGGAGTGCCCGCAAGACATACTTTCTAAATGTTGACTCTTTTTCCGCTTCAAGGTCAGCAGAGGAAAGGAAAAGGGAAGGGAATCGAGCATACGTCAAAATCATCAAAAAACACGCAAAGAACTCGTCGCATCAAAAACAATGGCTTTTATGTCGAACATCTGTTTTGCACCGTTTAACCAAAACAAACCCCACCACCGGACCAGATGAGTGGTCGCCACTTCAGCCGATGGCCTCCAGCCATCGACCACTTGTGGTCGTTTCGTTTTGTTGAAAGCCCCGAATGTGGTTTCTTTTTTGCGTCGAAAACCGAAATGTGTCTGGTGCTGGAGTCGGACGTGGTGTGAGTCAATAGCTGGTCAATTAGTGAAACTTATGACCACTCCAGGCGACGAAGTCGTGAAAGACGAAAGAGGAGAGTGAAGGCAATGGAGAGCAATAGTAATCCAAAACAGTGACGACAAGGGCGAAGGAAAACGTTATCAGAATTCGTTTTTGTGGAGAGTTTTGTGCCGTGGATAATGGTGAACCTTGACAATGAGGTGCTTGAGATGATTGAGGCGACGGGATGGGTGCAATTTGCGTCGCTTTTTAGTTGACGTTCTTTTTTGGTTATTTGACGTATTCTTGGGTACGATTAGGGGTAAACTTGTGGTCTGTCTGTCAGCATTTAGGCCTGAGTTCGAAAGGCTTTTCTGATTCTAGCGAGTGCTGCACATGTGTCCAGTCATCTTCTTCCTCCCGGCAGCTTCCACGAAAGCCCGAGTGCCTACTGGATTGTCCCATCAAAAGAGGCTCGTTCATAATTGAATTAAATTTGGGCCCCCTTCTTGAGTGAATCTCCCTCTTGAGGCATTTCCTAAGCCAGGGGAGTGTTATGTTCTCAAACTGAATGCAGATTCACCTCAAAACTATCACAACATGAGAAAGATCGAGGACCGCTTCGTATTGTGCACACACAGCTTAACCGTTTGGCTCCCTAAAGACTCGTCTAGTTCATTCCAAGGTCAACTACGCACGGAAGGCCTGATCCTGAGCCAATGCTGTCGCCTCTGCCTGACGGTATTGGGCAAGCTGTGCTCGCAGTCTTTAACAAGTTGGATCTCGGATTACTGCCTTGGCTCGAAAAGATTTTTTAGGAGTTCCCTTGCCACCAGGAATACCGGTGTTGTCTCTTGCTTCCTTTAACGTGGGTTTATTCTTACGTACGCGATCACTTGCCCGTTGTACCGATGGTTGTGCCTTCCTCTCCTTCTCAAACAAAGTGACGAAAATTTGAAGGCGCCCTCAACAAGAGCATCTGTCGTTCAAGCGCTCGATGTGGCCGAGAACGTATAGTCGACAGATCTTCGCCTTCACGACTGTAGTACATGACAACCCTTGTGCAGATCATGGAAGATCGTGTCTGGTGCCACTCTTCAATGCATTTGCACAAATACCGTCAGGCTACACTGAAGTGCCTGGATTCTGTTCCTTTTCTTCGTTCCAAGACCGCTTCAAGTCGAGGACTGTCTCTCAACGACGAATTGGGCCACAGAGACGTATCCTTAAGACAGTAAGCTTAGAATGATGTGACCGTCAGAGACTTGTGGACGGGTTTGAAGAAGAAACTGGGGACGACAGGATCAGGAGGAGACCACCACGAACTTAGAGCTAATAGGACATTCGAAGGCACTTGCAAAGCTGACGAACTAGCCGTCGTGCATCCTGTTGGCTGAAGCATTTCGCGTTCATGCGGTCGATGGGCCCAAGCTTACATAGTCGACGGTTCATTTGCTCGTTTGTTCAGTTCACAGAGCTCGCAATTGTGACTTCTTGGGGATTTTTAAACCCTACCCTGGAGCACTCAGACTTAGAAACTGTTCCATTGAACTACCAGACAGTAGCCTACATTTGCTGTAATTTGTTGGTCTGCCGGAGGAATGCTGCTGTGATGAGGAGCCTACATCCTCATCTTATCAACACCGAACAGCTGCCACCTGATCCGAACAAAAGGCGGAGCAGTAGGCGAGGAAGTGCTCTGCAGTGTCGTCCTCGTCTGCAGAGGCGTCGCAGAGGGTTTTATCGATTAGGCCGGAAAGTCGTCGGCAGTCATTTCTGTCGAAGAGATAACACGAGTGCCGTGGACTTCTTACAGACGGTAGGGAGCTGTAGATCCTGAAGAGTGATGCCACTTCTGGTTGTCCTCTCGAAAGGTCTAACCAAAGTCGCAGGCAGTCCTAACGCAGGTTCGGATCATTATAGTGCCTCCTCTGATCCTGGTCTAGCAAGTTCATTCACGTTCTCATTTCCCGTGATCCCGTGGTGGCCCGGAACACAGACTTCTCCTTACAGACAGAACTAAAATGTCTCCAAGCCAAACCGTACTGGCCACACCACCAATGCACTTGGCCCTCTCGTTACTCGTCACTCGCCACTCATCATTCGTCACTCGCCACTCACCACTCTGCAACTAGCTTCCGCCACAATTTCCGGTGAATTTCTGAATTTCTCGCAAAGGGAACTGACCCATTGAGTGCCAGACACACTAAAGCGCACTCGCAAGCTTTAACCCCGTTCGTACCTGATTCTTGGTGTCATGACCTTTGGCAAATATCTTAATCGCTGCACGCATGGTCGTCTCTACATGCCCAGCCGGGGAACCAATTCCCAAGGAAAGTGTACTTTCGCCAACCGAAACGCGTTCGTTGTTCCTCCCGTTCCGCCCGCCGTCAGTTGTTTATAACTTCATAAAACTTTATGCGCATCGCGGCCGGGCTGGAAGTGAATTCTCACAAGGGGACAGCCGCGCGAACACACGGGTACCATATCCAAAGCAGTGCGCCGTCGATCTTGGAATTTTCATTTTGTTGCCCCCCCCCCCACGCACCGTTGCTTGGAACTATTTAAGATATGCATTTGTAGCAATTTACCTTTGTGGACATATTACCCGGGCTGGGCCGTATTCCTCGCTGCTGCCGTTGCGGCGGAGCAGTGGAGCAGGAAAAGTGAAATAACGACCGGGGACCTCGGCGGCGACTGTAACAGCCTAGTCAACCAGAGAGAACAAGGAAGAAGCGAAAAAACAGAATACACGCCCAGTTGAACATTTGGGTGGTGAGGGCGGAGGAGGAGGACTGAACACAATAGATGCACAACGAACGCTAGAACGCCACACGGACGACGACGACGACGCGACCATTTGCGGGACCAGCAAGCAGCAATGCAGAAGTTACAATCTTTTTGTCTGCACAGTCGCCATCGCCATCCGCATCGTCATCGTTGTTGTCGTCGTCGTCGTTGCTGGTGCTTCTGGTGGCCATCTTCGCTTACGTCGTGTCGCCGAGACACAGAGGCTCTTCGGTTCCACCACCGAACAAGTAACAAGTTAGAAATGCTTCACTAACAGCGATAAAGTGTAAGATGGCATAGTAAAGTGGTTCATCGAACTTCGGGCGGCTAGCAAGCCAGATACCCTCATTCGGCTCGTTCGCTGCCGCACCAGCGTATGCTGCTATATTTATGGCTAACTTAAGAGTGCGCACATCGGAATAGAACAATGAAATTTATTGCACTACGGCCAGGACTCGACTGGATTGCAGTGCGAATGCGCGCATGCGCATGTGGCATTACGAGCCTTGTAGTTTTACAATATGTTAGACGGCGTAATCTCGGCATCTTTGCATCGGTGTGTGCAATGGGAAGAATGAAGCTGCCAGCTCCGACAATGGATACTTTATTCGACGAGATGCTGGTGGCGATTGCTGTGCACACGGGCGCACTTAATGATCAGAAATATTGGTTCTTTGCTGGGCGATGGTCGGGGGTTCGGCTTGAGAGGAGCGTATCTTGGTGTGAGATGGATTAAGGAGTTCGCTAATTACGATAGTTTGGCTAGGTAAGTGAGTGAGCTTGCAATCGTTTGCCATTCGAATTCTATAAGCGCGTTCTTATGGAGTGTAGACAAAAGCTGATCTTCATCTTTTATAAGGCGGCGGCTTTAAGATCTCAACAAGACTAGATCGGAGCGATTGTTGGCTCATTTTCTTGACACAACCACTGCGTACTCGAGTCATCTCAGCTAATCGACGACGACTGGATGTTGTAAGTCCATCTCAAATCCTCTTTTTTTCTTGCAACAGCCAATCACTCGCAGCATGACGTTTTCACGCTTTACACACAAAATCAGCGTTTAACCTTTTGTTCCTTGCGATCTTTGCGTTCCTTGCGTTCCTTGCGTTCCTTGCGTTCCTTGCGTTCCTTGCGTTCCTTGCGTTCCTTTACGTTCTTTGAAGAGCAGTGCATAATTGAAAGGATGTCAATGCCTTCTCCTTGAAGCTTCGAATAAAGACACCTCAATTCCGTGATCTTGCGATGTCAGAGTTTGAGGTTTCTTCATCTGTGTTAGTTAAACCATCTATGGAAGGCATCTGCTTAATATGTGGCTGTCAAGATGAGTTAAGTAGGTAAATCGGTGCCCTGACGACCTGTTGGGTCCATTGTGGCCGCTGTCAAGGCCAGGGATATGCATGGGATGACAGCAACAGCTGATTTTCGCCCCACCTATTGACGAATTTGAGTAACTTTGTGACAGCTATTGGATCCGGGAAAACAATATGAATAAGCTGTCAACAAATTTTAAGTGGCAAAGGAGATAGAAGGCGACTGTCTCTGTCTGCTATACTTGCTTTCTGGGATTCAATGTCCACGACTTGGAGGCTTGGGATACGGTTCACTCATCTCAACTCAATTCATCCAACCACTTCGTTCTGGCTCCTGATCGAATGGCGATTAAGATACGCCTCGGAAGTCGGGAACATTCGTGCCACTTGGCCAAACCATCGGAACGTAGATCGCCGTCGGAGCTTCCAGGCGAACAACTCCCACAGCAGCACGCAGAAATCTCATCTCGGGAGCCTGTATTCGCGATCACATTCCTTCGGCCCAAATGCCATAACCGTAGGAGAGAGTTGGAACAAGGACTGAATTGAAAGCCGCTAAGTTAGCTTTGACAGCAAGTTTGGAATTCCTGATCACAGATCCATCAGAATTGACCCAGCTTGGCCAATCCTACAGGAGAGATCTTACTCCTCCCGTTACAGGCGATAAAGACCGCGATGTACTTGAACTTCTCCAGCCGCCTCAATGGGACTCCACTTTGATGTGTAGTGGAGGCAACATCCCCAATTTATTGAGCTTAATACAAGCGACAAGCTTAAAATCGAATGCTTAACCTATGTGGTAGCGAGACAAAGGCAGGACTAGGGTAATTAAGAAAGGCCATAACTAGTCCGATGTGGTCCAATGCGGCAGAGGGCGGAGGGCCTTAGATTGTAGGGGTTGGCAATGCGGGGCAGTCTGTATTACCAGTAATTAGTTGGTGAACGAAGATGATGGTAAACCATCTGAGTCAGCCTTTTTTTTAATTTTCGCCTCTGTTTGACTGACCAAAAGCATATACTTGTGAATTTTGATTGAACCCCAATTCCCCTTGTCACACGTTTGGATCGGTTTCGATTGGTGTCTTAATGCTGCGGATACATTAGGTCGTTGAATTAGAAATGACTTCGTCTTCTAGGTTCATCTTCAACAATGGCATGCGCAAGTACTCAATTGAATGCAATCGAACGACACCGCATATCTGTGTCCTTGAACGAAACTATGGATGGCAGTTTGTCACAAGAATGTGTGTTCTTAATGGAAAACCTGTGCTCACATCGATCCACAGAAATAGTCGCGTTTCTGTATTGAAACTGCAATGTAGCCAACGATCGTAGTGGAGACACGGGAGTCTTGAAACAGACGACAAGTGCAAGTATGCATCCACTTTTCAAGTTCAATCAGTGATCACTTCAGATGCCGGCACATTTCAAGCATGTTTCACAGTTTTCCCTGATTTGTGTGAACCTTCCGAAGATCGTCGTCACCTCTTCACATTTCTCCACAAACAGCGAAGAACCAGATTGTGCATGAACCACGATGAACCAACAAAGTGGATTCCCTTTCGGTCGACAGCCAGCCCAGCCACTCATAGCCCACGACAGTCAGTTGTCAGATCTTATCAAGAACTTGTCTCCGAGGTGTTGCCCGTCCGCGTCAACGACACTACCTGAAAGTCGATTTAAATCAAAGATACACATCCATTAATGGCTTATTTCGGAGAAAGTGTGTCTGGCAGTCAGCGAGAATCAATCGAATCCACCGGATTTATTCTTGTTCCTCACATTCTCGCATTTCTCTTCCGAGTCCGTGCTATAAATTACCATTTTGAAAGCTGATTCCGTCGACTCGTTAGCACTTTCATTCGCCACAGTACACCCCTTCAACGGTTGAAACGGTTAATTACATGCTACAACTTTATCTATTCCACTCAAGCGTACCAATCCATCAACGCGAAAACAAGAAGAGACCCATCAGCCATCAGCCATCAGCCACCAGCCACCTGCATCTTCCTGTTCACCGGATATGCTAACGAATGTGCAAACTGAAACAGAACTGCTTCCCTGTACCAGCATATCGCCGTCACCGGCAGACGGTCAGTAACCCCAAAAGGAAAACACAGCACAGCACAACACATAATAAAGTCATCACGAGTACAATTTGCTTTGCGCACTTCTCGTTCTCGTATCTGTGAGGCGATAAAACTGTCGTCGTCGACACTTGGTGCTTAGCACCGTTCCCCCTGTTCATGTAATCTTCTCCTTTGTTCTTCTTCGAACAGCACCCAATGTGCGTGCGTTTGAAAGTGAAATTCATCGAAAATCTATCAAAATGAACGACACAAGGTCCAAGCAAGCACCCCTGCGGGAGGTCACAATCTTATTAAATTCAATTCAACCTCTCACCGTTCAATTTCATTAATTTGGCATTTCTCTTTTTTTTTCAGATAGACGACGAATAACCCTCTCAGCGAACACAAGGTAAGCGGGGAAATCGATTCGAGATTCTAAGTGAATGGCGTGCGAATGAAAGTTTTATTCTTTTCGATGACAGGTGAACGTGTGAACATGTGTTGTTGACAACGCAAATCACGTCTGGCAAGGCAGCACACACATAATCGTCGGGGAAATGTGAAAATATCGCCGCCAGATGCTGGGCTCCGGGGTTCTTGGATGTGTGTCAGTAGAATTCGGTTCTTGTATGTACCCCCTCGGAAGGTGTTTACCTTATTTGGGAGAATCAAATGGGACACGCTGTGAGATGTGCTGATGTCACGTGTGTCGTGTTGTGAGTTGGGGAATATTTGTGATGAAAGCAGGTCGTTCTCCGGTGGTTCTCGACTGCCAGGCCTTGAAGCAGAACTTTCAGATCACAACTAGACCGTGACTTCCCTCCGAACTTGCATTCTACAAGCGACGTTTAGCTTGGAACCCTTGTCATTTCGTTCGTTTTTTCTCTGTTTTCCCCATTTTCTGGAGAAACGTGAAGCGCTTGGCTACCAAGTAAGAGCATAGCAACTTCCCTCCTCGTCGACTCTATGAACTACGATCATTGTTCTTCCTTCCTTCAGCGACTGTCAGGTAGCGAGATCTCGGTTTCAACTCACAAGGCAGACGAGAAAAGCAACTTGAATCTGCAACACAATGTCAAGGAAGCCACTAACAGGGTACAAGGACAAGGCCAATGATTCGTTTGTTAGCAATTTCAAGCCCTTTCCCGACGCAGAGGCATGTACAATCATCTCTTCGAGAATCTCGAGGAGATGATTCAGTGACATGCGCCTAACCAGACGTCTACGGATCCTACGCCTAAGATTTCTGGGTCATGTGGCATCAATGCTCAGCCAAGGGCCGAAGAACCTTAGATTTCGAGGGACAATGCAAGAGTGGACTCTAGCGTCTGCGGTAAGCTGGGGATCATTCTGGGCGCTTTTTTGTCTGTCAGACAGGGTACAAGGTGTAATGCAGACGATGATGTAAGTGCGGCCTCTGGGTTCTACAGGAGACGTTCCAGAGGAGATTTGTGTGTCAACGTGAGCTATCGACCAAATGCATAAAAATGATACCCTATGCCATAATAACCACTTTGTTCAGTTTCGTTAAGTTTCGTTAAGTTTCGTTAACTTTTGGTTACTCATGTGGGAGCGATCAATCGACAGTAGATGCTGAAAATTTACAATTTACTTTGAAATTGAATGACTCTTTTGCCTAATTATCGGTCGGTTCTTACATACTCTTAAGCCGCTCTTCAATTAATTACGGTTGGACCTTTAATCGACTCTGATACGACGTTCCGATGGCCATTTTTATCGTTAATTGGGACTCCTATTGCACATCATCATCTCGCACACGGTCTTGACCTTTGCATGCGAGTTTAGAGCCAATTTTCTGCACGAATTGCTTCCTTTTCTCTGCTGACCACCAACGCTGACCCTCCACTTGTCAGTCAAAAGAACAACAATCGATTTCGAACTCCAATCCCAATTCCATGGCCGATTGAGGTCAGCCGACTGCTCTCCGCAAAACCTCCGACCCTCACCAGCTGACCACTCGACTGTGTTCTGCAATGCAGATCCAATTCCAAGCCATCTCAGCTTCCTGACGCTCACACTTGAACTCCTGTGCATATTCATTACCTCCACCTCGGCCCGGGCAAACCGCATTCCGTGACGCTACGAGTGCACACTTGTCCCAGCACAAAACTGACCCAGTTCCGTGGTCGTAAAAGAAAATCCACTTCGAAACGTATTACCACAAAACAACCGTGAAATGATTTCATTTCTGCGATAATTTCCATCTGTCGTGTTATCTTTGCGGTCATTCCGACGCTCGACATGTTTCAGGGTCAGACTAGAAGCTGTAGCGCATAGAAATGCATATTTGCCCGCCTGGCCCGGTTCACCTTTGTCCGTCTGCATATGTCTCAGCAATCATCTCTGCCATCGACTCGCAAAATCCAGCCACATGTGCCCGACTGACATGGGGAAACCTACTTTATTGCCTCCACGGCGCGTCAATTCGGAAAGAAAGCGCCCGCCAGTTGGACTGTGCGACTGTGCGCTGTGACTCCAAAGAGCATGACAAGCCGATTAAAGCTCTTTTCGCGATTTCAGCACATTTTTGCGTGGTCAGGTATATGGAATGATGACTCGTTTGCTGTGGCGCAGGGCGGCGCGGCAGACCTGATTCCCGACCGATCGGTGGCCATTTGTATTCCATGCGGCGGGCCATAACGTGTTAACCCAGTTACACATTTTCTTTGTGGAAAAATTGTTGCTTCTGACCGTGAAATGAATACGAAATGGCTCAACGGCTGTGCGGCGGCGCTGGGGAAACGTCGTCGCTTGTACGATGGATGTGGTTTGATTTGGCATTTTGACTGGACTCGGTTTACGGAAGAAGATCACATCGATGGCGATTGGGGATCTTCTGACATAAATTTCACACGGTGCGTGCTCTTGTCCGTGAGATGGTTGGACGTCTCCTGTGTGATGTGAAAATTGCCTGCTGCTGCGTATGCGTACACTTAACGATGTGACACCGTTTTAATGACGCTGATTTGTTCTGCGGTGATTTAGAATTGGAGTCTGTGGGCGGGTTTTGCGGGGAAGACTTGCAAATGGACACACACTCCGAGGCAGGACTTATTCGGTCTTGAGTCTCATATCTGAAATCTATACCCACAAACCATGTGATGCCAATGACGTGCCGCTACTCCCAATAGATGGTCGGATGGGCCTTACAAGAAGCTAGCAGAAAGGCATTTGAAAACAAAAGAGTTGAGCTGCGAACTTGGTTCTGTCACTTTTCGTGTAGGGTCATTAGATTGTGAAGCGCTAGTGATGGTGGTGTTCTTGCTTCTTCCTTACATCGGTGCCTCCAACCCGGGGTTAGCACTCTTCCAAATTTCGACAGAATTTTGGAAGCTCAGTGTCGTCGACAGCCAGTCCCCGGAAGCCAGAAAACTAATCCTCACTCAGGCTTGACATGAAATTTTCTAGGCCAACATCCAACGTCCAGTCACCTTGTTGTACAAGTTTCTGATCAGGAAACCATGCGTGTCTCTTGAACGCAGTGAAGTGAAAGAAGTTGTTGTCAATTGCGGCTGGTGTAGGTTTCTGTGAACTGAACCTTTTTGCGTCGTCTAGCATTTGTGACAAATAGTGACAGATGCGAAATAACGTCTGAGATACAGAACACGCGTCCAGTTGCTAATTAAATTCATCGTCTGGGTTTTGACACAAAACCGTGGCAACCAACTAATTGTGGCTGACTTACGGGCAACAGGTTCAATGCCGGAATGTGTCTGAGTCATGTCCCTGTACATCACCATCAGCCATCAGTCATGAAGAAAAGCAGAGCCAACGAGATGGGATGGAATTTCTATTCGGTAATGGATGCAGTTCAAGCTGTAGAAGATGACTGGGGTGTTCAAAGTCAGCTAGAGAGTCGAGAAAGTCCCTTTTTTTATTTGGCGCTGCTGTTGGGGGTCTCCAACATCTACAGCTAGTGCGACCCATTCCACGGCAGTGCCTGGATTGCGGTGATGCCTGCTTTATAGCAGTCCAATGTCTCTCCGAGTTCTACGGCTGCACGAGGTCTCTTGTGGGATATCGCATTCCACTAGCAGAAGCGAAGTTCATTGTTCTTAATCCGTGGGAACTCGGTTTTTTACCAAAGATCTGGCTGGTCTCTGAACGATGTATTCTTACTCGCTTTCTTTGACCCTCCTGCGAATAGTCGGGCTGCATCCGGTGCCGGTAACCTCGCTGGGGCTATGAGGGCTGCCTGGGGTGTCTCTGTCCGTCATCGACTCTATGCCAGGGTCCCAAACTTGTCATTTGAGAGACTCGAAAGTGTCGGAGTAGCTCTTAAAGTTGCCTGGAGCCCTGGATGCCACCGATCAGTTCCTCCTCTACCCCCATTACCCCACTTCGTTAGCTATTGCGATAGTTCTGGGGTGTTCTTGGTAACAAGACTGCTGCCGTCCTAGTCTCTCTCCCATGAGAATCCCGTGTGCAAATCCTCTCAGGGCAAGTGACTCACAATTTTCTTTGTTTTAAGGGCATTCCAAAGGAGATTTGTCTGTCAGCTTGAGCTATCGACCAATCGCTTAGAAATGATACCATATGCCATAATAACCACTTTGTTCAGTTTCGTTAAGTTTCGTTGACTTTCGTTAAGTTGCGTCAACTTTTGGTTAGTCTAGTGGGAGTGATCGATGGACAGTAGATGTTGGAAATTTGCAAAGTTGCCTGTCCAATTATCGTTCGGTTGAATTATGGTTGGGCCTCTAATCATTACTAATACTATCTTTTGATGAACGGCTGCCTCCATCATACGCATCTTGTACGATATGAGGCCCGAGACACGGGTGGAGTTTCATATGCAATCACTCGTGTAATGCGTCCACATAGACTTCAGAGGATTAACAGTTCTCTTCAGAAGCCCCCTTGTCGTAATTCACTCGCCCGTCCATTCTTAGATCAGAAGTGACACAAGTGCAAAGTCCACAATTCCTCACTCCCTCCCAAGCTTCCAAAGACATGGCAAATCGCGGAAGGTCTCAATTAATTTTGAAATGAATTCAGGAAGTTCCCTACATCATCCAGTGTGAACGACTTAGCTGACTGCTTGCCTCCACCTCCAAGTCCGTGATAGCAGCCACTTAAGCAGCGTCACGTCACCGACAACGGCAAGCCGCGCTTGCATCATTAATCACCGCTTTGTGTTGGCCCGGCAATCGGATTCTATGCGATACCTCATTTCCTCGTTCACAGCTACACCGAACTGTCTCGCGATGGTTTTAACTGTTCATGTAAAGTCTCCCAAGAGAATCTAATTCTAACCCAGATACCAGGTTGCACCTGCTACTGCTGGGCCCCGCGGCAATGCACATCTGCATCATCATCATCGTCGTCTTCGTCGTCTTCACCGTCTTCACCGTCGTTGCCATCTCCAGCGTCACCATCAACTGCGACTTCAGATTATTTTGCATTCGCGACGCTAACCGGAAAGAGGCAGCAGTCCTCAGACGAATCTAGTCTCGTCCATCTGCTGCGATGGCAGATAAATTGAATTTCAGATGCTCGCCATGGATACGCGCGAAATTGCCTAAAAATCAATGATGACCGCGGGTTTTGTTTGCCTGTTCTGGGTCATCTAGCGGATACTCGCTTCTTCTCAGTCTCCCACCTTAAATCGCATTTTCTTCATTTTCTTCTCACTCACCGTTCTCCCCCCTAGTTGGTCGCACCTGTGCGCAACAACAAGAAACATGAATAACCTGCGACTGGCGAGCCGAGGAGTGTGAGAGTATCTCATGTCCGTATCTATTGGGATTAAGGTGGTTTATTTTCGTTCTTGATTGGTGGCGTTTGTGAGGTGTGGCACAATGCTACGTGACCCGGGTGAGTGCTTGATGATGACGCTGTTCATTTTCACTCATTTACATCGATTATCGCATTAATTGTGTGTAGCCCATGTGCACGGGCTGACATTGAGCTGCATAAATCGTAATTATCGGTTTTGTATTCGGTCAACCGGTCGGATTACACCGTGTTGCTGGATGACAGGGTGGGGACAGGATTTATTTGATTATCGGCTTAATCAATTTTACTCCTAACTGTGCTGTGGAGGTGATCAATTTTGAATGGTGGACGCGACGTGATGGTGCGATGGAGCGAGTTCAATCAGCGGCGAGGTCTCAATTATAATGGCGAGAGAGAGAGAGAATGAGAGATCGTTGAATTTAAAAATTTTTAGGAAAAAACATGGTGTCCAACATCAACCTTGTGGTTTGCCAAGGAAAAGAATCGGTCCCATTTTGAAGAAGTCGACAGAGGTGACAGAAGGTGACTCTAAAAACGAAATCGAGAGATCACGCATCACTAGAGAAGGCTTCGTTGAATTTAAAGAAATAAAAGTGGTGTCTAACGTCAACCTTGTGAATTGTCATCGAACATAACCAGTTTCTGAGCGCGGAAGTGCTTTTAATAGTCAAGACCTTGTCTATGAACGACTTGCCTGACCACAGGGCTTAAGCTCATGAGAAGTGACTGAATCTAGACTCCGCGTAGCCTAGATGATTAACTGTTCGACATACAGACCAACTTACTAACTCAATTAGGTGGCACTACAGTTCGGGGTGAACCTGGGCCTCAGCTAACAAGACTCTCCAGCTAGCACGGTCCTCAGCTATCTGCGTCCAGTAACGCCCTCCAGATCCCCTTCAACATGTTTGATGTTCAAGCGACTGATGCCTCTGTACTTGGCGCAGTTAATGGGGTCTCCTTTCTTGTGAATGATTGTAACTTATCGCCAGCCACTTTGAGAGGCTCAGCTTGTTGGCCGTCAGGTCCGACAACCTCGTTACATTTCAGTTTGGATATTGCTATCCTCACTTCGACTTGGTCAGGTGGATGGCAGTTTTGACTATCATCGTCTAAGTTAAATGATCTATTCTGTCGGACAGCGAGATGTTAGTCTTCGTCGCCGTTATTCAGTCTGCAGAAGAAGTTTTTCCATTTCCACTTGGTTTCCATCTTCATATCTACGGGCCTCTGTACGGACCTTGGTGGCTTGACACGTTCGTTTTACATTTTGGTAAACCAAACATTGTTCCTGGCGTATAATCTCTCAAACCCTTCGATAGAGCACTTCTGGTGCTCTTTTTCCTTCGTTTGGCGAAGCCGGTGTCTCTTTCACGAGCAGTTCTTGTCATCTTTTGCGGCGTTGCTTTATCTGTTTTTTGTCTAGCTGCATGTGCTTGCCAGCATTCCTCGTCAAAACCAGGGGTTTCTTGGTGGTGGACGGGTGAAATCCATCCACATCGGTTGCGGCGTCTCTGCAGTCTAGCAGTCTAGTCTAGGGGCCTCTGCTAGTTCTTCAGCTGCACGCGGCCTGTTAAAGGTTTGAGCATTCCACATGCATATCCGATACTGGCTGCTCTTATAACAGAGTCGCCTACATTCTACGTTTGACTTAAACAGAACTGTGGGACTTTCTAGAAGTCTATGGGCTAGTCCGTAAATTGTGGCTGCTGGGGCATCTGTTGGAGGGACCCACAATTTAATGCCGACTTCGAATGGCGAAGTTTGAGAAGCCTTTTTCTAGACAAGAATTATTTTAGAATATTTCTAGTGAGTCGATAGAAGGGGAACCGCTCAAACTGGTGATCAACGTGAGTCGCGGTTGAGTATGGTTCTTACATCCGGTGGCGACTTTATGGCCTGTAACTTGCGAGTACACTCGCAACAACTCAACAACTTCCCTGTCCTCGATTCGAAGTGTCTTGAGGTGACCAAGTTCCCTGTCATCCGAGGTGGTCGCAAGGTTTTCGAAGAAATTTGCGTGGTCGCAGGCCAACTGGACAAACCGGCTTCCATTTCACGTTTTATCCAACAGACACTTTCCGTTTCAACCCAGAAATCCACAAAAATTTCGAAATCCACCACACGAGAACCACAAGCTATTAGCCTTGTCGCCGGACATGGCCAAAATGAAAAAAAAAAAACCGACAAAAGACAACCAATTCCACTTAAAAATGCATGCCACCAAAGTCGAGAACACAAGCAAACAAGTCCGAGACCGTAAATCCTAAATTCTTCGATAAACAAACGAGTTTAACGATCGGTTTTAACTGCCTGTTCGTCTCTCTCTCTCCTTCGACTGGCAGAGAGCGGCTAATGTATGCGAATAAATTTGTTTAGGACCCTTCACTCGGCACGCGGCAGTGAAAGTTCTTAAGCTTCAGCTTTCCTCTTGTCACTTTTTTCTTAATCGTATTCCACAAGCCATTGGTCCTCACTCACAATCGTCTTTTCTTTCATTTCAGGTAAGTTCGAGACACATAAACAAAGCCAATCGTAAGTACAGCACTCATCCCATCGACGCCATCGTTCATTATCGCCTCCCATCATCAACATCATGTCTCCTTGACGAAACGAAACCGTTCAATAGCCTTGCCTCGATGGCGCCCAACCGAAGGCCTTCGCACTAATGGCAGTCACATCCATCCAGGATCTCATCGTAAACATCGCCGACGACGATGTCCTCGGGCGAGGTTTGTTTAAGCGCGGTCTCTCACCCCGAGGCGTCGCGTTCGGAATGTGATGTGGGTCAGAGGGGGCAACGGTCAACGACCCGCTCATTCGTCGTTTTCTAGGATCCCCGAACACGGCTCCTCATTAAGCTCAGTCGACGGGGATGACTGGAATGCAAAGCAGACGTGTGCACGGGGAGGTGGAAAGGGCAATTGAATTACGCGTGCCGAGATTGTATCCTGTTTCCTGATTTGATGTAATTGCCGGCGAGCATGCAATGCTGGCAGTTGATGGGGTTTTTCTTTGAATTCGAATGGCATTTGAAGTGAATTCGCCGAGGACCCTTGAGAGAAGATTTATGTGATGGGGTGGAGGGGGAGGACTGAGAGAGGGAGGTGGCCTCGTGAGTGGCTTTCGTGCATGATGCAGTCATTTGCAGAAGAATTATGTGCGGAGGGAGTGACAGGAATGCAGTCAAATCTTCTATGCGGAGACACGCTATCGGTGGGTGAATATTCTCTGATTATAGCGATCGTTTCAAGAGGTGCGGGTGAAAGGTAGAAACTGGGCTTGTCAGACGACGGAGTTCTACATGAGGTGGGCAATGGTGAAGACCTAAGACTGGACCTCCTTTCGTCGGAATATTCCACAAGGCAGTTGAACTGATTGAGGGAACTTGTATACAGATCAATTTGAGTTGATCCATCCATCGCCTGGAGGATGAAGCGACGTCGACTCGGCAAAGAATGTGTGAATGCCTCTAGATCAGTAGAGGACTTAATAGAAGCACGAATAGCCACTAATAGGTTGACTGTGTTCCAAGATAGTCGCTGGCAGTGGGATAGATGCTTGCGATGAGCGCAACTCCCGACATCTATGTCCAGGTTCAACAACTCCCGACACGAAGAACCTCAGGTCATTAAGTGGCCAAAAAAGTTTCTCAAGCCTCGCCGTTCTCATTTGAACAGCACGAGTGGATGCTTAGAAGGTACAACCCAGTCCACTCCAAAGTTTTGTGAGGCACAGCTGCCTTTAACCTAAGCTGGCGATCTTGCATTCACTTTCAGCTTGAGAGCGAAAATCTAACAATCTCTCAGAAGAGGCCCTTCCTACAGACAAATGAGGGTGGCAAAGCAAATATTCGCCATTTCTGCTGAATGACGAAAAGCTGTTAACGATCCTTCTCCATGTCGAATGAGTCGTTTCCAGGGACAGTCCTAAATCAACAAGTCTCTCCAACCCGCATGATCTCTGTCGATTTGTCTAGAGGTAGAGGTCATTCTCTACCTGCGTGCGCCACGTTAGACGCGTGCATCCTCTCTTACCATGTCCCAAGGATTCGGAGTCGAAGACTCTTCCAGCCGGAGCTGAGTTGTCCACGAGGCTACATGAACCTGTTACCATAAACGTTGGATCCGCAGGGGTCAAGCTAGGCTCATATCGCTGTACAGTCCGTACAGTTCCTTGGTTGCTCCTTCTTCTCCTTATGACGTCAACGCGAATAGGACCAATTGCACGCCTCTCAGATGCACTTCCATGCCTCTGCCAGTCTCGGACGATCAGTGTCTTGTTAAAAGCCAGCTTAGTCCTTCGAGAGATGGCTCTGTCAACCCTTGAGCCGAAGAAACAACGATTGTCAAGAGTTACTCTACGCTTGATCTCGTCACTCGGCACTGTTGTCTGCACGGTTTACCTGCAGCGGAGCTGACGAAGACCAAGTCTGCTCATTGCGACGCTCTGTCCAAGTCGACGATGTTGCACGTTCTTTCTTCGCTTTTGTTTCTCATTCACAGCCAGACTCATTTTAGCCGCTTCCGTCTCAGTGCCAGCTAAGGCAGGTTGACAGGTACCTGGGTGCGTGTTGGGTTCATTATGACCTGACTACCGTGAGACCTTCTTTCAGCCCCAAAACCATCCATCTTAGGAGGTTTCTCAGTTCAACACGGCTCAAGTCCGCCAGCTCTGGGGGCTTTCCTAAGAACTGCCTCCTTTACTTTGCAAGGGCTGTTCATTAACAGAGCAGACGTTGGACAGATTCCATTTCTTCCTCGACTTGGCAGCTTCTGGAGGAGTCGCTACGTGGTATGTTCAGACGCAAACGCAAGTGTACCTATGGCACAGAGCCCGGTAAGGACTCCTATTAACATGCATACTTCTTGCTCACCTTCGAGTCGTGGCTCTATTCACAGCTTTGACTTTCAGTTTGGAGCTTCCTGAGCTAAGCGGTGTTAGCCAGCTTCCTTATATAGCTCAGCGCGGATAGTCAAGCTAAGATTGTCCGCTTTTCCTTTGATGCCAGTTAGCAATGGTCACAGTGTTCACCAAGGACGCTCTGTCTGCCTAACCTGACCATATTCGATGTCAGATTGCCCGATGCTATAGCTTACATTGCAGCCTTAGCTATTAGAAATCAATGTTGATCAATTTGCCGGTTGCCTACGCCTCTACTCGCGGTTATTTTTGAAGTTTGAAGATGTGGTCGAATGGACATATCATTCAACCCCGCGGGAGCGTCAACCATGCCATTTGGCTCGAGGTTCTTCAACGCGTTTGAGCTCTCACCAACTCGACTCCGCTTCGACTCCACCTTTGTCTGGCCATTCTGCTTCCCTAAGTAAGTATAGGAAGATCTCCCAATGCAGCGGAGCCAGTGAAGTCCACCACAGCTCGTCGAGTTCGTGGCTGTATCGTTACCTCCATTCACCTTGCTCGTCCCCGAGATGCCTGAACTTGTCCCCCTGCTTCAGTGGGACTTCAATTCCAGACCAGTCGTTCTGCAAATTACCATAACCTCCTCTTTTTGTCCACGTAAACCTTCATCCCAGCGTGAGCACATACGGCCTCAAAACCATCGAGCGCACCCTCCATTTCCATCTGGCAGGATGGGAGGCTAAATTCGTCCTCTGCAACCCTCAACTCTCCCAATGTGAAGCATTCCTCGGCGCGTCAGGTGTCTCACAGCGTTTCCAGGCCACCTTAAGGACACTCCCCCTCTACCCACAGTCTTAAGCACTTCTGAACGGATGTCATCCACACCAGCGGATTTGTCGGGACTTTTAGCGATTCTCCGCTCCACTCAGGACTACTGCTCTGTCATTCTTAATGCCCTGCTCGCTCCATCTGCGCAAAATATCCACCTCATTGGAAAGCAACACACCATCTTTGGGTTTGACTCCTTCCTCTCAGGCGGTGAATGGTTTGCCAGAACACCTTTCTGGCAGATCTATGTCCTTCTCCTGCCTTCAGTCAATCCCGCACAAACCATTCCCATTCCAGCCAAATCCTCAACAAACACAGAAAACGACGAACGGCTGCACTGACTTTCGGTGACGTCTGAACTCAAGATCCTCAATACCAGTCCAAGCAGGGTTCCACACTGAATGCTTCAAATTCGGCCAAAAACCCGAACATCTGCTCGAACAAAAAACCCGTCAATGCACTCCGAGAACAAGTTCAGATACCACACCACGACTGCATGCAAATTGACAACCGGTTTCGCCCAGCAGACGCATTCTCCAAGTGCGCCCAACAAACTTGCCATTTGCCACTTCCAATTGACTGCCCGTCGTTCACTCCCGTCAGCCGCTTGCCGCTCGTCCATTCGTCGCGTCATGGGAAGCGAAACTTCTCATAACTCAGTGCACACGAGACTGTCAGATTGTAATTTTGACCCAGCACTGCTGCGAGTCACTGTTTGTGCCCTTTTACGGTAAAAGCAATTACCAAGTGCGCTCGTCCCCGCTAATGCTCCTAATCGCGGTCGCGTCAATCTGTGTGCAACACAAAGTGCTCGTACTACATCTGCCATCGCGCTCCAGTTGCCCAGGTGGCTGGCCATTTGATGCCAGAATTGTGTGATGCATCCATTTTGGGCTTAAATACACATTTCCATCAGCAGCTCCCAGCAGTGTGGAACTTCCAGAGAACAGTTTCAAGTCGAATAAATTACACGCTTGTTCATATGCAAATACAACCGAGGCTGCGAATGACGGTATCTTCATCGGAACTCTTGATACATCGATCCGGGAATTAAGACCGAGACCCAGAGACCGTGTGTAACTGCCGGCTTATTGTTGTTCAGAATATTCTGTCTCACAGGCGGTGCGGCGAAGAATGGAATGTGAACGGGGAGAAGGTGTAAATTACTTATGGAAATGTTAGGTGACCCATATCTGCGCGTTATTAATGAATAAAACATCTCGGAGCCAGCTAATGGGCTCAAATTGGAAGCGAATGAAATTTGATAGCTCTCGAGATGGTGACTAACCGGACATGGATCGGCCGAGGGGAGGGGGGCCAGTGGCTTAGAGGAGATTTTATGGTCTGTTCGATGAATTTTTTTTAACTAGTTTTAGATCGGTTTTGGTGGTGCTGCTGCTGGAATCGAAGCCAGCTTCCATCGGTTGCAGCGCATCTCTCCGTTTCCCATTTGGCTTCAATGCATTTGGGCAGAAAAACGAGGTTGATGGTCCTTAACAGAAGCTTAACAGCTGTGCCGTCTCTCATTCAACACGATCACTCTCATTCACTTCCTCTGATCCGCTGCCCGGGTCCTATATTCTGGCCACACTTAGCAGGCAGACCTCTCATTCTTTTCTGGGACCTTTGAAGTTTCCGAGTATTGCCACACAGTTCATAGTTAGCTCGCTTCGAACGGACACTGACTGGAAGGCGGATACTTACTTGTTCAGAGTTCCGCAACGCAACGCATTTGAGCTCTCATTCAATTCTGAACTCATTTCTAAAGAACTCGATTCATCTTCGACTGCTCTTCTGGGACTGATTCCATTGAGCTGTCATCGCGTTTTAGGGTGTGTCCACATTTGTTTAAGAAAACATGCAGCTTTCGTGTGGCATTGATGTCCATTTTCTTGGTACTGCTGCACCCATTCATCCGCAGCACCGATTCCATGTTGGAGCGGAACAGTTGCAGCTTGTGGAAGCTTACCCACAGCACCACGGCGCGGCGCCAAGTTCGAGTTTCCGCTTCATCGAACTAGACAAATGGATGGATGAACTCCTCAAAAGTCACCATGGCTGGCTAATGGACCGCATTGGCTCTAACTGACCCCGGCTCTCCAATTGACTGCTCCACTTAGGCATTCCTCGAATGTTTTCCCACCAAAATTTGATTTCTTGACCGTTAGTTTCGTAGTTTTGTTCAAGACGACCATCATTCGATTGTGGAGCGAAACAAATTAATGACTTGTCCAAGTCTCCGCTAATTTGAGCGTTTTCGCAAAGTCCAACGACTCCTCTTGATCATAAATCACTCCGAGCCGTGTTCCGAATGAATCCATTTGTGAATATAGCGGTGTTTCGGTAATTACTTGTTGCCTTTGGTTCCTCCATTTTGTGATTGTGTGGATTGTGTCTATTGATGGCGCCGTTCGCCAAATGGCTGTCCAAAGCGAGGGCAAATTGTAGGTGCTTCGACTTCAGTGCTTTCCGGTTCACAAGGACCAGTCGAACATCTCAGACAAAGACCCTTGACGCTTGAATTGGCCCTAATTGTGGATAAGCACGGACCTTAACTGCTCAGTTGTAATAATGCTCCAACTCCAGCATCAGTTTCCTGCCAACAAACTGCCAGACTCGCAGTCACACGTCGTCGATTAGCCGGAACCAAATCGTCTTCCATAAGACTCCGCCACAATCAGGCTTTCAAAATGACGCCTTCATCCATTCGAAACGCCACAACCTACCGTCCGACATGTCAATCAAGTTGAATTAAATCATTAACCACCCAGGTGCACCACTGTCCTCCTGAGGTACTCCATCGCGTTCATTAGCCATTAAGTAACCCGCCGTGGCGTCGTCGGCGCGTCATCTTCCACGCACGCATGTGGTTCCGAATATTACGTATCCATTACCGATTAATTACCACTCGCCGCGCAGGGTATTAAATAATTTTCAAATCGCGTGCGCACGGCTGAGATCTGGAAAACTTTCTATCCCCTACTCCGTCCCCCATTGGATCGTATCGAGAATAGGACAAAACTCGGTCAACAGGTTGGGAATGACCGCGACGCTGCGCCGCGGCTGGCTGGTGTGTTCACCTCTTTCGGGTGGCAACTGTGCACGCTAACGGCACACTACATACGCGGCCGCCAATCACCGATGCGACAGAAGTTCAGCGGTCTTGGACCATATCCGGCGACGGCATATAGATTGTGGACACAAACGGAGCTTGTGGTCCAGTTGTGACAATTCCCAGGGAAAGCCAGCAATACTCCCATAACCCCAGAAAGAAAAGAGCCCCTTTGTTGCTTGTTGACCCAAAACCAACAGACCCGACCCTGGCAGCACAATGAAAGTGCTGGTCCCTGGGGGTGCGAATGATTGATGGCACAAAGCGAACCGTTTGGCCATTAATCAGCCGATCGTCATCGATTTAATTATTGAAACGTGGGCTGTACGCTGGCTATTCACATTAAATTCCAAAGCAGTCTGCGTTGGATCGCCTTGCTGACACCTTTCTGGACGCGCTGGAGTCCATGCTGGCTGCGTTGATTGTGACCGCTTGGGGTGTGTTCGTAGACTCGGTTGGTCGCATGTTTTACGAATGAAAGAGTTCTAGGAACGGAAAGAGTGAATCGATCGATCGCGTCTTTGTTACGAGGAATTTCTTTCTCTTCTTCGCCGATTGATGTTTACTCGAACTGCGGGGGAGAAAGGTGCTGGTTATTGGAATCGATTGTTTTGGAGCCTTTGGTTGCTTAATTAAAACGTCGGCTTTTGTGGTGAAATTCCCTGCATCATCCATGAGCAGCTTTCGATCATTCGAAAGTCAGATTTTGTCTTGAGGTCATTAGGGGGGCCTAACTGACTTTTTAGTACAGAGCACTTAGGCCGCCACAACTAGGTCCTCTATGCCGCCATGTGGTTTTATTTTTTTTTCGTTCAATCTCCTTCTCAGCCACCTTTCATCCTCAATTCCCGAAGAATCCCATAGAAATATTCGTTGTGGTCTATCTTAGTACATGTTTTAGTACATTGATTAGCGGTGTTGATAGTCAGCGATTTGCTGCTTTGTTATGGTTGACAATCCTGCCTGAATGTGTGCCAGCATATTCTACATTCTGCCTTGGTTCAAGTGAGTACTTCTCGTCTTTCAGAGGATTTTGCCGCTTCTCCTTGTGAATTCGATGAGACGGTGGTTTGGTTTCTGTCGCAAGTGAACTCAAATCAAGCGGTTAGTGTAAGCGACGACAGAAGTGTTAAGAGGTAAGCAAAAGAGGCCTAAATTGTCGCCAAGCATTATTGTCTCAATTTGAATTTTAAATGCTTTGTACCGGGTGGGCCAAATACAATATTCTTTTTAAAAATGCAATAAATTGCAGAAAATTAAAATTTATTCCATATATTATTGCTTTATTAGTAAGAACAAACATTCCCATTAATTATGATGAATTGTCGTTCAACTGGCTGCCTGTGCATTCTGTCCCCCCCAATTTTCCAAGACCTTGTTGATGGTTTCGGACTTGGGATTGCTTGGATCATATTGGCCGGAAGTGCTTGAATCGTTTCCGGAATTCGGTCCTTCACGATTCCCCACAAAAAAAAACTCCAAAGGTGTCAAATCGCAGCTCCGAGGCGGCCAATTGATATCGCCAAGACGGCTGATAACACGATTTGGAAATTTGGTGCGCAAAAGATCGATTGTGGTGTGGGCAGTGTGGCATGACGCGCCATCCTGCATGAATCAGAGGTTGTGCAAATTCATGTCTTCAATTTCAGTAAAAAAAATCAGGCGGTTAACATGGCTCTGTAACGCCCACCTTTGACTGAGATGTTGTTCCCAGCCTCTGAATTGAGTCCACACTCTCGACCACAGCAGCCACACTCCGTACGATGACTTGAACCAAGTAGTTGGGCTGCCAGCGAAATCGCCAGCACACTTAGACCATGTTGATCATAACAGTCTCACGAACTTTTTGCACAAGCTTGTGTACAGCAGTCGCGGAGGGGGCTTCATTTCGGCCAAAACTTTTTATTTTCAAGAAGGGTTACACAGCACTCACTATGGGGAGAAGTTTTCAATATTTCCCAAAGTTGTGCTCATTTCATTCCGCGGAGATATGATACTGACTTTCGGTCAAGATTTCGAGCGGGAAACAGCTGTCAGTGTCAAAATAACCTATGATTGAAAAAAAGAACCACTATACGGCCCACCCTGTATACCAACAGTAGTTTTGTGGACAATCCTAAATAAAGCTATCAACTGTAAGACACTGGGCGCAACAACTAGTCTGCACGTGTATTAGCGGAGCGTTCAAAAGCACTCCGTCATCTGTTACAACATACTCCACCGCCTCCATTCGGTGAACTTATTTGGCTGACAGCACAGCGTTAACTCACTCAGGACACTTCGACTGTGGTCCGGACTCCCAAAGATTCACAACGAATTCAACTTCGTTTCCAACGACACCGATTGCATGTTACCCAAACCATCATCGAGAAAAATGTCACCTGCCGGCATTCTCTTCCCAGATCTGGTCTAACGATCAAACGCTGGACGATCCTCTGCGAATTGATGTGTCTTCTCCGATGACCTGAACACGGTTCTTTCCGTACAACACCCCAGCCACTGTAGCGTCAACGAGGCCATATTCTGGCTCAAGAACAATGTGATAACCGCAAGGGACATTTCTTCGGACAGCCAGGTCGCAATGTGAATGTCATTTTCCACTCGTCATTAGATTTGCTGATCCTTAGAGGCACTGCATGTAGAGGCCAAGCACGCCGTTGGAGTAGATACGTGATAAATTCTTCTTAAGTTGAGACTAAAATTCGAGATTCTCCACATAAACGAAGGACTCACATTGACATTGAGTCCATCTGGAGGAAGTTAAGGTCAAAAACTGTTCCAAATTTTGACCACATTTCTGAACAAGCTTAGCGGTATTCAACTCAAACGGCTTCTGGCAGACTCCTATGTTCGTTGTTCAAGACAAACACGGATTCTGCAAAGGACCTCTCTTAAAAATCCGCTGATTGGGCCAACGCGACTCGGTCAAACAGGCCAGAGATCTCTGTGGGCTCACAATTTGGACCATTTCTGTTAACTTTTTGGTCAAAACTTTATCAAAATTTCGACATTTCTGGTCTTTGTCTGACGTTAATTGTTGAATCCGGCAGACATCCGTCAGAAAGGACTACACTCGTAGCCCCGCATTCGCCTTAAAGATGGAGAGAGTACCCTGAACCTCCTCGTTCCAGGCAACAAACCATTTGTCGATGTCGTCCAACAACAGCAGATTATCCATAAATGCCTGCGCTGGCAATAAATGCAATTAAAAGCGCATATCGACCATAAATCAATTGCAATCTGCTTCTTTGATGGGTGCACCAGCATCTACCAGAGTCCACCTCACCAGAGCCAGCGCCAGAGCACATGGCAATTCGCAGTCGTTAACGACGGTCCGACCAACTGGCCAATGCCTCGAAGGCCAGCAGGCAGACCCCCTTGAACAAGTCTTATTTTTTTTTCAAATTTCGATATTATATGCAAATTCTTGTAATTTGCACACCCAACCATGCATTTGTTATGACAAGCAACCGCCCACGTGCCGCATGCAATAAACATTTCGAATTGGTTCCTCATTCTTCGCAGCGAGGGGCAACCGGAAATGGTGTGGCCTCTGCCCGTGTACCTGTGGTATGCGCTCGCTTGTTCGTTCAACCTTGAGGCGAATTGAATTCAAAACGAAGCGCAGAGAGGAGACGAGGAATGGAATAAGCGGTTCTATCTATGATTAGTTTATCTGTTAATACAAAACGGAGCAAAAAACAAGCCAACACGGAACACAGCAGATGCAGACGAGCAGGAACGAATAGTTTTGTTTATAGCCGACGGATATGCTTGCCACGGCAGAATGCAGCGTGGAACTGAGCAACGAACAAGATATATAATTTCTTGCATCCCCTCCTCCCCCCCTCCCATTGCGTTCTCTGAAAGAAGACACATGCGATACACTCACACCCGAGGGGGGGACCGCAGCTCAGCACAGAAAAAGGGTGTCTCTTCGTCGGCTGGCATCCACAGTTAGTCGGTAACGAGATTATCCAAGCTTATCCCTCGATGGTCCAGTGGTTGGTCGCACCCTATAATCCGTCGACAACGATCGGTTAACTTCCTCAACCGCCCACTTGAGGCGTCGCCCAGCCACAGCCCCAACCAATCGTCCATCATTGTTGTTGATCTAATGGCGTCCATTTATTTATTCATTCATCAAGTCTACGCACCACTCAGCCCATTCGAGATGCAATAATTAAAGACCGGCCATCCGTGGCATCCAGGCTCTCCGGTGTGTCCTGGAGCGTTTCCCCAAAAATGGACGACCACAAGCAGGTGCCAAGAAGAGGTGTTCGTTGCTCGAAACAGGCACCCGGGGTTCGTAACTAATGATTACCATTTGAGGCGAATGCCAGCGCACACAAGGGATTCACTAGCGCTTGTGGCTCGACTATGACCGGAGAGACCATAATTCGATCAAAAGGGCTAATTATGAGCACTGCAGCGGAGCGCGCACAAACCGGATGACGACCACGACGACGACGAAGACGTCCAGAGATAATAATAGAAATTCAAGTACACAAGTACACGCCGAGCGGCATATTCACGGTACTCCCGATGACTCGAGGTGAAAGACCTGCTCGCACTCCGAGGCAGGCGCAGCGAAGTGCTGAAAGATGCGTCTCCAATCTCGGGCTACGCGTGCATCACACGTTCGCTAACTCTCCGCAATCAGCGATGAGTGGTAACCCCATGCTCATGCCCCATGCCCCGTTCCCGACTGAACTGGCCCGTCTCCACCGAGCGGCATTAGCAAACAGGTGTGTTTCGAGCGCGAGTGTAAACATCCCGCCAGAGCGACGCGAAGGGGAACGGTCGGCGGATAATATGATTAATTTCGCAGATTAGTCACTTATAGAAGGGGCCACACCGCACGGAACGTCTCCGCATTGTGCCGGACACCGATACAGCAGCGTGCTGTGGAGGGGCGCAGGCCGACACAGGAAGCAGAGCGAATGGTACTCACCAACAAATGAGTATCTATGTAGATCGAGATTTGAATTGAATGTTTGCTTTGTAATTACATGGCATGTGGACGTGGCTTTGGAGTTGCGGCTCGAGACGAGGCGGAGAACAGCCGAAGTGGCATGTTCGCTTCGTGATGCGGACGATAAAATAAGGATTTTAATGGAATTAGAGTGTTGTTGCGTTTCAAGCATAAAAATGCGACCGATATCCTGTTGAGTCTTAGATAGATGAACACGCCGAGCAAACCGACCTGACATGACGCGAACTTGAGCGTGCAAACATGGGGGGAAGGATGGCGTGTATTAGCAGGAGCTAATCATAGTTCCGGGGGTTCATTTACCTCGGGGTTGATTCTGCAGGGGCTATGCACCGCGGAATGACTTGAAATGACGCGGAATTCTTTCGAAAAATGGCGAAATTTTGTTTCTCAACTCTGCGAAATTGACACAGACGTTGACGTAGTCCATGGATGGTGACCGTCTAGCCTTCCGGCATCCTTCACATCAGAATGGACATCGGCTGCCACTGAGCCGCTGGAAGTCACGCCTGCACATTGACTCTGCTGGACAGCGACGAAGAGAAGGATGCCTTTGCACTTGCAACGCCCTCTACACGCCTAGGGACTTACTTCTTCGATTCCTAGGCCGAAGCAAGACTCATTAGCGTCAGTCATCTTCATCGCACCAACTGTTAATTCATTCTGCTGCCACAGGGCGGGTTTTGGGAGTCAATCCTCCTTGACCGAAAACCTACGTGTGACTGCTGCATGTCAAGTTAAGTCATCATCCACCTACTCGATAAGAGTAGGTGTGACACAACTTCCGGTATGGCGGTATGGCGTGTCCCAGACCGTCAAATTCGACAACGTGGTCGCCCAAGCTTCGTGGTTTGGCCACAGTTGTTGCAGCCACAGCGACATAGTTTCCTTGTGTCAGTGTCCTGCCGGGCTCTTAAGAAGCTCGAGAGAGACGGCTAAAGGCTTACCACGTCAACCGAAAGCGGAATATTGAAGGAAGACCAATATACGATCGCGACAGCCTCCAATCAAGTCTCTCGCGCATGATTGCCATTTGCACCTGCTTCCCTCTCAAAGGAGCGTGACTCATTCAAAGCGTCACCACGTTACAGCGAAGACCAAAGAATGTGCAATCTTCTCGCCGTTGCAGTGATTGCATATAAGTATGGAAAAACTCGAACCATCCGTCGAGCTGGCAATCGCCTCAGGAACGCCGCGTTCCGACCACAAATTGAATCGGAGAACTGCGCGCTTGGCCAGTCATACGCCGCGATCAATTTCGATTTCTCGTCGTACTCATTTTTTCCCCAACCAAGGGGCCGAAGGGAATTGCGATTATGATTACCAGATGCAATTTTCCCACAAGGTTCCGTCAAAGGTTGCACCAAGGGGCGAACGTCTGCGCGAATGCGCCTTGATGATGGGAAGTGCCTGTCCGCAGTTCTCAGTTCACAGTCGTTTTTTTTTTTTTGCCGCTGCCCTGATGAATGCAATCAGTCGGGTTTTTGCCTTTCATTAGAATGACGTCGATGATTTGCGCCCCTGCCGGTGACAATGGGTTCAGGGAGGGTAACCTTGCCTTGGCAGCCACTGCCGCCGGCTGAGGCGGAATTTCAAATTTTCAAACGTCCATCAACTGTGCAGTTATCTTGGGAAACGCTCGACTACTTGACTGCCTGATGGATTCCCCGGTTGACGGGCGGTTTTTGTGGTTATTGCCTCGCCTGTCATTGTCATCATCCTCCCCAACATCTTGTGTGGAATGTCAAAAGAATGAACGGCAAAAAAACTAGACAGAACAACAAAAAATGGTGTGCAAAGAAGTGATCCGCCGCCTCAGTCGCGGGTACATTACCTAGAATTGCTTTGTCTTTGCTCGCCGCTTGAGATACAAAATATCCGATGAACTTGAATAACCTGCACGCTGCCGGTCGGGCCGGGCTCTTCACCGTCACCATCGGGTACAGTGCGGCTCGGCGCGGTACCATTGCTGCGCAATGAGGTAGGTTGTAACGGCACACAGTATTAGATCATGTTAGACAGAGGAAACCGTGAGCCGCGATAGCTGTTGTTGTTGGCTTTATTTTCTGCTTGTTTTTTTTTTTTTTTTTTCTTACCTTGCTCCCCCGTCGCAGCTAATTAGCCGTGAAGTTGTGTCAAATTCTCGGATAGAACAGTGACCACGGAGTGTTTGTCAAATAAACTAAATGACATAATTCCCCGGGGGGATCTTAAGTCGGATGACATGTGTATGGACAGACTGTTGGAGGCACTGACTCAGAAGTTGGGACGTACACTTTCAAACTTTCAAAAAAGGGGGCGACTATACCTAATTCCTTTAATTTCGGTGTGGATTTATGTGGAGGTACAGGGTGGTCCAAGATCAAAGCAAGATTTGAATTAAATAGAAAATGCGACGATACGACGACTATGCCTAATTGCATTTCCTTTCGATATGCATTTATGTCGAAATACAGGGTGACTCAACAATTATAGCCAAATTTGAATTAAATAGAAAACGCGACGAAACGGCGACTATACCTAATTCCTTTCCTTTAGGTATACATTTATGTGGAAGTGCAGGGTGTCCCAAAAAAAACCGCTAGATTTGAATAAAATAGAAAACGCGAAGCACTTTCAGTGTTTTTGACAAACTGTTCAATAATGAAAACACCTTGTTGTATCGTGTGACGGTACATTTTTAACAACCCCAAGCTGCCAGCTGTTAAATGGATGTTTTTTTTTTTTTCAATTGAAATCTTGCGTTAATTTTGGGACACCCTTTAGAAGCGGTCTATGATGTGATAGTGATTTGCCGCCATATCATATGTTCGGCGTCATATCATATCACCGTGTCGTGAATTCTGCAGCGATCCTAAGTGCATTTGCTTATTTTTTTTTTCTAAATTTGTTGACAGTTGACATTAATTTTTTAAACGACCGTTAGCCGTTTATAAGCCATGTTTAAAAGAGATCTCACGTCACGCTGCCTCACTATCGAGGTTATTAGTCTGTGTGTCACGAACGGCGGTCATGAACGACCCCCTGTGGTTTTTTTCGACATGAGGCCATACTTCATTAGCAATCTATATCCTAATCCATAACATAAGCAATCCAACCACCGAGTTTCCCTCAAATCCAAACAGCCATTCAGGAGCTGGAGCTCCGCAAACATAGAAACCTCAAAACACGCTAATGATGAATTTGTTGTTTAAGTTCCCCCAAGTGTTGCTTGTCACAGTTCCGGTCGCTGAGTCTTTGACAGTCACTTAGACGCAGAGAAGCGTGCAGTTATGGTTGAAGTGTCATTCAAAAGTGGGCCTCAATTTTGGTGTTTCGAACGGGAGACAAATGGCTAGTTAGTGTGCCAATTGAACGGCGTCGTTAATCGAAATGGAGGCAAAAGACTGAGTTCACTGTCTTATCTACCTGTTCCTTTGCCATTGGAGGACAGCTGTCGTAAATTGATGATCATTTTTGCTACAAGTCATCATTAGACCACAACTGGGGACGATTAATCGGTCGAACTGATGGGTGGCCGCCTTTAAGTGCTTCCATGTCTTTAGTCTGGCTTCCCATTCTATTCTGTGCACATTGGTGAACCTTGTTGTAGCGTCCAGAGAGCAGATGGCAGCTTAGTCCGAGATGCCCGTTAGATCAATGAGATCAAAGAGATCGGATTGACCACACTTTCCTTCGACTCCAATTTAATAGAACACAGCTGGAAGTCAACCAATACATCCACTTCACTCGTCGATGTGATTAATTATCCCCGATCCTGGGAATCAATTCAAAACGTTCCACGGTGTCAATCAAACCAAATAGCCCACCTCTCCCAGCCGCCACTCGTGTACCTCCTCGACGGCATCCTCCGTGTCGTCGATCGCGGTAATCTCAATTCAATTAGAGGTAATTTTCAATTTTCCTCCCCGGCTTGTGCTCCCCTCCTTTTAATCGGCTTGCGCGCATTTTTTCGCCATCCGGCTCGCTCCTCGAGGATGCCATCGGCTAATGGGCCGGCTGCTCACTGCAATGCGAAGAGAAGAACGGCTGTCTAGCATAATTTAAATATTAAATAACTCAAGCGACTGTGAGCCCTTGGCGGCGCCTTTCATTTGCAAGCTTTTCTCAATTTTTACACGTAATTCCGCGTGTCATCCGGGCGAGTTGAAGAGAATAAATAACCCGGGATAAAAGACCTAATTGTGGGCAATTAAAGTGAGATGCCCCATTAGTTGTGTGAGTGAGAGAGCGCGCGGAAGCAAATAAGATCACACGGCACACAGGTGCATGGTTATGCGGAAGCTGTACGAGCGAGGAGACATTCGTGAACCTGCGTCCCGAGGCGTATTCATAAATTTCAAGTGTAAGTGGATTAACGTGTTTTTGTTCGCGGTGGCGCCATAAATAGCATCACCGCCCAAAGGCATCATTTTTATCCATGCCCATGTACCAGAGCACTTGATCGTGATGTCCTGGTGCACGCGTGTTCGCCTCAGGACTTCGGTCTTTCCACACCTTTCCGTGACAAACTGACTGTACAATCTGAATCGGAATCTAGAGGATTCAAGTAGATTTCAGTGATCCAAACTACTTTAGTTTGACTCATTGGACCTAATGCTCTGGTCCTCAAGCTGGTCATGCTTCGGATTGTTGCAAATCCTGAACCCTTTAGCTGCCGTTGAAGTCATTTAAGTCCTTACAATCAATGAGGCTCTAGATTACTGGCCCAAATGTGACTAGTATCTATCCTAACCTAGATCCTGTTCCATTTCCGAGCCCAAAAAGATGCATTTTACCCTCAAAATGAAGTAGGGACCTCAGTCATATGCCAGAAAGAAGCAAATATGTCAGACACCTGACTATCTGCTGTCTCTCGCTGATTAGCCATTGTGTTAGGACTTTTGAGGAAGAGGGCAAATGAGTGAAGGGCTGCTAGTTTGCCAGAAAGAAGCAAAGATGTCAGACACCTGACTATCTGCAGTCTCTCGCTGATTAGCCATTGTGTTAGGACTTTTGAGGAAGAGGGCAAATGAGTGAAGGGCTGCTAGTTTGATAAAGAGTAGGTAGAGCGCATCGACTTCGGTATCACTCGATCGTAAACATTCCAGAAGCGCAAGCCACGGCTCACTGAGGTTCTTATGGATGGTGATGTCCAAAGGGGTGAAAACTTCCTCTTCACACCTTCCTCGTACCCATCATGTCTGCTCCTGAAGTCCTAATAAATCAGAAAATAGAGGGTAGAGGGGTTGCAGTTAGTTTCTTTAGGTCCTGGAGGAAGTGTTCTGTGCCTCAGCTAGTGTGGAGCATCCTCTTTTCTCCCTTCGTCACCACAGCCTCTCATTTTGGTTTCAGATGATTATGGCCAGTTCGCTAACCCCAACTACTGTCCGTAGCAACTTTTTGTCGCATTGTAGGACTTTGTCGGTCTTTGCAACTATTCATCTTGGGCCATACCATCCGACTGCTCCAACAGACAGTTCCACCTTTCATTTGCGAGCTCTATGATTTTGTCATCCACTTTCTTCGTGTTTCATTCAATTGTCTACTCCTCCGCCTGTATAATTATTTGCCGAAAAGCTCGATGAGAAAAAAAACATTCTTAAGGCGCATGCGCATTACAAGTAGGGACGATGCAGTAGGGAACGATTATCGAGCACAGACTGTGCAACGAACCACCTTGGCAGACACTTCAAACAATTTTTGATGCCTCGGCGAACACAATTATCAAAGGATTGCGCGAACGAGACAGATTTTCTGAGTCAAGTTGTCGGTATTCCTGAGATATTTCCCCTCCAAATTCGTCAACCATCCCTTCTTCTGGCCATCCACCAACAGCACTGTCCAAGTTTAATCAGACGATGCCTGCTGTCAATGAATCCAATTTTCGTCCATCGGTTGGTGGGTTCTTTGAGTCGTGTTCACAAAAATCTCACATTCACCCTCGAGTTCGTCACTCATTGAATGTCGCTCCCACTTTCCTTTCTCTGATGGAGCCTTCTGTTCGCTACTCCCTTTCAATCACACCGCATTCAATGAAATCAGGGTCCTAACAGGCCACACAGCCAGGCGCGACAAAGAGGAACCCGCCTTACCTAACCCCACATCCGACATCCGGTGAATTTCGTTGGGGCGGTGCTGCGTTCGCTCCCCCAAACGAAACATGACATTGAGCTAAATTTCAATGAATCCCACTGTTTTCTGCGAAGCAATCAAACGCCGGCGTCTCGGTCGTCATCATCATTTTATTACCGCCATAACTACACTTGTGTAAGCCCCTTCCGGTGAATCTGTTCTCCCGCTGACCTTTACATTTTGTTTGGCTTCCGTTTGAATTACATTTGTCTCATGACGCGTTGTTTTTTTTTTTTCTGTTTGATTTCAGATGCGGACGTCGAACTTTGCCTACCGCACTGCGATAGCAGTGGCCATCGCTGCATGCTTGCTGTGCCTGCTTCCCGCCGCTGACGGCCGCATGGCATTCGAGAAGCTGACAGACTTCGATTTCGCCGGCACATCGTACTACAGCGTGAAGAACCTGTCGCTGTACGAGTGCCAGGGCTGGTGTCGAGAGGAACCGGACTGTCAAGCGGCCGCATTCAGTTTCGTTGTGAATCCGCTGTCACCGTCGCAGGAGACACACTGTCAGCTGCAGAACGACTCGAGCGCCCACAATCCGTCCGCGTTGCCGCAGAGGTCGGCCAACATGTACTACATGGTCAAGCTGCAGTTGCGCAGCGAGAATGTCTGCCTTAGGCCGTGGTCCTTCGAGCGCGTCCCCAACAAAATCATCCGGGGTCTCGACAACGCCCTGATCTACACCAGCACCAAGGAGGCCTGCCTGTCGGCCTGTTTGAACGAGAAGCGATTCGTGTGCCGGTCCGTGGAGTACGACTACAACAACATGAAGTGCGTGCTGAGCGACTCGGACAGACGCAGCAGCGGCCAGTACATACAGCTGGTCGACGCTCAGGGCACCGACTACTTTGAGAATCTCTGCCTGAAGCCACAGCAGGCCTGCAAGAACACCAGGCAGTTCGCCAACGCCCGCATGGGGGTGTCCGACGAGAAGGTCGCGCAGTACGTTGGACTGCACTACTACACCGACAAGGAGCTGCAGGTGACATCGGAGTCGGCGTGCCGCCTCGCTTGCGAGATCGAAACCGAGTTCCTTTGCCGATCGTTCTTGTACCTCGGCCAGCCACAGGGATCGCAGTACAACTGCAGGCTCTATCATCTGGATCACAAGACCCTTCCCGACGGCCCGTCGACCTACTTGAACGGCGAACGCCCACTCATCGACCACGGCGAGCCAATCGGCCAGTACTTCGAGAACCAGTGCGAGAAGGCCCCAGCATCCGCCCCAGGAACCCTGCCACAGGACCACACTCTGCCGGTCAGCATCGACGCCACCGAAGACCCCAGCCTCAACAACCAGACCAGGACAGACGTCAACTGCGACAAGACCGGAACCTGCTACGATGGTAAGTTCAGCCTGGCGAGGCGTGAGCGAGCTTCGGCGCAACTAATGATTATCTCTGAATTTAGTGTCGGTCCACTGCAAGGACACCCGCATTGCGGTCCAAGTGCGCACGAACAAGCCCTTCAACGGACGCATCTACGCCCTGGGACGATCGGAAACCTGCAACATCGACGTCATCAACTCGGACTCCTTCAGACTGGACCTCACCATGGCCGGACAGGACTGCAACACCCAAAGTGTGGTAAGTAGTGCCGCCCCCGATGCTCTGTGGTCGGATGAGGGTTAATGAGGTGTCTTCCCCTTCCCCCTAGACTGGTGTGTACTCGAACACAGTGGTACTGCAGCATCATAGCGTCGTGATGACAAAGGCCGACAAGATCTACAAGGTCAAGTGCACGTACGACATGAGCTCCAAGAACATCACCTTCGGCATGATGCCAATCCGCGATCCAGAAATGATCCATATCAACTCGTCGCCCGAGGCACCACCACCAAGGATCCGCATCTTGGACAACAGGCAGCGCGAGGTCGAGACTGTTCGCATCGGAGACCGCCTCATGTTCCGCATCGAAATCCCAGAAGACAGTAAGTGACAGCAGTCTTGCCCAGGAAATTGAATTTAGCTAAATGTGACCACTCTTTACAGCTCCCTACGGAATCTATGCCCGCTCATGTATCGCCATGGCCAAGGACGCTCGCACCAGCTTCAAGATCATTGATGACGACGGCTGCCCAACCGATCCCACAATCTTCCCCGGATTCACTGCCGATGGCAATGCGCTCCTGTCGACCTACGAGGCGTTCCGCTTCACTGAAAGCTACGGCGTCATCTTCCAGTGCAACGTCAAGTACTGCCTGGGACCGTGCGAGCCAGCTGTGTGCGAATGGAACATGGAATCGTTTGAATCACTCGGCAGGCGGAGACGTCGTGCTATTGAGAGGTATGTCTGACTTTCGCTTTCACCATGTGCACGGTGCCTCATGAGGTTTTCTTTCTGTTATTTCGGTTTTTAGCAACGAAACCAAGGAAGCCGATGACGATATGAACATTTCGCAAGAAATCCTCGTCCTCGACTTCGGCGATGAGAAGAGGGAGTTCTTCAAGGCGGACCCAAGTACAGATTTTGCCAAAGGTTTGTTGCACACAGCACAACGCTTGGAAATAGGAGCTCATCCAACCGCTCTCCTTTCAGATAAGACTGTCACAATAATCGAGCCATGTCCAACAAAGACGTCCGTCCTAGCCCTCGCTGTCACGTGTGCTCTGATGATCTTGCTGTACATCTCGACCCTCTTCTGTTACTACATGAAGAAGTGGATGCAACCGCACAAGATCGTCGCCTAAGTTACTACTGCTTCCCCGCATAGTTTTAATAGAAGACAAGAAACAAAAAAGTAGAACACGTAGAATTTTTAAACTTACTCACTAAGGACACATCACACACAAAACCATGTGGCAGACACGATCATTTCACCGTACTTATGCATTTTTTTTTCTCTTTAAAGAAAAACAAATCAAGGAACACCCTTACTTTAAACTTAGCAACTAAGTGAGGTAGACTTAGCAAGAACAACGAAAAAGAATCAAACATAAGGAATACATAATATTTATTTTCATAAAAAAAATGTGGCAAGCCACGCACGCCTAGCCGCTAGCAATCATAAGACAGACCCACTTTCTATTAAGTTCCCAATGATTGGCTGGAAATGGTTTCTCGGCACTGTTTTCGATGCCCCACCCCAGTCCGCGACAAAAACCACATCCAATATGGCCGCAGTCGCAGAACCCGCATCCCGCTCGACCCAGTGCCCTCCCAAGCCTCAAATCCCTCCCCAGCTAGTAACCATGAAAACGCCCGAGATCCCATTCCGATCAATTCGAACTTACATAGAGACTGGAGTTTATTTATTTATTTTCTTGCTTAAATAACTATTTTTTTTTTAATTTTATGATTTATTTATTTTCTATGATACTTTATTCATTTTAATCAAAAAAAAAAAGAATCTGAAACCACTACAACAAATTCAATTTAACTCAGTCAATGACGATCGCAGTTGAAGGCTTTAAATTGAACGGCAAACGTTTGCGCGTGGTAATGCTGTCAGACACTGAATTTCACGCGAAGTGAAATACACGTGAGGACATATCGAAATTCAAATTCACTAGGTAGGGTAGGAATTGCAATAAACAATGGATTTTAATTCAAAATTTTAATCAATCGTAAACTGAAGACATCCCCTTTTTTTTATATAAGACGATTTTATTTTTTGTAATTTGTAAATATCTACAAGATGATTTTTTATTTATAAATAAATTAAACAAAAAATATTATGTTGCAGTTGTTTGTTTTGTTTCACTGTTTTCCAGCCATCAACCAAGCCGCTACGACCAGTAGAAGCTAAGAAAGCTGACGGCAAAGGTCCTTGAAAAAAACATATCTCGAGAACGGTGCGTCTGGGGTCTGGGGAGGTCTAAAGACCCATTGATAGAGGTTAAAATAACGTACCTTTGCTACCTCCACCATGAACTTGGAAAAGTTGCCGAGAGGGCTCATCGAAATGGAAAATCGGGAATATTGCGAAAACGGTGCGTTTTTCACAAGGTTACCTCATGCACCGAAGTTCCATCTGCGAATCGCAACAAAATCAATACAGTTCTGAAGGCGTGGTGATAAAAAGTGTCGGAAACCATGACCAGGAGCCAGATTTGAGGGCTGGAATGTTTTGCTGTGAGTTTGGTAAGGACTCACCTAACAGGGAGCAACTCATAGTTCCCCCAAGGCAAAGGTCTTACGCTGTCAAAAAGTGCAGCCGTCAGAAGGAGGCCATCGACCGGAATCGGCGAGCGTTAGCCAATAGGAGAGGAATTGTGTTCCATCAGGACAACGCCAGACCACAAACATCGACAGTTACTCGCCAGCAACTGCATTGGTTGAGAGGTTCTGCTGAAGCCACCTTATTGTCCTGGTCCGCAAGGATACCACAATTGGCCCATCAATTGCCCTAGTTGGCAATGTAGTGTAGAGAATTGTGGTCAATCCTGATCGAAAACGCAGTGCGTTTGTCTCTTGAGTGCGATTCCATCAGGTAGGCGACCGCTTGGCAGACACAGGGCGAGATGGTTGGACCATGTTCAAAAACTCGCCTGGTTGCACTTGGGCCTAACGCTTGAAGAGTTAGAGTCGATGGCGGAGGATCGAATGACCTCCGTAGGGGATCATGCGGGTCAGAAGACGATGGCGTTACGGCGTTGCATTTCACCTCTTTTGCGAATTTGGGTATTCGTTGAACAGACGTATCTTTTCCACCCAATTTTTTTTCAAATCCGACCAGTAGAAGCTAAGAAACGTGTCGGCAAAGGTTCCTGAAAAACGCTCTTATTTTACTAAATCGGGCATATCACGAGGACAGTGCGTCTGGGGTCGGAGATCTAAAGACCTATCTGAACATGCCAACTAGTTTTTGCTACCCCCACCAGGAGCTTGGATGCAAGGAGAGCGATGCAATTCATCCCTGGCGCGAATTTGGGCATAAATCCTCGTTGAAAAGACGCTCCTTTTGCAAACGAAATTTTTTTCAAATCCGACCAGTAGAAGCTAAGAAACGTGTCGGCAAAGGTCCCTGAAAAAGCTCTTATTTTACTAAATCGGGCATATCACGAGGACAGTGCGTCTGGGGTCGGAGATCTAAAGACCCATCGAGGGTGGTTGAAAAGACCTATCTGAACATGCCAACTATATTTTGCTATCCCCACCAGGAGCTTGGATGCAAGGAGAGCGATGCAATTCATCCCTGGCGCTAATTTGGGCATAAATCCTCGTTGAAAAGACGCTCCTTTTGCTCCCGACCAGTAGAAGCTGAGAAATGTGCCGGCAAAGGTCCCTGAAAAAAGCTCTTATTTTACTAAATCGGGCTTATCTCGAGAACTCCTCTCCACTGCAGAGTTCAGCAGAAGCTGGGCAATTGCTGCGCCACTGTCAGGCTCGCCACATCAGGCACACCGCCTCGTGAACAACATCGGATGGTTTCCCACCAGTCGCAGCAGTTCCAAGTACAATCAAAGGTCGTAATCACATTTGTTTATATAAGATCTGACTTGCATTTATTATAACGTTTTCTTTCAATGAAATACATTCAATGGTATAATATTCTTTGTATACATGAATTGTTTTCTAAACAAATACAAATAAGACTACTCACTTATAACTACATTCTAACACATGGCGCATGTCCACGCACTTTAAACATAAAATTCGCATACATTTTGTAGAATTTCAATCGAAACAATATATGAGAGAAAAAAATTAAACAAAAAAAAAAATGTCTTACATCGGAAATGATTGTTATTGCAAAACAACAACAACAACAACAAAAAAAAAATACTACAAAATAACTAAATAAAATTATTTAAAAACAAAAAAAAAATCAACATGCAGTCTATGTTCTTACATTGTTCTGTTAAATAAATTAAAAGCAAACAGTGGTTGAGAGAGAGAGAAAGAGAGAGAAACGAGGAAAAAACAAATAACTTCTTGATTTGTGTTTCTTTTCTTCTTCTTTTTTTTTTGTTTTTTTTTTGTTTTGTTTCCTTTGTCTGTGGTTAGGTACTTGTGTCAATTTTTTATGTTTATTTTATATATTTAAGACTTAGTTGATACATACATACACTGATGTTTGGTTTTCGTTTTGTTTTTGTCTGCTCTCATTCTTTGAATGAGCATACAAGTGATTGGTTTTTAACTGCGTTTGGATGCTTTTTTTCTTTTTTTTTTCCTTGAATACTAGTTTTACAATTTTTCTTCTTTCAAATAAACATTAAAACATTATTAGATAGATACGATATGTACACACTTATGTACACTGAATTAAGAAGCTACTAACTTAACATAGAGATGAAACCTTTGATGACTGTTTGTATTTTTTTTTCTTTTTCTTTTTTTGATTTAAGACAGAAAACTAAAGCAAATAAACCTACAAAATAGAATACGATTTAAGATTTAACTAAGGAAAGAAATATAAACAGAAAAACAAAAGATCTTATTGTAGTATCTTGGAGGACACCACACGATCATCGTCACAAAATTGTCATTGCAATCAATCCTCACACGATAGGCACTTCGGTTTACAAATTACAAATAATTACCTTGATCCGGGCTCTCATGCAGTTAGCCATCAGATCGAGGGACTCCTCCTCCGAGGGGAGCTACATTTTTTGTTTCTTTTTCAGTCAATCTGTGATTTTCATTTTTTTTTGTTTTTTTTTGTTTTCTCTTGTGGATGAAAGTGCGGCGATGCGCGTTGATTCGACGTGTCGGCAGTGTGTATGCATGCGAACAAATGACACCTTAATTTACTATCTAACTCCTCGTCTGTGATGTAGGGTGTGTGTGTGTGTGGGTGCAGTGAATATTAAGAATTTCCTATGCCGAATGATATTCCGAAAAAAAAAAAAAAAAAAAAAAACGATAAGATTCAATTCATGTATAAGTGACTGCGTGTGAAGTAGAGACCTAAATGGCTGCCTGTGGATGGTGGGGTGTATAAAGCCTTATCACTTAAAGATTACAGTGGAAAAAACGAGTTGTGATTTGAATGATGTGTATTGTGATAAATTTATTGTGATTCTGAGTGGTTTTTTTTCTTTCTTATTCGTTTGTTTCTTATCATCACCTCCCGAAGGCACTGTCGAACATGGTTCTGCAAAGGTTTTCTGAAAGTTACTTGGACGCGCTTGGGATGTCGTTAGCAAGGTAGAGTCACGAGGGATGTAACTAAGACTTGTCTGTTCTTAGCTCGATCGTCTCTTGCTACCAAACAAGCAGTTAATGATCTGATCACAGCCGAGAATTCTAAACTGAACTCTGCTGGACTTTGTCGCTCCAAAATAAAACAAAAATCCAACATTTTTCCATCAAATGACTTCAGTAATCCATATTTCGAGTCGTATACGTCCTACCGTCCCGCACTAAATGGCATCAGATGAGATGAGATTTCGTACCCAAAACTTTTCTCTGAGGGCTTCCTGATTGATTGACTCAGTTTTCTTTGAGTGCTCGTCAAAGATGGACACCAGAGAAATAAAGAAAAAATTCCATTTTCCCAGTTTTCCTTCGACAGAGGCGAACCGAGAACCGAGGCCTGATGGCTGAAAATGTGCACAGCCCTTATGGTCCTGATGCAGTAACAGCCAATCACGCGCAGCTTTGATGTCAGCGCGTCAATTCAGATATTTTCGATGACAAGCAAGAAGAAGCACCATGCACTGGAAGGCCAATGGTGAAAAAATGTCGTCGAAATCATGGAAATTGTTGAGTCTGACCAGTAAGTGGGTAAGCGTTGGAAACAAAAAGAAGCTCGAAGTATTGGTGTCACGCGATCTATCCTGGTCGTTGCCATCATGGCATTGCTTTGTCACACAAGTTAACCCCATGCACCGAAGTTCCATCCGCGAAACGCAACCAAATCAATACAGTTCTGAAGGCGTGGTGATAAAAAGTGTCGCAAACCATGACCAGGAGCCAGAATTGATGGCCTGAAAGGTTTTGCTGTGAGTTTGGTGAGGAATCACCTAACAGGGAGCAGCTCCTAGCACCCCGTCTTACGTTGAACCTGCACTGTCAAAAGGTGCAGCCATCAGAAGAAAGCCATCGACCAGAATCGGCGAGCTTTAGCCAATAGGAGAGCAATTGTGTTCCGTCAGGACAACGCCAGGCAACAAACATCGACAGTTACTCGCCAGAAACTCCGTTGGTTGAGAGGCTTTGCTGAAGCCACCTTTTTGTCGTGGTCCGCATGGGATACCACAATTGGCCCATCAATTGCCATAGCTATCAATTTAGTGTAGAGGATTAACCACAACCCAGTACGTTTGTCAATTAAATGCGATTCCATCATGTAGGCGACCGCTTGGCATACCAAGTTGGACCAAATTTAAAAACTCGCCTGGTTGCACTTGGGCCTGATGAGTTCGAGTCGATGGCGGAGGATCGAGTGACCCCTTAGTGGATCATGCGGGTCAGAAGACGGTGATGATGATGATGACGTTTGTCTCTTCAATTGAACAGCCGCCTGATGAACAAGCTCGCCGGCATCCTCGATCAGTGAGATAATAAGAAAGACAGTGTTGACACGGATGTTTCTTTCGGGAACATGATAGCTTTGTGCAACTCATAAAGTCGATGTAGTCCGAAAGGCAAAAATCCGTCGACTACACTGGTTCAGGCACATCGAGGACATGCACAACAATGCTCCGGCGATGAGGATCTTCGAATCCGATCGTCGGTATAAAGACATCGCGAACGCAAGGGATCACACGGTCGAACGACATGTACCAAGATGGACGCAGCTCGTTACACCTGACACAGATTTTCTCCGTCTGTCGATTGAAACGACAACAGCAGCGTCGAGTGTGAAAACTGGGATTTGCTGCCATTTGCTGCACAAACGCACGGTGAACGTAATGAAATAATAATGCTTTTGATGCTAGAAACAGAAAGACCTCGTAGATCATCGAACAAGTTTGTCTGCAGTGAATTGCGGTGACTTTTTGATGAGGACGGCGCGGCAATGAGGCAACAACTGAATGTGACACGAGAAGTCATTTCGCAGAGTACGTTCAGAAGCCACAGGAAAGATTCGGATGATGGGAAAAATGGTGAAACGATGGCCAACGCAGTTCGATTTGGAACTGGTCCTTCTTCAACAACTCCTCGTGTTTTGTGTGGATGGGATCTACAATTGACTCCGAACGACTTTTCCTAGACAGACATACTCTTTCAGCATTTGTTAGTGCCTCGAAAGAGGTGGAGTCCGTGAATTAGAAAAGTTGCTCGTGTCGAGAATTGTGACCAGAACCCTCACCGTTAGAGTCGACGCACGCGCTCTGAAAAGTGTTAAGGCCAATCAATATCTCCTCACATTCACGTCAAACTGACCACCGAACCATCCAGTCTTTTCACTTGCTTTCCAATTAAATCGACGACCAGCATCATGGGCGACATATGAAATCCCAAACAATGATGACATCTACCCTCTAACTCGTGTTAATCGGTTTTGCAAATTTCAGATAACCATTATTCGAGTGCCGTGTGCTTTGGGGAATTAAATCTATAGTAACTTGAATCGTCGTGAACCCCTAATGATCAGATCCATTAGGCAATGATATTGATTTGTGTGTCTGTTCAGGTTTTGTGTGATTCGTTTGTTGTGGCTCCTGCTCCTGCTGCTGCTCTTGTTGCTTCGAGGAATGAGGTGCTGTGTTGTTCTTGTTAGTGCTGGAATATTTGCAAACATTTGATAGGCACTTGCAGGTGAAGTAGCGCTGCTTAACAGTCCAAAATTTATCACCGTAATCGAAACTGAAAAGAGACGAGTAAAATGAATGTTATATTTATTGAGCTAGAAGATGGACTTGAAGTAAATACGATGGAATGACAAAGCGGATGGTCCTACGAACGAGGGCTCAGACCCGAGGGAATCTCTGGGAGGTTTCTAGGAAGAAACGAGAGAACAAATGGATGACTGAGTCTGGACATCGGACCAACAGAAGGGTCCTACTGACTACAAGATGTGAATGTTGAAACATTCAGCCACAATTGAGGGAAGTCTTTGAATGCAAAGTGACACGGTTCAGGGGCTTAAACTCGTAGCCTGGCTGTCGGAAAAGATATTAATACCTCCTCTGGGTATCGCATTGTTCATGAGTCAGGACAATGTCTCTTCGATCGCGATGCTTTCTGTCTGAAAGACTCTACAAAAATGAGGGACTTGCAAGGATGTGGCAATGTTATGATCTTTGGAAAAGACACCTCCACCCATTCCTTCATCCTTCTACGAATCGTTTGTGAAAATTCACGGAGGATCGTCCAGCATCGAACTGCCAGACTTTCATTTTAATCTGGAATGAAGGCTGATGGAGAAATTCTTCTCGAGACTGAGGTAAAAGGCGTGTGGTTGGGAAGGAAATTGAGAACTGTTGAGTCGAAGTGTCTTGAGGCCGCACCGCGGAACTCACTGCTACATGTCCTCTGATTATGTCCAACGTTGGAAAGTGACACAGTGAAGTAAATGCAGCGCATGGAGCGATAAGTGACGCTCTGCTAACACAAATGCAGGTGAGTTGTTGCACTTGGTTAAGTAGACTTAACTTAGCTTTGTCTAGGGCTCTGCTTGTTCAGACTCTGTAGGTCGCACATTAGAACTGTCTGTCTGTCTGACTATCGAGATTAATATCAAGTATGGTGTGCTTGATTTTGACGCCGTTTAGTGCCGTGGCATCTATAACTCGAGGTTGTTAAGGACTCGAGGTCAATAGCGGACGTTTGGTGTCTTCGAGAGAAAAGTTCGGCGTGCAATCTTCGGTCCTGTTTGCGTTGACGGCACCTGGATGAGAAGATTCTATGACGGGCGACATGACCCTAGTCAGACGTTAGCCTAAAGTGGTTGGGCCATGTAGAAACATGGACAATTTCGGCAGAGGACGCCCGCGTCTCAGGTGGCACACCCAAGTTGAGAAAGACCTCAACCAACTTGTCGCGCAACTAGCCACAGATCGCGCTAGCTAGAAGTGTTTTTAACGCTAGACTGGAGAACTCAGACTCAAAACTGGTCCATTGCACTACCAGCAGCAACCTCGGTAGGTCAGCACACTTGTGATACCTTTAGTCAGACTACTACCACTGATCGACAACTCCAGTGCCGTTAATTTGATCCCAACGGCAAATGGTGACTGGACCAGATTTGAAAACCGGATAATAGCGTTGCTTTCACTGTGATTCGAACCTCGTCCATTAACATCTTCGAAGCTCAAAATAGGAGTTCTATGCCGGATGTAGAATATTTTGAATATTCGCTGCACATTACTTCGAATGTCCTGACAACTTAGCTTTCTTGGGCGTCCAGAACGGGGTTTGTTCGAGACGTATTCTTTGTCGCTATTATTGTATGAGCAGTTAGAGGGACTTTTTAGGGTCTTTTGACGCCATTACTGTTGGCTTCGGATGTGGACGCACTCTCGAATTGAATAATAACTCATTGCATTGATAAACCAGCTCTGCTGACTGCGCAAGCGGAACCCACGTACAACAGATCAAGGTGCGCGAGCAGAGGCTTCATACATTGATAAGTTCTATGCCCTCATTTTTGCAACCACTTTGTAGACAGACAGCGTACTTCGTTGTTCACTGGAAAGGCAGGAATGCAAGTTGATTGCTAGAGCAGTCTCTGGGAACCACCTTTCTATTCTGATGCACTTCAGACACATCATTTGAAGTTTTGTAGACGGCATAATCATCGGTTTAAGCGTCCGCAAGTGTCACTTACTATGTTTGTAAGGATGTCTATAGCAAGGCAGAATTATGAGAAATCTAATGTCTTATTTCACGAAATGTCGGCGAATCTCTAGCTTAAGGCGATATTCACAACTCAACGTCAACCAAGAGTCAGACGCAACTGAGAACGACGACGCCCTGAGACGAACTCAGGCATCGGTCACTCAACCATTCTTAACGAATACAACCTCCCTCCCAACGACACCGACCGCCGACTACACCAAGCTGTCGTTGAGAAGAAATTCTCCACCAGCATTCCTTCCAGATCGGATTGGATGTCTGACAATCAGACGCTGGATGATCCTGTGTGTGTCTACATGGACGGATCGAAGGCGGACGAAGGACTCTCTGATTGAAGCTCCCTGACCACTTTCAGGCAGGCAACATTGCGATAAAGGAGGACTGACTCAACAACAATGTAATATCCATCTGTTCGGACAGCCAGAGCGTAATTAAATCCTGCGACAATGACATGTTCAATCCTTAATTGTGTCTTAAGAAGATGGCTAAGCATTTCAACACACATCTCTTGTCCATCGATCAAGTATACCACGCAATTGCAGAGCCGATGAACTCGGAAGATGTGGTAAAACCTCTTCCCTAAGACCAAAAAGAGATCAACCTTCTGCGCCGATCGCTACAGCCTACCATCTTCTTAAGGTACACACAATTCAAACAACCAACAAAAAATGTCTAGAAGGCACCACCTGCCTTAAAGCAAAGGATGACCAGTACTCGATCTTAAACGATCGCTTTGTCTGCTCAGACTAAGCAGACCCTCACTCAGGACGCATCATCATAACTGGGCACACACTCGCAAAATCGGTGTCCCATAGAACAATTCCTGCAGAAGCTGCATGGCTGAAGGGGATGTTGAGACCACAAATCACCTCCTCTGCTTATGTAGCGCTCTGGCAAGTCGTAAGTACTCCCATCTAGGACCCTACTATTTCAACAACCTCAGCAAACTAAATAGCATAAGAATCAGCCAGCTAAGCCGTTTTATTACAGGCACCGACTGGTTGCCAGCTTATCAGTTAAAATGTTCCCCCAAAAGCCATTGTTGAGCCTACTCCAAAAAATCAAGAAACCCTTACCAAGCCGATGATGTAATCACAAGAATTATTCAACCGCAATTGAATACAAAGTAATTTACGGAAAAAAAAAAGCCCTACACAGTTCACTTAACTGGTTTGGCAAGATCGATCGATCTTCGTGCTGCCAGATACACCTGAGATAAAACTAATTGCGAGTAGAAAATACACTCACTCAAGTTTGAGACGAAACGAACACAAACAACAGATAATGATCGGAATGATAATGACGGAGGAAAAGCCCGCCACAGCACAAAGTCGGGCACACATCATGTGTAGCCAGCACATCGTCGAATTCATTAACAGAGAGAGAGAGAGAGAGAGAGAGAGAGACACAGCAACCCATTTGCATGCACATACATATGCAAATACTTGTGTTGAAGGTCAGCGGAGCTTTTTCCGAGTAGAAGCTGTCATTTTACTGCCATCCCAGGGAGTTTTGAGGAACTCCAGCGAGTCACTCCAAGGTGTACGATGCAAAGGGCGATGGAAATAATTGAATGACGACAATTCGAAGTAAGCAACCACGATTAACATTCCCACTTGGCGATGATGAAGACATCACATCTCGCCAGCCATGAAATGATTTAGCCACGATATCCGTTGACGCGATTTCAAACGTTATCTCGACTAATAAACGGGCAAACATGCTCATGCACGGCATTTGATAAGACGAATCGCAGATAAGTAATCGAATGCATTCCAATGACAGCGATTGATTAGGGAAATGAACTGGTGGCCGGGTGGTGAGCGGTCGGGTTTCCCCCCTATTTTCTGTTCGCTTTCTTGGAAAGTCTTGGATCTTTTAATTCCACAGTCATCGGGAAAGCAGATAGCGTGTAATCGATTTTCTGATGTGACGTGTTCATTTGAATGGAGTGGAATGCAAACAGAGCAACAGGTTTTATGTTAAGGGGGGTTGCGAACAGGGTGACGGTGAAGTCTTGCCTTGATGGGAAATACCTCCGTCTGCCAGCGGACTTTGCTTCTGGGCAGCGATAGAGGGTGCTGCATTTTTTGTCGTCATTGAATTATTGAGTGACGCGTCTGAGCATGCAGTTCCCCCGCAATAAGAGCTCGGGGAAAAGTTGTGCAGAAGGCTCATCGAAATGCAAAATCGCTGATAACTGGAACGCTGCGTTGCGAAGACGCTTCGATTGAGCACTCAACCATGTTGCTGCGACACAATAAATGGCAGCAAAGTATGCCGAAAAAGTTCGCCCGAAAGCATCACTATCAAAAGTTGGTCAAAACATTGGCTTGACAATAACACCAGTGCCGAGATCAAGCGCAGAATCACTCCAACGCCAATCGCTGTTTCTTTGGGCTCAAGAGGCAGTTGAGTAACAGAGCCATCTCTCGAAACACCATGTTGACTTTATACAACACTCTAATCATCCCTATCCTGCTCTATGGCACAGAGACATGGACGCTATTGAAAGCGGATGAAGAAGCTCTTGGTCGTTTTTAATGAGAAAAGTTTTGCGTGCGATCTTTGGTCCTGTTTGTATTGATAGCGTCTGGAGGAGGAGATTCAACCACGTACAGCGGCATGCACCTAGTTAAGCGTCATCGGATCCAACGTTTAAGATGGCTAGAACACGTAGAGCGGATTGACACCACAGCTCCGGGCCGAATAGTCTTCGTGTCTTCGATTCCCAGCCATTGGGACAACGCAACAGAGGGCGTCCTAGAACGAGATGGTGCACACAACTGGAGGCCACTGGCGAAAGATCGTGCTAACTGGAGAGGCTTGTTGGTTGAGGCCCAGGTCCACCCCGGACTGTAGCGCCAAACAAAGAATAAGAAGAAAATATTGGGTCTTCCGTCGAACTTATCTGTGCAGATGTAGATGGAGCAAGCGATGACGCATCTTTGGAGCCCTAATCTGTACAGCCGCGAGAGGAAGAGGAAAAGTTGCCTTACAGCAGGACAACACAATCAGGTTGCAGCCATAAGCCCTAAGGCAACGTAGCAACTAACACTGATGCCTAAACCGATGAAAGGACGCTTTAGGTCGTCAAACTCTTACATTTCTCATCACTTCTTGGACATCCCAATCGTAATCGACGGCGTTTTCAACGACTTTCAACGACGCGGCACCAACACGCCACCAAAACGTGTGAATTAAAAAATAAAAAGATGTCAAGCGAGCCTACGGACGTAACAACAAATCTGATGCGAGCCACCTCAAACTTACCACATTTCTTCTCCAACAGAAATATTCTTGCAGGCGAACAGTGCAATCTTTGGAAAGCGAAAGTCTTGATGCTCGAAGAACACTCGCACCGGCACCAGATTCGGGTCGCATGAGTGATTGAAAAACCGGCTCACATTCCCGTAGTAGTTGGCGTCGATGCAATGATCATGGCCAATATCGAAGAAGTAACTGTCATCGGTTCGGCGATCCGCTTCGAAATCGGTGAGTATCTCGCCGGTGTATTCAGCAACAAAGGAGCCCTTCGGTATGTTAACCAGGGACTGCACTCCCCAGCCCTTGGCCTGCTCATCACACTCGGTGACTTGTAGAGGAACCTTGATGCCGTTTTGTACGATACGATTTTTACACACCAACTAGAGGGGAAGAGTGAAAAGAATTAGTGATCGATGATGGGTAGGAGCTTGCAGGATTCACCTTATTGCATCCGCACACGTCATTGCACTCGAATATGACCGGTGGGTCTTCGTAGTTGAAGTCAGAATTCAGGCGGCCCTCAGCTGTGTACCAGTTCTGCACAGACGCCACCGTGCACTGACACTGGTCCGACACGCAACTGGGAAAAGAAGTGCATCAAATGAGGGCGCATCGAGGACAAGTGATGGAGTGGATTCTTACCCATCCCTGCAGGAGCATATTCGCATCTGTGACACCCTCTGATCGATTTGTACCGGATTCTGTTGAATGATTGTCTTTGTGATGTACCTGAAGTCGGGCAGCATTATCACATCCGATTCGTCCGAGGACGAGGACGATGTGCCAGCACCTCTACCTGATGCAGAATGCATCATATTGCTTTCATTCCTCACCGCCTGAATGGGCCTCTGCTCGCGTCCATTCGATATGTCGCTCGACACTATCCGATTGCGCAGTCCGGTGGGCATGAACGATCGCATATGCATATTGAAGCCCACTGTGCGGGCGCATTGGCTATCCTCGCGTGGAATGCAATCGTAGGGCAGCTGGTCGGCTTTGTTCTTCATCATGAGATCGGCTCCATTTTCAATCAGAGCAAGGCACAAGCGTGTGGTTGAGTTGCGGCACGCAATATGTCTGTAAGTACACTCAATTTTATTTCATTCTGACAAGAGATTATCAGCTGTGTTCTCCTTACAGTGGGGTGTCTCCATCGACGTTTTGTATATTACAGTCGGTGCCGGCTTGCAGAAGCAGATTGATTGTATCCAAGCTGTCCTTGTTCAAGGTCGCCCAATGCAGGACAGTGTTGTTGTCATTGTCACAGATGCCTGCCTCAGCGCCATGATTCAGGAGAAAACTAAACGAGGGCGGTAACAATTAGCTTGTCTGATGACAGAAGCGCATCAACTCACCTGACAATCTCAGTGCGACCGTGTTCAGCGGCCCACACCATCGCTGTCCAGCCACCGTCGTCTTGTGCGTTGATGAACTTCGAAAAACATGACACACTTCGGCTCGACCGATAGCTTTCCACGAGAATTTGTATGGCTTTCAAGTTGCCAAGCTTAGCAGCGATATGTAGACATGTTTTCCCCTCAGGACCCTAAACGAATCAATGGCCAGTTATTCACACTGCGTTCGAACGGTGTTCAAATGCTTACCTTTGCGTTCAAGTCAGCACCGCATTGAGTGAACAAATTTAGTATATCACACTTATCACTCAGGACAGCACACATTGAGGCTGTTCGCAGCTTGCGATCGACCATGTTTACGAAGTCCTGAGGAAATTCCTTGCACAAAAGTAAATAGGCCATTTGAAGGCTGCCCAAGTGGGCCACCAAATGCAGACAGGTACCGTCGAGAAACTCGCTCATACAACTCGTGACGTCATACCCTGAACCTGGAAATAAATAAGACGTAGTGCGTAAGTAAAATTAACTGAAAGGGGCGGCAGTGTATTTCACACGAGAGCGTTAAGATCTATTCAAAAAAACGGCGGAATATCAGAAGCCCGCGTGCTCAAGCCTAACAGCCTGTGGACTGTGTACGTGACTGGTGATGGAAGCAAGATGAATGGAAGTATTCAAGTGCTTTTGAGGCCTCAAACTGGCTCCCAGATTCAAGATAGAACGCTCGTACGAATATTCCCTGATATCAACGAAATAATGTGATCTAGGTTAGCTTTTTCTTCTTCTTAGGGAGCTACAGTCCAGGATGGACCTCGGCTTCACCCAATAGCACGATCTCTCGCGAGCTAGCGCCAGTTTCACACACCGCTGAGGTCGCCCTCGTCTTGTATGCTCCATCTTGTGCGTGAACGTCCTCTGTTGCATTGTCCCACTGTTTCGGAGTCGAAGATTCTTCTCGCCGAAGCTAAGTTGGATCCGTATACGCATGGTTAGGCTCATGTCGCATACAGTTCGTGGTTGAACCCTTCTTCAAATGCCATCAACGCTCGAAAATACCAAGAACGTCTTTACCCGTTTGGATATACTCCATGCCTCTGCAGCGGCGACTAAGACGGCGATGATCCTACACAGAGTCTTCCGAGAGTGGGCTCTGTTACTCAATTGCCTTTTGAGCCCAAAAACAACAGCGGTTGGCAAGTTATTCTGCATTTAATCTCGCTACTCGTGCTGCTTGTACTGTTTACCGCGGAGCCGAGTTAGACGACTTCAGTCACTACCTCAAAGTCCTCAAAGCCATGTACACCTACAAAGTTGCAACGGCTGATAGTTGGAGCACTCACTGAAGTACCATGAAAACAAAAAGGGGATTACCAATGACTTGAATGAAGAGGATACTCCTCACTATCTCTGCCACTGCCCCAGTCTCTGTCAATTGAGGCACAGAACACTTCTTCCAGGACCTGCTGGAGGAACTAACTAAAACCTACCCTTAACCTCTTTTTTCTGATTTATTAGGACTTCATGATGGCTGGGCAAGGTGCAAAGTTGATGGGTACGAGGAAGGTGGGAAGAGGAAATGTTCACCCTTTGGGCATCATCAGGACGTGACTTCCGCGTCTACCCACTGACCTTACCTAAGCTAGGCCCATTGTGACCCGACGCGAATTGACTAGCTCATACTCGCGCAACCAGCTGCTACTTACAACGAAGCTTTTCATTCAGTTCTCTCAAATTGTTGAAGAAGTAGCTCTCTAAATGTGAGTTCCTATGGCTATCGTGGACGCTTCACGAGCAGAGGGGCTGATGTGTGGTCTCGCAACTTCTGCAGAAGTCATTGTAAGGGATGAAAGAATTACCTCAGAAAGCGTTTCTTATGTTTCTCTACCTAATTAACGTCGCCTTTAGATTAGAACATGTACCTAGTCAGTGGAAAGTGGCGAAAATAATAGCGGTGCCGAAACCGGGTAAACCCCCAACGGACAAAAAGTCTTATAGACCGATTTCACTGCTTTCATCAAAAGCATTTGAACAAAAGCAAGTCTGCTCAGCTTTATTTCTCGATGTCTCGCAAGCCTTTTACAAGGTTTGGCACGAAGGTTTGAAACACAAGCTTCGACAGTTCCTCCCGAGAAAACTTTACACAATCTTATCGAATTATCTAACTGATAGAATCTTCCGTGTGAAATATGGGAAAGAATACTCCCTATTTAAGCCTATACAAGCTGGAGTACCTCAAGGAAGTGTCCTTGCTCCCCTTCTTTACTTACTGTATAGCAGCGATATACCGCAGGTCGTAGGCACAGTGCTAGGCACATTTGCTGACGACACCGCCATTTTCGTAGCTGCCAAAACGGTCGAAGAATCAACCAGAAAATTACAATGTGCTCTAGACCGGTTACACGAATGGACGAACACTCAGCGAATTGAGCTTAAATCCGTTCACGTATAAGAACGGATTTAGCGTTTTTATAAATAATGTTCAAATACCCTTCGGTAATGAAGCGAAATACCTCGGAATGACTCTCGATGTAAAGCTTAAATGGAAGGAGCATGTCAAAAAGAAACGTGTAGAGCTCCAATTAAGATACAAAGACATGTACTGGCTTATTGGAAAATATTCCAAGCTAAGTATTGACAACCAATTGCTTATATACAAGCAAGTGCTAAAACCCGTCTGGACGTATGGTATACAACTATGGGGTTGTTACCAAAGAAAGTAATAGAAACATACTACAAACGTTTCAAAATAAAGTGCTAAGGGCCATCGTCAACGCACCCTGGTATATACGAAACAGCGACACCCACAGAGATCTTGGAATTCCATCAGTCCATGGTGAAATTACGAATTTTGCTCGTAAGCATAAGCGTCGTCTGGAAGAGCACATAAACTCTGCTGTCCTTCCAATTCTCGACGAAAGCTACGCTTTCCGCCGTCTGCAAAGGAGCAAACCCCTTGACCTAGTACGGTGGATTCAACCCGCGCTTAGCTGCGGTGCTAGCAAGAACTCTCAATGGAGAATTTCTTGCCAAATGCGCATAAACCACGAAAGTAAAACTGCTGGATAAGTGTAAGACTTAGTTGTTGTGGAAATATATTTTATTTGAAGAGAGGTGTTTTTACTGGGTAAAAATCCCTTTCGCTATGTGGGAACGGTTCCCATAGTGTCTTTTGAAGATTGTCACCTACACACGCAAAAAAGGGATCCACCCTGCGCGAGGCGTTTCTCGTTTAGGTTAGGTCCATGGGTGGACACCAGAAATAAGAGAGCAAGGAGATATCCAACTTCTCTCCAACTTCTCTTGCCCCTTGATTTCATCTGACAGCGTTTTTTTATACGCCTTTTCTCCCCTGTCTGTGAATACGTGTGAGCTCTTGCGAACAGCTGGTAAACAGCTGATACCCTTCCCCAACCGTAGTATTGGGGTGAATTAGAGTTATTATTTAAAAATTCGCTCGTTACTGAAATTTTTCCAAATTTTGGTGTTAAATTTTCAACACAGAAAGGAGGGGTAAGCAAACGAACGAAGCGTATGTTCATGAAGCAGATTTTTTATACTCCCATTTGTGGGCATTACTGTCTGAAGCACTAGGGTGAAATTAATTATCTAGACATTTTTCTGAACAATTATGAAATTTAAATTCATGAGTTTTCACAATTCATTATCATTCATGAACAACTGCAAACTGATCGCCTATATATTATTTTGAAGAATTAAATTGATACAAAATATTCCTGTAAATAGATTTACATGTATTATTTAAATAGCATTACATTTTTATTCACCCAAGTATTATATGTGCTCTTAAAAACATGAGTCAACTTTTGAACACCCCCCGAACAATAGTACATGAGATTGGGCAAATCCATAAATCTGCCGACAATTTCCCACAAAATCCACGAATCTGCCGCCATTATCCCACAAAATCCACGAATCGGCCGCCATATTGTGGTGGATCCATGGTTTTTGTAAGAGTATGTGTGATATACAAGGGAGTTCCACTACTATCACATTTCTCTCCGGTGTGGACTAGGGGAAATTCTCGCCGAAGTTGGATATCTCCTTGCTCTCTTATTTCTGGTGGACACGAAAGCGACGTCTCACTTAGGTCCTGATGGCCACTTGTGATGGGGAGAGAGCATGCGTGTTAATTGAGAAATCTCCGGTTTTTTATCCAATCTGGCTGTTATCGTAAAAATGTAGCACAAATGTAAAGGGTGTTCCAATAGGGACTTGTGACTTGACCAACTTGGCTGTCATTTATTGAGTCTGTTTTACCAAATCACCGTGGACAGACGAATAGAGCGTTCAACAACACGTCCAACTGATAAAATTGTTTTATCAAAATGGTTCTGTCTACGCGCTTCGCCCATTTTACGGTCGCCATAAGATGAGTCCCATTTCTGGTTGAATGGGTACGTCAACAAGCTAAATTTTTGGCGATACCAAACCACATGAGATCGAAGAGCGTCCAATGCATCTCGAAAAAGTCAATGTTTGGTGTGGATTTTGGGCGCTGGCGGCGTCATTTGTCCATATTTCTTCGAGAATGACGTTAGCCAGGCCTTCGTCGTCAACGTCAAAGCGCTATATGCAGATCGATGATTCGCAACTTCTTTTGCCGTGAATTGGACGATATGGAGACTAGCGACATATGGTTTCAACAGGACGGCGCTACGTGCCACACAGCTCATGCCACATTGGAAGTTATGTACGAACAATTCGAGGCATGGTCATCTCACGTGGAGGTGATGTGAACTGCACGCCGAGATCGTGCGATTTGACCCCGTTCGACTTTTTTTTTCTTCTGAAGCCGCAGGGCTATGCGAAAAAGCCACAAACAACAGCGGCCCTCAAAGAAAACTGAACCTCATGGCATCGGTCAAATTCAACGCGATTAATGCGCCAGAGTCATGGAAACGATTCCATACATCATGGCATCGATAGGCCTTTCAAACGAATAAAAATGTTCAATCTAGCCCTCGAACGATGCATGGGAACGAGGACGTCTCAGTCTATATACAGACGGCTCTAAAATGAACTGCCTTTTAGGAGCAGGTGTTTACTCAGAAGCTCTTCACATATCCACTTCTTTCAGACTTCCAGACTATGCTCGAGAGGCGATGTTCGTGAGACCTCTCGTATCATAAATTCACATCAGAACAGTGGACCTGTGAGAGAACTAGTTTTACCTCATCAGAAGCAGAACACTAGTCAGCATATACCTATGACGACAGCTAAGCTGCAAATAGGACTATGGTGTCGGCGTGCATTTCCCCACAGATAGTCAGGATAGTCAATGCAGCGTCACCTCAGTCTCTGTTCCAGGACATAGAAAACTGACGAACTCGCAAGATTCCGGAGGAGCTGATCTAGCTCGGGTGGATCAAGGTAAGAATATCAGCGCATTTCCTGAAGTTCCCGAGCCTTACATGCGCCAGTTTAAACACTTGTGCAACTTCTAAGAAAACTTGGCCATCGCTAGATCAACCGATATTCTTTGCAGAACTGAGATCGGTCTTGCAGGAATAGCGGGAATCATCACGGGTCAGTGACCAATAGGCGAACACGCAGCCAAATTGAGCATCGCATATAAGGATCACTGCGGTAGCTCTGATGTCGCTTCAGAAAGTGAGGCTGACAGACAGACCGTACCGCTTGCATGGTACTCTTATAAATACATGGCGTATCTCTCCACTGGCGACTCTTACCAGCCACAATAGTCCTTCCTCGGCTGAAGCTACAGTCCAGGGTAGACCTGGACCTCAGTCAAGATGCTCATGCAACTAGCACGACTTTGTGTCAGGTTAGGTTAGATTAACGAGCCGAAGCCCATCACACTTAGGTTTGTGATTTTGTGTTAGGCCGAGGTCTCTTTCCAGCCGAGAACGCTAATGGAGGCAAGCTCTTCCTCTGCCGCATTGTTGGTGTCGAAGACATACCGCGCCGGGGCGTTGGTGTCCTTGGCGAGTGGCTCATTGTCTTTGACAAGGTCGATGTCGTTGCACAGCTCGAAAATGTCATCGTTCAGACTTCTCCTGCCAACACCATCAGGCCAACGATTATCCGAAGTACTTTCTCCCGACGCGACCAAGAACCTCTACGTCCACTTATGATAATGTCCATGCTTCTGCGCCGTACAGTAGGACTGGGACTACCAAGCTGTTAGTGTACTTCCTGGGATGTAAAGAGGTTGTCCCTCAGTTGCCATCTAAGCCCGAAGACCCATGGAAATTGAACATAATGGATATGCTCCAGACGGCGCGACGGACTGTTGAACGATGTTATGCCATCGACAGGCCTTTCAAACGAATAAAAAATGCATACACTTTTGATTTATTTAAATTTAAGGACAGTAAGCGCTCAATGAAATGCCCTTTACAACGAAAGCTACATGCAGTGAAATCTTAGAAGAACTCTTTTGTGTGACCAAAGTTGTGAGACCAAAGAAACAGCCGAAAGTGCTGCCCTTCCTCTAAATGATATCACTTATTAGTAACTGTACCTAGAAGACCCATTAACTGTGTTCGTCCCCCTCGTTTAATCGATAAACAGTCTTATCAGCAAATTCGATAGTAATCACAGTCGACGATAAGGTATTTATTGCCGCATGTACATAGACAATGCGACTGCTTATCGTGAAATCGTGACCACACCAGATATGAACTGAGCAGCGCTTATAAATGTTTTTATAATCGGCTACAATCTGGCTGATGATATCCTGAAGAGGCCAGCTATTTTGTGGTCGATTTGACAGCCGGTGGAGCTCCGCAAAAGGTGGAGCCGCCTTCGGGTGGGGTTATCTATTGCAGATAATGTGGTTCATTGCTTTGCTCTCGAATATTGATTGAGCTTCTTGATGTAATTGAATTGAGTAACATTTGAAGGGGAAAAACACACACGAGTGTTGTGAGAACAACCCCGGGCTCATTCTTGATGTAAATAAAAGGGGAAAACCCACAAAGGTGGTCAGGAAGAAAGCAACTGCCACTAAATGATACGCTCAATAAATCAAACATCCACTTGAAGGTAAACTGTAACAGGTGAACATCATTTGTCTGCAGAGCAGGAAAATATTTGTCATCACATAACACGTCAGGTAAACGATCACAGACGACTTACTGCCTCCACGGGTCGGCCACCGGCCAACGAATGCTACAGCGAGACAATATGCAAGCATCGTTCAACTGAACATTTGTTCTCTTGCGCTTGCCTACGATGCACGACCTTGGGTCTTGCGACAGCAAGTATTCGGATCTGCGTGGGCACTCCCATCCACACCATCAGCCACAGTGGAAACAATGCTGCAGCTGCTTCCCATGGACATTTATGGATAGCTGGCAGCGATCAGGCTGAAAGAACACAACTGCTGCAGCAGAACACACAGCTTAGGCCACATGGGAAAGTAATCAAGAATGCGAGAATTCCGAAGCATACAGACTATAACGCACCCTTCGTAGAATTCGAATTCGGGCACAAAACACTGACCCGAGATAGAGAAGACTGGACAAAAGATTTAGTCGGGAAATCCATCAATCTGATGATCGGCTAGTCAACCCAACAACCTAACCTAACCAGCCCTCACTAGGAATAGCGGGCTCGTCCAAGGATGATATATATACCTTTTCCTCGACAACATAGAATGCTAACGAGCTTTCTTACTGGCCACTGCGGACTTGCTTAAGGCCTTGCTCAACCCTTTAGCCACAACCAGGCTAGTCCAGGAATGCAAGACTTATCTGAATTTGATTGGCGGTTTAAGCTTGTCTGAGTTCCGGCCCACCAAGCGATCACGGGAAATGAGATCGATCAGAGGAGGTACTTTTGTGGCGTTGTGGATCCGTGCGTCGACTCCAACGCACTTGAACCTCGATGTCTAGGTTCGAATCCCAGTACGATCAAAGTAATTTTAACGGCCCCACCTCTTTCGAGTCACTGACAAACGCTCAAAGAGTATATCTGTCTAGAAAAGGTTTCTCAAACTTGCCCGTTCGGAGTCGGTATAAAATTGTAGGTCCCTTCTACTCGTGGGAGAACAATAGCACGCACAACACGAATGGATGCTGAGAAGCTGGCCCCCGACGGGCTGTAGCGCCACCTATATCATATTATTATAGGAGCTTCTCTTAGTACCCAAACCTGGGTCCATCGTTAGCTGAACCTATCGAGAGCACAACCGGAAGTGGCATGCCTCACCAGGAAGGAAACGGACCAAGTGCATGCTCCCAAACGTCTGTAAGAAATCCACGGCTTCTTGTTATCTCTTGATAGAGAAGAATGCACACGACTTACCGGCGTACGAACGGACCACTGCACCTTCGCCCGGCCTAATCGGTGAAACCCTCTGCGCCGCCTGTGGAGAAGACGACGACACGCCTTTGCTCGGATCAGGTGGCAGTTACTCAGTGCTGATGTGGTGAGCGCTAATGATCATCACAGAAGCGCGCCTGCTGGCATTCCTCCGGAAGACCATGAAATTTCAGGCGGATGTTGTTCAATGAATCATTTTTTGAGTCTGATTGCTCCAGTGTAGTGTTCAACACACGACAAGGTGTATGTAGTATCGTAGTATCGGCTCGCCTGTACAACCGCTCTTGTCGTTAGTCAGATCACGACTCTTCTCAGCAAGAGTGGACATGCACACAAAACAACAAAGATGAGAGCTAAGATGCATGTCATGAGTATTATGACATATCGAAGAGCACCCCAGACGCTCACATGCTGTACCGTGGTATTGTCAATACACTACATCGGCTTTACCTGGAGAAGGCTGAGACATACGAGCACATTTTATGTGAATGTCCGGCACTACTATGGTTAAGAAAACGTATTTTCTCATGAGGAACTAAAGAAATCCACTACAAAAGAGCGTCTTCTGGATTCTAGACGCCAACTCCAACCCTTCGATACTGTAGAGTGTAGATCTCTTCAGGCCGCGGTGTCGTCGCGACGCATTTAGGGCATGAGTTGTAAAGGATGATTTTTTCGCTATTATCTTTTTGGCAACACTGGTTTAAACAGCTGACGCACGTTTCGTGTTTTGTTTCACTGTCAAACATCTTCAGTTTGGTCTATAATTTAACCACGAATCGCATCGTCTTACAAACGAACAACGCTTGCAAATTATTGAATTTTATTATCAAAATGCGTGCTCTGTTAAGAAAGTTCATCGCGCGCTTCTTCCATTTTTTTGGTCAGTTTAATCGACCCACTAAAGCGGCTCATTTTTGGCTCAATGGGTACGTAAAAAAGCAGAATTGTCGATTTTGGAGTGAATACCAGAAGCCAGAAGCATTGCAAGAGCTACCAATGCATCCAGAAAAAGTCACAGTTTGATGCGGTTTATGGGCTGTTGGCATCATTGGACCGTACTTCTTCAAAGATGATGCGAATCGTAACGTAACTGTGAATGGTGAGCGCTACCGTGAGATGATATCCAACTTTTTTTTTGCCCAAAATGCAAGAGCTTGACTTGCATAACATGTGGTTTCAACAAGACGGTGCCACATGCCACACAGCACGCGCAACAGTGGACTTATTGAGGGGCGAGTTCGGTGAAAATTTTATTTCACGTTCACGGGACAGGTCAATTGGCCGCCTAGATCGTGCGATTTAACGCCTTTAGACTATTTTTTGTGGGGCTATGTTAAAGCTCATGTCTATACAGACAAGCCCGCTTCAATTGACGCATTGGAACCACAACATTGAAGCATTTATTCGTGAGATACCGGCCGAAATGTTGGAAGGAGTATGCCAAAATTGGACTAAGCGGATGGGCCATTTGAGGCGCAGTCAAGGTCAACATTTGCATGAAATAATCTTCAAACATTAAATTATATGAACCGTACTATCGATTTAAATAAAGATTTCACGCATTTTTCTGAATTTTATGTATTTTTTTTTGAAAAACTTTTCTATAGCTTTTAAAAAATCACCCTTTACAAACAAAAACCCCGTCGCACAGCGTATAGAATAAAAACACGCCTTATCTTGATGCAAAAAGCCACTTATCGATGCTGCTTCCTTAGTGAGCTGTTGTCAAGATCGAGTTTCTTTCTTTCATTGCCGGCAATTCTATCTTGATTTATTTCAGTCTGCTCAGCACTGCGTCGGCTTTCATTTATACTCAGCTCTAGATCAGCAAACGTTTCCTTTGAATGCGATGTCTTTTGCTGATGAAGATGTGTGTCACGTGGTCTCGCTTAGACGAGATTAGGTGAACAGGAACCATATTGAGAGTCCAGCTGAGCACCACTTCAACTGCGCACAATGAGCAGCACCCCACCTCAACAAGAATGCGTCCAAAAATCATCTGCCACATTCAAGCTTGTAGTCTGTGTCCCATTTTCCACTTTGTTGAACCTAACACACTGTACAACAAAGGTTAGAGGGGTCTCCGGTTCGAATCCCAGTGAAAGCAAAGTTAATACGCTTTATCCGGTTTTCAAATCTGGTACAGTCACTATCACCGGAATGGTGTGGTGGCCCGTGGCGTTGTGGGTATGTGCGTCGACTCCTACGCACTTGGACCTACCTGTCTAGGTTCGATTCCTGGTACGACAAGAAATACTTTTCACGGCCCCACCTCTTTCGAGTCACTGACAAATGCTCAAAGAGTATAACTGTCTAGAAAAAGCTTCTCAAAACCTGGCCGTTCGGAGTCGGCATTAAACTGTAGGTCCCTTCCACTCGTGATAGAACAATAGCACGCACAACACGAGTGGTTGCTGAGAAGCTAGGCCCTGGCCCCCTACGGGCTGTAGCGCCACTTTTATAATTATTATTATCACCGGAGTTGTCGATCAGTGGTAGACTAGGGGTATCACAATGGACCAACATGGTCTAAGTGTGCTGGCGATTTCGCTAGCAGCCCACCTACCAAACCTAACTCCCTGTACAGAGCAGTCTCGTCTGCAAGTCACCCATTGAAGTGCGTTTGTATCGTCTGACGAAAAACAAACCATTAACAAGAGACCGAATGCCAATGGATATTTATAGCAATCCCGATGGAGTGTAATGAGGCACAAGTAATTAGTTTAATTGCACAGATTAAAGTTACATTTGCTCCATACTTGTTTTTCTGGTTGACACAGCGATATGCCGGCGCGGTCATTCAATCAGTTTTAGTCGCCAATAAGCAGTAAACTGTAAGGAAAATCCTGTAGCGTCTGCCGCGATGTTCCTGAAATAACCTTTTGCCTTATTAGCGTGATGAAACTGAAACAAGCCACACTCATTGTCCACCTTTGTTTTTTTGACGCATTTGCTCGTTAAACTCACTTTTACTTTTTCAAACATGGCTCATTTTCTTCGACCACTTATCGTTCGTCGTCGCCAAAGACGATCAGCCATCGGAACACATGCAAAAAACTGGTCTTCACAACGTGGCAAGTGGTCGCACTTTAGCCGAGTTATCATGGAAGTGCGAAAATTGGCAATTACGTTCCAATCGCGTGAATGGCACTCTCGTTCCGATTGCTTCGAATAATAGCGAACGTTTTGCATCAGACTGAAAATGGGTTTATTGTGTTTTCAGCGCGTCAGCTCTGTATTTAGCAGGCCGTTTACGAAATTGCATTGATTCGGAAAACGGAGGTTTTGATGAATAGAACTTCCAAGAGTCCGTAGCAATGGTCGCGTCGGTGAAACAGAAACCGGTGGCGTCTAAAATATGTTCCACAACAGAACGTGAATGGCTTTCAAGCTGGAAGAAGACGTACCGCTTTTTTTTTCAAATCGAGCCGCATGCGACAGCATTTATCGCAAGGAGCTATTCCATGCTATGGCCGAATTCGGGATCCAGGGAAAACTAATCCGGTTGTGTCGCACCACGCAACGTGCAATTCGTCTCAAGGATTTCTGAGCCGTTTGAAACTTGCACTGGCTTTCGGCAAGGAGATGCGCTGTCATGTGATTTCTTCAATCTGGTTCTGGAGGAGACGGCCGCCAGCTGTAAACACGGAAGGCACTATCTTCTACAAGTCGGTCCAAACGTTTGGGGTACGCAGATGACATCGACATCGTCGCGCATTCTCAACGTGCCGTAGTGGAAGGCGATTGAAGAACAGGCGAAACGAACTGGTCTCAAGGTCAATGAGGACAAAACGAATCATATGCTGTCGACCAAAAAACGTTCCGTCGCACACCACCTGGGACAAAACATCACGCTGGACAGCTACAATTTCGAGGTAGTAAAGGAGTTTGTCTACCTCGGGGCAGACGTGAACTCCACAAACGCCATCACAATGGAGATCCGTCGTAGAATCGCCCTTGGCAACCGGTGCTACTTCGGTTTGTCAAAACAACTGGGCTCAAAACTCCTGACTTAAAGGACCAAAATCATGCTCTACAAAACTCTTATTTTGCCATTCCTACTCTATGGAGCCGAAAGCTGGACGCTAGGAAAAACTGCAGAGCTGATTCTTGGTACCTTCGAAAGAAAAGTTGTACGTCGGATATATGGACCCGTCTGCGAGGAAGGCGAATGGAGGAGAAGACATAACCGCGAACGCTACGAGCTGTACCAGGATGTGGATGTAGTCCGGAAGGCAAAAATCCATCGACTGCACTGGCTCGGCCACATCGAGCGCATGGACAACAATGCTCCAGCAAGGAGGGTCTTTGAATCCGAGCCTACTGGTTCGAGAAGGAGAGAATGACCGAATCTCCGGTACAGCTTCGTCTTGATGACTGGAAGCAGCGTTCCAACGACCGTCAACGATGGAAGGCAGCAATTGCTCAGGCTCGGACCCGCCATGGGTCGCCGGCCTGATAAGTAAGTAAGTAAAGGGTGGTTAAATTTTAAGGGTCGATGTTGAATGTGAACCACACCTAAACGTCAAGTTTTTTTCTGCATTTCATTTGACATTTCTCAATGTCAGACTAACTCAATTTGAACCTCTTGACCATTTCAAGCGTCGTCAATGGTCAGAATGGTGGCAAGAAATGACAACAGTGGATGATCAATTTTCGAAGAAAATCATCTTCAGTGATAAGGCACATTTTCACCTCAGTGGATTCGTCAATAAGCAGAATTGCCGCACTTGGGCGAATGATAATCCAAGAGTGATTGTCGAAAAACCAATGCACCCACAAAAAGTGACTGTTTGATGCGGTTTATGGGCTGGCGGCATCATCGGGCCGTATTTTTTTTTCAAAATGAGGCCGGTCAGGCAGTTACTGTGAATGGTGTTCGCTATCGTGAAATGATAACGAAATTTTTTATGGCCCGAATTCGAAGATATGAATGTGGACGATATGTGGTTTCTACAGGACGGTGCCACTTGCCACACAGCTAACGAAACAATGACTCTTTTGCGCGACAAATTCAATGGCCGTCTTATCTCACGTGGTGGCGATGTCAATTGGCCGCCAAGATCATGTGATTTGACACCGTTGGATTTTTTTCTTTGGAGTTATTTGAAAGAAAAGGTGTACGTCGATAATCCAGCAACAATTCAAAAGCTAAAGGATGAGATAATTTGGCAAATTAAGGGCATAGAACCTCAATTATGCTTCAGCGTCATCGAAAATTTGGACCATCGGATGGAGGTGTGCCGCCGAAGTCGCGGTGGCCATTTGGCCGGTATTTTGTCCCATACATAATTGAACCATACCAATATTATCATAACAAAAAGAAATGACAATAATTTCCTAAATAATTTGTGTTTTATTCAATATCAACATCGGCCCTTAAAATTTAACCACCCTTTAGAAGACGTGTCGCTCGCTAGCCTTGTGTGTAACAAACGTTCCGGTTGCCGGCTTAGTTTTCGAAAAAACAACTTTGCCCTCGTATAACACAATACCTGAACTTACTCTAAACGAGTGCACAACGAGGCATATATTGTTGTGCAAAATGAACGCACAGAATCGACGACAGAATGCCAAAAAGGGCAAGGACTTTGTCAACCTCGCTTCCTCGGAGAACACAAGCACAGAGGACCCAGAGCATCATCGCAAATATTTGCGCCCTCTTTAGCCAATCAAGTAACAACAAACTTGCTTTATCTACCCAGCCGAGATAAGAAGTGCATCGAAAGCGGATGAAAAAGTCCTCGACTCTTGCGAGCGAAGAAGTCTGCATGCGATCTTTGGCCTTGTTGTCGATTGGAAAAGATGATTCAACCAGGAAGTGTATGTTTTATGCAGCGACACGGATTTATCAGAACATAAGAGAGGCGCTGCTTGCGCGTCCACCCACTGACCAAACCTAACCTAACCTAATCAGCGACATGACTCAACACTTACACTTTCAACGCCTAAGCTAGCTAGGCCAAGTAGATTAGAACGACAAGAAGAATGTTCAATTCCGTAACAGTGAGAGAGTGCAACAGATGACTTCCGTAAGGCCCTTAAGAAGAAAGAACTTGATGCGCAGCACTGGAGACAACCAGCAAGCGATCGTGCTCGATGGAGGGGGCTTATTGATAAACGGCCAAAATGAGAACACAAGCGAATAGTTTTCTAGATGAATATTTGCACCAGTCTCTACTCCTTGTCATGAGCTCATATGACTCCCTTGAAGATTTATGAGTCCTAAACGACAAGACGCAACTCAGAGGCATCAGTGATACTGGCTACAAAATCAAATCTGTCTTCGGAACTATCCTCAGTTATATTCTTTTCCACCCTAGTCCGAGTATGGGTACAGGCGCCGGAGTCTCGTGACCTATTCGTAAGCTCGCTGGCACTAAAGAACGACTGCAGCCCCTTTAAAGCCGGCACTGGCGTAACCGATAAATCGATCACCATTTTCTCTGACGGCCAAGTTGGCAAAACAGACATTCTCACATAGGAGCTGATTAGGCTGAGCAGACAGGGCATCAGTGCGATATCCTTGATGAAAGCCTTCTTCTGGGTGCCGGGGAATACTGAATCCTACAGGACAGCCTCGCGAGCTTGCTTTCGAAACCTGCACCGGATTTCGGCGAGGAGATGCGCTGTCGTGTGATTTCTTCAAACTGGTACTGGACTATGGGGGCATTATTCTCTGGCTGAAGCTGTGTGAATGCACAGTTCACAATGAAAGCAAAACTATGTGCTACAGTAAGTCTCTGAATTCTAAAACAATGAATCATTCAATTTTGAGGTGACTGTCAGGTCTCGTCGCCATGGGCAGGAGTGAGAAACTGACTAAAAGAAAGCGAAAGAAATGGCTATTGTCACGAATTTAGAAGATAAAGAGAAAGCTAATCTCTTCGCAGATTACCTGGAGGAAACGTTTAAACCATTCGACGGTCAAACGCTCCCTGCCAGATTCAATGGACCTGACGTACATGACGACAATTACATAATGAGATGTGCTACCTTGTCAGAGCTTAAGGAAGTACTAAAAAAGCTCAAATCCGAAAAAAGCTCCTGGTTATGATTTAATTGCAGGAGAAATTCTTAAAGAGTTATCCAAGAAAGCCCTTCTTAAGTTACTCTACATAATTAATGCCGCCCTTAGACTAGAACATGTCCCTAGTCAATGGAAAGTGGCAGAAGTTATAATGGTACTAAAACCCGGAAAACCACCAACGGAGAAAAAGTCATATAGACCAATTTCACATCACCCGATAATGTGTAAGGTTTTTGAAAAAAATTCTACTTAGACGTTTAAGTTTAATTGTGGAAGAAAAACAGCTTATTCCAAATCACCAATTTGGTTTTAGAAGTAAACACTCAACTATTGACCAAGTACATTGTATAACTGATGTAGTAGAAAAGGCATTTGAATAAAAGCTCGTTTGTTCAGCCGCATTTCTTGAAATATAAACTTAACCGTTCCCTACCGGGGAAGCAAACTAGCAAACTATCTCTCTGATAGACTCTTCCGAGTAAAACACGGAAATTTCTGTGAATATTCTGCCTTTAAAAATGTAAATGCTGGTGTACCGCAAGGGAGTGTTCTTGGCCCTCTGCTATACCTGCTGTATACGAGTGATTTACCACAAGAAGAACACACTGTTCTAGGCACATTTGCTGACGACACCGCCATTTTGGTAACAGCCGAAACTGTAGAAGAGTCTACATCAAAATTACAACGTGCACTGGATCAGATACACGAATGGATGAGCTTCTGGCGAATTGTCCCTAAGGAAGGCAAATCTGTTCATATCAATTTTACTTACAGGCGCGTTGATAACTTGCCAGTCCTTCTAAATCGTGTCCAAATACTTTTCGGTAATGAAGCGAATTACCTAGGGATGACTCTTGACGTAAAACTCAAGTGGAAAGAATACGTTAAAAAGAAACGTGCAGAACTTGACAAAAAATACAAAGATATGTACTGGCTTATTGGTAAGCACTCCACAAGCTAAGTATTGCCAACAAATTGCCTGCAAATACAAGCAATTCCTAAAACCAGTTTGGACGTATGGCATACAACTTTGGGGTTGTACCAAAGCAAGTAGACTTTTCAAAACAATGCGCTTAGCACCGTGGTATATCAGAAACGACGATATCCACAGAGATCTATCTAGAAATTTGACCAGTCCAAGATGAAATCAAACAAATCGCTTACAAACATAAGCGCCGCTTGGAAGAGCATACAAACTCTGCAGTTTATTCGATCCTTGAAGAAACTACCGTCTTGCACCGACTTCAAAGGACTAAACCTCTTGATCTTGTGCGATAGCCTACACCCGCCCATGGTTGCGGTGTTAGCAGGAACATTCATTGGAGTTACCTGTCAAACATATCTAAATCAAGAAATAAACACTACTGGATAAGTGCTTCACTTAGTTGTAGTCGAACATAACATTTAAAGGGAGGTGGTTTTAGTAAGTAAAAATCTCACACTTCTATGGTCGAACGTTCGCCATAGAGTTTTGTTGAAGATTTCCACCCACCCTCGGGGAAAAAAAACGAATTTAGACGACTTCCCTTACAAACGGCCCTTGCGCCGCGAGCCGGAACGCACTTTCACCAATCAGTCCGGCTGTTGGGTTACGCAGATGACATCGACATCGACATCGTAGAGCTTGCCCAACGTGGAAGGCGAATGAGGACAAAACGAAATGTATGCTCTATCGACCAAGAAACGTTCCATCACACACCACCTGGGACAAAACATCAGGATGGACAGCTAGAATTCCAAGGTAGTGAGGGAGTTTGTGTGCATCGGGGCTCCACAACTCCACAAACGACATCCTAGTAAGGATTCGACGTAGAATCGCCCTTAGCAAGTGCGGTCAAAGCTCCTAACTCGAAGGACCAAGATCATGCTCTCTTATTTTGCCAGTCCTGCTATATGGAGCCGAATGCTGGACGATAAGGACAATAGCAGAGCTGATTCTTAGCGCATTCGAAAGAGAAGTTCTGAGAGGAAGGTGAATGGAGGAGACAAGATCCAACCGCGAACTATGCAAGCTGTACCAAGATGTGGATATAGTTCGGAAAGCAAACATCCGTCGACTCCACTGACTTGACCACATCGAGTCCATGAACACCAGTGCTCCAGCTATGAGGGTCTTAAACAGCAGAATGACGCAGTTGGTTGAGTGCCTGCCCTTGGTTAGAGGAGTCTCCGCTTCGAAACACAGTGAAAGCAAGGTTAATACTCCATTTTCTTCCATAACCTGCCAGAAATCCATAACATTCGACTATCGAACTTTTTCAGGTTCATTAGGATGTCGGGCTGGCTGGACGAAGAGAGGTCAACAACGAATACAACGTCTCGGTGGAGTGCGATAAGGGCACAAGGAGGAACATTTCCCCCCCTCTGGGCTACGCACTTCTACCCACATTCCTGTCCTATCCTAAGGTTAATACGCTTTATCCGGTTTTCCAATCTGCTCCAATCACCATTTCCGGGATCAAATAATCACCGGAGTTGTCGATCGTAATCTAACCTAAGAGCGTCTTCGAATCCGATTCTCCTGGTTCGAGAAGGAGAGAAAGACCGATCCTCCGCTTGGTCTTCATGACTGGACGCCGCGTTCCCAGGACCGTCATCGATTGCTCAGACTCAGACCCTCCAAGGGTCGTTGGTCTGATAAGGAATTTATCCAAAAAACTTTTTGCCCTGAATTGTCGTCAAGGCAAATGAAACGTCCACAATTGTTGTATTATCTCGAATAATTTACATCAGAAAAAACCCATCGTTCCATACGCATGCAGAGCTGAGCAGCTTGAGTTGAGTGACTGTACTCCCGCTCGTTTGATGGGCTGTGATTCATTGCCCTCCCGACACACGGGCATGATGTGACTGATTTCAGTTCCCACCAAAGCTTTTGAGATCTCAACGAGCATCATATTGGACGGCTTCAACGACGAAGTACTGCTGCAGGGACACTTCGGCACACAATTTGTCACTGTTGCCCTACGCGAGTGATTTTGATAGTCCCCTAAATTGGGATGATTCATGGTTTAGGAATTCAGAGAGAGATATGTGCTACAGTTTTGTTTCCATTGTGGGTTGTGCATTCACACGGCTCGAGCTGGATAACAATATCTCTATATTCCAAAAGAAAAGTGTTCTAGTAGAACAAAAAAAAGAACACAGCCCAATTCTTCTCTCTTCTTGCTGTTCATTGAGTGAAAATAACACTTTTTCTTAAGTAAAGCCACTAGTCCTGCGTGTTAGTGAACTTAACTCGAAGTCACCGGAGCTACATTCTGGTGAGGAGCCCCTGAAGTCTACTTACACCCAGACAAAGCGGGTGGTCCCCTTTTGGAAGAATCATGGCGACTGTGATTTAGATCGAGAGAAGTTCGGCGATAAATGTCACTCCATGGAGTCTCTCGTCATGATCGTGTGCGATCTTGAGACGTGCATGGCATTGTGATCCACTTCAGAATGGAGTTCCATTGCAACCGGATTCTGAGACACCCAAAAGCACCAAGAGGTGTTAAGTAGGCATCGCTCTAAACAAGAGTTGAGGGATTCTTCCTTAAGGCGGTAGTGGGTAGTAGTTAATTCGACGTCTCTGTACGTAAGGACCACAAACACACACCTTTGAAAAGTCCGCGTCAAGTAGACGAGTATGGACAAAGTAACAGATGATCGAGCAAATCCTGACAACAACTAGAACAACATGGTTGTACAAAAGATAACCTCAACTGAGGCGTGCTACAGTGAAGCAGTTAACGCCATGCATAACCTCAACAATTACGTCTCATCTCTCAACCAGAAAGCCACCAATTCTGAATTGAGTCTACCCCTCGACACAGAGGCAAAGTAAACAGCGATCACATTCTGTACTCACCAAGTATTTCGGCCACTCTCTCCAGATCATCATTCTTTATAGCATAGTACATGTCTTCGGGCGAGAATTCGCAGTTAGTGCGTCTGCCATTTGTTCGTCCGACCACATTCATCACAGACTCCGGTATCAGTGTCTCCAGTGACATCGTCTTCCTGACTCCACTGCTCTTGGTACTCTTACTATTACTATTATTGTTACCCGCCGGTACGGGTATTTGTACAACCGGCAGACCCATTTTTGCTGGTTTCCTAAAGAACACAAACACACACACTCATTAATGGGTCCCAGTTGGCCCAAAATAGACAATCAATTCTTACGTGTTCGGCTTTTGACTAGGTAGGAATACTGGCAACGACCTGCATTTCATTGTCACCGTTGATGTTCGTTCCGGAGTGTCGATGCCGCAGTGTGGGCATTTCAACACCAACGTTGGACTAGTGTAGTTCTCCGGTGTGGCTGGATCGTGGGGACTGTTCAGTATGAATTTCTGCGCACATTCCGGATGGAAAAAGTGCTGCTGTTTGCAAAAACTAAATTTACCCTAAAATGAAAGCACAATCAGATCGGCTGTTAATCGCGTGGATCAATGCACAACTCACCTGAGTACAGAAGATTCCACAGCTCGCGCAGCAGTTATGAGCTCTGAATCGCTTCTTGTGATCTTCGCAGAGGATCATGTAGCCCACTCTGATACTGGGCCGGAGAAGATTCAAGAGATTGTCGGAAAGCTGATTGCAACAGCCGACTTTCTGCTCCTCAATGTGATCTACTGCACAGCAATAGGAGGTTTCCGGTGTCTTTTGCGTGTAGTACTGCGAGGACTTATTGCACGAACAGATCATATCTTTCGAATCCTCCTTGTGGTAAGAGTCCGACTCAAGGGCAGACGCGTCTGGCGCTTTTGACTGCGAGTTTTCTGCGTTCGATTCGGTGGTCTTCTCTTTGCCCTTAGTAGATGCCAGAGTTTTCTGCCGCGGTTTCTTGTTGATCGCCAGCGAGGATGATTTCGGTGTCGATGCTCTTATCACGGGCGGCGTGCTTTCCTTCGAGCTGCGTCCACGCAAAGTCACGTTCGTCTTGCCCACCTGCACCCGTTTCGATGGTATGAACTCCTCGTTGTCATCGGAGGAGTTTTCAAAATCGGACGCATCTGCACTGTCCGCCGGTTGCAGCCCCAGTCGCTGCATGTGCCGGTTCTTCTGCTTCAGCATCTTGTGCTGCTGTTTCTTGCTCAGTTTCTTGTCCTCTGGCGATTTGTTGTGATGCCATTTGGCGGCCTTCACCTCGGCGATGAACAGCTGCAAGTCGGGACAGGGTTTCGTTGTTGGCCTCTCCCGATAGACCTCCGTTTTGGCAAAAAGTTTCTTCTTCACCTGTGCTTGGCTCTCAAGGCTGTGCTCGGACTTGACGTCGCGTTGTCTGCTGCTGCTGCGAGATGATGTTGTTTTGACGGCAGCAGCAGGAGCCGTATCGACTTCGTTTCCCATGCAGGATGTGATGCGACTATGGCCCAAATCATATTCGAAGCCGAGCTCTATGTTTTCTAGGATTTTCGAGGTGGGCTTTATGCGGCGCTGTGAACGCTTTGGAATAACCACGGGCACCACCACATCGAGGTGATTATCTTTGGATACTGGACGTTTCTTGATGGCCGAACCAGACGAGCTGGGTGACACGTCGGTTAGAACCGTGATTGCACTCTCTGGCGTTTGCTTCTCGATGGTTTGCGCCTTGGCACGGCGGCCACGTTTCTTTGGTGGTGTTTTCTCGTCTTCTAGTTTGCGCAGCTGAACACTGGGCGATGCACTGACTAAAGTCGGAGTGATGCTCTGCTCCGAAGGGGGCGTGGGACTTGGCGCTGGTGAATCATTCTTCTCCTCGTCATCAGACCTTTGGGGATCCTGAAAGTGGTGAAATACGAATGAAAATCTGTAGGTTTTCTGACACGATTGCGTTAACAACCGTCCGACCTAACTTAACCTCACAATCTTCAAGAATCCAAGACAAAATGAGCTGATGCCAGCCACACACTTGTGGAACACATGAAAGAGATCATTGGTTAACTCACCATTTTAGATTCGTATCGATGCTCCAATCGAACGCTTCTTCTTGTCTTCTTGCCCTTTTCGGAGACGTCATCTGCGATCGTGGCATCCTCAGCATCCTCGTCGGGCTTGTTAGACTCGAGGTCAGCATCGATGGTTTGTTTCCTTTTCCTCTGCAAGCGGTTCTCGGCACTGCTACCACTGTTGTCCGCAGAAGCCTCTGTGGTCTTCTCGCCACTCTCCAGAGGAACAGTTCTCTTGGATCTTCCACGACGTTTCGGTGCCTTTTCCTCGGCATTCTCACCAGTTTCCATTTCAGCATTCACTTCCACTTCCTGTGGCAATTCCTCCGACTCTGGCGGTCGTGAGCGGCGCAAACGTCGACCTTCGCTCGAGTCACGTGCCTTCTAAATAATTTCATTGAAATGCAAAAACCACTCAATAAAGACTCACTGTGCACTGTGCCTTGAAAATACTTACACTTTGGGACCTATCAACAGAATTCTCATCCTCACTGTCCACCTGCAAGTCTGCATCCCTATCCGCTTTCTCTTTTGGTTGTTGATCGCTGTTGCTGGCACCGCTTGCGCCGCTGCTATCGGCCTGTTCCACAACGACTTGACGGCCTTGAGCTCTCACGTCATTGTCTTTCTCTATTCTGTCCAGTTCTTTTCCGTCTATTGCTGTCTTCCTGCTGACTTGCTCATCATCGGACGAAGCAGCGACGCCGTTCTTTAGTTTTGCTGGACTTTTCAATCGTTCCGCTTGTTTTTTCTGATGTCTTACCGCCTGACTTCTGGCGTTCGTATTCCGCTTCAATGTCCGCCATTTGGCTGTCTTGTCCTTTTCCAAATTCAAAACCTTTGCCCGCCCACCAGTGGTCTTGCCCCTGATAATACTCTTTGTTGCTGTCTCTTCATTGAATTTCTCAGACATGCTAGAGAACAGTGCCTCAATGCAATCTGTCATGTTTGCTGCTGGCCTCTGCTATGCTTCTCGACAAGGGGAGGGCGGCGCCAGCTAAACGAAAAATCTTTCAGAAGATTTTTCACACAAAACACCACAGCAAGTGGCGAAATTTCCAACGGAGTGTGTGTTTTTTTTTTTTTTTTTTTTCTTCTCTCCTCTTCTTCTTTTTGCCCACCGACCGGATGATGGATTCACAGATGACAAAATAAAAAAAAAAATAAAAAAACTTCACCTCTTCCTCACTTGGTGCAGATTCACTTGATCCCCCTTCCCCGCGATTGCTTTGATTATGGGTTACAACAGTGACCAATGACGAGAAATGAAAACTCCAAATCGTGCACACCGAGGAGAATACGTTCTTTGAAAAAGTCTTTTTTTCCTTTAATTTTACGTTTTTTTTTCTACGTTTCTTGTTGTTTTTTTTTTTCTTTCTACATAATTTCCACTTCCACTCACTCAGCACTCATTTGATGATAACTCACTCACGGTGGGCACCAACCAGAGATTTTTCCTTCCGATAGCACACCACGACGTGAAGATGTCAAAACGAAGAAAATTTTCGGGCAGAGGCAGATTTTCCCCGATTCACTTGAAGCCAGCCCCGAGATTTCACACACAGCCTGCTAGGTGCACGAATAAGCTCACGCAGTCAGCATGGAGAAGAAGCACCATCAGCGGAAGATAGTGCACCAGCAGCAGACATTTTTTTTTTTTTTGTCTTTTTGGATTGGATGGATATATTACTGATGACTTTTTTTCCTTCTTTTTGTGTGGCTATTTGTTAATCTTTCGCACTCTTGATGGAGATGGAGAAGTCACTGGCGCGCGGTGCTCTTGAGTTTTGAATGTCCGACGACTGGCCCTCTCGCGATCTGTCACAACTCACACACTCGAGCGGGGAAGAGAAAAAGGGAAACTGAAGAAAAAAAAAAACCTAATTTGCTCAGTGTTTCTGTTTTGTGTGGATGGTAAAATGAATTTTCTGGTTTTCTTTTTATGTGTAAAAGGGGGTTTCGGGGAGAATTTCCAAGGGAAATGTTTACTGTCAAATTGGGCGAGTTGTCTCAGTTGGCAGATAGGTGGCGGCGCGATTGGGTTTGCGTCTGGGGAGATGGAATTCGGAAATGCTTGTGGTGGATGCGCATTGGATTCGTTGTGTTTTTTGGAAGTGTCGAATAACCGTTTGTCTGTAGTAACGATTGAAGAGTGGTGAGGTGTGTGAAAGTGAATGGAAAATGTGCACTGATGCCGGCCACGATCTGAGTTGGGAGCACCGACGAGTATCACACTTACCAGAGGCAGAATAAATAAGAGTAGAATTATTGTCCCTTAGTAATAGAAAATCATAAAGTCGCTTCTAAAGTTGAATTTTGTTAGGTGTAGCTAAGGTACTTTTAAGTTTCCGTAGTAATAAATCAGTTTTAACAAAACTCGAATTTAACGTAATCATTGTGAATAAACCTGTCATATTCGCTATTGTGAGCTAGTACAGCTGATTTTGACACTCATTTTGAAACATTAAACTGTCACTTTTAAATTCGACTTAGATACGACTCGGCCACATCTAAATATTTGTCGATTTTAGAAGTGGGTTGCTCGTTTATTACTACGGATTTCGTGTTAAACTCGAGTTTACGTAAAACTCAATTTTAAATTCCTTTATTACTAAGGGCCATTGATTTCGCAAAATTGTAACTTCATAGCTACGAGGGGCGTTCAATATATTCTCGGTATCGGGGTGAAGCTGTGATTGTATATATAAATTACTTGATAAATAAGTCAATTTATATATACAACCACAGCTTCACCCCTTGATAAATAAGTTGATAAATAAGTCAATTTATATATACAACCACAGCTTCACCCCGATACCGAGAATATATTGAACATAGTCTACAGACATCTGCGGAGAATAGCTGAGATATTCCCTGCCCTTCTTGCAATATGTATCCTATTGTACGTCATCAGGGCTCACTAGTGTTTCTCAACGTGTGCAGATTGATCGGCTTTTGTGTTCCTTGCCCATCAGGCTTCATTCGTTTTTTAGCCGGTGACCAATGAGATTTCCACGATGACAAAATATGCTTACACTCCACAGATCCCCAAAAGCCCGAATGTTAGGTCACTCATTGCACAATCCATGCCACTTGGAGTAGGACTACATTAACAAAATTTGCTAGCAGAGGCACACCTTAAGGAGGCCGCATTGGCAAAGCTCAGATCTCCAGGCTATTCAATCCTTCGTCATTGACTCGAACTCATCAGGAGTTATGCCCAAGCCCAGAATCACCTCGTCCTGGGTCTGCCAAGCGGTCGCCTGGGGTCGCTGATGGGGACATTCATGCCACGAGACCAAACTATCGAAGCATAGCCCTTTCCATTCGAAGAAGCAGCTGTTCCTCGAGCAAGTTACGTCTCGCAACACTGCCCATACTCTGCAGCACACCTAGCAACACATTATTCGTTACCTGCTAAATTTGTTTAGTAGCGTCATTTCCTAATTTGTTTACGAGTCTTGGCATTGACACCAGGCGTTTCTGATTACGGATCTTCCAAGTTGTTTCAAAAATGACCCACTTTGGCGCTTCCTAGAGGAAAGCTCAGCATTACTCCTCGCAGCACACGTGAAAAAAGACTTAATCACCTCCCCCTGATTCGATGAGACTCCACTAACACGCACAGTGCATTGAATAGGGGTTCTGGAAATTACCATAACCTCTGATTTGTCCACGTTAACCTTCATTCCAGCATCAGACATACGGCCGCAAACCTATGGAGCACGCGATGGAGTTTCGTCTGTGAGGATGTCAGGATAGCTAAGTCATCTGCAAAAAGAAGATGACTCTCCGAAAGTCAAACATTCCTGCGCTTTATCAGCCAGGCTATATATGATGTATAATATGATGAGGTGACAAGACGCACCTATGGCGAAGTCCAACGCCTACCGTGGACCCTTAACCCGCCGAACACAGCTGCTACAGTTTGCGTATAGAGACTGAATGGCCCTCAAAAGTGGACCACGGACGGGGATAAGCCACGGTCCTATTAGACGTATTATGTTGCCCATGGGGGAATATAATCTCTTAACTCCTTTCCTTCAGGTCACCGCAACCTCTGTACATAAAGTCACTGGTTAGTCCTATTTTCATTTCATGGTACTTCAGACGATTATGGCCAATTAGTAGCATCTTTTTGTCGCATTGAAGGAGTTTGTCGGAGTTAGCACTATCCATCTTGGGCCATAATATCCGAGTTGTCTCACAGGTGGTTAGAGAGTTCCACATTTTACGTGCTTCGTGCCATGATCGTGTCAGCCACTTTCTTCTTAATATCTGCACAAAGGGATTAAATAAAGGGTGTTTTTTTAGAGGCATAGAAATTTAAGTTGGTAACGCTATTTTAACTGGCGGCCATTTTGTCAGCTGTCAAGTGATTTATTTTTAGTTTGGTTCATGGTTCTGTTCGAAATACGTATCGCGCTCTACGTCCATTTTCACTATGCTCACTTTTGGTTGAATGGATACGTCAATAAACAAAACTGCCGTATATGGAGTGATGATAACCCTCAAGTGTATGTTGAGACACCGTTGTATCCACAAAAACTGATTGTCACACAGCAGTGCTGGTGGAATAATTAGTCCGTACTTCTTTAAAAACGATGCTGGCCAGAACGTTTCAGTCAATGGTAACCGCTGGAGAACCATGATTACTGTCTTTTTCGTTCATAAATTGAACAACCATGATGTGCAGGAGCTGTGGTTTCAACAAGACATCGCAACATATCACACAGTTCGTGCCACAATTGATTTGTTGAAGGAAACGTTTGGTAATGGCATAGTTTCACGTTACGGACTCGTAAATTTGACTCCAAGATCGTGCGATTTAACGCCAATTGATTATTTTCTGTGGGGATATATGAGGTCGCTAGTCTACGCCGATAAGCCCGAAACGATTGACCACTTGGAGGACAACTTTAGGTATATATATATGACCACACATATTGGAAAAAGTCATTGAAAATTGGACCATCAGATTAGACCAGAAGATTATCTTTCCAATAAAGTAAATTTCATGTCAATTTAAGAAAATCATCCTTGTTTTCAAAGTTATATACCTCTAAAAAAAAACACCCTTTACATCGGCAAGCTCCTGGCAAGTTCTGGAATATCAGCCGGAGGCATCTCCAACATTGATATCACTCTGGCCGCTTCCTTGACTGCCAAGACATCCGTTTGAAAAACACGACAGTAATCAGGGATTATGATAGAGCAGTGCATGAGAAAATGCCCACGCATGTACCTTTTTTCCATCTTCGATCCATCATTTGTAGTCCACTCCTCTCTTGTTGGGAAACAGCACCGGAAAGGGATTTCGCAATCAAGGAACTGATGATTATAGTCACTTGCGACTTGGTCAATTTGTGGTCGATGCAGTATGCTTGCATGTCTAGTGGAATTTGGAAGCCACTGGATTGGCGGATCCTTGTGGCGATCTTTGCAGCAGTCATCCGCACATAGAGGTCGTGAGGCAGTAGATTTAATAATGCCTCCAAGCCGGCCATAGAAGTGGTGCTAACTGCTCCTGTGACACCTTGGCATGCAAGTCTCTGAATTCCAGTCAATATTTTTAGGTTAGTGGCTTTCAGTGAGGCCAGCCACCAGACAAAGTTGCCAAAAGACAGTATAGGTGTGACGATTGCTGTATACATCCACAGGCATGTGATTGCCATACTCCTGCAGATCATTCCAGCGTTTACTTCGAGGAACTCGGTCGTATGCCTTTTTCAAATCGGTTTGGCATACTCCAGAATTATTAGTAAACCATTAACCTCAGTTATTGCAACTGGCCTAGTTTGTATACATAAGTTCAATCAGTGGTGGCCCGTGGCGTTGTGGGTATGTGCGTCGACTCTTACGGAGTTGGAGCTACCTGTCTAGGTTCGATTCCTGGTACGACAAGAAATACTTTTCACGGCCCCATCTCTTTCGAGTCACTGACAAATGCGCAAAGAGTATAACTGTCTAGAAAAAGCTTCTCCAACTTCGCCGTTCGGAGTCGGCATAAAACTGTAGGTCCCTTCCACTCGTGAAAGAACAATAGCACGAACAACATGAGTGGTTGCTGAGAAGCTAGGCCCGTAGAGGGCCACGGGCTGTAGCGCCACCCATATTATTATTATTATTAAGTTGCGTAAATCAAGTTTGTACTGTATTTAGCTTATCACAACATTGCTAGTTCTTCCTTGGAACAACGCAAAACTTTTCCCATAAACTTAGGTACAACGTTTTTCGTTTCCATTTGTCGCTTTATTCGTCTTCTTCTTCTTTGTGCGACGCTACAGTTTGTGATGGACTTGGCCCTCAATCAACAAGCCTGTCAAACCATCGCGAATCTCCAACTAGCTGCCACCAGTTATGCGCACCAAGCTGGCTGAGGTGCTTCTCCTTTTGGGTGCGCCACCTAATAAGCGGGCGTGCTTTCCTGCGTTGTTACATTTGTTCGGAGTCGATGTGCTTTACATGGCCAAGCGAACTTAGGTGTTGGATCCGCTGTACAGCACCAACAGATTCGTGCTTGAATCTTTTTCGGCATATGACCGCCATGGCTGGCTCAGACTTAGTCTAATCTGGAGGTCCATTCTTCGATGACTTTTTCCAACATTTGTGCTCGTATATCGGCTATAACGCAGCGAATGTTGTTCTCCAAGTGGTCAATCGTTTCGGGCTTATCGACGTAAACTAGCGACTTCACATATCCCGACAGAAAATAGTAAAGCGTCGTTAAGCTGTACGATCTTGGAGGCCAATTTACAGGTCGGTAACGTGAAACTATGCGTTTTCCTTCAGTAAATCAATTGTGGCAAGAGGTGTGCGACATGTTGCTCCGTCTTGTTGAAACCACAGCTCCTGCACGTCATTGATGAACGAAAAAGACAGTAATCATGGCTCTACAGCGGTTACCATTGACTGTAACGTTCTGGCCAGCATCGTTTTTAAAGAAGTACGGACTAATTATTCCACCAGCACTGCTGTGTGATGCAACGGTGTCTCAACATACACTTGAGCGTTATCATCACTCCATATACGGCAGTTTTGTTAGTTGACGCATCCATTTACCCAAAAGTGAGCTTATCGCTTAACAAAATTCGCTTATAAAAATTGGGATCAACGGCAATCTTGTTCTGGGCCCATTCACCGAATCTACGCCTTGCTATGCTAATCAAAAATGCCAAACTAAACTAAAATCACTTGACAGCTGCAAGATGGCCGCCAGCTAAAATAGTGTTGCCAACTTAAAGAAAACTAACTTAAAAAAAAAAAACACCCTTTGCATGTAGATGCCACGGCCCAATACTGCATTAAAAGCTGCCTCGGCATCCTGTGCCACTGGTTCCGAGTCGAAGTTGTCCATGGCCTTAGGCGTTGGATCCTTCTGACGTACAGTTCATGCTTGAATCTTCACCTTCAGGTGCCGTCAATGCAAACAAGGATATGATCACACACAACTTTACTCTGGAAGAGAGAAGAACATGAACTTCTTCGTCCGCTTTTCAGATTGTCCATGCCTCTGCGTCGTACAGCAGGACTGGAACAATCAGTGTTCACTTTATGTGATTTTTCTTTTACTTTATTCATCTACTTTAATACAATTTAAACTGTTTACTGAAGATCTCATTTACAACACAGATTGGGTTTCTTTGCATTTTCCTCTAGCAGCAGAGTTCACTCGTGCAGATTGCCCAGGTTCGACATGAATGCCTCGGGCGTGAGGATTTCCGATGAGCCGACTATTACCTCCCAGGTTTTCATCTCTCTCGTGACCTCGTAGGCGCACCGCATTTCGGACATACTAATGCCACCGACAACGAATATTATCAATCGGGGAAGATTCACGTGTTTGCCTTTGAGACTACGCCAAGATCCATATCGGGTACTGAAATGAAAATAAAAAGAAACCAACGGTTGAGATTGGACATTGAACTGAATTCATCCATCTCATTGCGTGCATAGGCATAGCAGGCGTGCCAAGTACTGCTCCTAGAGGCTACAGGCGCTTTAATGGTCATGTTCCATCTTCTACATTCAAAATAAAGAATCTCAGAGAGTTGCATCCTAGTGCTATTCTCTAATCCTCCATCTAATCTAGATTTTAGATCCAAATACGCCGACGCACTCCTCGCTTTAATAGCAGATTGGGATAGCAAGAACTTATGCTTCATCTCTGATGAGAGCGTAGAAGAATTCTCGAATCGGCGTGGCTTCCTTCTCCGAAATTCCGGGCAGTCTCTAGACTCCCGAACCACGCCAACATCTTCCAAGCGTGTTGTCAAATCAGATGACAACCAATTACAACGACAATGCAAAGAATAAGCAGTTTTCGTTGACAGTCATCCACCATAACCTCAAAATTAGTTCAGAAATGTCGCATTAAGCTTGCTGCAGTAGCGGAAAATATCATTGTTACCCTAATCAGGGTGTCAGGGGCTTAGAAAGACTTACGATAATGACAAAGCCGACGAACTGGCCATACAAGGACCCGCGCACTGTGGTCTATGTTAGGTTAGGCTGAAGTGACTGACTGCTGGTTGGCAGCAATTACACTTACGTAGGTCCATTGTGTTACCACGGGGATTTGAAAGATCCTCTGCCCCAAAAACTAATGCTGCTTAGTTCCGCCAAGTTGTTAAAGTGGAAGACGTTTAAGTGACTTCTTCGCTGGGAGAAGAAAGCGCTGCATTGGCCCACAAGATGCACAATAGTTTCTTCCTCCTCCTCGTCTCAGCAGCTTCTACAGACCTCATTTTAGACCATGCCTAGTCTGTGTTCCACTGGCACAAAACTCAGTTATGACGCCGATAATGGTCCTAAGATTCTTCCTACTCATTCTGCGCATTGCGGCTCCTACAACAGAAAGCATGCGGCAGCTCGTCTGCTACTACCCAGCTCTGAAGTCTGACTGAACTAAATTCCTGGGTACTTTGCATTTGCACCTTCGAAGGGTTCTCCGCACCAAATTGATCCATGCGGCAGTACAATGGACATCCCAAGGGTGGTCCTAACCACCTTGCTCGATAATCCCCTTCTTCTGCTGGGATGGACCTGGCCCTCAACGAACAATCTACGCTCTCCGGCAAGTTGGTTGAGTTCATTTTATGTGTATTGTGAGCGTCCTTGTGTTTCATGAGCGTCCGTGTTTTTTCAGACTTGGATTTTAAGCTACCACTTCCTAGCTTGACTAAAGGTGAGCACACACTGACTTCAAACGGTTTGTGATATGATCGATCGTGTGAGTGACACAAAAAGCCGACGCTTTATATCCTCTTTTGACTTAGAGAACAGAGTAGCAAGCAGATGACCGGAAACCAGGCAAACGATAGGGGGACCAACTCAAATCGAGTTAACGTCATTTAACTAACATCTTTCAGAGCTCACGTCTAAGAGAACTTCAAAAGACGAAGTTGCTTATGAAACGTCTTTCATAGCCCACGTCTAAGAGAACTTCAAAAGCCAAATCTACTGATCTTACCTCACTGGCACCTGATATGTGGAATTCGATAAGCGCCGCGACAAGAAGGGAAAGTACCGCTTGTCCAGAGTGTCATCAATGCAATCCTCCATGATGTCCTTGATGACCGGTGTCCATCGGGACACCTGCAATGTCAGGTCAGTGATGTGATCCTTTCGCGGCACAGTGTACACCTCATTCCGGTTCTGAAGGAAATAAAAATCGTCAAATCCAATCATTCCGCCTTCGATAACAAGTAGATACAAACTGTGCCAAAGACGTTAACACCCAAGTAATTCAGGTTTCGAACAATAGCCTGCTCCTTCGGGCATAGACCCGCGTGCATGAACAGCTTCGAGAGATTCTCATCCGACACTCCGTTCTTCGCCATCACGTACAGAGCAATTATGCGAACCTTGTCGTTGTTGGCAACGGACTGAAAAGAGAATACCCTTGAAGCGATATACAGTGAATGGGGCGCCGACACTCTACCTGATCGAGAAGAATTGGAACAATGTTCGACAAGTGGTCCTTGATTTTCTCTCCATTTGCATCGTAGCCCATGGCCAGATCCTGCTCGATGCGACAGAGCTTGTGCACGTAGTTCTGAAAGTCGAAACGCCATGCAATCCATTCAAAGCTCAGTGGTCTTGAGGGTACTTACTTGGGATTTCATGCAGTCCTCGGCTAGGTGAAAGTGAGTCGAGTACTTGGTGAACTGCTTCTGGTGCTGTGGCATTTTCTTGATCAACAGCGAGAGATCCTGTATCGATGCCTTGTCCGCTGTGTACAGGTCTGACATTAGATTCATTTGTCTTGGCATCTGCCATTCGAAAGCTCACCTAAGTCCATCGGATTGGAATCAGTGAACCTCTTCAGGTTCGAGGCCACTATTTTGTTGACGTGAACGATGTGCTTGTGTCGCAGTTGCATCCAGAGCTCGTCGCCTTCGTCCAAGAGGACTTCCTTCGCGGGAGAATTTGGGCCCGGCTTGTACGTGTACACATCGTTTTCAATCTTAATCAAGTCGTAGGCCATCGCTTGCAGCGTCAGTTCGTGCAGCAGTGGCGACACACAGTCAAAGCCGCGATCGAGGATCAACAATTGAGATCGTGACTTTTCTGGGCCTTCGCCCAGCGTTGGCTCGTCCACCTTGTGACCGTCTAACTTGTGTTGCACTGCTACCGCTAGATCGGAATTTGAAAAACCGGCTGCACGATACCGTATCATCGGGTATTCGCCTAACGTGGCGCACGCGGTGGCAATCTGTTCGGCAATGCGTTCGATGTGCTTGGCGCGGTTCCAAGCAAGACCGGGCGAGTACAGGTATTGAAATGTTGCCGGTGAACCAAGGGAAAATACCTAGAAGACAAGTACTTTGGATCAGTTCACAACAGAAGGAAATATTCTCAAAATTTGCATTCAAAAGCATTGCGAGTGTCTCCTAAGCAATCATTCAGGCATTCAGCAAGCTTGCAAGCTCGATTGCAGTGTTTTCTAGCATTTCCCTGATACGCGAAGAATGATTTTTGGGTGTTCACACAATACTCCAAATCTTAATCTAATATGTGTCATCGTGCAAGCACCTAAGCAATGTATTCACACATTCAGCTAGTTTGTAAGCTCTCGTTGTTAGTAAGAAGCAAACACATTAGTCATCAATTCCACAGAGAACAAGTTGTGCGTACCTTCTCTTCATAAGGTATAAACGCAATATTCACTTCCTTGCACGTTTTCAAGAACTTCTTGACGAAGTCCTTTTGCGATGAAATGAGTCGAAATAATTCATCAGGAACAGCTGAATGTTTCGTTACAAGAAAAAGTCTGTAAACAGAAAACAAAACAAATGGCTTCCCTTTACTGACCTTGAGTGAAGAATACATGCGCACAGCGGTACATCGGAGAATGAGGATTTTCAAAATCCCGCAGCAAGCACTTAATGGACACATCCGTTGGTGTTATGAGGTACACAGCGTCCATATTCGATAGTGGTTCACGGCTCTTGTTGATGTTTTCAACCACTTTTAAAGGAATGCCATAAGTGCGTTAGCATTTGTTAGTTCAAATTCATTGCTTACGTGTGATTCTCTCATTGTTGATTTCGTGCATTTTGCAGCACGAGGACACCATCCGCATCGATAGATTGTCAACGACCAGAACCCGCCATTCGATTTTTCTGGCTGGCTTAACTGGAGCTGCCGGATGCTGCTGCGTTTGTGCCGGCGGCTGGTATTTGATTACCTCATTTAAGAGTTCTGAAAAAAGAGAAAGCAGTGAACTTATTAAAAAAAAAAACACATTAATTGCCGTCTGGACTCATTCACTCATTCACAGGATCTTTGTCTGAAGAAGACATCAAATGTGTCCTGATAGAGGAGAAGAAATGCAACTTCTCTAAATGCAACATGAAAGCGACGGTCTCTTTCTGTGTTGATGCCCTCATGCACTTTGAGGATCATTTGCGGTGAATCATCGACATTCCGAGTCCGTTATTGCCCTTACCATCCGCAATTTCGAGTCTCAGTGTACAGTATTGGACGCTGAAAGGGTGCCGTTAATTCGAATACGCTGCTGTGTTCAGACGCGATCTACACACTTGCCAACAGATCGGTTTATACACAAGAGAAAATTGCACGACGCTCACGAAACATCTGCGCGAACTCAAAAGATGTTCAAAATTGAATTAATTAATTCACGGACATCAAATAAAAACGATTATTTATAGCAGAAGCTATTTTTTAATTATCATAAAATTGTACGTCTTTATATTCACGTCCTTGACTGTAGGACCACCCTTCTTCTGCGCTGCGTCATGCGTGATCTGTTTCCCTTCAAACTGATTGTTTATTTCAAAGCGTTAAGGTAAACAATCGAAATGATGCAACCAAACATGGCATCATGGTTTTTTGTTTGCTTCTGCCGACCTTCAAGGAGTGCTCTCTTTCTGTCCCTTTGAAGTGGTCTAATGCTCTGAGACGAGTACGAGTACTTTCACTGATTTCCCTTTCAATTGTTTTATTTTTAGGAGTTCACGCGATGTCGTTCAACTTATGTAAACACATCGTCGTCGTCACCAATCAAAGGTCACTCTTGTGATTTTTTTTTACATCAATAAGTGGATCAAAATGTATTCACGTACTACTAGATTGCAAGAGAATCCACGAAAAAATACCGACTCACGCAATCATATTTTTGAATGATTGCAGAGCTATTATTAGACGGAAAATACTCGGCAAAAGTAAATGCGATGGAAACGAAATCAGGATTTTCGTGCGAAAAAAAAAAATGGAACAAACAATGAACTCACTTTGACGAACGATCTCTTTGAGTGACATCCTGGAATTGTTTCAATTAACGTCTGATGCGATGAATCGGTCTTGTTGTAATTTCAAACTTCGCCGCAACGCTTCACCATGTCAACCGAAAAACCACAAGACGAATGAAAACTGTCAGTCGGACGATGTTGATCTCGAGCATTGGGAGCAAACGAAGAGTACTCGCGCGATCATGGGGGGATAGTGGATCGTTGAAGAGAGCAGTGGTCGCTCAGTGATGCCAAGTTGCGATGGGGGGACATAGACAATTATTTTATTTTGTTTTTGTTCTGTTGCTTGTGACAATCTGGTTTTTGTTGTGTTTGGGCGCTTTTACATGTGTGATCCCTTTTGTCTCACCTCCCTTGCCAACAACATTTGAACAATCGGCGACGAATTTAGCGCCGCGTGTAAAAGCCACCGTTAACTACAATAAAAATGCGTGATGTTTTTCAGTATTTTTGACAGTTCATTGGTGACTCTTGACACCTGACGTGTTTCAAAGTCAAACATGCTCAGTTCGGATTGTCATTTCATCCGAACAATGCTTACAAATTATTGCTTCTTATTAGCAATATGGGGGAACAGGGGCAGGGGTATTTGGACCTCGGACAAAGTACTACGAACCAATGGGCAGATGCACTAGTATCTGTCAAGCTATGCCATAGACAGATGCGCTCAGATCAATCTTGACAGAAACAATAATGCCGGACAGTCGTGCCGCTATCCCGGCACTAGACTCCTATATCATCAAATCCAGGCTCGAGTGGGAATGCCTACAGTAGCTTAAGAAGCTGAGTAGAAGTAACAGGGTAAATCTCTGTTGAATACCTGGCCATACAGGGATAGAAGGCAATGAAATGGCCGACTCCCTGGCCAGGAAAGGAGCATCGAAACTTTTGATAGGCCCCGAACCATTCTGCGCTGTAGGAGACTCCTCAGGGAAGTGGTCAGGGAAGTAGAAAGAAGGAATCGGGGCAAATACATTGAACAACGCTCATGGTATGAGGCAGGCCAAGAAACTCTTGGGTCAACATAACCGCAAGAGGTTTGAATCATGTATCAGAATGAGCAAAAACAACCTCCGTATCCTAACAGGCTTCCTAATAGGGAACTCTAAACTCAGGGAGCACCTAAGGAATCCGAAGAAGGTTCTGCGGAAAATCTAATGAAATTCCAGAACACATACTGGGATTTTGACCGGCGCTAGTCCACAAAAGGCAAAGATATCTGGGAAAACACATAATATCAGAGAAAGAATTGAAGTCACTAGAACCAGTTCTCATTCTCAGATTCCTAAAAGAAACTGGCTTAGAGAGAATACTCTAGGATAAATCTGTCCCACCTTCGCGCAATAGGAACCTTTAATACAACTCTGAAAAGAGCTGCATGGGAGGGAAGCACTTAAGAAAGCAAAGGTATGAATAGGGGGCACAATAGATCTTAAGGTCGCGTTGCAATTTACCCTCAACAACAATAATACAAATAGCAAAATGTGTGCTCTGTCAAAAATTGACTTCAGCGACGAAGCTCCTGCCGTATTTGGTCCGATGTGCAATCTCTCTTGAAGTTGTGAATGCACCCGAAAAAGTGATCTGTCATTGGTATGTTTTAGAAGAATAGTGTATGCAGATTTCGACCAAATTAAAGTGGACATAATCGTCCACAAAATAAGTGAGTGAAGCTGCTACAAGATCGAAATCAGTCGATTTCACGATATGCAGAGCATTTGGGATTGTACTTACTTTCTTATCAGGCCACCGATCCATAGACGGTTTGAGCCTGGGTTATTGCCACCTTCCTTCGTCGACGGTCGCTGCTTCCAGTCATCAAGACCAAGTATTGGTCGCCTTCTTTTCGAAGCAGAACACCTCGATTCGATGACCCACTTAGCTGGACACTTAGTGAAATGCAACCCAGTGCAGTCGACGGAGTGGACATTGTGTAGCCCGTAGAGTTCTGTCTTCATATATTCGACGCAGTTTTAACTAACTCAAGAATTAATGTCAGCTGACGACGAAATGCGAAGATGTGCTTCGCTGATTGAGTGGAAAGAGATTGATTTTTTGTACTCGGTGAATACGTTAAAAAACAAAATTGTCACATATGGAGAACACAAGTCACTGGGTCGTGTGGTCTTCGTCGGAAATGAGGAAACAGCTACCGGAACTCTCAATTTGCATCGCCACAGCCAAACAATTGAATTCGTTTTCCCTTAAATATGAGATATATGTGGTGGCCCGTGGCGTTGTGGGTATGTGCGTCGACTCCTCCGCACTTGGATCTACCTGTCTAGGTTCGATTCCTGGTACGACACGGCCCCACCTTTATCGAGTCACTGACAAATGCGCAAAGAGTATAACTGTCTAGAAAAAGCTTCTCAAAATTGGCATCTCGGAGTCGGCATAAAACTGTAGGTCGTGATAGAACAATAGCACGCACAACACGAGTGGTTGCTAAGAAGCTAGGCCCTTGCCCTCTACGGGCTGTAGCGCCACCAATATTATTATTATTAATAAATAGGAGATATGCGCGTGATTTCAACACAATGGTGCCACATCTCAAACAACATGACCCGTTTTGGCCCGTATCCTTGACGAGTTATTGCGCAGTTTGGTGATGTTTGAATTGCTCATCAAGATTGATTGAATATTTGTCAAATTATGGGCGAGTTATTGCCCGATATGTGTAGAAAAGTCACCGAGATTTACCTTGTCAGAATCGAGCCATGCTAGAACTCCCCTGGACCTTGAACTGTCAATGTGACAACATTTTCATTGTTGTCTTTGCTCAATTATAAAGTAGGTTAAATTTTAAGGGCCGATGTTGATTTTGAATAAAACACAAATTATTTAGGAAATTATTGTCATTTCTTTTTATTATGATAATACTGGTATGGTGCAATTATGTACGGAACAAAATATCGGCCAAATGGCCGCCGCGATCTCAAAGAAAAAAATCCAACGGTGTCAAATCACATGATCTTGGCGGCCAATTGACATCGCCACCACGTGAGATAACACAGCCATTGAATTTGTCGCGCAAAAGAGCCATTGTTTCGTTAACTGTGTGGCAAGTGACACCGTCCTGTTGAAACCACATATCGTCCACATTCATATCTTCCAATTCGGGCCAGAAAAAAGGTCGTTATCATTTCACGATAGCGAACACCATTCACAGTAACTGCCTGACCAGCCTCATTTTGGAAAAAATACGGCCCGATGATGCCGCCAGCCCATAAACCGCACCAAAAAGTCACTCTTTGTGGGTGCATTGGTTTTTCGACAATCACTCTTGGATTATCATTCGCCCAAATGCGGCAATTCTGCTTGTTGACGAATCCACTGAGGTGAAAATGTGACTCATCACTGAAGATGATTTTCTTCGAAAATTGATCATCCACTGTTGCCATTCTGACCATTGACGACGCTTAAAATGGTCAAGAGGCTTTAGTTCTTGAGTCAATTGCACCTTGTAAGCGTGTAAATGCAAGTCTTTATGCATAATGTTCATCAACGACAAGCGTGAGAGGTGCAATTGTTGGGCACCACGACGAGTTGAGGTGGACGGCTCTTCAGCCACACTATCGCGAACAGCAGCAATGATTTCTGCAGTACGAGCTGTACGAGCATGCACTGGTGTTTTCACATCTCCTACAGACCCGGTTTGCTCAAATTTTTGCACGATTTTTCCGATTGTACGCACATTTGGACGATTAAATTTACCGAAAAAAGCACGAAGTGCTCGATATGCATTCATCCATTTCCATCAATTTTGATAATAAGCCTGAATAACTTTAACGCGTTGCTCGATTGTGTATCTTTCCATGGTTCAAATTGAGTTAGTCTGAAATTGAGAAATGTCAAATGAAATGACGTTTAGGTGTGGTTCACACTCAACATCGCCCCTTAAAATGTAACCACCCTTTATTAGCCAGACATTAAAGATAAGTGGTTTCAACAAGAAGGTGTCTCAAGTCACAGAACTCAATTCGATGAACGCGTTGTATACAAATGGTTATTGGCCACCTAGATCATGTGATTTAACACCTCTAGACTGTGTTTTTATGGACCGTAGTCTGTTGCATTTTCCAACATGATCGATGTCGGAGTCTCTTCTTGGATAATCATCTCGACAGCTCTTTTATTTTACACTTTTCAACTTTATATCGTAGCCGGGAACTTACATAAGGGAACTTACTACAGTCCGGGATGGACCTGGGCCTCAACCAAGAAGCGTTTCCAGCCAGGTCGATCTTTAGCTCGCTGCCTTCCAGTTTCGCACGCATAGTTGTGTAGAGCAAAAAAATAAAAAACCGCAAGCCACTTCAGTAATCTCTTCTTTATTTCACAATCTTCCTAAAAAAAAATCCATTCCTCGGTCTTCCCCAGCTGCTCCCTCCTCGTTCGCCTCCTGTCCGAACACTCCCGATCAAACGGTCACCCACAACTTCGAGTGCGCGAGTTTCAAGGGCACCGGCATGAGCGGTCTATGACACACAAAGTGCCGAGGCGCTTTCGAAAGGGCGTTACAGTTGGTTGAGGTCCCTTTCCACTTGCGTGCCCAACTGCGTCGTCCTTCGGGGGTGGATTCGAAGACTTTCCGGCCGGAGCATTGGTATCCACCCGCTCTACATGACCTAGCCATCTCAATCGTTGGATCTTCATTCTTCTGGGTAAGTCGATGTCGCTGAACAGCTCGTACAGTTCGTTGTTACATCTATGCAGACGGGACCGAAAATCACCCGAAAAATTGTCCTCTCAAAGGAACCAAGAATAACTTCATCCGCTCTTGACAAAGTCCATGCCTCTGCGCTATATAGCAGGACTGGGACGATTAAGGTCTTACAGAGGGTTGCTTTATTTGTTCGAGAGAGGGCTTTGTTTATCAATTGTTTTCTTAGCCCAAAGAAACAGCGATTGGCAAGACTTATTCTTCGTTTGATTTCAGCAATGGTCTTGTTGTCTGAGATAATAGCGGTTCCTAAGCAGACAAAGTCTTTGACTACCTCAAATTTATATGTGTCTACTGTGACGTTCTGTCTGACACGTCGGTGTTGGGTTCCTTTCTTGTTGACAGCATATACTTCGCCTTACCCTCGTTTACCGCTAAACCCATCTTCGCGGCCTCCGTTGCAATACCCACAAAAGCGCCATTGACGGTCGCGCTGCGTTCTTCCGATAATGTCAATCTCATCGGCATATGCTAGTAGTTGAACGGACTTCTGAAAGATTGTTTCCATGGTGTTGGCGTGCGAGCTTTGAACAATTCTTTCAAGAATGGTGTTGAAGAAGTCGCATGACAGCGCGTCACCTTGTCTGAATCCTTTTTTGACATCAAAGGACTTGATGGAACAGCGTACATTCTCCATCGTCATCCTACATAAACGGACGAGTTTGGTAGCGATGCCAAAACTAGTCATTGCTCTGTATAGCTCGTCTCTGTAGATGCTGTCATATGCGGCCTTAAAATCGATGAAAAGGTGGTGGGTATCGATCTGGTTTATTTTCCAAAATTTGCCGTAGTGTGAGTATTTGATCGATGGCGGATTTTCCTGGCATAAAGCCACACTGATATGGACCGACCAGGTTGTTGACGAAAGGCTTTAGGCGTTCACACAGCACGCAGCACGTAATTGGCGCAGTTCAGAGGGTCTCCTTGTTTGTTAATCTGTAGCCGGGAACACTAGCATAAAATTGTTTTCATTTGCATTAGTTTCCTCTCAAGCATACCATGTACTTGTGTTCTGTCCCATATGAAGTGCTAATTGAAATGAAGAGCAATAGTGAACAGTCATCGTGGTAGCGACCGTTATATTTCTCTTTTGCACTTATATGAGGCGTGACTCACTCACCATTTGTCAGGATTCCGTATGGGATATCTTGACTAATTTATAGTCTCTCCCAGAATTCGAGTCGTGTACATAAATACAAACAGCTCGCTCGGAAGCTCGGAAGTCTTCGAATCGAACTGCACGGTGCACCGCGTACCTGATATCGTAATGCGAGAGGACCGGATTAATGTTTCCGGAATCAAGAGTTCGAGTACTGTCCGGCTATAAAATGGAGTGCGTGACGGTCTGAAGTTCGCTAACCTCCTCTAGGCTTTGTGTGAGTGGAACTAGTACTCTGGACGGGATCTTATTAGCGCTAGTGGGCAGTGATCTGATTTTATAGTCCTTGCAAGAGGTAGTATCGTCGCTTTTGTGAATGGGTCATTCTTTCGTTTCATGTTTACGTTCATGTTCCCTACCAGACCATCGCAACTGGCCTTGCAGAACTCTGATGACAAAGCTTGAGCACCTGCGCTGCCGGGTAGTCTTTATGCTTTTGTTTTTATCAAAGGCCCGTATTTTTGTATAATCTGGGAGGTTGTGAGAGACCTATTCGAAGCTTCTTTTCGCCCAATACTCCTCTTACACTGCCCTTGTTTTGCGTTGCAGAGCCTTAGAGCCTTGAGATGCAGAGCCTTGAGATGCATGTCTTCAGTGAGCACCTAACCGATTTGTTTCTGGCGGATCGTTATCCTTGTTCGTCCTGTGTCGTCGTTGCAAGTCCATCTGTTCTCACCGACGCACCTTGCTCTTTCATAGCGTGCATTTATTTTGGCCTTCCGCAGACTAGACGGATTGCATGTACGGCGCCCACTTCCCTACCGCCTTCGCTTTATACTTTGGTTCACCTCACAGCGGGTATTGTAGTGGCTATCCAGGAGGCCCCGCCGGGAGGCTCTGACTTGATCTGAGCATGGATCGTTTCTGCCGTTCCGCTAGGTTGGGAGCAATGAATAATTACCCCCGAAAGAGTTTCTCTAACTGGGTGCAAACGTGGTAACACTTCACAAATGACACTCTAATGAAGACCCGGCGAAGAATTGGCCTTGGCAACCCTTGTCACGGGGGTGTTTTAAAAGTCTTGAAGTCATCAATTTCTTTCTGTTGAGTAGAAGATAAAAAAATCCCCACCTGCAAACTGTTGGCAACCCTGACCATCAGTTTTTCTCTTAGCTACTCGCTCTCTTTCACTTGCCGTTGAAGAGATAAATTTCCCCCGCACGGTACACACTGGCAAAGGAACGGTATATCTCTCGATTCAACTCGCCGAGCGGCGAACGCTCACTTGGTTCAGTTGTTTCGTGCGATTCGTGAGTGTTACCGTCGCGCTGCGGCATTTGTTTTCAATTTTTTGCATTCCTTGTGAAAATCAAAAAGAAAAAATAAAAAGAATACATCCAATTTGTGAAAATAATTTTCATCTCAATTTCAAGTGAATTTCAATAGAATCTAAAATACATCAGTGCCATACTGCAGATTTTGCAGCAGAGGAGGAAAATTGTGTGAAAGAAAAGTCCCACCCTTAGCCTGCATTCGTGTGCGTGTGTACCTGACTGTGTGTGTGTGTGTGCGCGAGCACAGTGAGGGTTGAATTCGAAGTGAAGAAAACGAAGACTGCAAGCGCAGTGAGATTCAACTTGCTCGCGGTACACTTCGTGCAGTGCACTAAAATTCGATTAATCCTTCCGATACCGCAGTGAAGTTGTGTGCCCTGAATTCGCATCCGCACCCGCACCCGTTGAAATAAAGAGTCCATCGAGTTTCGTGTTTCCCAGTGTTTTTAATTTGCGATGCGGGATCTCGGCACGAAAATGGCCGAGCTTAAATTTGAGGCTCCATTGGCAAAGTTCGAGGAGTCCGACGAGTGGGGTGGTTGTGACTTTATCACCCAGAACGCAATTAACGATACATTGAATCTGAACCTGAAGGAGAGTGACGCAAAGATGCTGCTCCTCGAGGAAGCGGTGCGAGATGTGCACATCAGCAAGAACGGCAGCCCCAATTGCAACAGCGGCGACATGGGATCGGATAATTGCAGCAATATGGGCGGCGGAGGCCTCTTCAACAATAAGGATAATGTGGATAATTTCACGGAGACGTTCAGCGGCAGCCTGGAGGATCTGGTGAACACTTTCGATGAGAAGATTACCAAGTGCTTTGGCAACTACGAGCAGAGCGTCGAGGAGCTAGCACCTGTGCAAGTGAGATCGCAGGAGGAGATCATGAATGAGTGCCAGTAAGTCCTTGAGAATTTTTTAATTTCCCATTTTTTTCCGTTCTTTTTTTTTCCTCTGCCGTGGTTTCATCGCCTCACTAATGGTGGATATTTCGGGTTTACTTGAGAAATGTGACAGTGCGCATGACAGTTGGGTGGTGTGTGCGAAGGCGGCGGTAAAATCGATAAAAACGACGAACTGTCAAAACGTTGTGTGGTGCGGTGTATGGTGTCCTTTTGTTTTACTTTGTCTCTCTTTCAACGGTTCTCCTTTTTCATTTTCCTTCTTTATTTTTGCTTTGGCCGCATTGTTGATTAATTAATTTGTTGTGCGCCGTGCCTTTGTGATTTTATGACATAAACAATGGGGCCTGGATGTGGAATTGTCCTGAAATCGAGTTGCTGGCCCAAACTACTGGGTAACTGGGACGGGTAACTCGAAATGGATTACATAGTGTGACCAGATGCGTGCCGATGTGTTGCATGAATCATCCGAGTGAGTGAGTGTATATGTGTGTGTGCGCGAGAGAGGGCTAGGGGTTGAGGATGAGAGGATAATCTGAGAGGTGACGAACTTTAGTCAACTACCTGAATAGTTGGTGGGATGGTACACAGTTAAGAAAACAAGAGAAAGGTATGTTTATGTACGCAGTTAAAGCAGACAATCGATTTTGAGTTCCTTTTTTTTTTTTGTTGCCTCCTCTTTTTTTTTCCATTTCCAGGACTCTACGGGTGCTGTGGTTGGTTTTATTGCCGGAAGGCTCGATATGAGAGGTCGTTCAGGGTTGACGAGTGATGATGTGATTAGTTTGGCTAAACGAAGGTCATTGAGGGCGATTAGTCACTCATTCGATTGATGACCGCTTCCTTTTGTTGAAACTTTTACTCACGAGCTCAAGTGTCAAGGAGTGTTTGAATAAGATTAGTCGATGGTATCTTGCTTTTGGATTGAGAGGCACCAAGCGGACTCGTCGAACAAAGACTCGGTTAAGCGGTTGCCCAGCGATGGTCATTCTTGCAGTTCCGAAGCAGAATGGACGTAAATTGTTGGCCATGAAAGCCACGAGGGCATCCTTAACCCTATCCATGAATGTGTGACTTTGCCGACTGCGCTGAGATCGGCAGAGTGCTGTACTGGCGACATCGTGTTGCATCAAACAATAAACTTGGCACGAAAGCTGGACAACAAGCAAAAACAAGTTGTTTCAGAGGTGCTTGCTTTGGCTGGTACTTGCCCCAATCGATAGGGAATCAAATGGACGCAAGCACAGAACTGCGTACTCTCCGATTGGAACAGAAATGGTTCATATGAGGTTATCCAACTCTTGTCAGTTTTGTTTTTCCAAAATGTTCATGGTCCGGTTGGAGAATACCATTTTTATGTGCCAATGATGTGTCAGTGTGTCAAATGGTTCGTCATTTTATGTCAAATGTGTCATCAGCTGTGAAGTTAAGAATCTCGTTGTAGTTGAGAGCAAAACTAACGCGGTTTTATGGAGCCCACCTCCTCTTGTTCTGGTACGCCATACAAATGCAAATAGGATGGGCTTATACACTTCAAAAGCACGCACACGCAAACTACAAGGACGACTGGCAACAAGAAACCAAGAATTAGGTCAGAATCAGATCATCCATGAGTCGTTAGCCTAGTACGAAAAAGACAAAAGCAAGTAGAATGAAAATTAATAGCATTTCGTGAGTCATTTAAATGGGCTTCCATTCGGTGTTACGCTGACAACATTCAACAACAAGCGTGCGCAGTTATAGTGACTTGAAGTCGTTCAGAAGAAACATTCGTTTGCTCTGGATGTTGATCGAATTTGTGCTCTCCACTCTTGATGGAAGCTTCAAAGAGAGGATGCGAAAGCTATGTCTTTGAAAGTGTCTTTGAAACACCAAGTTTAAACAAACATTTGAATGACATTAGTCAGTGTTGTACTTCGTAAGGATTGACAGGCATTTTGTGGACAAGCAGTAAGACGATTTGTCGAATAAAGACGTGCATTTGACTGGGGCGTTTTAGTGGTGATCACCCCCTTGCATTTCTGAGTAACAGTTGATCCTCAGAGTTGATCTAAGAGGGCCACTGCTCCCAGAATGCCGCTCATGAGCCTACTTATCAGATTGACGACCCATGGGGGATCTATGTCTACCTTGAAGTTAGTAGGGAGTGAAGAATTCATTCTTCTGTTACAGTTGTTCCCATTGCTGACAAGGTGCCTGGGTACACCGGGGGTAAGTCACGTCTCACTTAGGTCCTGTTGAACACATTGTGATGCCAATGGGGGAAAATAACGTCTAAACTCCTACTGCGTGCTAATCAAGCGCGGAGTTGTTCAGCCACCAAGATAGCCTTAAAATCCTGAAAAGAGATTTTAGAGGAGTATTTGTTATTTCTTGAAGGTCTTGGACGAAATGTTCTACCAGTGTTCGATGTCTCAACTGACAGGCACTGGGACAATGACAGATGTAGTGAGGAGTGTGCCCTTTTTCCTCCAGGTCGCCGCAGCCTCTGCATATAAAGTCGTTGATTAGTCACATTTTCATTTCATGGTACTTCAGATGATTATGGCCAGTTAGCGTTCTAACTACCAGTCGCACTGAAGGAGTTGGGTCGGGCACTCTTCATCTTTGGCCATAGCATCCGAGTTGTCTCACGGGTGCTTAGTGAGTTACACCTTTTTTTCGCTTTCTCTATGATCGTGTCATCCACTGACTGACAGAGAACATGAAGTAGCTTCAAGGCCAGGAACAAAAATAGCTCTTCGTCGGGCGGTATTTGACCAAGAACACACCTTGTTGCCGCTGCTACGTCGATTTATTTCAACATATTAGATTCAGCGATTATTTTTGCCAAAGCTGAACATTGAATTTCCACCAACAACCACGATTGATATCGCTCGGGGGAACATTCAATTTGATATGATTTTCTTCCCGTGTGTCCCATGTGTCGATGTCAATGAATTTCTTAAGCTGACGCTCCGAAGTTATCATGACATAACCATCTGATGTCATTGCTCTTGTATAACTCAATCTGCCCTTGATTCCTAGTCCCAATGTATCATCAAAGCCAATGAAAACAAAATTAATTCGAAGAACTTCTTATCTCTCCAGATACAACAGATGATAAATGGCTTATCTTCTTCGTTTGCTTATCGTCTACTGGCAATTATTCGTTCGTTCTCTATCATTTCCCTTTCAGTGTGTGTGCCGAGTATGCCGGTGCCGAACTTGAGTCATTACACATTTCAGTTCGGATTTGTTTTGATTTTGATCTGGATTTCCACATCTGTTGGTGACAAATAAACATTCGCAATCATTATATACTTGTACTCAAATGAGGCATCAATGCCTCCAAATGCAACCACACCTTTTTATGGGAACACGCTTATTCTGTCTTTGATTAGTGCAGTAAAACGTTCTCGAATAACGATGAATGATGCCGATGTTGAAACTAACTGAAGTACAGATCGTGGACAGAGCAAACTTTCGTGTTCAGTGTGAGTTCCTGAAACACAGGAAAACGAAACAGCCGACGAGCTAGCTAAGCGTGGCATCACAGTGTCAACTGGCAAATCCCGAGGAAACCTGCACCACATTAGTAGGCATCATGACAGTCCACTGTCTCCGGCTCAACACTCCTCAGTCGATGGAAAAAAACCCTTATTTTGCCACTCTTTCTTAAAATTTTCTATACAAAAATCACAATCCATCTCCCCCTCACACCATTTCGCCCCAATTTCCATTCAAAAACGAGCAGAATTTTCGAAAATATCACTTTTTTCAAAATGTGCCTTCCCACAGCAGAGAAAACCGACTCAGTTCATTTCGCAGTTCACTGCATTTTTTCGGCGAAATCATGCATTTTTTCGAATTTCCAAGAAAACCCCAATTTTCGAGTGGAAATACCTTCAGATGAGGGCGTCCACACTGTCCCATGAGTGATTTCATCAATTTCGTGTGGTTTCCCAGCAGTTTTCAGTGAAAAATCAGGGATTTAAGGCTGAATTTGACACTCTGACGTCATGGACTGGCATCGGGTGAGGTGAGTGTCTTCGCTAGTTGAAGGTGTGTTTCCCGGTGTGTTTTAGCTCGTAGGTGACTTTTGTTTTGGCGATCAAGTGAATTTGTCTTGCGAGAATGCACATGAGAGTGGATTACTTCGCTAGAATTCGATCCAGACACGGGGATGGTGGGCATAGCAAGAATAATTAAAAGGAAAGTGGGAAGATCTCGATCCGTTGCCTATGAACTTGTGGAGCAGATGAATAAGCCCCATGACCGCACTATGGACGAAGTCAAATTTAAATACTTTCAGTAAGTGTACATTCCATAGGGTGACGAGCGGAGGAGATGGTCATGCATGGTCATCGGCTTCTCCTTGACACTGGCATGTGTGTCACTTGTCAATGAGTGTCCTGGTGATTGTTGGTCCACTTAGTAGACGAAATGAACATATATTGACCAGATATGTGTTGTAATGCAGTCTTCTAACCAATTGCGATTGGTTACCGAGATTGTATGTGTCTTCAAAAGATGGTTAGAGGAAGGCAAACCTAGTTCTACTACGGAGCAAAGGTACACTAAAGTGTCTGATGACCTCGAAAGTTATACTAGGCCATTGTGATTCCTTGTCCAAGACCGTGATGTGTCCTTTCCTTTCTTTTACCACCTCTTCGTCTCCAGCAAGCTCCCCATAGAGGACTCGCTGTGTTCGAGCAACCACACCAATGCCACTCGAATCGCGGACAATTGTATGGACATGTGCCTCTAATGCTGGAAAGATCTTCTCAAGAATCATGTCGAAAAAGTCGGCATATCAACCAGTCATCTTCGTCGAACCTTCATTAGCATTGAAGGCATTCTTAAGCTTGTTATCGACTTTGATATTGTAGAGAGTTCTCTATCGTTATCCTCAATCTGAGTTGAATTTTTACTGAACCAACTACATTCACTGACTTAATGGAAAGCTCCGATCGGACCAAATGATCAGATGTTTAAGTAGAAGCCCAGCTTCATTATGAGTGGGAGGTGAACAGTTTTTGTGGTCTTCTTCTGTCATCTTGTGCTCGGACAATATCCGCTCTATACACGAAACCAAGCGAGGCTTTGAAATCGACGAAGAAGTGATGTGTGTCGTGCCTGCATATCTTAGGTCATTTCTGGATCAGTCGCAGTGTGAAAATGTGGTCTGTTGTGGACTCCTCTGGCCGGAAGTCGCATTGGTGAGGATGCAGCAAATTGTCGACGACTGTTTTTACACAAAACTGCGGAGAGGATCTCGTATGCGTGGCGAGGGGCTTGTCTCCTCGGACATTCTTTCCTCTGACTGTTCATACGTTACTGGCGAGCTGGAGCACGAGCGTTTAGACAGTCTCCAGCGGCAGCTTCGTTCGATTTCCGTCTCAGTATTGCTATTCTGACAGCGTATTGGCACCACATCTCTGGCTACATTGGCAACTGCTCAGAGAGTACAATTGCGTGAAAGAAGGACGAAAAGGGTTTCCTGAAACAATAATCACGAAAGTGTGTGGAATCGGCGTCAAAAAGTGGTATTTTGACAGCAATTCATCTGCCTTCCACTGCGATACATAAAGTAATCGAAAGACAAGTCTTTAAGTAACTTATGTCGTCTTTGTTCCAATGTCACACTTGTCACATTTGTTCGCATCTTTAAGCAATTTATGTCGTCGTTCCGATGTCGCACTAGTCTTGTTGACATTCGAAGTGTCATTTGTCAAGCCGACTTGGCTGTCAAAACTTACAACTAACGACGCTTCGAATGTCAACAAGAGCAGTGCGACATCGAAACGACGACACAAATTGCTTAAAGATGCGAACAAATGTGATTAAAAACAGCCCGGAGACAGGGTTGACACTCGCCAACAGAGCCCGATGAGAGAATAATCTCCAAGAAACCAGACCACGACACATCATGAGATCCCAGCCAGTTCGTTTAAAGTTCAACCACTTCATGAGAGTTCCGCTTTCCCCGCGCATGGGTGTGAGTGAAGCCTTTCTAGGGTCTATTTACAATCGCCACCTTCAACGAGACCCCAATGTGTGCACAAAGACGATAAGAGCGAGCGGCTTATCAACTCGAATCGGACTCGATTGGATTTAAGTTGTTTACAAAACTGTACATACGTTTCCAAAACCAAATTAATTAAATTTAACTGTGTGCGCTGGGACTAGGGAAGAGCACGACCAGATTAATTACGGACACAAGCAGCAGGGGCATTTATTTTGTTATCAGGAAGCAGCGCGCTGACAAAGGAAAGGCAAGCTGACTTCGTGCAGAGAGCTTTGCTCTGAATTGAGTTCAATTGCATGCTGAAGCCATTATCGCATGGGTGACGGTCTTGCGTCGTTGGACATTGTTACTTACACAGATATGTGGTCTCGTAGCCACACTAGACTGGCTGTGAACATGTGTGTCACTTGAAATGTAAACTCGATCGTTGGGGCAGCGAATTCGGCGGATAGCCTGTGGTGGCGGGGAGAGGAAGTGTGTCGTCATTGGTTTATTTCAGACACATGACAGCCAGGTTGACTCACAAGAAAATGTATATATTCCATCGCACAAGGCAAGGATTGAAAACTCAGAAACAATGGACTTTGATACGTCTTGATAAAACACTCTCCTCCCCTTGTGTGTGATGTGATGTCGCTTCGGCTTGGATATTGCTGCCAGGTCATCCCTAGTTTTTTGAACATGAATGCAATCCGGAAGGAATCTGCTGAAGCACCACCTGACCTAGCTTGGGCGTCCTCGAGTGCAACACTCCTGACAATAGGGTGTCATCAGCAACTTTTTAGTTTTCCTTTCAGTTTCCCTGGTTTGTGGTTTGATATCAAATCAAGGGGCGTGCCTGCTGGTGTTTGTCAGCACGACGAATGCGCATCGAAAGATGAGTAGTATTTAGCATTCGCAATGGGACATGTGTTACTCGTTTCAAATTTGATCTGGCGTAGCGTTCTGGACACGTTCGTTCAGTGTGGCCATTCACTCGACAGAGGCTCCTTTTTATATATGCCACACAAGTACTTTGAACATTACTCAGGGGAGATAATCGATGACCAGCCATAAAACGTAGACAGCACACCCTTGTGCACATCAAAGCATTCAGCTGTGTGTAGCTTCCTTATGACGGCGCTTTGCTTGCAAATCATGCTATTAAACGAGCGTTTTTTTGTGAGGTCTTCTAGTAGTAAGCCGGGCCACCACTAATCACTCTCCCCACGGAACTGTGGTTAGGGCTGGCTAGCAATTATGGTCTATTCAGTGGTTCTGCTCAAGGTAACTCCAAGGACACACGAGCCGGGTTTCTGGACTTGGCAGATTGGTCTGCCTTTTTATAGATTGAGAAGAGCGATTCCCGTAACTGAAAAGCTGCTCGACTGACCGTAAAAATGCCGATATGGCGTTTTATTTAAGGCATAATAGTGCTTCGCCATTGTTTTAACATCATTCTCGAGGAGATCGCGCGTAACTCAAACGTCAGCTAGACACTATCTCCCTATCTTGGAAGGCATTGAAGCCCTCTCTCGATGAACCAAGATGTCAGATCTTGATGGTCTCAGTCCTGCTGTATTCACTCAAGACTCAGAAGCATGGGCATAATTTTTCTTTGGTCGCTTCGAGAGCAAAATTGTGTGTTTCACTACAAAACTCTGGACACACTTTTAATCATAAATTATTGACGAGAAAACAACGTAGCATTAAATAAACCAAAACTCCCACGAAGACCACTAGTGGGGAGCTACTTCGATGTGACTGATTGGATCCACTGTTCCATTGTACTGCCACTAGGGGTTCCCCCCTCGAAGCTGAGAATGAGAAGCGGAGTAAGGTGAGCAGCCAGGAATTGATACGTATTTGCAAAACATCAAAGCTGGACAAGAGCAGAGGAAGTGTTGTACGCTTTGTAGCTCTTCTTTATTGCATTTCATTTCATTTATTGACTTTTATCGTCCAGGCAGGCTCTGCAGAAGTCGTTTGAGATAACGCCTAGGCTCCTAGAGTGATCTCGCAGGAGGCACCAACCACGTGACTGATAAGTAATCAATTCAAAGAGAGCTGCTGTTTAGAGCGATCGGAATCTAGTCTCAACAAGATAAAATTTGCAGGACTGGCATGTAATGATTGCCAGCCAGCTTGTGTTCGTTAGATTGGTACTGTTCTTGCTAAGTGGCGAGATGTATTCACATCGAGTCCGCTACTAGGTTAGGTTAGGTTAGGCTGTAGTGGCTGTCCGCTAAGGGCAGTCACACTTAAGCCAAAGTAGGCCCATTGTGATACCGCGAACCAGTTGGTGCTTGCAGTGAAGCGATTTTTTAGCTGGCCTATGCTGGCGCTGTTTAGCTCATTGAGGTTATCGAAATAGTGGGCCGCTAAGTGTAGGAACCTACGACTAGCCAGAGCGCTGCACGAGCAGAGTAGGTGATGAGTGCTTTCTACCTCCTGATCATCTCGTTAAGAGACAGCCTGCAATTAAGGGATGTTTTTGAGTTAAACATGACATTGTCCAGGGATTTTATAGCGGCCTGACTGTCCGAACAGATGGTGATATCCCTTTTTGATATCACGTTGTTTCTGAGCCATGACAACGCCTCTTTAATCGCTATGGTTTCTGCCTGAAAAACGCTGCAGTGATCAGGGAGCTTCAAAGAGTTGAGATCTTTGGAATAGACACCCGCAACCACCCTTCGTTAGTCTTCGATCCGTCTGTGAAAACACGCAGAGGATCATCCAACGTCTGCCTATCAGACATCCAGTCCGATCTGGAGCGAATACTGATAGAGAATTTCTTCTCGAAGATAGCCTGGGGTATTAGGCGGTCAGTGTCGCTAGGAAGGAAATTGAATTCCTTGAGAATGGTTGAGTGGCCGATGTTGAGTTCGGACCACAGTCGGAGTGTTTTGAGTCTCAAGGCTGTGCTGGCTGCTATTTGTTTTCCGAATAGTTCCAGTGGTGGAAGGTGGAGCAGAATATTCAGTGCGTCTGGCGGAGTACTTCTCAGTGCTAAGCTGATGCACATGCAGGCCAGTCTTTGTACTCGATTGGGTGCCTTGCAGTTGATAGCTTTGTTTAGTGCTGTCCACCAAACTGAGACTCCATACAGAAGTGTCGGTCTGACAAACGAGATGAAAGTCCAGTGAACGATGCGTGGCTGTAAGCTCCATTTGCATCCAATGGCTTTTTTGCAGTTGAAAAGAGGAGAAGAGGCTTTCTTGACCCTGGATGTTGAGTCTCCAGTTTAGCTTGTTATCTATCGTGAGACCCAGAAATTTCGCACTGGTCAAACTGAGGGATTTTGTATCTTCTGGTGAAGAGGACAATAGCCGAGTCTGCTACTAATTTTCCTCAAATATTACACTGCTCAGTTGTCCCTTGTAGAGATGACTATCCTCAACAAAGCGACTGCAGTAAAAGACTGTGGGCGCTCTGCATCTTCTCCTACGATTTGACATTCTTTCTTCTGAATGGTCTGCATTCGATAGTTGCATCAGATGATAGTTGCTTTCGCCCTCTAATTGCAAGTCTCAACGTCGTTAATAGGCTTCTGTGTGCATCTTCCTTCTGTGTCCATCTTCTTTCTGTGTTCATCTTCCTTCTGTGTTCATCTTCCTTCTGTGTCCATCTTCTTTCTGTGTCCATCTTCCTTCTGCGTCCATCTTCCTTCTGTGTCCTCCCTTCGTCTGTGTTCATCTTCCTTCTGTTTCCATCTTCCTTCTGTGTCCTCCGTTCTTCTGTGTTCATCTTCCTTCTGTGTCCATCTTCCTTCTGTGTCCATCTTCTTTGTGAGGACTTGTCCCACCTAGCTTCCCTTTTCCTTGTGGTACGCGTTGGCTGATCTCCTCGTAGGTCTCCCTGCCGGTTCCGGTTGACGGTGCAACATTCTGAGATGTTCCTGTATCCGCTGATAGCTATTATTGCACAGAGCCTAGAGTAACTCCAGCTTATGTCTTCTGACTGGATCAAGCGCTGTTGAAGTGGTTAATCTCTGTAAGCTCAGTTCTGAAGGAGTTCGTTCTCAATGCGCAGGGGTTAGAAATGAGGCCTCATTCGATTCCAAGCTCTCCACTCTTCGGAGTGAATTAGGAGTGCACTCTACAAGCCTTCAGCTAGCCGATCACTCCCTAAAGGTGGCATTCATACACGGGCTTGTTGCACTTCCTCCAAAGTTCTGGCCATAGCTGAATTGTGGACGCTCGTCGTTGTCTACACTCGTTTAGTCCATGCCTGATTGGACTAGGGACCCTATCTGTAGTTCATCGATACCGACTAAATTTCAATCGAAGATCAACGCGGAGCTGAAGATCGGTAGAACCGGGAGAATGAGCGAAGTGTATTCATTGTGGTGTTGTACCTCATTCTCCGGAGTGAACTTCGGAAGCACCTTGTGAGGGTCGTAAGATTTGTCAAATAAGAGGCATTTTATGGTTTCTAGCCACTTCTTTGAAGAGGTCACATGGTTGCGCCCGTGGTCCTCTTAAACATTGAAATTGACGCTGCAGAGTCGGTGATGGGTCGATGAAGAATCAAGAAAGTACCCTAAAACATCAAACGCACTGGCATGTCCTCTGGGCTTTGGCTCACAGATGATGACAGACCTGCAAAGTACCTAGTCTTATCCGCCGTGGCGTAGTAAGTTGGCGCGTTACCTCCTACGGTGATTCAGCAAAAAAAAAAAAGACAACCGCGTCATGGCCAGGGGCGGACGTTAGCAGGAAAATGTTCCCAGAAACTTTAGCAATTTCACAGTAATAGAGTTTATACGCGACCCCTTTGCGGTCCACTGAAGATCACGAGGTGTCAGTCTTTAACTGCCGTAGGTTGCAGTAGCTTCGCATTTTGTCTTTTTGCAATTGAAGAGAAATAACCAGATCGTCAGTACGCATGAGTACTTTGCCTTCTGCAATCTACATCAGCAACCCTAACCCGTCGTGGTAGATAATTTGCGGCCTCCTACGGAGAGGGCGAATAAAAGTGGACTAAGTACACAGCCTGTATTGAGCGCAAAAATAGTCTCACAAGACACTACCATTTCATACCGTAGATGAGGTGTGTGTGGTAAGCTCCGTATGAAGTCTAAAAAGAGTCGATAACTTGTACCGCAAGGGTTTCCTATCAGCCGTATCGAAGGTGGCTTTAAAATCGCAGATTTATGGGTGGCAGCCACTGAAGTTCAAAGCGAAATGAAGTCAAATTTCTGCGTTGATTCACTCGCTACTCCTCGACACCGCCGCCTGCCAAGACGCCATAAACCAGACGCAATAAATGCCACCCATTTGTTGCCACATTCCAAGAGACACTACGGCCAAGCTGTAGGCTCTCATTTGATTACAAATTAAATAGACGCCAGCTGGGGCGTGGCTCGTGTGTTTTAATTCATTCTAAGCCAAAAAAGACACTACACCCATTCCCTGCCATCTGATCAGCCCCAGAGCTCTTTTTCTGTGAAGTTTTCTCAGTTCCCTCAAACGAGAGGCGACGCATGAGCACCTTGTCAACCTGCTTATGCTTAAGACCCCCCCCGCATCCGGACTCCGAAACGAACTACTGCTCGTCGCATTAATCAGCAACAAGCTCCTCAGTTGATATATGTAACCCAGTGATGCCATAATCTCTTTTAAAGATCCCCAACCCCCAAGTTTTTATTGCGCGACGTAAAGTAACCCATCCTGATTCTATTTCAGTTTGTTCTTCTGTTTAGTTGGCATCCGGTTGTGGGTGTGTGTGTGTGTGTGTCGCACAGAATTTGTTTGTTCCTCCGTCGCCCATTCGAATAATAAAAAAGATAATCTCCGCACATTAATGGGAGGCATGCACTCCGTCATCTCGCTCCTGCTTCTGTCGCATACAGACCAGCTTCCACCCGGGTCCTCGCAATCACGCAACGTGCTGTACAATCAAAAGAAAGCCACTCGACATATCGTCGGTTGCAGAATCTGTTTCGTCTGTCAAGACGTATTTTATTTGCCAACTTGTCATCGTTTTATGACAAAGCCGTATTGAATTGGCATGCACTGCATGTGACACATGTCAGACTGACTGTCGCTGTGCTGGCGAGCGATCACCTCGACGTTGTTCCCCTCCTTCAACTTGTATGGCATCATTTAATTAATAAAACTGAATTGTTTCCTTGCCGAAGTGCTGCTGCTGGTTTTGTCTTTCGATTGCAATTCGACTCTGCTGCCGGGGGCGAGTGGATCTGGTTGTCAACAATGGCTGTCCTCGACAGGGCTGCAACGCACACGCACACGCTCACCGGACTCGAATGATTATCGGATTATGGGAGAGTGAATTTTTGGACAAGGATTTTTTATGTGTGCCAGCGGAAGTGGGTATTTCTGCTGGAGTGTGAGCGTGACATAACAACGTCTGCGAATGTCGTCAATTGAATCGAGTTCGTCATGATTTAGTAATTTTCGTCTTTATTTGACATCGAAAGGGTGGACATTTGAACACATCCCGCGTGAGGAGTGGCCAAAAAATAGAAAAGTATGCCCTTATCCGCTTTATTTCTTAGAAACAAGAGTCTTCTTTGGTTTCAGTTAGTACGGGCAAATCTTCTGTAAAACCGCTGAAGCAGAAGAGGAGCCTATTCGAAGTTAGTAGCCCATTTACACTGGTCTGCAGCTGAATATTTGGTCAGTAGGCTGCGCTGAAAACGGCAGTGGCGTCTTCTTCAAAGCATACCAGCTGTTGGGCTACGCAATTGGCATCGACATCGCCGGGGATTGCAAACGTTGAAGAACAGGCGAAACGAGCTTGTCTTAAGGTCAACGAGGATAACACAAAATATTGGCTGTCGACCAAGGAACGTTCCGTTACACATCACCCGGAAGAAAGCATCACAATCGACAGCTACAAGCAAACGACATCACAGTGGAGATCCGAGAGTAGACCGAACCGCCGCACAGTGGTCGATTTATGGTTGCTAGCTGGACTTTAATATGAAATGAACGTTTTTTTTTTTAATTTTTGTAATGCAAAAGTTAATTATTTGTGCTTCTAACAGCATATTCTTTTTTTTTTTTTTGAGGATGCCTTATATCGCCTGCGATAGGATCGGACGAAATTAACAAATTATGGAGAACGTCCTCGTTGGTTGTTATCCGTGACATCTTTCTTGAAAAGCTTTCACGGTACAGCTTATAATCTTTTTGGCGGGCTTCTAAAACGTCTTCCGACAGTTGGTCAATTGGAACAGCGAAGTTCTCAATAACGTCAGCACCACGAAGAAGTATTTTATGAACGCTCACAGGCATTTTATACCAATTATATTTGCTGACAAATAGTTTGCCTGTATCTAAGCAATGCTTTCGAAATTTTTGTGTGTCTATTTTCAATCCTGATGAAAGAGTAATCAGCACTATGCCAAAAGGCTGAACGAGCTATGTTTCTAGGATTCCTATGATAGCGGCTGTTTTAGCTGGGTCATAAAAAAAAGTACGTGCAGTGTTTCCATCATTCGTGTTACCTCCTCCTTGTTTCGGAAAATCGACGAGTATTCCCAACTCATTCCTGAGCTGGTTTTGAAGATGAACTTTTTTGTCTTGAACCAGTTTTTTGACCTCCTCTCCCCTTGCCTGCCAACATTTGGTATCAAGCTTGTACGACAAATGTAACAATGATTCCACGAATCGTATGTGTGCGTGAAGAGTTTGTAAGCCATGCTCGAATGCGTTACTATCGCAGGGTTTATTTGAACACTTCTCCAAGTCATTCATGTCCTTTGCAGATGCTTTGCATATGTAACAAACTGCACTAGCTTTATTTTTCATAACTGTGCTACAAGTTTTACCGTCAACCACTGTCTTCAACAGCACGTGAGATAGGTTTATAGTCAAACTAGTGGGCTGCAACATATTGATTTCAGCTCCATTCGATTGAATTCCAGTAAGGAGCTTGATTTCAGACAAAGTTTCTGTTATCGTAATCGATGTAAAGGGTGGTAAAATTTTAAGGGCCGATGTTGATTTTGAATAAAACACAAATTATTTAGGAAATTATTGTCATTTCTTTTTGTTATGATAATATAGGTATGGTTCAATTATGTATGGAACAAAATACCGGCCAAATGGCCGCCGCGACCTCGGCGGTTCACCTCCATCCGATGGTCCAAATTTTCGATGACGCTGAAGCATAATTGAGCTTCTATGCCCTTAATTTGCCAAATTATCTCATCCTTTAGCTCTTGAATTGTTGCTGGCTTATCGACGTACACCTTTTCTTTCAAATAACCCCAAAGAAAAAAATCCAACGGTTTCAAATCACATGATCTTGGCGGCCAATTGACATCGCCACCACGTGAGATAACACGGCCATTGAATTTGTCGCGCAAAAGAGCCATTGTTTCGTTAGCTGTGTGGCAAGTGGCACCGTCCTGTTGAAACCACATATCGTCCACATTCATATCTTCCAATTCGCGCCAGAAAAAAGGTCGTTATCATTTCACGATAGCGAACACCATTCACAGTAACTGCCTGACCGGCCTCATTTTGGAAAAAATACGGCCCGATGATGCCGCCAGCTCATAAAGCGCACCAAAAAGTCACTCTTTGTGGGTGCATTGGTTTTTCGACAATCACTCTTGGATTATCATTCGCCCAAATGCGGCAATTCGGCTTATTGACGACTCCACTGAGGTGAAAATGTGCCTCATCACTGAAGATGATTTTCTTCGAATATTTATCATCCACTGTTGCCATTTCTTGCCACCATTCTGACCATTGACGACGCTTGAAATGGTCAAGAGGCTTTCCATGATTCAAATTGAGTTAGTCTAACATTGAGAAATGTCAAATGAAACGCAGAAAAAAACTTGACGTTTAGGTGTGGTTCACATTCAACATCGGCCCTTAAAATTTAACCACCCTTTACTAGGTGGATAACACTTTTTTTTTTTGCTTCCAGTATATAGTCATAGCTAGGGTATATGTTGGCATTTCTTTTGTTGAAGATGTTTATACTGATGCTTCTTCAGCTGTATACGGTATTACTGACTTCGTTATTTCAGGTACCTTAAGTTTCTTTAAACTTTTGGGTAAGCTGCCAACAGCTTTTTTTACGAACTCGCCCATAGAAAGCTTACCTTCTTGTCTTAGCTTCGATTCCATGGCAAAGGACAGCTCTTCCGAAGACTTATTCATGAGTTCACGAATTTTTCTTTTTTTAGACTTGAATCCACTTTCTTGAAATGTCTTCTCTGGTCTTCCAAGTTGAGATTTTTCCGTTTTTTTCTTCTACTTGAATGGGCATTTGAAATTCTTTGGATATCCAACTGTCTTCGAAATTTAAGAACACATTAAGCGTACGTTAACTTGCAGACCACTTTTGAAGAATTAGTGACGCAATTTGGTGTAACTAAAGCGTTTTGTATGCTGGTCCTCATTTATCCCCATATGGAAAGCTTTGCTAAAATAAACTTTATTACTTCACCCGCACAATCAGAAACAGAACATTTGAAAAGTCCGTTCGCGCGCATAAGTAAGAATACTTCTTTTCTTGTTACTGGTGGTCTTTCTGTTGGAAGGGCTTGTCGCCCACGCAAGACAACTTGGAACCGGCCATAGCTCAGGCTTAGACTCTCCTGATAAGTTAATAAGCATTGCTGTGCTGAACGTGGAAAATGCGAACGAGTGAGAAACAACTTTTCCGACACACTCTACTGCAGCTTGCCTCACTAGAGATAACCCGTGCGACGAGTAATCTCTGGGTGCGAAGAAACTTGCCTAATTCAAGATGATCTGGGATAACGTGTGTAGATCCAAAACTAGATCAGAAAGAGAAACATTCCCGAGTTCACCTGCCCAATTATAAATGGAATTGAACTCAAACTCTGAAAGACAGCTAAATTTCTGCGCGTTTTACTTGACGCCTCAACCGATTTGGAAGGAAAATACGAAGGACTGCATAAAGAGGGCGTATGTGGTCTTCAACACGTGCAAACGTGCTGTATACTGGCTATACACCATGATAGTAAGATTAGTCTTGACTTACAGTTCCCTGGTCTAGTGGAAAGCATTGGAGAAGAATCAATAAACCGGCTGGAATAACTAGTTGCCTTCAAAACAAAACCGACGGAAGCACTCGAGACAATCCTCTTCCTACCTCTTCTCGAACAATGCTGCAGCAACAGTGGAGTCTCATTAGCTCTGAGCTTCAGGCAGCGGAATTTTGTAGGGAAAAACCATGCGATCACGCGGGTTGGATAGCAGCACAGAACATAAGACAAAAAGACTGTCCACGAGGAACAAATGGTACTAGCAGTAGGGGAGATCTCCTTCTTACACTAACGGCTCAAAAACGAGCGTTCCGAAACCAGCTCGAGCAATCCATGGAACGACTGCAGCGATTCTCAACTCGAAGTGGTTGCATTGAGAGAACACAACATAACCGACAAATTGATCATCATTTTGTCTATGCTATGACATCGTTATGCAGTCTGGTTATGCAGGCAAAGCACCCTACCCGGAGCTTCAAGAAAAAGTTACTCTAGCAAAGAGAAGGAGACAGTTCCTTGTAGAGCGGAAAAACCTCCTAAGACTTCAGCAGAAGCTAAGCAGAAGATCTACCCCTGACCAGCTCTGATATCTCGCAGACACAAACGCTTGGGTGCTTAATTCTTCAACGATTCCAATGATCTAAGTAGCACACGCATCACAAACCTACACCGCTTCATCCTTAGTTCCAAAGGGTGCCCCAGTAGTGGACGATCTAAGTGCCAGCACAATGGACCATCTTCTAGGTGAACAGACACCCCAACCTACTAACCCTCCATAAAGTCCTTCAGCGTATTGCTACGCAATGAATTCCGCAGTTGAACAACCGTGTTCTCGTTCTTTGACTTTGGTCAGGACATTGGTCAGGACTTTGGTCTGCAATGTTGAATGAGTCCAAACATGAACGTTGCGATGGCTTAAAAGTGTACCTGGACCAGAGTCAGCTAATTGTACTGCATGGATAATTCACTTGTCCGCTTGTACGAATCCATTTTAAGTTTTCAATAAAAGCTGATTGATCAAACGCACCTTCTTCGTGTTCCTGGTGTAGCCCTACAGTCCAGGGGCAACTAGGTCTTTTTAAATCAGCACAGCCAGCTACCGCTGGCTACTGCCTTCTAACTCTTTCTCCGATTGTATGCGCCACCTTAGACGCTGCCCCTTTTGCGTTGTCTCACAACTTTGCAATCGAAGACTCTTCAGCTTAGAGATTCGTTGCCCAGTGGCCCAACCAACTAAGGTCCTGAATCCCTACCCGCTTGACCAAACTCATGCCGTGGTTGTGCCTTCTTCTCCAAATGCTACCAGCACAAAACAGGACCAAAGATCGTACGCTGAACGATTCTCTCGACCAAACCACTTCTCTTGAAATTGTGCATTTCCCCGCACCGTAGAACAGGACAGGGAAAGTCAATGAACTCAATTTATCAATTGCCTCTTGAGACCAAAGAAACAGCGGTCGGCAAGAGTTAATCTGCATTTCACTTCGCTTTAGTCTCGTCGCGATCGGGGAAACTGAACTCTCGTCTATCGTCGTCCAGATTGAGTGGAACAATCTGCCTAGCTGCAGAATTTGAGTCCCAATCGCCGTTTAACAGTCTGTAGAATAAGTACCCGGTATCGACGGCGACTCTTCTATCAGTTGTCCATTTCCGACCCGGCTCTGATAATTGTTGCACCCTTGTTGAAACTTTCGGGCATCACAGCCCTCCCGTCGCCTGGATTGCGCCCTTTTGCATGCTCTTTCTTGTACCGTCTGAGAAGCGGGGACTCTTCCTGTCAGCCTCTAAAAATAACCTCCCACAAGTCACAGTCATTGTTTCGCTAAAGGAACGAACTCACTTCCGCATGGAGACCAGGCTTTGCAGACGTCATGAAACAACAGAAAAGTACGTAAACATGACCACTCCTTCGGCACAAGGAAGCGGAACGCGCTGCACTTTTGACGAATGACCCCAAGGTCCTCTCCGAACGTCATTCGGTTGGGCTTTTCTCGCAACAACAATTCACCACATGGAAAGTTTCCGTCGACGTCGGCGGTAAATTATTGCTTCCTCGTACTCAAAGACACCCCCCAGCAGTCGTCAGCGTCAAAGTGGACTACGACCATGCGTGCGTATGTGCTCCCTACAATCAATTCAGACAATTAAACAAACACAGCCGGAATGATATTTGCAATAACAATTCGCTGCTCGTATCGCGTTTGTCGATCTTTATGCTCCCGTGGCGGATTGCATTTGGTTCTGCTTCGCCTCGCTTTAACTTTCGATTCAGACGCACATAAAACCCACACACACACACAGCGCACTCACTAAACGGTTTAATTGTTCCAACATAGTTGTGAGTCTGCCAAATCAATAATAACCTTCTGCCGATCGGACATCCCAGCCAACATATCTATCCACACGGTAACGCACCCCATTGGCAGCCGGCCAAAATGGCTTCTCGGGCAGTTTTGTTTATCTCTGATAATGAATAAGAATCGCAGCTCGTCATATTGCCAGGGAATAATAAATAAACCACCCACAGACGGACTGAATCACGACCCACTCGGGCACTCGGCACTCGGAGTCTTGAAAGCCCTGGTGGCACATTTTGTATCTCACTTCGGTACGGTGGGTGATTTAATTTTAATGAAAAATCTTCTCTCGGCATCTCGGCTGCTCTTCGACCTAAAATCGGATTCCCCGGAGTATTTTTAGATTTAATTTCATTATCTCCCCGTGGACAGACGAGAGCAAGCCAGAGAGAGAGAGAAGTGCAGGTAACCCCGGTGTAACTCGAACCTCCACCCTCCTTTGCTGGCATGTCAAATCGGTGTGATCGGTAAAATGAAAAAAATCGCTTCTTGCCTCGTGTGCAGTCCCTCCGAGAGATTGGGGTCGCGCTAGCGAGGAGATGGCCGTGTTAAGGCCAATCAATGGATGCACTTATAAATTGGCGTGGCGGCATACGGGCGAGCAGACAGCGCGGCAGTAATGAAGACTAGCTTATGCACAAATGAGCACTTAGTCATTGCAAGACGAAGAAGAGAAGGTAACCACAGTGCAGTGCATGACGAAGGGAGAAATGTGTGCCCCCCCCCCCCTCCCGACAAGTCAGTGCTAGAGTGCTCTTGAATAATCAATGCAGAGCGCCTCCTCTCTAGCGCACCGACTGAACGCCCACTTCGAAGTAAGGTAGCAGCAGCAGCGCAGACCGAGTAAATAAATAAATGAAGAAAAAAAGATTCAAATTGATGGCGAGCTGGTTTTCTCCTGCGGTGGAGGTTCTTTCTTTCATTCGATATCATCGAGACACAACAACAAGCGAAATGTAATCCAATTTTGAAAAGTAGAAAGCAGCCAAGGCGCGTTGTGCAATCTGCAGAGATGCACTCGTGAGGGGACCGCGGCGCATGCATAACACACTGTCGGTAACTAGAGATTGAAATTGCATTAGGACGGAGAAGTTTCATGAGAGAACGCGGCAACTTTCGTGCATTTGATGGGACTTCGACGTGGGCAAACAGGAGAAAAGTTCTGCTTAAGTTTTCTGTTGAGAAAAGGGATGGGCGTTTGCAGCAGGCTACGCGGGTAGCTTTAGTTTGCTACTTTGCAGAGAAAAGGGCGGCGACGTCTGCCGCAAAATGGCACCGGAAGAGGTGGTGGGTGAGTCTCATGAACTCTAGCAGTGAAGGAGGACACGACTTTGCCGTGGCTAGAGGGTGAATCTATGTGTCTGACTGAAAATTAACCATCTTTGCCATTCACTGATGATGCTTTCCGTTAGATTTACAAGAAAAGAAGCCGCTTTGACTGGTCGTGTCATCGTAAGACGTGTGTTGACAGACTGACCCTAATTTGGCGCCGCGTCTGACAGGGGAAGCAGCTAAAATGGACCACTCTTGCTATTCACTCGCTTAATCTGCAAGAAAGGAGCTCGTATACTGACTGCGGAAACTGTTGAGGGACACATTTCCCTCCCGCTCATCAGTGTAGTTTCAGTCCAGTGGAGACCACAAATGGAGCTGATCTTCAGACAGAGGCAGATCCAAGAAGTGTAGATCGACGCCCACCGCCTATTCGTCGATTTCAAGGAAGCATATGACAGCGTTCATAGAGACAAGCTGTACAACGCCATGACCACTTTTGACATTCCTGCCAAATTCGGACGGGATGGCGATGGAGAACTCTTCCACCAAGGTCGGCAATTAACGCACTGGGAAGGTGACTCACAAGGTGACTCGCTGTCATATGACTTCTTCAACATCGTTGCAAAACTGGCACGCCAACGCGAGAAGCACGATCAACTGTAGTCATCCGCAGTTGACATTGATGTGATTGGTAGAACACAGTGAGGCGTCAATCGGGAGTTTGCTGGCTTTAATGTGGTAAATGAGGGCAAAATGAAAAACTTGACCAGATCGTCACAAGAGACGTTGTCTACCGCGGATCTGCAGTAAGCCGCAGTAAAAAACATCGCTACCGAGATCAAACGCACTGTAATTCTTGCCAACCACTGTTGCTTTGGGATTCAAGAGGCAATTGGCCAATAGAGTCGTCTCAAACTGACACTGACAGAGTCACGAACAATCAATAGCAAAAGCGGATGAAGAAGTTCTTGGTTTCTTCGAGAGAAAAGTCAAGAGCTTAGCCTGTATGGATCGAAGCTCTAAGCGGACTAAGCCATGCCATTTTAGAGCACATATGTATCAATCTCCGGTCTGAACCGCGCTACTTAGCCTGATCGTTGGATCCATTGTCACTGTCACTGACTCATGACGCTGTACAGTCCTCTCCGATCAGGAAAAGTCAGCAACGGGAGGCATTTTCAAAGACTCCTTCCTAATCTGTTGGAATGGTCTTCTTTTTGTTGTTGAATACTTTCGGCTTCAATGAATGCTTGCGATTGTTCCTTGCTGGAAATGTCGATTTAAACACGGTCGCCTTTGTATTCGGCGACAGAGAGATTCCTTGTCAGTTCAACTTAACAGCTTGTCTGTTGATTTATGCCCACTTCGGCTGCAAACACACGCTTGCACGATTTGTACAATTGTACTGGGTGGGCCATTTAGTGGTTTTTTTTTAAACATTTGTTATTTTCACACTGACAGCTGTTTCCCGCTCGAAATCTTGACAGAAAGTCAGTATCATACCTCCGCGGAACGAAATGAGTCGCTCTACACTTGAAAAATATTGGAAAACTTATTTCCAAAGAGAGTGCTGTGCGGCCTCCTTTGGAAAGGCCGAAATGAAGCACCCATCCCGACTGCTGTACGGAAGTTTGTGCAAAACGTTAGTAAGACTGGTATGCTAGTGGACAACACTCATGGTCCCCGTCGTCGTATGGTGCGCACAGATGAGAATGTGGCTTCTGTGACCGAGGGTGAGACTGAATCCATGAACATCAACTCACGATCGATCTCAACAGCTCACGATTTCACGCACTAGCCCGAGGTGAATTCTGCACAAAGATCTCGGCTTATCTCGGCGTACAAGGTCCAATTGACTCAGCAATCGAAGGCGGGCGACCGTCCGCTTCGTTATCGCTTCGCAGTTTGGGCCTTAAAGCAGCTTGAATTGTCACATCTGGGGCTCGGAAAACCCACACGTTATTGTCGAGAAGCCAATGCATGCGCAGAGAGTTACAGTTTGGTGCGCATTGCGGAGTGGTGGCATCATTTAACCACTTTTTCTTCGAAAAAGAGGATGGGAACAACGTTTCTTGTTAACCTTCTTCCATGCTAACCGAGCCTTTTTTTTTACTATAATTGAAGACATGGGTTATGGACGACCTCTGGTTCATGCAGGATGTGGCGCCATGCCATAGCCCACAGCATATAGCCCACAGCCCATAGCACAATCCATATTTTGCGCACCAAATTCCCAAATCGTGTTATCAGCCGCCTTGGCGATGTCAATTGGCCGCCTCGGAGCAGCGATTTTCCCCCCTTTGGACCTTTTTTTTGCGGGAAACCGTGAAGGGCCGATCTTACGCCAACAGCCCGGAAACGATTCAAGCATTTAAGGCCAATATCATCCAAGCAATCCGTGAACTACAGCTCGAAATTATCAACAAGATCTTGGACAGTTGGAGTGACAGAATGCTCTACTGCGAAGCCACTTGAACGACGTTGAATTTCATAATTAATGGGAATGTTTGTTCTTACTAATTAAGCCATAATACATGGCAAACATTTAAGTTTGTTGATTTTATTGCATTTTTAAAAAGAAACTTCTATTTGGCCCACCCAGAAGAGTAGGCCTGTCTGTTGCCACTTCTAAGGGCTTTCTTGCATTGGAGGCTTTGCTGATCCGCTCCTGGATGTTGAGTTCATCTATCCATCAACTCTGACAAGTTGTGTTGCATTTGCGAACAGATCATATTGTAAAACGCCTCGCCAACACGAGAAAGTAGGATCCTACGAACTCTGCTTCCCAACAGCGATCCCAGGTACCACCGTCACAAAATCTCGTATTATTCCGCTTCTTCATTTAATTTCCCGTCCATTCTGACATCGCTCATCCTTCAACCCGTCCTAACTACCGAGAAATTCGCTCCACAAAATCACGCAGTCATCGAATCCACTTTGCCGAAAATTCGTTTATTTTCAGCAAAAAAAACGCGACTCGATTGCGTTGCCATTTTACTGCATTTTTCGGTGCAAAATGTGCCATTTTTCTAAAAGTCAATTTTCTTTGCATTCAAGCGAGAATATCACGGCAAGTGTGTTGAGTTGGATGTGAAATCGATAATTGAAGGCAACTTCATCGAAAATTCCCCTCGAAATGGTTGAGAATACGAAAGATCTGAAGTTTTCATTTTTGATGACGTCACTGGTGAAGCCATTGCCCTTCTGGCAATACTTAAGTGGGACTAGGTTCAGGTGGCTGATTGCATTGATGGCTGATGGCTGACTCTAATACGGCTTAGTTTGGTCAGATTATCGAAGAAGTAAGAGACTAAGCGGAGAGGAGAGTGCGCTGGCTCTTCCTCTTCTCTGCAGCTTCTACAGAAATCATTGGCGGGCAGATTCTTTCTCAAGCCAGCCAAACCTTTGAGAGGCCTCAGAGCCGGACTACGCAGTCTGATGAGGCTGGGTTATCATTAAGGATTGAGTTCCCTCAGACAGATCTACGGTTGGTGTGATCGATTGTTTCAAGCATCAAGAGGTGTATAGCGAAAGGCACGGATGGCATATCTCCACTCGGAAAGTGGAAAGATGAAGACGGAAAGTCCCCTTTTTGGCGAGTTCGTAAGCTTCGCCAATTGTCGGAGAAATGATGTTTATGCTAAAATACTGGCCCATCTCGTTAAGATGTATACACGACAGGTCGTTCATTCATTCGCCTTATCCCTGCAACTACGCCAGAAGTCAGAGAAATTGATGGTGACTGCATCCAGAGACCTGGTGGCTGGCGGTCTGCAAGAATAAAAGAGGATATCACATTGTTTTCCAGCCAAGACAAGGCCTCTGACAGTTTCCGCCTGAAAGACGGTACATTGTTTCGGCAGTCGAAATCACGAATACAGATCCCTCACCTTCGGCCATCTTCGATCCATCTGTGAAGATACGCAGAAGTCCTTCCGCGGGGACTGGTAGGCAGACTTCCAGTAGACGCCGGAGGTGATGATGCTGACCGAGAAGTTCTTCTCGAAGATGATCTAAATCTGTCGAGTGTACAGAATGGAATTCCGTCCGCTCCTCACATCTATCTGTCTGACGATTGAATCCATCGCCGGAAGACTAAATAACATGTTCAAAGCGGCGGAGCGACACTCGATGTAGTGGTTTGCAGTTGATGCCCTTTGCATGCGCATTCGGAACTCCTTAGAGTCTGACTACTGACCATGCGAGGCTGGAGTCCCCGTTTGCATCCATTTGCCTTTTGAAGCAACACAAAACTGTGTCGGCGGGGACTTGAACGCGTTACTGCGTTGCGAATCGTGCCGGAGGGTTAGGGCCCGAAATCGTCGTACGCCATGTAAGCCGCGCCGATCCAAAACACTTCGTTTTTCATCGCCAGTCTAGCCACTGTAACATCTGTGGTGCTGTAATTATGGAGAAGAAAAATGTTTCGGTTTTCTCTTGCTAGTATGCGGGTTCTGAGTGTTCCTTCGCAGTTTACGGTAGCCGCCTCACAGCGGATTATTCCAAAGTTCTAGTGTAACCAGACCCTGTCGTTGTATGTTGGGGTGTTTTTCCCCGGGTTTGTCTTGCACCAGCAAAGGAGGTTGATGTTTAATCTATCCTCCATCATGACCCCGATCAATAATCAGTAGGATCAGATGTTCCTTCACCACTTCATTGAGAGCAAGGTTGACCTTATTGGTTTTCTTTATCTTCTTTGAAGTTGGGGACGGTTCATCCGCAGATCGAGCCATCTTGGGGGCTCCTTCTAGGCCTCTGTCCATGGAAGTGGAGGGTACCTTGTTAGGTCGACTTCTCCGTTCCTCAATTGTTTTGTTGGTCCAGGCATAGGACTCTTTGTCTCTGTCGTCCCAGTTATACTTGCGCTTGTTTTCAAGCCAGAGTAGGTGACCAATTTGTTGCAAGTTGTTTGGACAAACAGGTGTGGCAAGGGCTGTTCAAGTGATGCAACGATTTCTGTTTTATTAAGCCACGCGTTAAATGAGAAAACAGCTGACGTCGTAGACACTCCAGTGCAACCGGAAAACCCAAGCCCAGCACGAGTGAATCGAACGAGTGAAGAAAATCGCCTCATCCAAGAATTCATCGGAATAGTCTGCTGCATCCTGCAATTATCTCAATTTTATTCGTTCTGTTTGAGCAACCATATCACCTTTACCCTACAAAAGGTTGATCATAAAACTGAAGACCACTTCACACAACTCAAACTCAAACTCAAACTCCCCAAAAAGCAAAAAAAAAAATAAATGGGGGGAAAAGAAAACAAAAACACTGGAGCGACAGCCAACGTTGAAGAGAACTCGTTATGTGAGCGCGTGTGCATCTTACCAGATTCGAGAACGGGTTTCTGGCATATGTACATGCCTGTAGCTATGCGATTTGTGTGCAAAAAAAAAAGAAATGTACGAGACTCAGGAGTCAAGACTCGAGTGGAGAAAATCACAGAACGTACATACGTACCACGCAACATCAGCAAAACAAGAAAATTACATCTCTCGCCGTGCCAAAGTGCGAGAGACTTTGAATCTAAATGAAAATTACTTGTGATTTAAATTTGAAAATGAAATGCACAGAAGCGCAGATATTCGAACGTTTTCCCTTTGACGTCGACGCGGCGGTGCGGTGAGTGAATGGGAATGACTTCGACAAACATACGCGCGTCTGCTGTGGACTGTAGATAAATTTCGCGCTTAATGAGTTCGTGTCTACAGGAAAGTGTTTACAAAAACGAGAGAGAGAGAGAAAAAAAAAACAAAGAAAAGACAGAAATAAAGACCCGCCGTTGCACTTCGGTGAACGCGCGCTGCACACCTCAGAGAGAATGTGCGACTTTTCACATGTAGCTGGTAATGTTTCATTAAATGATTGTAACGAACTGCAATGGACCACCATGGGAGTGGTGGTGGAGGCGTGTGAAGGATCTTTCCACATGGACACTTCGAAATTGATTGGAGGAGGAAAGGAAATGCGGTTTGGGAGGCACAAGTTGGAAGGATCCTGACGGGAATTAACTTCTGGAGTGCTTGTGTTGGACACCCTAGTCGTTTCATGAGCACGTCATCCACGAGAACAGACAATTCTTGCTGGCCTTTAGGTAAACGAGGGAGAGACTAAATGCAAGACTAGATCCGTCGATGTGTGGTCCCTTTTGCGGCGATCGCATTTGGAGAAGAAGACTCAACCACGGACTGAGTGACTGCACATCGATAGGAGTCTAGCCAGGGGTCTACGGATTTTAGAGCGCATGGACAACACTGAATCATCCCGAAGAGTCTTCGCATCTGTGAGACGTCAGTGAGACAACGCAGTAGAGAACGCACACGCCACCACCGATGGCGCACACAAGTGGAGAAGGAATGTCAGCTGAAGTGACATGTTGGTTGAGACTCAGGTCTATCACGGACTGTAGCGCCATGAAGAGAAGAGGAATGTCCGCTTACCACCGGGCACACAGCAACACGGTCGACAGCTACAAATTTTGGGGCAGTTACGGCAATCCAATTGAGGATCCCAGGCAGAACCGCCTTAGTCGGAAATCCTGACTCGACGGAACAAAGTCATACTTTACGAAAGTCGTGTACGCAGCTGCCTTACTGGACGATAAAGAGGACCACAAAGCTGATTCTTGGAGCCTTCAGAAGAGAATTTGTACGCTCTTTCCTACGTCGGCAAGGAAGGTGAATGGCGGATAAAGAGCTTGCTCGGCCACAACGAGACCATCCAAATGCTAAGAAGATCTTAGAAATAGGGACCCTCCGGTATAAAGACCGGTAAAGATATAAAGAATTTGGTCTTGATGGCTAAATGCCACGTGTCCAAAGACGAATGGTTAGTTACCAATCAAGCTTTGACTCCGCATGGATCGATGGCCGGACAAGTAGGTAAGCTGACGGTCAGTAGCATCTGTGATTAGACTAATGACCCAGCAAGAAACACATGCAGACGATGTTGGGCATGACCTTGTTTATGATTCGTGTGGGTTACAGAAAGTAAGTAAGCTGCCTGGTACATCCGCCTGTTTAATTTTTCTCACTAGACTGAACTCCGACAATCGACGTTACAACACGTTGCACTCCAATGTAGGTGCATACGGGTGCCCTAGCAGCCTTTGAGGTGGGCGCCGTGGAGAAGTTGTGCAACCAGGGGGTTCTAGGTTTAGTCCCCGATACGAGGAACTTTTCATAATTAACGGCTCTACGTCTTTCGAGTCACTGACACTGGCTTTGCAGTTCGATCCTTGATAAAAAGAAGTTTTGAACCAGAAATTGCATCATTTTTTCTGGCATTTTTGAAGAGCAGAGGTTGTGTCTACATTTTCTACAAAATGTATTGTGCAAGTGGGGCACAGTGCCGTCCGGTAAGGATTCCGGGTAGCAAGCGTAGATAATTGCTTGCTTGGTGATGAGCTTTTCTTGCTTAGTGTCAGCCATTGGGACCACGCCGTTGACATGGTGTCTAGACTTAGCCAACAATGCCTGACTTCATCCAAATGTAGCTTCTTTCTTATAGAGCTTAGTGATGTGTGTTTATGAGGGATTGCAAGAGGGTTCTCTCTATTTTGGAAGACTGTCCGCTTTTTCATTTCGTCGAACACCGAAATGGGTCACGACGTTCTGCCTGCATAACCTATCATGGTTCGAAGTGTGGACATCCGAAGCTACGGCTCTGATTGCCGTCTGGCGATCGGAAGGCATAGCAATCGATCGGTCGGTTACGTTGCTAAGAATGGCAAGCTTCGGGAATTGTCTGTTTATTAGTTGGTATTAGCACGTCTCTAGCAGCCGAGAGATGGTGTGTGGATTCTTCTCGTGAACAAGGTTATTGCCTGGAAGCCAATCAAAGGTTGCACAGTTCCCTCACCGAAGCCAGCTCGTTGCGGCATTCCCTGACTAGCTTTGAGATTATGCACGTCTGGATTATCAACAAATTTAGATACGATTTGTTGAGGTCTAGTGGTAGGGTCCACCCCAATTCCACAATCGCTTTTTTTTTAGTCGACAGTGTCTGAGGGATCCTCCTTTCCATCGCTCTCTAGTAGGATAGTGCACATCAATAGGAATTGTGAAGTCAAGCTTAGGAGGGGTCGTAATCTGGAGTGTCTTCTAAGAGGCCTGCTCAAAATAACACTGTGGCCATGCGATTGTGGTGTTCCACAGCCCTAATCTGACTGCACTGTGCGCTGTAATGTTGTGTGTGAACAGCTCAACAAGGCAAAAGATGTAGCATTGCCGTCAGAGGGTATCTGGGAGTAGATCTGAGAGCGCACTGGCCTCTAAAACTAAAGAGCCGCATATGAGGACGGGACGTACTACATCTAGCCTAGTATCGGAGACCCCATCTATACTCTTCCATCCAAAATAATGCCGCCCTGAGTTTTAGGAGCCCACTTTGCTGCTGCACAGAAGGCGTCAAAGTGGATTTCCATCAGCAATCCTGGGCGTTAATCAACAAAGGTATTCTGACGGCTCTTGATCAATTCGATACACCAAGTGGGTTGTAGGGAACCCTTTCCTTTCACAGAATTTGCCGCGCCACAACAGTTGAATTGTAACCTCCAAATGAACACACCCACCGATTCAATTCAAACTGTAACGGTTGCCAAAGCATGCACACATCCAGTAGCAACTTGTTCGACAACAGAACACACTTCCCCATCAACTTGGGGGGGCGCCGAACGAGTTCCCTAGTCTCCCTCATTCTAGTTTGACCACGTTTAAATAAGATTCATCAATTTTAAGTGTTCATAAATTCTTTAACGTTCCCAAAACTAATTAAGGCGCTCCCCAAGACATCGCACCGCAAACGATGTAAAAACCGGAAACTTTCCACAAGAAACCACAATCAGCCGGCTATCTCTTATTCATGAGTACTGATTTAATTTGTTTATTTGAGCGAAAGAAAAAAAAAAGAAACAGAGTCCCTGGTCCATTCAAGAATTCGTTGAGTTCTGAAGGCATACGCATAAATTATGAGAGCTCATGCGCTGCAGCGATCCCGCGGCGAGAGGAATGTCACATGCTGCAGGCATTGGATAAAAATAGTCAACAGACAGACGCGCATCTGTTGGCGTCATGCGGCGTCAAGTGAAACTAATGCCAATTCGACTGGGGCGACCCAATAACCTGGTTCGTTAGCTTAGCCAAATATATTGAGTCCATTGCGCAGTTCTGTGGGATACGCAATACATTGACTCGCCTCGGGATCTATGACCTCTTCCATCAAGATAAACGAGATCCGATTAAGGGATCACAGTTGCACTTGATACACGGCTACCACTGCGTCAGAGCGCTGCCAAGCCCAGAAATGTGTTCGAAAAAGTGTGATAAAGTGTTGTTGTTATGTTGATTTCCATTGTAGATGGCTACCTCAAGTCATCGGTAATCTTGACTTCATCTGCATCCAGATAAGCGTCAAATTTATTCAAGCTTTCGATTTTTATCTGGGGGCTCATAACTTGTGTTTTATGCTTTGCTTTAAATCCGATTCCTGTCATCCGGAGGTGGAATAATATGCTGATGCTTCCACACCTTTGAATAATGATTAGCTTCGAGGCATACTTGCGTTAACTTGGAGCCAGTGAATGGGATTTCTATGCAGACCATCGACTTTTTTGGGCACTAAGTCGTCTCTGGATTCACTGTGATTCGTTGAATTGCTCATTCAAGGATTCTCAAGGAGCCAGACCATACAAGCGATAACGTGGAGGTCCATCGAACAGCGGATGGATGTGAGTGAGTGCCTGGCTTGAATTTATTTCGTTCGATTGTTGCTTATGTGCGACATGACAAGTGATTTTAGTTGAAGACGACATCTTTAAGTGGTGAGTCGGAGTCACTAGAGGAGATATTTCTGCTTCCATTTCTTTGGATGGCGCTACAGTTCGGGATGACCTTTCGATTGGCTTCGACTGCAAATTCCTGTCGTGTACGTAATGTGTCACAACTGGAGGGAACCACCAAACTGTTTTAACGACCAGAAGGCTGTCGAGAATAGACGGTAGCCGTTGATTCTGAGAATTTTAAGGAATCACTTCGGCAGACAGTCCTTCTATATGGAACCGAAGCTAAGCGAAACAGCAGAGCAGATTCTGGTCATGTCTGCGAGAAAGGTGAATGAAGGAGAAGACTGTACCAAGATGCGGATGTAGTCTTTAGTCGAAGCTAAGTCCGCCAGGTCTTCGATCTGATCTCCTCATTGTTGCAGGTGAGGATGAATATCTGGTATAAAGACCACGTCATAGCGTACCCAGTAGACAGCTTGGTCTTGGTGACTGGATGCAGCTTGCCCGAGACCGTCAACAATGGAAGGTAACTATTGCTCAGGCTGACCTAACGATACGAATCTAGCCTAGTTTCAGTTCCAAGACTCAAATCAATGCACTGACCGTGAAGGCGGTCTTCGAATCCTCGTGCTTACTGAGGACCCAGAACTTTCGCAGAGCACAAGTCCCTTTGCAATGTCTATTTATCCACACTTAATCGTATTTCCCTTCATACACCTCAGTTGAAGAAAACGAAACCATCTTTCCCGTCCTCTGGAACGGAAATTTCCACTTTTCCACAGCAAATGCTGAGTTTTCTCTGAACTTCGACGCAGTCTCTCCATATCCTACCTCCGGAGTCCTTCCGGAGTCCCGAAAATCCAGAAATCAAATATCACTCATCCAAATCAAGAAAAGTCCACTCGGTTTATTTACCATTTTACTGCATTTTTTCGGCTGAAAAGTGGCCAAATTCTCAAAAGTCGATTTACTTAGTAATTCAGCTCTCAAATGCTTATAGTGTGATATGGCAGACTTTGTTTGAGTAATTCCTTGGAATCTTCATTCAGTTTTTGTGTTTTGTTTGCGTACTTTAGCTGAAAAGTCGATTTTTCCATTTTAATGACGTGTGTTAAAATCACATTTTCACACGTTTTCTCAGCAGGTCTGGCAATGACCCGATCGAATTGCACTGAATAATTGACAGATTTGCTGAAAGTGTTGCCAGCAGTGGGGGGAATCGATAATGCTAATTAAGCGATTTTATTTAATGAATTTGATTAAAGTGTGTGTGTGTGTAAAGTTAAAGGCGAGCGTATCGAAAAATGTATAATTTTAAAGCATTGCACGCTGATGTTGGGAGATTGACTGCATTTCTATCCTAGGATTGCTTGTAATTTGATAGAGATGGTGTCGTGACGTGGTGGTTGTGGCTATGTAGGGAATCAACTTAATTACCAATTTGGCGACGGTGACTCCCTTGGGCTGGCTGAGGTTGTTGTTCCTGGTCGCCGTGGTGTAGTGTATCAGAGGGGCGATTCGAATGTTCACAGTATCACGCAATTGGGCTGAACAAGGTTCCTCATGACACGTTTGCGGCTCACCCACTTCTCGTTCAGATCACTTCTTTCGTAACACCATCGTCCAGTAAATTGGGTCATAAACGAATGCATGTGAAACAAGATTCGTTTTCAGAAGAAACTCATCAGCGAAGTCGGTCGCAGTGACTGCAGGCAATTGTGCCAAGGTAACCGCAAGATCAGATCAGTAAATGAGAAGCGGTCAGCGGTTACTTTGTGAATCTTCGGACATGAAAAATGCATCATAAGCTGATGTAAATTATACTAAGGTCAACTTAGGGTGGTAACGTGATGAATTGTGATGCCGTCACACTTTAAAAGGCATAAATCTGTTGGACACATTTAAGAGCACTACGAACGGTCTGAAGAAAATACGAGTAGTTGAGGAAGAAAATAACTACAGGGTGACTTCAGATAATAATAGACATTTAAATAACACAACATTCTGGTTTTATTTTAAAGCAAAATTCATGTCAGTATTTGCATCGCCTAATTAGCGAACTCACTACGTTGTTTATGTTCGCCTCCACTTCACGTTCTGTGACAGCTCAATTTTTTACGGACGTGGACCTCTCTAGGGAGGCTCAATTCAGCTGATCGGCGATCGGATCTTCTTCGAGACTGTGGCTTTGTTTTCTTCATTTCGCACCAATCTCTGAATATTTGGTAGCTTAAGGTCTAAAAGAGTGAACTTGAGCTCAAGGTTCATCACGATGCGGTGAACTTTCAATGTATTCCGGCTTTTTTAATAATTTCCCCACGTTCAGCAAGCGTGAGACGTGATTATTCGATGCGCCTGGTATGCATCAAGTTGACGATATTCCTCATCTTTGTATACGAGGGCTGCTCGAGAAGGTAGGAACTTTGATGCAAGATGGCGATCGTGCTAAGGGCACCTTCCAAAGTGCTTGTCACTGGGGTATGATCCATCAGTAGCGACAACTTCAGCTTCTTCGGGGCAGATCATACGAGTACGATTCATTTATCGATGCATACTATGCCCACAGACAAGGTAATTGAACGGTGACTTTTGAAATTAATATACAGGGTGGGCCGAATACAAGTTTATTTTTAAAATTGCAATAAAATGAATAAAATTAAATGTTTGCTATGTATTATAGCTTTATTATTGAGAGCAAACATTCCCATTAATTATGAAATACAACGTCGTTCAAGTGGCTGCCTCTGTACAACCTCTTCTTTCGGACCAAGAGGAGATCCATCCTCTGTGCCTCCTGCCAGAGCCTACCATCTTTTAAACATCACTCCCACTGCTCGTGCAGTCCTCTGGCTAACCGTGGGACTTCACATCTAGGCGCCTACTTCTTCAATAATTTGAGAGAGCTGAACGCCAGCTAAACAGCTTTGTTGCAAGCGCCAATGGGTTCAGTCTTCTTTCCGGGTGGAAACCTGGAACTCCAAAAATCTTCTCAAATATCTTCTGGTACTTGAAACGGTTGAGCACACAAATCAGAGATGGTCTCTACGAAACAATTATGACCTCCCCTCAATTCGTGACGATCTCACAGTCTGATGAGAATGAGCAGGTCGAGTATCAGTTCCATTATCGGTCGCTGCTCCATTTCTATAGATTGGACTGCGGCCGACGCCACAGGGACGACGAAACCATTGTGCACCTTCTCTGCTCTGGTAGCGCCCTCATCTTACTTCTACCCGCCGAACTAAGCAGTATTAGGGTCGGCCATGGTCATTGCATTGACCATCGCATCGATCCAACTGAATGGCATCCGACTAGATCAGCGTGTTAACTCAATGGGCCTACACTGTCCCAAGTGTGCTTTCAGCTTCCTCGCAGTCTTTTAAACAACTACATTCACTTCTAAAAACAAACAAGTTATCCCTCCAACACCAACACCGACTGTCTTCGGTCGTACCGATTGATTTACCCTCATAACCCACGAACGACACGAAAAAAGAAAACAAATCTGAACCACTTGTGAAAGAGTTCCTTGCTACCCCTCCCCCCAAACAACGACGATGTCTACTTGTTGTCCCAAATCACATAAGAACCATGCAACCAGGTATACAGACGACGCAGAAGATGCTCCTAATAGCCACGTGTGCAAAGAAAAAAGAACAAGAAACGAATCGGATTCTACCTGAGTTCAGGAACCTGAATGAAACGAAGGAAATTCTCGCCGCCATTCGATGGTTATCTGTGCGTTGTGTATCTGAGATGTTGTAATTGCTGCTCATGCCGAAGGTATCTGTTTTGTAAGTTCTTCTTTATTTTCAATGGCCAACCGCATTCTCTTAATGTGACGTTTATTTGTGGGACATGTGTGTGCAACCCGGAGCGTCAATAAAACGACTCATCTGTAGGCCCTAGGAAAATGAGCGAGTTTATTGCTTCACGGTAAATGTACGACGTTGTTGTGGTTCTGATTAAGTGAAGCAGAAGATGAGGAAAACAATAATGTTTTAGATAAATTATCACGTAGAAACATTCTCGTGATGAATGCTCACAGAACTCTTCTCCGCGTTCTTGCGAAAGATCTTGAAAGCCCGCGTAATGGGGGGACATTTATCACTCCAGCCGTTCGATTAGGCGATTTGGAAATTCCTTGGCTCTTCGAGCGAGTGTAGGCGGTGCCGTCAACGACAACAAGGGTTGGCAAATGTGTGACATTTTTCTGAAGACTACACGAAATCTTTTCGGTTGCTCAATGGTCGTATGAAAGTCACTCGGCAGGTCAGTAAATTGCTTAATTAGTGGGAGGAAATCATTATTTAAATGTTTGAGGGTGGACACGTGTGAGGGCGATGACATAGTTTCTTTCGCTATGACAGGAGGTTAGGAGATCATCTTTGTCGCCAGATGATGCTCTTCAACGGCTGATCGTCATCCACTGATGTCTTCTCTGCGCGCATACCAGCCGTAGTCCTTAAAAAATCCACCAAATCATCCTGTGAACAGCTGTCGATCCCTTTTTCGCCATTCGCTTCGTCAAGCTGAGTTCCTATCATCAAGGGAAAATCCCTCCATGTTCCCTATTCTTTGAATCTATTGTCTACGACTCAGTGTACATTCATTGCAAGCCTATCTCTTCCCCGCGCCAGCGAGGTTTTCTTAAGGGCCAACCTTACACAATTCGCCTCCCTATCGAATGAAGTGGATGTCGTTACCACAAACTTCACCAGAACCTTTGACAAAATCAGCCTCTATCTAATCTACTTCAAACTAAAGGCCCTTGGTTTCCCGCCCTACATGATCCCATGGCTTGAATCGGACCTTGCAGTGGCGCATCTCGGAAATCGCTCTTCATACACTCAAAAACTGATCCACTGTTGCCTTATCGGGCATTCCGCATGGCAGTCACATTGGTCCGCTGATCTTTGCCTTGACCATTCTCTATCTACTCAGATGATCTGATGATAAGCAAGACAACTTCCAGCTCGCACGACCTTGACTCCTTCAGCATCTGATGAAGCAACAGCTTGCTCGATCTAAATGTTGGTGAATGGGAAGCCGCGCGGTCGTAACTCCTTCTTCTTCTTTGTACGACGCTACAGTCCGGGTGGACTTGGGCCTCAAGCGACTAGCGCGATCTCTGGCTAGCTGTCTTCAGTTTCGCACGCCAAGTTAGTTGAGTTCCTTTTTCACTCTACATAGCCCAGCCACCTTAGGCTCGTGTCGCTGAGTCCGTACACTTCATGTTTGAATATTCTCCTCCAAATACCGTTAACGCGCAAACAGGACTAAAGGTCGCAACAAGAACTTTTCTCTCGAAGAACCAAAGTTTTCTTCAGCCGCTTTTGAGACAGTCAATGCGTCCGCGTCGTACAGCCATCAGGACTGGGATGATCAGTGTCTTATATAAATTCAGCTTGGTCCTTCGAACCAGCTCTGTTGCGTTTGGCAAGAGTTATTCTGCGTTTGATCTCGATAGCGAGACGGTAGGTAGGCAACGTCGAAGTTATAGCCGATGTTGCACGTCGTTTCTTATGGGTGGCGCTACAACCCGTAGAGGGCCGGTGCCTAGCTTCTCAGCAACCACTCGTGTTGGACGTGCTATTGTTCTCTCGCGAGTGAAAGGGATCTACACTTTTATGACGACTGCGGCCAAGTTTGAGAAGCTTTTTCTAGACAATTATACTCTTTGAGCATTTGTCAGTGACTCGAAAGAGGTGAGGCCGTGAAAATTATTTGCAGAAATTGGCGGTCTGTGACAGCAGATTTGACAGTGGTTCACGCCGGAGTAAAACTCAAACTAAAGCCTTTTTCGAAACGATATTACATCAAGTTTTTAGCCCTTCTTGAGCCGGTGGAATCATTGGTTCCTATGCCTTTAAAAATGATAAAGCTCGGCACGTTGCGGTCAACGGTGAGCGGTACAGAAACGAACTTACAAACTGTTTCGTGAAACACTTGCACTTAAAGTCGGTGTCTTGTGGGTCCACTGAACGCCGCTATTTCTTTCGCTATATCCCTTCTGATTCTCTCTTATTCCACAGCTTTCTAGTACAATTTGTCATCAAAATGCGAAATCTAAACAACGGAAACCCATCCATTAGCTCAACAAATTGTCAACATCGGCGTATTTACCGCCTCCCGCTGACCCAACGGTCGATCTCACTGAAAATAGAATCAGTTCTGTTCCACAGGCAATTAAATTTAAGCGTTTGCAACGTAAACACGCCGACAGAGCGATTAACAAACAATCGAAAACCAGTTTGGCGTCAGTGGCGTCAGGGGCAGTGCTGTTTGGAGAGCATTCCGAGAGGAAACTCGGTCAAAGTAAACAAATTCAGACTCAAGCGGCGCGGTCGCCTTGAACAGTCAAGTCGTTCGAAGTTGACCATGATATCTGTCAAAATCAGACGCAACCAATATGGACGCGCGCCTACATATCCATGACAGTGAATCATCTGCCCATGCATCTGCTGGCAACTCTCCTCCAAGCTCTGCCAAGTGACAGTGTCACGTGGGCGATCGAATCAAATCAAAGCAATGCGGTTAACCACGCGTGATCGTTATGCCAAGTACACGCGACGCGGCGTAGGCTCGTACTCGTGTAATGATTGGCAAAATCGGAAGACGCAATAAATTTGCATTGATCCAACGACTGTGCGCTCGGTTTCAATGGATTATTGCCTCATTGGCATTATAATTCGACTTTAGCCTGCGCTCGCTCACCGCTCATTTGAATATCGCCAACCGAGATGAATGGGCGCTCGACGCGGCAGGTGAATTGACGTCGTGTCGGGCGTGCAGGAAAGAGTTGAATGCAGACAATTGCTGTTGGTGGTTCGCAGGAAGTGTGGGAACGATACGTGGGTTCTCAGTGCCAGTCGCAGATGGTTTCAATGCCATCGCATGCATGCCACCAGCTGCCGTTTCAGCAAGAGGAACCCGTTGTTCCTTTAGGCGGAATTCAACCTCGAATTCAAGGCAATGCCACATTTCGTGCTGTTTGACAATGTAACCGCTGAGCAGTTGCAAACTGATCTGCCATGGGTGCAGCATTGAGGAAGGAAGCGTTGTAAGCGGGTTTTGTTCTGGCTTGGGGGAAACTGAGGAAATTAACTACACTCGTGCCTTTGATGTTTTCTTTTGTGTGTGCTGTTGGTTATGTAGATGTTTTTAAGGTAATGCATCCCTTTGAGGGTTAGGCTGACGTGCTTTACGTTGGGACTGTCACTCAAGCAGAAATTCATGCCTTGTCTGTGGGAAGGTGTGGAGGAGAACTTTGTTCAAAGCAAAGTGAAATGCTAGCAGTTGATGCAAGTCGGCAAAGTTGGCCAGAGGGGGACAGCCAGTCGATGTATTCGAATGGAAAGCTTCTTGTTGAAAATCATACAAAAGGGATTCAGAGACCGCATGCAAGTCCGGGCTCAACAGGCACAATTAGCACAACTCCAGTGGCGGGCTTGAAACATGACCTCGTCATTTCCGGTTTTCAAATCTGGTCCATTCACCATTTGCCGTTGGGATCAAATTATCGACCCTATCACTGGAGTTGTCGATCCGTGGTAGTAGTGTGACTATGGGTATTACAATGGATCAACATGGTGGAAGTTCACATACTTACCTTCCAGACGACTGCTGAAAGGAGCGCATTAAGGAGCAGCCAATCAAGCGACATGCTCCCAACCTCCACCGGTCATGCCAGCATACTTGACAGATCACAAATTGAGGAAAGTCGAAAGCGAAGGTGCTCTAGAGCGAAGTTATACTTCCACTTCGAAGTACCCTTCGAGAGCTATTTTCCAACTGGGGAATACTGGACTGCTAATGACCCCCATCCACTTGTACAGAGATGGATGGAAGATGGCAATAGGCACAGACGAGGTCATCTTTTTCGAATTTTTAAACATCCACTGCTACACCGAGTCCCTGACCAAGGCAGTGTTCTCCAAGCGGAGGTCATGGCTGTCAAGGCCATTACCAAGGTGTTACCATCTTTATTGGCGGTCAGGCGACCATTAACAAAATAGAAAAAGTCCAAGCTGGTCGCATGCTGCCGCGAAGAGCTCTAGGTTCAGCAGCGGATGAACTTGCCAGCAAAGGGGCCGAGACCGACCAACTCTTGCGAATGTCAAGAAAAAAATTCGACGACAGAATTCTAGAGATGGCAAATAGAAGGTAGTACCATCGAACTTTGAGCAAAAACCGGAAGACTCCTTCAGTGCTGGTGATGGTAGTTGGAGCTCTAGCTTACCATAATCATTCAATGACCAATTGAAAATGGGAGTAGCAACGACGAAGAGGAAAAAGCTGATACCTCTCACGACCTCTGCCATTGCCCTCGTCCCTGCCAGTTGAGGCATAGAACACTGGAAGAATACTTCTCCCAAGACCTAAATGATTTAACAAAAATCGCACTTACGTATTTTTGCAGTTTCATTAAGACATCAAGACATTTCTAAGGCATTTGACAGAGTTTGGCATCAAGCTCTTTTGTCGAAAATGCGTGCATATGGTATCGATGAATCTCTTCTTCTATGGATTAGAAATGACCTTTCGGACCGTTAAATTCAAGTTGTTTTAGATGGGTTCAAGTCTGATATTCACCAAATAAATGCTGGTGTACCCCAAGGCTCTGTTCTGTCTCCGACACTCTTTCTCATTTTTATTAATGATCTCTTGTCTGCTACTTCTAATGCAATTCATTCCTTCGCTGATGACAGCACCCTCAGCTTTTCATATTCGTTCCGAGACTCACGACCCTGCCCTTCGGCCGTAGAATTGGAACGGCAGCGTATGTTAAGCACATTGAATTCCGATCTTGACAGCATAATTAACTGGGGAAACAACAACTGAGTGGAATTCAATGTTTCAAAAACTCAATGCTGTTTGCTGTCACTCAAGCGAACCCTCGTTAATCAGCCATTATCCATGAATGGCGCTTGTGTCGATGAAACCGAAAAGCTTTCCATCCTTGGTATGTGTATCAACACAACACTTAGTTGGAACGATCACATATTTGAGGTCGCCAAAAATGCTGCGAAATGTTTAGGTTTCCTTAATCGATGCAAGAAATATTTCACCCCCTCTGATTTGGCTTTCATTTATAAGGTGTATATCCGCCCCGTCTTGTCCCCAAAGACCACCCTGCACCTACTAGATAGAATCCAAAAGCGAGCGATAAAACTTATCGGAGACAACAATGTCGCAAAGTCATTAGACTCGACTCGCTCGTCCGTATTTTATCGCTATTACAACAAACGATGCTCAAGTGAGCTAGCCAACTGCATTCCTCCTCTCTATGAATTCACCCGCAATACTCGTTTCGCCAGGAATGCTCATCAGTTTACCCTTAAGTCTACTTTCGGACGCACAGTTAAATTTAGAGACTCGTTCTTCAGCCGTACTACGCGAATTTGGAATGCTCTTCCCAGCCCTATATTTCCCACAGACTACAATCCGCAGATATTTAAGACCAATGTGCACAGGTACCTCCTCTCCCTTTCTCCTTCTATACCTTCGGCCCGTGCTGTGTCTTAACCCCGGACACTTAAGGGTATTAGCAATCCCTTGAGCGCGGGCAAACTATGAAAAAAAATCAGGATGGGTGAACAGCGAATTCACGTAACCCGCGTAATTAGTATGGACGAGGCACATCCCAGCAGGACAGGGATTACGCCCGTCTACCCACCCGACGAAACTAACACGGACACTTTTTTTGGAACTTAAAGTCAGCTGCTTAGACTGAATAAAAACTGCTTGTACCTAGGTCACGTTTCCAGCTCTTTGACCAAAGTCAGACTTGTCTTCATCCTGGGAGCAGGAATGTGCTGCAGACTACCTTAAACCTTTGAGAATCTAATATATCCACACGTTGGGGCCATCAATCCAGATCTTCATTTGCTCAGAATGCCTACAATATTGGCAATGGGATACCGAAGACGACTGCTCCTCAATTTGATTGAAAAACCTCTCAAAGCGAAGAATAACCCGTGCAGCATTTTTGGATATGGAGGGGCCTTCAATTTGATTGCATGCTGGCGCTGAACCATCTCAGAATCGTAGTCTCTTGTGGATTTCATTTCAATTCCAAAACCATTTAATGTTGACCACCAAACGGACTCTCCGCTGCGAAAACTCGACTAGTTTACGACAAGTGCTCATTAAGTGGTGCCAGCTATCTTACTCAACAATTCCTACTTATTCGTTTGTTTTTCGACCCCAGAAATTGCCCAACGAATTAAGATCTGGCGAGTGGGCTACCAGTTCATTGTTACCGATTGCTTCGCGTCATTGTCATGAAACATCTTCCACTCATCATATGGAACCATAACTTGGCGTAGAGATGTCTCCAACACTTAACTTATAAATTCGCTAAGACCAATTTTGTTGCACTGAATGAGTACCTAAATCAATTCAAATGGGATGACTTGTTGGATTCCCCCAATTTGAAAGGTAACTATGATATATTCATGAATAAAATTAATTCTGGTTTAGAGTCATTTGTTCCTAAAACGCGTCATAGAAATCGATTTAGAATTCCATGGACAAACAAAAGCTTAGTAAATCTACGAAATGTTAAAAGGAAAGCATATTCAAACTATGTTTCAAATAAAACTAGTTTAAATCGTGAACGGTTTTTGAGATTCAGGAAAGAATATGAGTTCTTGAATAGATTTTTATATAAACAATACATCTTGTCCGTAGAAACTTCGGTAAGGAACAATGGTGCATCATTTTGGAATTACGTTAATTCAAAAAGAAATTCCTTGGGCTTGCCCAAGATAATGGAATTTGGTAACGTAACTTCAACAAACTTGGATGAAACCTGTGACCTATTTGCCAACTTTTTTGAGTCTGTCTATAATGGGTCTCCGGTCCAGACAACGATGAACCATTACTCTAATATACCCGAGGTTCTGGATATAGGTGTATTGGAATTTACGGATCAGGATGTAATAAATGCCTTAACTAATCTTAAAGTAAACTACAGCCCATGGCCCCGATGGGGTCCCGGCTGGTATTTTAAAAAAAAGTTGCAATTCGCTTTATCGTCCACTAAGAATTATCTTTAATCAATCCCTAAAAATGGGTGAATTTTTAAATGAATGGAAGTATTCTTTTCTGACGCCTATATATAAAAGCGGTTTAAGGCAAAAAGTAGAAAACTATCGACCAATATCCAAGCTTTCATCGATACCAAAGTTATTTGAAAGTATTGTAAAAGGAAAATTATATTTCATGGTAAAAGAAATTATTTCTAATAACCAGCATGGCTTTATGCAGGGCAGGTCATGTTTCATTATTTTCAAATTACATTTATACAAATTTAGAAAATCAATTACAAGTTGATGTACTTTACACCGTTTACTCGAAAGCCTTCGATAAAGTACATCACACTTTGCTTTTAAACAAGCTAAAGTCTTTGGGATACCATAAGTCAATGTTAGAGTGGTTTTCCAATTACTTAAAGGACAGGATGCTTCCTGGTAATGATCGATAGTTTTAGATCTCGAGTAATAAAAGTTACATTGGGCGTTCCACAAGGTAGCCATATGGGGCCATTACTCTTTCTATTGTTTATAAATGATGTTCACGAAATTTTCAAATATTGTAAAATCCTAACATTCGCAGACGACTTTAAATTGTATTTATCTATAAATAGTTTAATTGATTGTAATAATTTCCAATTGGATATACATGCACTAGTGGAATGGTGCAAGCACAATGGACTAGAGCTGAATATTCAAAAATGTAATATCTTTACTGCATATCGAATTACATCCCCGATTGTCAATGATTATTTCATAAATGATCATAGACTTAGTCGCCTAGAAGAGTTTAAAGATCTGGGTGTAATTTTTGATACAAACTTAAATTTTGCATCACATTATGATTATACAATTGCGAAGTCTAATGCTACGAGGGGCGTTCAATATATTCTCGGTATCGGGGTGAAGCTATGATTGTATATATAAATTGACTTATTTATCAAGTAATACTATTATTTTAGTGCATTCATGTAAAATTTCATATAAATGTGATTAATAATTCGCGTTTTATCTCTAGTTAAACAGAATACCCATTTATTGCCGACTTGAGTTGTTCATCATCCGAAAATCTTTTTCTACGAAGAATTTTTTCCAATCCGGAAACAGGAAATAATCTCTAGGGGCAAGGTCTGGACTATAGGATGGGTGTTGGATTTCTTCGAAACCACAATCTCGCGCAGCAGCCTTGGAAACTCGCGCCGTGTGAACAGGAGCGTTGTCATGAAGAAGCAACACACCCGCTGCGAGTTTACCCCGTTTTTTCTTTTTAATTTCCTCCCGCAAATTATGCAAAGTGGAAGCGTAGGATGTAGCGTTGATGGTTTCACCTTTTTTTTGGTACTCAATGAGCAAGATTCCCTTTGAGTTCCAAAAAACTGTGGCCATGAGCTTCGCGGCAGACGGAGTGAGCGAGGCAGAGGATGTAGCGTTGATGGTTTCACCTTTTTTTTGGTACTCAATGAGCAAGATTCCCTTTGAGTTCCAAAAAACTGTGGCCATGAGCTTCCCGGCAGACGGAGTGACTTTGAACTTCTTCGGGGGGTCTGTTCCTTTTTTATGCCACTGCATGGACTCTTGTTTGCTTTCAGGGTCATAGTGGTGGACCCATGTTTCGTCACCAGTAACAATTCGATCCATAACACCGTCCGCGGTCTCACTACACATCTCTAAAAGCTCTCTACAGCATGCGATTCTCACTTTTTTCTGAGGCGCTGTGAGCATTCGTGGCACCCACCTTGCACTGACCTTTGAAAGGTTATGATTGTCATGAAGAATTGTGTGAATGGTACCAATTGAAAGCTTGGTGATCTCTGCCATCATTTTCACCTTTATTCGGGCATCCTCAAGAACAAGTTTTTCGACTTCTTTGATGCTTTCTCCCGTACAAGCAGTAGCCGGGGCGCCGGACCGGGGTTGTCTTCAATGCTCTCTCTGCCTCTCCTGAACTCACTTGACCACTTTCGCACAGTTGATAATGAAGGTGCGGAACCCTGGTAAACAGCCACCATCTCTTCATGAACAGTTTTTTGACTTCTTCCTTGCTTAGTGAGAAATTTAATTACAGCGCGATGCTCAATTTTCACCATCATCGTCTCAGTTGCCATTATGATTCTGTTTAACTACAGATAAAACGCGAATTAATAATCACATTTATATGAAATTTTACATAAATGCACTAAAATAATAGTATTACTTGATAAATAACTCAATTTATATATACAACCACAGCTTCACCCCGATACCGAGAATATATTGAACAGCCCTCGTATGTTAGGTTTTCTGAAAATAAATAGTAGAGATTTTCGGGATATAACTAGTCTTAAGTCCATCTATTGTTCGTTAGTCAGACCGTATGTAGAATATTCTTCCATCTTTCGGGATTCCCCATATGATACACAAGACCTCAGCTTCGAAAGAGTACACAAAAATTTCACGAGATATGCTGTCCGTAAATTGTATTCCTTCGAAGAACTCCCTAAATATGACGATAGATGTAAAATAATAGGCTTGCAAACCTTAAGTTTCAGGCGTAAGGCAGCGTCAGCCATGTTCATCCGCGATATTATTAATTGCCGTGTAAATTCACCAGACTTACTTTTTCTCATGAATATATATGCTCCCCAAAGATCTCTTCGGATGAGAAATTTATTATACGATAAGAGGCATAGTGGCAAAAGTGTATAAACACTTTTAATGAACTTTGCAACGAAATTGATTTTAGCTTGTCTCGATTGGAGTTTAAAAAATTGATACATGCACTATGCGTTAATTAATACTGTTTATTTGATGTAATCTATGAGATGCAAAATCGGTAGATGATCCTTAGTCGCGCAGCAAAATCTGCTGTGTAAAGCGATACTGAGAGTTAACACTTAGAGAACGTAGTGTTTTGTGTACTCTGTGATGGAAAAAAAAAAAGAAAAAAAAAAAAAAAATCACCAGCCACGAAAAAACTCCCCCAAACGATACAAAATATCCGCGTCCGTTTTGGACTCTGTTTCTGGTGCATTGCAACGGACGTCTTATCGATCTTAGTTCACTTTGGTCTCATAACACCGAAGAATATTTCGGCATTTCTTTAAGAGACCAACTCAGTCCAACAGCGTGCATAAGGCCTTCTGGACAATCCACAAAACAAAAATGGAACGTGTGCTCTACACCAGACGATGCCAAATACCCGTCTTTGAACCACCCTCATTGTTCGGTACAACGCAACAGGGGACGTCCGTGTCCAAGGTGCTCCACACAAGTGGAGAAGGACCTCAACCAACTTGGTGTACGTAACTTCATGCAGCTAGGCAGGGAGGCCTGTTTGTTGGGGCCCTGTTCGGTTTTTGACTTTTTATACTCACTAGTGGCTAGTCAATTGATTGATCTTTTCATCAAGGACGTTCTTCTCAAGAGACTAACGTATGTATGGAATGCGATAAAGCTTCGTAAACACATCTGCGCGAAGTGGAAATGCAACCCTAGTAATCAACGCTGGACAGAATATTGCCAGGGACAATCGACCCGTACTTTGTTCTGAACAGTCAGACTGAGATCCATCTTTTTCTTCATCCATGCATCTGCTATAGAAGTCATTATGGTTGGTCTACACGAGTCCTAGTCTCTCGGCGTGCCTACCCATTGCGCAGTATTCTGTGAAGACAAGAACTGTAGATGACTCAGGTTATTATCTGCTTAGACTGATGATGGCCGTGCTTCTTTGTAAGTCCATTTTTGGTCATATTTGATCCGCATGTAGGCACGCGCTAAGGTTATTCCACCTTTCATGGGCCCTGTTGTGGGCTAGCACTGTGTTTTTTGAGTTTCTATTGGCACCCAGATGTCTTCAACCTTTGGTCCACTGATTAGTGTCTCATTTCTGAGCTAGCCAGTTTCCGGGAATATCTCAATGTTCAGCAACCCAGCACACCGTTGTCTTGATATCTCGTTTACGAGACATACGACAGAGTCCTACCCATTTTGATCTTAAAAATGGTGATTCGAGTGCCATAATTGCTGGTCGACTGTCGGTGTAGATGACGATGCTCTCGTCCGATGTCGTTCTCATCAACAGCCACTCAACGGCTTCACGTAACTGGTGCATGGAAAACACTCCAGTAATCTGGTGGTCTAAAAGACCGTCTGATCTGGAGGTGTTCTGAGTAAATACCCGCTCCCACTCCACTACCGGCTTTAGATCCATCTGTGTAGATTTCCTTGCCGTTGTCATTGTTCAGTACCGAGTTCGCCTCTCATAGTTGTCTGCTCGGTATTCTGGTTTTGTATTTAATGTTGCAGTCTACGATCGGGGCTAGGTAGTCCGTAGGTCCTTCGGAGAGGTGAGTGAGTTTAAGATACTAGCGTGGCCTCATCCTTAACCTCCCCAGTTTAGGAGAACATAATGACTAAACATCATCACAATCGTATATGACCTTGATGATAATGCGCTGTTGTCCTCAATGCAGTCTGGATTGCAAGCACGTCACAGTTGTTCATCGGCAATGGTTAAGGTTCTAGGTGACGTTTTGCATGATTTCTCTTTTGATCGGCCAAATGGTCAGGTTTGCAGAAAGTTTTTCTCAGACGAAGAACGTGCACAGGGGTGTACCTCAAGAATCTATCTTGGGTCCTATCTTTTTTGCAAAAATGCTGCACAACTCTTTGGCTAACCCCAGATTTTACACTCATCTCCAGCTCATTCTGGGGCATGGAGGAGAAAGGTGATTGCCATAAATCCCACCCATCCACTCTCCGAGCATGTGCTTGGATCAAGCAACGAGATCACGAGATCCATCGATGACCCGATCCTTCATTTAAATTCCACAGAACCAGCCCGTGTGACACCATTCTCCACCAACTCCCTCGCAGGCCATCGAATTTCGGACACATTTAGAAAATCACACCGCATCTCGAGGCCACCCTCTGCATGCATCGACTCGAATTATATCTTTTTTTCGGGATCACTGCGTGCATCCGTTAACTGATTTTCTCTCGCAAAACAAGAAAGTGATAGCGACAGTGTGACTCCAAGAAGTGGTACACAATTTGAGAACGAAAATTTCTCCGCAGAACCAAATGATTATCGTTAAGTGAGAAGAGGCGCACATGCGCCGCTGCCGCGCCACTCGCCGAGGTGATTTCATTTCTCCGTGACTTTCATTTGTTCTCCCGCCGTGTTGCGATTTTAAATGAGATTCTAGCCGCTAGTCCATTCTGCCTCATCTAAACGACGAACCTAATCGCATTTAATCACCCTATCACTCTTCATTTCAGTCATTGCCATCGTCACTGTTACCGTCACCGACACAATTACAGACGTAATCATTGCTTGAACGCCCACCAGTCGAGGCCTTGTCTCACGCATTCATGCCGCCAAGCCAGTGAGAACACCCTCCATCACAACAACAGCGCCCCATTCTCCCACATCCCATAAATAAACGATTTAAATGGTTCCATTGTTCTGTGCGTCAGTTGATGGGTGTACATATCTGAGTCAGGTTTGTGTCGTCTCTATTAGGCCGGCAGTTATCAATTTGGAAGAACAGTTGCTTTAATTGAGGAAGTTGCCGCTACATCCACTGTGACAGTGGCTGAGGGTGAGCGGGTGAACAGGCTAACGGGTGAAAAGAGTTCAGTTCACATTGAAATTCATCACGTGTCCGCTTGCGAATGCCGACGACGACCGTCCAAGTGTCCGCTGGACGACTCCAAAGGTTTACATAATTTCTGTTTGTTTAAAGTGAAAGGCTTTCTGCTGCGCGATGATTGATTGTGTGTCGATTGCTGGCCGATGGCTGGCACCGGTTTTTGAAATGCTAATGCGGCGATTGCCATTAATTGGGAAAAAGTGTGGTGTTTGCGTTGGTCGACAAGTTGGCTGGGTTCGATCGAGTCAATAATGAGAGCCGCTCCTGTCCGACGCAGCACGAACACGAATACTGATTTGCTGGCCGTGGTCGTGTGGTCACAGATGATGTACGATTGATGTTTGACCATTAGTGGGGTTTGCACAGTTAGTTAGGTAACTTGTGCGACAAATCTTTGCGAAACTCTCTGGCAATCGAAGCTGTTGACAGAGTGGCTACTGGCTACAGCGAACGACCTTGATGGGCTACTTCAGGGGAGTGTAGTGCGTAATATTGTGATCTGCATGATGCCCCCCTATTCAACGAGATGCACGTATTTTAGGGAGATTATCGATCGGTTACGAATGTAGTCGAGACCGTGATGTGATTGCGAATAGAATTGCTTGTATTTGCAAGAAGGCCGGGCGTACGATGCCAGTGGGGACTAAATCCTCGCATGGTGCGCTGGCTTTTCGTCACTCTACGGAGCTGCAGTTTGATGGACAGCGCTGCAGCCAACTGTGGCATCCTCAACCGCGTGCAAGGGATGGCCTGCGAATGCACCAGTGGAGTGGCTTGGACAACACGTTCCGGTGCTCCATTTATCACCACATCCCTGTCCGATCAACCTTTCGGTTTTTTCGAAGCCTTGGTTAGTCCTCTGCTCACATTTCACACAGGATAGTCTCGAGTGGATGATCATCTCGTGTCCTCAATCAGCACACCCAACATCAATGGTCACACGCCTCCAAGATTAAGGTTTGTCCATCAAGCCCACCATTCTCCTTGATAAACACATTCCAGCCAGTTTCCGAAAAAAATCAAGCCATTTCGACGTACAATCGTTGCCAAACCTTTGCATAACAACCCAGTCATTAACCTCCTCTCGTTAGACTTAATCGACAAAAAGGTGGATGTTGGCACAACGATTAGATTGAATATGTGGAAGGACCAACCAACTTATGGACTAGGATCGATTTGATCCGCGTGGCAAAACACTGGACCTCTGGCCTGGCCTAAGTGTGGATATGGAAGGAACTCCGCTCTGGACACTCTGCCATTCTTTACAGACTTAAATCGATATCCCAAGAAGCCGATCCCCCTAAACTCCTTTTTCGAGAGAAAAGAGAAGCAGAACCGACCTCCAGTCTGTCTACCAGGAACTGCATGAACCTCTGATCGGCGAATCGGATTGACGATGGCTTGGGACCAGGAGTCTTTTCCAAATATCTAAGCATTCAATGATCATGTCGATTGTCCAACCAATTGCAGCTCAGTTTTGGTCCATGGCCACTTGAGTGGACACGTTTCAAAAGTTAGTGGGGTGCTTTTGAACTTGTTTCTTTGGGCAATTGAATTTGTGCGACAGAGATTGAGATCAGTGCGACAACCGATCGATGTTCGATAGCCAACTTCAACTTCAGCTACCCATGGGGTCACAAAGATGCAGGAACTCACAAACGTCACAGCTAAACAAGCAATGGACGAGATGGACGAGTATTTGGCGTCCACCTCATATCAATGGTGGGACACTGGGAAAGTCCACTGACTAGTTCACCGTGGTTTCCGGGTGAAGACCTGCCACCCTTGCCTGACACAATCGATCGCAACAATCGTAGATCTGTCTGAGGTCTGATGTGCCTCGGCCTCCATGTGCCCACTCTCAATCCTAAACTATCTCATAGCCTGAGGGCTCTCATCGGCGTTATCACTGGGCACAGCGTCATTGGAAAACACGCGTTCAGATTGGGTCTGCCCTACAGCGACTTCCGCAGACGTTGCATAGACCTCCACCTAGTATCTTAATCCTTCGATAACCTGACCAAACTAATCTGCATTCGAGTCAGCCATCAATGCAATCACCCACTTGAATATAGTCCCACCTAAGCACTGCCAGATGGGCAATGCATTCACCTGTGACGTCAGCAAAAAAAAAAGAAAACTTCAGATTTCTCGTATTTTCAACCATTTCGAGTGGAATTTTCGATGAAGTTGCCTTCAATTATTGATTTCACATGCAACTCAACACACTTGCAGTGATATTCTCGCTTGAATGCAAAGATAATTGACTTTTAGAAAAATGGCACATTTTGCACCGAAAAATGCAGTAAAATGGCGACGCAATCGACTCGCGTTTTTTTGCTAAAAATAAACGAATTTTCGGCGAAGTGGATTCGATGACTGCGTGATTTTGTGGAGCGAATTTCTCGGTAGTTAGGACGGGTTGAAGGATGAGCGATGTCAGAATGGACGGGAAATTGAATGAAGAAGCGTAATAGGGCGAGACTTTGTGGCCGTGGTGCCTGGGATGGTTGTTGGGAAGCGGAGTTCGTAGGGTGCTAGTTTCTCGTGATGACGGGGGTTTTGCAACAATGCAACACGACAAATGCAACACGACTTGCCTGAGTTGATATATAGATGAACTCAACATCCAGGAGCGGATCAGCAAAGCCTCCACTGCAAGAAAGCGCTTAAAAGTGCATTACTGTCTCCACTCATGGCAACAGTCAGGGATATGCTTCTGAGTGGGCCAAATACAAGTTTCTTTTTAAAAATGCAATAAAATGAACAAACTTAAATGCTTGCCATGTATTATAGTTTTATTAGTTAGAACAAGCATACCCATTAATTATGAAATACAACGTCGGTCAAGTGGCTACCTCGGCTGGTTTGGAAAACCGCATTCTGTCAGGCCAATTCTCCAAGACTTTGTTGATGGTTTCGGGCTGTGGATGATATTGGCCTTAAATGCTTGAATCGTTTTCGGACTGTTGGCATAACATCGGTTTCCCGCAAAAAAAAAAGATCCAAAGCTGGTCAAATCGCAGCGCCGAGGCGGCTAATAACACGATTTGGGATTTAGATGCGCAAAAAATCGATTGTGGGATGGGATGTGTGGCATGGCGCGCCTTCCTGCATGAACCAGAGGTCGTCCAAACCCATGTCTTCAATTTCAGTAAAAAAAAGGTTCGGTTAACATGGCTTTGTAATGTCCACCGTTGACAGCCTAATTTTCGAAGAAAAATGGTTAAACGATGCCACCACTCCGCAATGCGCACTAAACTGTAAGTCTCTGCGCATGCATTGGCTTCTCGACTATAACGTGCGGGTTTTTCGAGCCTATGTTAACAAACCAAATTGTCACATCTGGCAATTTGGTTTGTTAACATAGCGCCTCGTCAGAATAGATGATTTTTCGCCCAAAATCGTTGTCCAATTCAAGCTGCTTTAAGGCCCAAACTGCGAAGCATTAACGAAGCGGACGGTAGCGCGCCTTCGATCGCTGAGTCAATTGTACCTTGTAAGCGAATAATCCGAGATCTTTGCGCAGAATTCTCCTCGGGCTAGTGCGTGAAATCATGAGCTGTTGAGATCGATGGTGAGTTGATGTTCGTGGATTCAGTCTCACACCCTCGGCCACAGCAGATACATTCTCATCCGTGCGCACCGTACGAAGACGGGGACCATAAGTGTTGTTCACTAGCATACCAGTCTTATGCACAAACTTGCGATCAACAGTCGCGACGGGTGCTTCATTTCGGAAGCTGCAACATGGTGGTTGCCGGCTGTCTCTTTACGAGATGGTTGAGCATATGTTGATCTTATGTGGGTCGTGGCCGGGTCCCTGCGACATGCAGCCAATGAAGTCGTGCCGTACAACCCCTTTTCTCTGGTCAAGAGGAGATCCATCCTCTGTGCCTCCTGCCAGGGCCTACCATCTTCTAAACATCACCACCTCTGCTCGTGCAGTGCTCTGGCTAACCGTAGGACCTCACATTTAGGCGCCTACTTCTTCAATGATTTGAGCAAACTGAACGACATCAGCATAAACCAGCTAAACCGCGAGAATTGGTTCCATTGGGCCTAAGTGTGACAGCCATCTGCCGCCAGCCACCTAATCTGGGTTCACTTGTGCTCTTGCGGCTCACTTAGACCAAAGAGTTGCCTCTGTCCTTCCTACAACCCTAAGTCTTCGTCTAGAAGCCTGCAGTCTTCCTGGCGACCGCCTGTTCGAATGCGACCTTAAATCTACCTAGCGTGTGACATACGAACATTCGAGTATCACAGTTTATACATAAAAACGTTGGCAAATTAAGCTCGTTAATGCTCACATAAAACTATTTTCTTTGATATCATTTTGTAATATATGTGAAACTAATTTCGTTTATTTCTTTTTCCTCTATTTTCAGGTAAGTCCCTTGAGTGTCGTAAAACTGTCGTGAGTAAACGTTTATTGCCCTTTTGGTTGAAATGAAATGTCTTGACAAACAATTTGCTCTTCATTTGACGCTGAATGATGACAAATTCATTTGCGAACGCTATGAATGGCGTGTATATGTGGTTATGTCGTTGAAAGGTTACTGCTCTGCTTGGAGAATGAGAAGATCGCGTTTTTTGGGTCAGTCATGTGAGACTTAATTGTCGCCACGTATGAAGCGGACGATGAAGGCTAGATGGCAGTCAGAGTCCATGCAGTTGAACGAGTAATGATGTGGGTGTAGCTGTAGGAAATGGGAAGGCCAACAGCCCTTGGATGTTCTGAGTCTGAGCAAAAGCTGTCTTCAATCCTTGATTGGGACCCGCAGGTCCGATCTTCTTCTCCTTCTTCAAGAAGGAGGTTAGGATTCAATGACCATGGCAAGGGTTTTCAATCGCTTTTTGGGGCAGATGCAGATGTTCAGTTTGCCACCCGAGCTCTTCAAAGTTTGTAGGGAAGCATGTACCAGATCATCTGACGAACTCAAATGAGCGAAAGACTGCCCGATGAATGGAGTATCAGGTCTGTATGCGCCTTCAGCAGAATTAACCTCGTTATGGCACATGGACCGGAGTGATCTGGCCACGGAATGTGCCCAATGCTAACATATGTACATCTTCAGTGACCCGCATGTTCCGTCACGAGATGAAGGCACGCACTGGAGTACTCGAGTCCGCTATCGACTCTAACTCACCAGGAGGCATGCCTCAGCGTTGTTTTTTTTGACTTGGTCCAACCACCGCGTCTTGGGTCTGTAACATGGTCTAGGCACACCTCGGCAATCTGATAGTGGAGACATTGGTGCATTCAGCAAACCATCGAACCATAATCATTTCCGTTCGAAGAAGCAGCTGCTCACCCTTGAGTTCCTCGAGCATTGCGGCTTTTCTTACGGAAAGTAACTCACACGCGCGCTACAGTTCCTTCTGTGAGTAACTTATTTTTTGTTTTTACTGCCAGTTGTTCCCATCTTTGACATAGCTTGTGGGACAACGCAACAGAGGACGTCAACGCACAAGGTGGCACACGCAAGTCGAGGGCGACCTCAGCCAAACTGGAGACAGCTGGCGAGATATCGTGCTGGCTAGAAAGGCATTGAGTGAGGCCCAGGTTAAGTCCCAGACCTCGACCTCCCAGACAAAACAATTAATTTCTTGGGTGAATCTAATACCCACGACGTGCACCTGCTTAAACCGACCCCATTCCGATGAAGTTTTATAACAAGATTTTGACAAAACTGATCCTGTTCCAAGGACACGCTCGAAAGTGTTTTCGGCGATACGCAGAAAGAACTAGGGGAAATCTAAAAAGGTGTATAAAAGTAGTGTGTACGCCTAGTTGGGTCGCTCTTGCTGTTGGAAGATGAGCCATGAACACGCCGATAGTACACGCCGATAGTACACGTCGAAACACATAACCACTTGTGTACACAGGTCGTAGGTACGCCTAATTGGGCCGCTGTGGCAGTTGGAAGATGAGCCATGAAAATGCTTAAAAATCCACTTCTTCTTGTGTTCTTCCGACACACCCGTGGCATCGAGTTATGACTTTCCAGTCGTGGCTATGCAGTCTGGGTTGAGTTGTTGCAGGTATCGCAGTACCCTTTCCTTTCCTTCCTTCCGTGAGCGTAAAACCTTTGGCTGGTCAGTTGTTCGAAGAGAGGAATTGTTTCCTCCATCTTCAGGATGGTGTCATTTTTACCGTCAATGATTCTCAGCTCCGGGTACCCACAGTCGATAACTGCGACACGCAGGCGTTCTTTCTCTACCGCCGAATATTTTTCCCTTGTTGGTTTTGTGGAAAGTGACTTGTCGAGACCGAACCCTTTTCGAGGTCTCTCGACTCTCTGCCGGTCGACATTTGACCGCATCAGCACTTCATTGCCCCTGACTGTCCGCGGAGAGTCATTTAGGGCAGTTAGCAGGTGGCTGGTCCATGTCCTTGGATGTCTCTGCCAGAAGATACCATTTCCATATCCCTAAGCCCATTCTTACCACTTGACCTGACGTATCTTCTGTCTGCAGTTGTGGATTTTGCTGCGTAGGGAGTTGACAGACGAGGTCCAACATTTGTATGAGCTGACGGCCGAACAAGAGTCATCATCCGCTTTCTTTCTTGTTTTAATCAGTCAAATCAAATCATACTCGAGAACAGGCAACAGTCGCGTTTAATCTGATCTGTAGCACGTAGTAATGTACACTGTGAAGCTTCTGTCGTCGACGAAGTACTCCACTACCTCGAACCTCCAGCTAGCCACCCATAGTTCAAGACGTTGGTGTTGTGTGTATTTTTTTCTGGACAGCTTATACCTCGTTTCGATCCGCATTTGTTGGGTATTTTCCAGGATCTGCCGCTGTGTGAAGATCTAGTCTGTCGCGCACTTCTCCGAGGCCGCACCGATAGCTTTAAGCGAGCATGCAAGACGGCAGAGACGTCTTAGTTTTCTCTAAGTCTCCTTTCCGAGTTGGTTTAAGAACACCACCATACTGGTTCGCCGACTCTGGGACCATGTCGTCCACCTCTTTCTATACATCTGCAAGTGATGGTTTGATTGCCTCGGAATTGATCAGTAATCGCGGCACATTTTCATGCAATCTCCTGAAGCTTTATCGAGAGCTAGGACCCACGAACCCGATGCAACTCAATCCCTATTGCTGAAATTGCTTTAATCGCTTGACTGTTAAATAACAACTCGTGGCCTTTCCGACTTTGATATCACTCTGGCCCCTTCTTTGGCTGTCAGGAACTGCGATTGGAAAACTGTGCATTTGTCAGGAAGTCGGATTGTGCGGCGGGCACGCGCCTTTTTCTGATAACATCTTCGAGGCATCAGTTTAGACGTGGATGGTCGTATTATTGATGGTTGCGTTCTTTGACGAAGTCTAAATATTTGGAGAGACTGCTACTCTTACCAAACAAGTATCATTTCGAACCCCTCTCCTGTCGAACCCGTTTTCCGACCGTTCTGCAACACGAAACAGACCAGAACAAGCCAACGAAACAATTTCAAATCGAAACAAAGGCGATGGTTGCACACATTCTTTCCAAAGAGTAGCACGCACAATGGCACAAAAAAAAAAGAAACAAACAAACTGTCCACCATAGCCGTCAGAGTCGCCACATCGTCTCGGCACTGGAATATCGGATTTCCCAGAGCGACCGCATTGATTACATGTCGTATTGCTTTATTCACTCCCATCAAAGTGGATTAAATCGAAAACCGTACGAAGAAATCAAGTTAACTGTCTGCCGTCTCTTCTCATCTCTTGTGCGATGCCCGTCGAACTCAAGGTGAGCCAAGCTAAGCCAATAGTCATCATCATCATGACCAGTAGATCATAGGTTTCCTCGAACAGAATGTGCTCCCATTCCCGCCGATGATGGATTACAGAAATACATTTTTGGAATTCATTGCCTCCCCGGGGTTCAATGTCCACCGCTGAGGCTGGGGGGACTGCCACGATTGGAGGTGGATTATATATAGAATCTTTGCAACACTGCCAAAACGAGTGTTTTTCGTTTTTCTGTTCTCTGTTCTCTCTCTCTCTCTTGGTCTATGACGCCTCCTCCGTGCTGCCTCGACTTCTGTTTTGTTTTGTGCTCATATAATCTGTTTCGTGGGCTCGCAGGATGTCGCAAGTATACGGCTGGCTGGCACACACTCCAATCACTGTTGAGAATGTAGTTCAAGACACTTTATCAGTGGGCTTGGCCCTGTGGAGGAGGGTGACACATCGGCTGCTTGCATGTATGAGCGGAAGTGGTTATTTGTTTGTTTCAGTGTTGACTTCAGATAATGAGGCGATGTTGTGTCGAAGGGGATGACGATTACTGTGTTTTCTGGCGTGGACTAGTCCTGTCTGCTGCCTAACTTCCTCGACTAAAATGGGGCATGTTTCTTGCAACAAAATGATGAAGTGCAGAACGAAGACTGCACACGAAAGATGATTCATGGTCGGTTGTGATTTTGTTTGAGTTCAATGTTCCTTCCGAAGAAGACTAGACTGTGGTGGCATAGAACGACTTCTAGTCACATCCGGATCGATAGACAGTGCGATGGAAAAATTCAGTAAACTATTCACTCGTGAGAGAAGGCTAATGTACTTCACAGCGTCTACTTGAAGGACGAAGAATACTTCTGTCAAACATGACATTCTGGGCTGGGCTGGGCTCCTGTCTCTGGCAGTTAGTGCTCTGTAGTGCGACTCGCATTGGCCTCGCATTGGAACTCTAGTTCATACAGAGCTGTTGACAGTCGTACTTCCGGTCCGAGATGGACCTGGACCTGACCCACAGAAAGCGAAATAACAACCAAGCCTACAACAACAGCTGGAGTTGGACACATCACCAATGTCCAGTGCATACGATTGCCAGTCTACATGACCACGCCCACTGACTAGCAATTACGTAGAGTTCCTTAAATTCTTCCATCAAAACATGAATTTAGGAAGACTAGGCTCGGTCGTCGTCGAAATTTGGCGATTATGTGTTTAAATGCGTGCTATGATATTTCCTCGTAATAATGTAACATAATTCTGTACATGCACCAAAGTTCTACTCGATCGTTTAGCAAAAAAACCCATTGTGCACATCTACATGAAATTACCATTCCAATGGTGTAAGTATCATGCCATTCGGTTGAGTAGAACGGTGTACAAGCGTACCACAAAATTGGCAGCACGTATTTATATATAGATAACGCGCATGCCTGACCATTTCCGTTTATGGACCGGGTGACCAGATAAGAGCAATAGGAAAATTTAAATAAAACAACACCGTCTTCGTTTAGGCGACGGATAGAGGTACTAAATCTGATCCTCACAAGGCGGCGAGTCTTAATCAGAGCATTTCCCAAAGCTGCAACGAATGACTCTCTCACAGGCACATTAACGTTTGTCGGCCATCACAGCACGAAGCTTGCCAAGGGACAAAATGCAAGAACTTAAAAACCTGCGGCCTTATCCGAACGAGATCGAGCGGATAAAGTTGTTGGTCAACTCACGCAGCGTGCCTGAAAAGGACGAGCCCAATGCTTGTCCAAAAAGAGGCACCCAGACATGAAAACAGGGGGTGCAAGATCGACGCTTCAACAAACCTCGCAAAGGCACCGTTTAGGTGAAACTACAAGCGAGGTTGTCAGAGACGCCTTCCAAGTTTGGAGACCCATAGAGTCCAAGCTGGACTTCCTTACTCCGCCATCATTCAAATGGCCGCCTCGGCTTCGCTGGCTGTGCTTCAAGGGGTCGGTCAAAAGTTTAATGACTCTGTACGGTAATAGCGTCTCGAATGTTGGCCTCGAACTCGTCCCAAGTGGTTGGCTTGTTAGCGTAGACTAAAGACTTGACGTAGCCCCCGAGAAAATGGTTTCAAGTCGGATGGTCCCAAAATTCCCGAAATTCCCTTTCACAACTTCGAGGGTTACATCGCTTTTATGACATGTAGCACAGTTTTGATGCAACCACAACTCGGCTATATCGATGTAGACGAACTCTGGCCACATAATGTCGGTTAACAAACGCTCTACACCTAATTCCATTCACGTTCATCGTGTCTCCTTCCACATTGGTGCTGCCGCGATACCATCAACCATAGCAAACAGCCAACAGCCTCTGTGGATGCAGTGATGCTTAGTCGAACACTTCTGGATTGGGTTCGCTCCAATAATGGCAATTTAGCATGCTAACATAGCTGCTAACCTAGATTAGGTCTTTGAAGGGAAGTGTGATGGTTGAGCATTGCTTCCAGTCGGAGGCCTTAGGGACCATTGTAAACCCATCCTGTCCATCCTGTCGTGTGATTGCTTAAACCACCTCGCGCTCTTTACGATTCTTAAGAGATCCAATATGTCTGCATTAAGTCCGCAGTCTCTGTGAAGAATCTTTGACCCAGCGAGGCTAGGCGCCGATTCTGGACAGCTAGGCAGTAGCACAGCAGATGTTGGATCGTCTTCGTCTTTTCTTCGTCGCACAGATCGCTGGACTCCGCGTTCAATTTCCGGAGCATTGCTCCGATGGGGCAGTGCCCTGTGTTCACTCCGACGAGCTCACGGATCGAGTTACGTTCTAACGCTTGAAGGTTCTTTATCTTGCCGTTGTTAAGCTCTAGCCACGTTCATCTTGTCGTGTGACAGTCATTTCTTGTGAGCCAGGACGAGTTGGCTTCTAGTCGCAGTCCGCTTCGCTAATGGCCATTTCAGACCCTTGTCTGGCTAGTTCGTCTGCTCTCTCGTTCCCTGCTATTGAGCTGTGGCCTGGGACCCAGCAGTGTTCGACCTTATGGTGGCTGATGGAGTTGCTCGGTCCACCATTGATTGGCCCATGATCACTGCTAGAGTCTGACAATTCCTGAGGCCCCCTAAGACTCGGCACAATACAGAGGAGCCTTCAGCCTTTCTTGATGCAGTCTTCTAAAAAATGTGGGTCTGGTATCAGCCGAGTTTCGCCAATTCTTGAATGTCCATTGAGTGGAGTCAAGCTTAGAAAAAAACGGTCAGATTGAAGACTTTAGCGACCTCAACTCAGGACAAAAGGTCTCTTAACAAGTGACTCAGCGTTCGAATCTCGATTTCTAGAAAATGAGATGCCTCTTCAATATTCAATCTTCAGTCAATTCCGACGAAATTCGCCTCCGGGCCGAGGTCTTTCAGACTTCAACACGTGCAAAGTCATCAGTCGAACACTTGTGCTTCCTTGCTGACATAACTGCTGAGCCACACTGCTGTACGACACAGACGTCGCTTACATCTTTCTCTCTGCGAGGTCCCCATCTATCTTTGCATTAAACAACAAAGCGAAACTGATAAACAACCTGTGCTCGATATCCTCTGACAGTCAGATATGTTGGTCCTTGAGGCACTAAATTTACCTCCAATGTTGCCTGGGAGGGCCACAAAACCACTGAAATACGGTTTTCCGTTGTTTCCTTAGCCAATCGGCAGTGTCTGCATTTATCTGGACTGTTTTCTCCCTATTTTGCCATCGAAGTGTGCCTTCGATCAGGTTTTTGGATTACACATCAAGGTCGGACAAGCTCTCGAAAAAGTTGCCCGCAAAGCACTTCTTTTTGAAAAATCGGTCATGTTTAGAAAACTGCCGTCAGACCTCGATATGGAGCATTGAGGGAGAATACGGTGTCGCTTCGTTTGAGTCCAATGACGTGCCAGTACATCCAGTAGAAGGTCGGAAAAGTTGTCGAAAAGCTATCACTTTGAAAACTCGGTCATATCCAGGAGCACCGTCTCCGTCGGACACTTTTTCTGAGCATTGACAGACAGGATCTCATGACGCTTCTTTTAAGCCCACAATGCTAGCGCTACATGGTCAATAGAAGATTGAAAAAATCATAGGAAAAGGTGACCTTAAGCCGTTTCCGAGATATGGGCGTTTTTCGGCGATTTTGCTTTATAGTTAAGTTTTTTGCGCGATGCAAAGACGCTTCTTTTGAGCCCTCAACCATGCCGCTGCAACCAGTAGGAGGTAAGAAAAAGTGTCGGAGAAGGTCACCTGAAGCACTTCATTTTGAAACATCGCCCATATCCCGAAAACAATGCTGCTGGTGTGGGACTTCTTGTTTGGCATGCGATGACTCAACTTTTGGGGCCAAATTTGTTGCATAAATATAAATAAATAATACGCATTAAATATCCTGTTGATGATTTCATCGTAAATCTACCGACCTACAGAATGTTTTGTGACCCAAATGTGGGGCATATCCTTGCACAAACCAGCTGACATCTGTCACAATGGACATCATTGTTGTGGCCTATAGCCGCTGATCCACAATCATTGTCCTTTTCCTTGTCACAACTTCAATTGGGTCGCAATTAAGTAGCATGATGTGTCCCAGCGTCCAATTACAAACTTCCTCTATTGAATCATCACGACATGAGATTATCCTTGATCAACGCTGCTATTTGACTTCCTTTCTGGCAAATGACAACAACCGCCCTGAGCAATGGCGACGTCGTTTGCACAACCCCCGCCCTCCCCCCAAGGAACTGCGCATAACAAATGATTTATTCGTTCGTTTCCCTCTTTTATTGTCCTTTCCTGTCCCTGAATGCATGACGTAAGGATTGGATTCTTTGTCTTGTGATGTAATGCGTTTTCTTGTTTGATCGAATACGACACACACACGCATGCTAAGGCCAAGTATGACTCATTCTATTGAACGCTCTCCCTCCGCCGTTGGTGGCCTTTAATTTTTTTTTGGAAAAAAAAAATAAACTGCCCCATCAGACATTTCATGTCGCCAAAAGGAACGTAAATTCATGGGTTTCTGTAATTTATTCCCCTGTCGTCAACTTCCCAAAGGGTGGTGGTTGGCCGAAGGCCTGCAACCCTCGAATAGTTAAGCAGGCGTTGCTGTTCAGACATGCGCAGTTCGTGTCCTCGCCTTGGCGCCATTCAACTCAAAATTGATATGAGTACTACGAGTGTGTACATCCATGTACACCGCCGGCGTGTGGGTGTCCTCCGCTTCCTGCTTCTCCTGCGAGGGATAACAAGCGTCTCCCCGTATGTACACATGCTCAGGCCACACTTAAAGGGAATTTAAGGACATTCACCTTTCCACTGGCAGGCAATCGCGCAGGAGTGCATTGTAAATGTAAATTGATGTGAATTTAACGGTGAATAGCATGTTGTCCCGGCTCACGGAAGCGCATGAATATTTCCTCATAAAGAACAAAGGATTCATTGTTGGGGGGTGAATTTCGAAATGATTTTCGCGTCTCATTCTTCGCGACAAAGAATGACGGTTCGGACTGGTTCGTTTCGAGAAGGCGCATGTTTGATTTGTGGTAGGTTCAGGGTGGTAGGACACGCGAAAACATCATAAAATTGTTGATTCTTTTAATTCGCCTTTTTTTTGCAGTTTTAACTGCCATCGAAATATTGGCAAGCCTACGGCTTCCGGTGGCGACGAATGCCTGTGTGGCCCACTGATGTGTGCCAAACCTTCTTGTTCTTGACGTTTATGTGAGTGTGGCGCCATGGTTATCTCGTGAAAAACTGTTTTATTGCATAGAAACATTTGTGTCAACCACGAGGTGGGGCCACACAAGTCCCTGACTACATTTCACTAGACATGTTGTCGGAGTGTTCTATTTTTGGGCCGTGGAGTGGTGGTTGGCATGGGGTGTCTTAGAAAGGATCAAATGTGGTAACGTTGTTGCCCTGTGTAAAGCACAAAAACAAAAGATTCAGTGGCTGGGAAACTTTGGTTGCTTTGGTAGGATTCCCCTTCTGTTTTTCAATTTGTGGGAGCTATGTAGGCCTTGCTCTAGTCCTTCTAGGGCATTCATAGTTAAAGCAATGACACCATCGACTGGACACCCATTATCGTAGACCAGTCTCCTGACCGGCACTCCTCGATGTGTGGTTCATACCGAAAGGAAACATTCATCAGCATTCAGTAACAGACACGACGGAGGAAAAGACAAGGCCTCCATTATATCGCGGCATTCATTGGCATCATTGGCATCATGGACCATCACATTTATGGACTGCCCTAAACTTGTTCTATGCACGGAGCTGCAATATGTTGGATGGTGCTAGAAAAAGCTGTCATCCGCTGCGTCCTCAGCCGGTTATGGCCGGCATTTGGTCAACCCCTAAACATAATGAAACTTGTTCCTCCATCTCCCTTCGCTGTATGTAGTGGCGGCCTGGTTTAGCGCTTTTGGTTTGAGCCATCCTCCCTGTGCGGCAGTGTGCCAGCCATTTGTAGACCGTAGACTTCTGTAGTCACCAGGGATTCCTGTTGTCGACCTACCTTCCATAGTCTCATCATCGCCACCAAATCAGTCTGGATACCCCACATTCAAAGGCATGTCAGGAAAGTTTCCTCCGACCTTGTAAGAATGCAAGAGGGAACTGAAGCCTCGCATGATGTGAAGTCTATTCGATCATTAATCAGTCGTATGGTGGAGAGTGCTTGACTTGTACCTCCTCCGGATCCTTTTGAATGACTGAATACTAGACGCTGAGGAACATCTCTGAGAATATCTTTACTCTAACGAACTCGCTGGAAAGGGAACCTGTCGTTACACATCTCCTGATGCTTGAAACAATCGATCAAACCAACTCTAGCCCTGTCTGCAGTCTGAAGTACCATCTGATTACTCTCAATTCTAAACGATCACACAGCCTCATCAGACTGAGGAGGCCGGCTCCGATGCCTCTCATCGACATTATCACTACACCCTGCGCCATTGGAACACACGCCCTACAACGACGACTGCATAAGTTACAGAGGCAAGGAAGAACCAGCGCTCTGCCCTCCACCTAGTCGCTTACTTCATCAATAACCTAACCAAACCAAGCTGCTTTAGTGTGCGCCTCCAATCACCCACCAGAACATAGTCCCACCTAAGTGCTGCCAAACGGGCAATGGTTTCATCAGTGACGTCATGAAAAATGAAAACTTCAGATTTCTCGTATTTTCAACCATTTCGAGTGGAATTTTCGATGAAGTTGTCTTCAATTATCGATTTCACATCCAACTCATTACACTTGCCGTGATATTCTCGCTTGAATGCAAAAAATAATGACTTTTAGAAAAATGGCACATTTCGCACCGAAAAATGCAGTAAAATGGCGACGCAATCGAGTCGCGTTTTTTTGCGTTCGGATGATCGGCGAAGTGGATTCGATGACTGCGTGATTTTGTGGAGCGAATTTCTCGGTAGTTGGGACGAATTGATGGATAAGCGATGTCAGAATGGACGGAAAATTGAATGAAGAAGCGGAATGAGGCGAGACTTTGTGGCGTTGGTGCCTGGGATGGCTGTTGGGAAGCGAAGTTCGTGGGGTCCTACTTTCTCGTGTTGGCGAGGCGTTTTGCAACATGATCCGTTCGCAAATGCAACACAACTTGTCAGAGTTGATGGATAGATGAACTCAACAACCAGGAGCGGGTCAGGAAAGCCCTCCACTCCAAGAAAGCCACTAAATGTGCTTTACACTCATGTCAACAGTCAGGCCTATGCTTTTATACGAAGTTGCAGTGTGGCGGTTGACAGCTGTCTCTTTACGATATGAGTGAACAATGTAAGTGCACCTTATGTGGGTGCCGGGGCAATAGCCGAAGAGCTCGCTGGGCGTGGGTTAACCACCCTTTTCTGTGCCTCTCGCTACAGCCTACCATCTTCTAAACATCACCTCCGCTGCTCATGCTGTGCTCTGGCTAACCGTGGCTCCTACTTCTTCAATAATTTGAACAAACTGACCGACATCAGCACAAGTCAGCTAAGTCGCTTATTTGCAAGCGCAAATTGGTTCAGTGCTGCTCGCTTCAAGACAGACGCCTAAACCCAACCTGACCTAAGAACGTATATGTATTACCGCCTCATCAAAACCTCCGAAGTTAGGCCACATTTGGCAGAACTCACGTGCCGCCAATGTACGCGACACCGGCACATCATTAGTCCGTGCGAGCAAGTACGCTGCACTCAAAAGCACAATATTGAGCCAATTCCATTCCACTACCGGGCACAAGGAGTGCAAGGCTTTCTGAAGAACATGTGTGGAGCTACAATCCGAAGTGGACCTGGGTCGCTAGCTTCTACAGAAACCTTGCGTATTGGTGTTCTTCCACAAGCGGCTGGAACCGTCTCCGAACCGCGTAGTTTGACAAGCTTGGTGCACAGTCATCATCGCTCTCGAATTTCGAACACGCATAGCTTCGTCGCCATACTCAGAGATCGACTTGTAGGGCCAAACATGTGCTTGCTTCGAAGTCCTTATTCGAATAGGGGGACTATCAAAAACCAATAAACGAAGCCCAAGTGAGCACACCACATGCTCGAGCTCAGTTGACTGAACCTCTCGAACCGTGCTCAAATACCAGAATCGAATGCCATGCAATCAGCTCAACGAGACATTTCCGTATAGTTTGAATCTTCGACGAAATTAATATGTTTTGTGGATTTGTTCGCATGTTACATTGGAATTTCGTTTTTTTCTCATTTTTTTGCTGCTTAAAATCCGGTTTTTATGGTATTTCCTCGGGGGAATGCGCACGCCAACTGCACTCACTGGCGGGCATGTTCACAGAACATTGACAGCAGTTTCTCGCTCATAATTCATTTACTAATTTTCATGTTTGATAGTTTTTTTTTCTTTAGTTCCCGCATTTTCTCTTTTCACTCACTTCGCTCGCTCGTCTGGTTTTTCAGCCGGAGGCAGTGTTTTCCCTTTTTGAACGAATTCAGGATGGACGTGTGAAGCCATTTAAACCCCAACATGTGCGATATTTCTGAATTAAATCAGTCAACCTACATAATTGATCGATAGTTCGATGACCGGCACATTTGACAAAACTGAGTTTCATCAACTTTCGCCAAAGTCGTCGCCGTCGCGCCGTATTCACAACCAAATCATTTGACAACAATTAACTACTACCTCGCTTTGTTGGCTTCACGTGTACGTACGTACGTACGACCGACGCAACGTTGGCTTTCGTTCCACGTCTCTCAGATCCACACTTGGCGCAATGCATATTCATAGACGAACAACCGCGTTGACGTAGCCTAGTCGCCTTGTACAGACTGACGTTGTTAAGCACGCTCTCACTTTAGTTCTGCGATGACAGCATTGTCAATCGTATTAAATGGGTTTCATTCATTCGAACAAGAAAGGCAGCTCTTTGAATGGCGGGGCATGTGTCTATTTTGGCAAATTAGGGGCATTTTCCAGTTAGGCTGGTTTTTTTTTTTTATTTTGTGTGTTGTGCTGCGAGCCATGAAGTCAGTGGGTGATGGACGAGTGATTAATTGCAAAATTAAACAAAAAGAAAGACGGTCAGGTTGTGGGAAGACGAAGTCAGCTGATAGAGCATTCAGATGTGTCTGGAGAGAAAATTCGAAACTTTCTTGTGATTGGTCATTTGAGTTAACATACAATTAACCACTGGAACCATGTCTCTCCCAAGGGGTTGACTAGTTCCAGTTAGGCGAGGAGATGGAGAACTCCTTCCTGAATGTGTGTAAAAACAACAGCTGAACCCCCAATACAAGGTGGAACAGCATATGCCGCGAGAGCTGGATAACAAGGGGTCACTATTATGCGAATTTTAGTGACTGACGAACGGGCAGTGCTCTGGCACAGTTGTGATTACTGACTTGAGGTACTCGTGAGAAGACAACAAAAAAAGCAACAAGGGAGGAGACAGGACAAAAAGGGCAAGTGAAAAATATCAAAATTGCCAGCCTCTATCTGTTTGCCATACAGGAGACAATATCAGACAAGGTGGTTGCTCAAAAAGATGCCAGTTATTAAGCCGCAATTCTTAGGGTCCACATTCAAAGTAGGCTTTCTGACACTACACTGCAGAAATGAGACTACGGCGGAGCGGAGTGGCTTAAAATGACCACACGGTGGGAAAGGGCTGAATTGTAGGCAACAATGAGGAAATTAATCAATCCCTCAATCTTATGAAAGGGCAATGAAAAGACAGACATAAAGGGTGGTTAAATTTTAAGGGCCGATGATAATTTTGAATAAAACACAAATTATTTAGGAAATTAATGTCATTTATTTTTATTATGATAATATTGGTATGGTTCAATTATGTATGGAATAAAATATCGGCCAAATGGCCGCCGCGACCTCGGCGGCACATCTCCATCTGATGGTCCAAATTTTCGATGACGCTGAAGCATAATTGCGGTTCTATGCCGTTAATGTGCCGAATTATCTCATCCTTTAGCTCTTGAATTGTTGCTGGCTTATCGACGTACACCTTTTCTTTCAAATAACCCCAAAGAAAAAAATCCAACGGTGTCAAATCACATGATCTTGGCGGCCAATTGACATCGCCACCACGTGAGATAACACGGCCATTGAATTTGTCGCTCAGAAGAGCCATTCTTTCGTTAGCTGTGTGGCAAGTGGCACCGTCCTGTTGAAACCACATATCGTCCACATTCATATCTGCCAATTCGGGCCACATCATTCACAGTAACTGCCTGACCGGCCTCATTTTGGAAAAAATACGGCCCGATGATGCCGCCAGCCCATAAAACTCACCAAACAGTCACTCTTTGTGGGTGCATTGGTTTTTCGACAATCACTTTTGGATTATCATTCGCCCAAATGAGGCAATTCTGCTTATTGACGAATCCACTGAGGTGAAAATGTGCCTCATCACTGAAGATGATTTTCTTCGAAAAGTGCACGATATGTATTTTGATTTGAACGCCCATTTTCATAATAAGCCTGAATAACTTTAATGCGTTGCTCGATTGTGTATCTTTCCATGGTTCAAATTGAGTTAGTCTGAAATTGAGAAATGTCAAATGAAATGTAGAAAAAATCCTGACGTTTAGGTGTGGTTCACATTCAACATCAGCCTTTACAAGCAAGGGAGTAGACATTGCTGACAATCAACGGAAACTAGGGAACACCTACTCGTCGAGCAATATCACTGGAGTTGTCGATCAGTAGCAGTGACTGACTATGGATATCATAATGGACCAACATGGTCTAAGTGTCTTACAGTCTACTTACCTACCTACCTACTCGTCCAGTGTCCAAATCTGACATTAAGCAGACATAAAGTAACGAACAGCAACACTTTAGCAGGATTTTTCCTCATACCATTTCCTCAAGAAAGCTCTAAGGTTCGAGATCAAGAAAGGTGGCACAATAGACCTATCGTGGTCACAGTGCTATATTCACTACCAATTTTCTTCAATTACACGCCACCCGAATCGGAATTCATACTCCAACTGGACTCAAATGGTGAAACGAGTAGAAGAAGACGTGGATGTAGTAAAATTCCGTCGACTGCACTGGCTTGGCCACATCGTTCGTCAAAATAACGATCGAACAAGGACAAAGAAGACACGGCACACGTCGGTGTTCGAGAGAGTATAGTTTAATCGGTCGCTTTTGGTCCTGGGTGCACCAGATTTGAACTTTGTACTAAATATTTCTTGCAACGATTGAGGGAACTTAGACAACCTCAACTATGTGATCGGTGAACGATTTCATCGACATTTCATCAGCCGCATTCATGGACAATGACTGCTTATTACGAGTTCGCTTAAGTAGAAGACAGGAGATCATTTATAAAAAATGAGAAAGAGTCTCGGTGACAGAACAGACCCTTGCGGAACATCAGCGTTTATTTGGCGGACATTAAATTTGAACCCATCCAAAACAAGATGAATTGAATAATCCATAGGAGAAGAGAGAGATTTGTCGATCGATCTGGCTTTCGCCTGAATTGTGCACAGATTGGTTCCACTTTTCGGTGAGATAAGCTATCGAATCACCAGTGGAGCTGTTGTCGGTCATTAGTAGCGATTCAAGATATTTCATAATCTGACGTTTTTTCAGCGTTTCCATGACGTTAGAAAGAAGGGGCGTGATTGGGAATGGGACGGTACGAGGAGGACGAATATTCGCCCTTTTTAGCGACTGGGTGGACAGATGCTGGGACATTGTAGCACTTTTAGCTTGAAGAGAATTTTCCACGTCTGATTATTGCATTGCACTCATTGATGGGGAGGGTTTAAACTTATTCCGGTTTTCCTCACCAGGTTTGGCTTTGTGTATTCGAAAAATCCAGATTTCTCATCCTGATACGAGGCTCTCAGCTACAGCTCGAGTAATAACAGGCATTTGCTCACTCTGTGAGGAACGAAGGATCTTAGCAAAAGAATGTTTGTTACCGTATAATCAGCGGCATTCACATCACTATCGAGGAAGCAGTTAAAATTCCAAAAGAAGTTACTGAGCCCGCTCCAATTGACTTCCTCGTACATCTACACAGAGGGATGCAATTCTTGCGATTGAATAGAACACCTTCTTTCCACACAAAGGCATCCATGAATACACGCGGTACGGTCAGAGTCTTCAACAGAAATCGTTGATAGATCTCTTTGTGGTACCATCGTGTGTGAAACGGATGGTTTGTGACGTTCGTGTGATGAGAGGGGCTGAGCTGTCAACTGATCATCACCTGGTGTTGTGTACGCTGTACTTCACTGATAAAGTACCTTTTCTGCCAAGGCGGAAACTGAGAGTGGTTACACGCATACGGTGGGAGAAACTACAGAACAGTGAGTTGCAGCTAAATTTTGCACGGCACATATCTGAAAGGTTTGAGCGACTTCCAACTGTTCCATCGCATGTAGAGGAAGAATGGCGACTGTTTTTAGCAGCAGTCATTGCCTCTGCACGGGATGTTTGTGGAGTGAAGCGGCTTGGAGTGGCGGCTGGTGGTGAGAAAAGAACTGCGTGGTTTACAACACCCGGAGTTCAAGAAGCCATCAGAGAGAAGAAGAAGACCTACAGAGACTGGATTCTCTTGAGGGACTCTGCTTCTCGTGACCGGTACACTGGGGCGCGAAGAACTTGCAAATTAGCTGTGCAAGCAGCTAAAGAGCAGTCTTGGAAGGAGTTCGGCGAGAAGCTGGTAAGCGACCATAGATCTGCGAAAAAGGTGTTCTGGCAAAGCATTCGCCGACTCAGAGGAAGCAAATTCAACATCATCGAAGGAGTCAAATCCAAAGATGGGGTGTTCCTTTCCAATGAGGCGGACATCTTGGGCAGATGGAGCGAGCACTTTTCGGTGCTGCTCAATCCCGAACAGGGCACTGAGGATGACAGAGCCGTAGTCTTGAATGGGGCGGAGAATAGTACAACGGTGGAGGAAGTCATTTTGGCGATTGAATCGCTAAAAATTGGCAAATCCGCCGGTGTGGATGAAATCCGGCCAGAAATGCTTAAGGCATTGGGTAAAGAGGGAGTTTTATGGCTCTCTCGTGTCATTAAAGTGGCCTGGGAACGCGGAGATACACCAGGCGATTGACAAACTGCGGTGATTGTTCCACTTTTCAAGAAGGGGGACAAAAGAGATTGCTCCAACTACAGGGGCATATCTCTCTTAAGTATTCCCGGGAAAGTCTATGCAAAGGTGTTGGAAGCGCGTTCTAGAGCTATGGTCGAGCCCAGAATGGGGCATGAACAGTGCGGCTTTCGTCCCGGCAGAAGTACAACCGACCAGCTTTTCACTCTAAGAATGGTACTTGAGAAGGCTTGGGAGTATGCCAAACCCATCTACAGTTGTTTTGTAGATTTGGAAAAGGCATATGACCGAGTCCCTCGAGGTAAACTCTGGAGTGTCCTGCAGGAGTATGGGATTGATGGTCCTCTTCTGAGGGCAATTCAGTCTCTATACACAAACTGTAGCAGCTGTGTTCGGGTAAACGGTGCTAAATCAACACCTTTCACCGTGGGCGTTGGACATAGCCAAGGGTGTGTCTTGTCACCTCTCCTTTTCATTGCATATATGGAGTGGATGTTGCAGCGCAGCCGTGGTGAGGAATGTTTCACTTTGGGAGAGTTGAGGGTAAGTCATCTTCTTTTTGCAGACGACTTAGTTATCCTCACATCCTCCCAGACGGAACTACAGCGCGCACTCGATAGGTTTGTGGCCGTATGTGCTGATGCTGGAATGAGGATTAACGTGGACAAATCGGAGGTTATGGTCATTTCCAGAACGCCTGTTCAATGCACTCTGCATGTTAGTGGAGTCCCATTAAAGCAGGTGGAGAAGTTTAAGTATCTCGGCGTCTTTTTCACGAGTGATGGAAGGAGTAATGCTGAGCTTTCCGGTAGGATTGATCAAGCTGGATCAGTTTTGACACAGCTTGGTAGTTCTGTAATCAGAAAGGCCGAGCTTGGTGTCAAAGCCAAGTTAGCGGTTTTCAACTCAGTATTTGTTCCAACTCTCACCTGTGGTCATGACCGAAAGAATAAGATCGCGAGTGCAAGCTGCTGAGATGAGATTTCTTCGTGCTGTTGTGGGCATTACTCGCCAGGATAGTGTGAGAAACACGGCAGTGCGCGAGGAACTCAACTCATTGAGCAGCTGCTTCTTCGAACGGAAAGTGCTATGCTTCGGTGGTTTGGTCACGTGGCACGAATGTCCCCATCATCACGACTTTCGAGGCGGACGTTGAATGCGATTCCATCAGGTAGGCGACCGCTTGGCAGACCCAGGACCAAGTCCAAAAACTCGCCGGGCTACGCTTGGGCATTGCTCCTGATGAGTTAGAGTCGATGGCGGAGGATCGAGTTGCCTGGAGATCTCTCGTGCGTGGTTTACCCGCGCGACCCCTCTAGTGGATCATGCGGGTCAGAAGATGATGACGATGATGATGAATAGAGCAGCCATTCTCAATCTGTGGTCTGATAAGCTCTTTCAGGTGTTCCGCGACGGCCCTTCAATAAAACATCAAACATACGTCTTTATTATCATTCCACTACACTTCTTCATTTCCACTATCGGGAGGGGTCCGCCGAGAGATAAATTCGTTGCTGGGGTCCGCACAGGCTCAACGGTTGAGAAACTATGGAATAGAGCATCAAATTCATTGAAAATTGCTTGGCTATACATGTTTGAACTTCAATAAATAAAACAGTAGTGGATTAAATGCTCACGGACATGGAATTGCAACCAGAGAAAATTAGATTCCCGTCTGGAACTGAACCTTGTCGCCGCTTAAATCGATTAGACGGAGCTCTTCTTTTGCAATTTTTTGTCAACCAGCCAATGACGCGTAGTGCTGTGATTCCAAGTGGCCAGCAAATGAAAAGAAACGTCTGGAGAAGCTTGCGTACTTTCCGTCCAACGAACGCCTGAACACCCAAATTTCCTTTGAAAAGCAAAACCCAATGGAATGGTGTAACAAACAACGCATGAATTTCCATTCAAATGCTTCGCACTCATAAGCCAGACACATAGCCAGTGTCAGTGGCAATCAGTGTCGTTCCCACAGAAATGCAAACACACAACCAATTATCATCTAATCCAATTAAGTAATCAATTAATTTCGCACTTGTGGCTGATCGCAAAAGTAACAACAACAGCTAGCAGCCCGGCTAGGCGGTGAACCGATGGAAAACTCGAAAGAAACGAGCGTCTTGAGTGGGGTGGGGGGGGAAGAGGGAGGGCTTTACATAACTCAGTCGGATGACCTCGTTATTAGTTCGGCCGTGGCTGCTCCATTTTGCCCGGCACTGTTCAGTTCGAAATGTTTATCTAAGCAAATGCGCCGTTGAAAGCACAACAAGCACCACAATCGGGGCGCATAACACAATGAAAACACAACAAGTATCTAAATATCAGTACGTAACCGATTGTAGTGCGCATGGGTTCACACTCTGGTGGTGGTGTGTGAGAGATGTGGGACTTTTGTTTTTTTTTTGGCGACGCCACCGCGGTCTGTTACATAAAGAAGACGTTACATGGCACCACCTTAGAACCGCCTGGAGTGTCATTGCGGGCAGTGCTTAGTGCTGGCACTGGGTCACTGGGAACGAATACGTCGGTGAAGTCTATTTTCCCCCGTTTGTTTGCTTGGCATAGCCTAATTAGAGGTGTCTGCGTATTTTTAATTTGGTTTTTTTTTGTTTTTTTTTTTCGGTTTATTTTCTAAATATACACGCACTGCACAAAAACTGGGAATTGACTGCGACGGGCAGTGGGCCACGCGCACTAGCGAGAATCGACGGTGGTCGGCTGTTAGCGCGGGGCGGTCTTATGTGGAGGAGAACTTTGGAATGATGTTCAAAGGGCAAAAGATTTCCAAAATAGACCTGAATTCAGAAGATTATCTTTGTTTCCTATCTGAAACAACGAAACCGCTTCACCACGACTGCCTTCTGAAATAAATACTATAATCCGGTGTCATACCACCGACCATGAGAACAAGCGTCGCGCAATAGCAGCCCTTCCTCATTTGATAGAGCGAGTAAACCGTTCTGAACGTTCGTCTGCTTGTTTTGCGCACCTTAAACTCCGGCACCACTGAACCGATCTTTTTATGAAAATTCGACAATGTGTGAGGATTGATCAGGAATCGGTTATAGACAATATCGTTGCAAGCATCATTGCCAAACAGCAGAGTTGTTGCATTTTGAATGGGAAAAGTCTTTTTTTTGCATTGCTTTTTAGCGCTTTGTCTTGATGGAGTTCAGTACGAATCCATGTTATAATCCATGAGTATGGAAGTTCCACATTGCTTGACTATTGGTACAAATAGACAGCAATGCGCATTTAATAGCTTTCTTCGTGTGGCTCCACATCTTAACGCGGTGCAAACTCAAAGGAATGCATTCTCCATGAGGAGGTCCGAAGCTACGACGAAACCATCAACCAACAACAACTTCCCATTTAATCCCTCCCTTGCTGTGGGCCGGATCAATGTGTTATCCGACCCGTGTCGAGGATCAGCTTAGCTGAGGCCCACTTGAGTAACTAGCTCAGTCGCGAACGGAGTACACGGTATACCTGGCAAACTCCCGGATTAATCTCTGTCGTAGCTGTGTTGTGAAGCTGTCAACTATAATGCAGCCGTGTGCAACGACTGGCATGTGCGTCAGCGGAGCGTTGAGAAGCAGTCCGTCTTATGCACTTAACATACTCCACCACTTTCCTTCGGAAGAACCAGCACAGTCCTAAGACTTAAGTCATGTCGGCTCTCGTCCGAACTCACCATCGGTGACTCTACTACATATTTCTTAACGAATTCAACTACCTTCCCAAAGACACCGATCGCATACTACCCAAAGAAGAGCTGCATGGGTGAGGAGGAGGTAGAAACTACACATATCCTCGTGAAGTTCTCTGGCTAGTCGTCGTGGGTACTCCCTTCAACTTCCCTTTTACAACAACCTCAGCTTCATTATAAGCCAACTACACCGCATCGTCACAAGCGCAAGCATCAACTGGTTCCAGGTAAAGGAGTAAGTCAATTCGCGTAGTTTCCAAACAATGGGTCTACATTGGCCTTAGTGTGACTGCTATCAGCAGCTAGCCACTCTTGCCTCACCAATCCTCGCGTGGAGACTTTGCTGACCCGCTCCTGGATGTTGAGTTCATCTATCCATCAACTCTGACTAGTTGTGTCACATTTGTGAAGAGATCATGTTGCAAAACCAGCCGTCACCACGAGAAAGTAGGACCCTACGAATGCCGCTTCCCAACAGCCATCCCAGACACCACCGCCACAAAGTCTCGCCTTATTACGCTTCTTCATTCAATTTCCCGTCCATTCTGCCATCGTTCATCCTTCAACCCGTCCTAACTACCGAGAAATTCGCTCCACAAAATCACGCAGTCATCGAATCCACTTCGCCGAAAATTCGTTTATTTTTAGCAAAAAAACGCGAGTCGATTGCGTCGCCATTTTACTGCATTTTTCGGTGCAAAATGTGCCATTTTTCTAAAAGTCAATTATCTTTGCATTCAAGCGAGAATATCACTGCAAGTGTGTTGAGTTGAGTGTGAAATCGATAATTGAAGGCAACTTCATCGAATATTCCACTCGAAATGCTTGGGAATTCGAGAAGTCTGAAGTTTTCATTTTTCATGACGTCACTGATGAAGCCATTGCCCGTTTGGCAGCACTTAGGTGGGACTATGTTCTGGTGGGGGATTGGAGGCGCACACTAATGCAGCTTAGTTTGGTTAGGTTATCGAAGAAGTAAGCGACTAGGTGGAGGGCAGAGCGCTGGCTCTTCCTCGTCTCTGCAACTTCTGCAGACGTCTTTGTAGGGCAAACCCAATCTGAAGGCGCGTGTTCCAATGGCGCAGTGACAATCCGATGAGAGGCTGTGTGGTGGTTTAGGAATGAGTGCCTTCTGACTTCAGACAGATCTACGATTAGTTTGATCGATTGTTTCAAGCATCAAGAGATGTGTAGGGAAAGGATGGTAGATCTCCAACCGGTAAGAGGAACGAACATTTTTTTCGATTTTGTCTATCGGCGGAAGATTAAGGAATATGTTCAAAGGTGTGGGTGGGGTTGTCATTAAAGCTCCGTTGAAATCAAACTTTGCGCATCCATTGGACGATATTAAGTTGGTTTCAGTTGGTGTCCCTTTCAAGTGCAGTCCACCATGTCGCAACTGATGCGAATTGTTATGAAGAGCCAACTAATTAGGTACGGCCACTGGACGGGGATCATGCTCATACTCTTACACATCTTCGAAATCAATGCTAGAAATTTGAAGACGGCATAGCTTGAAAACTGAGCCAACTGCCTACAGCTCCAAAAGGCGGCAGATCCTGAACTTTGAGTCGGAGCTTAGATTCTTCATACACATTCGAACAGGAGACATGCGGTAATGGCGATGGAAAGATTTGTTCAGACTGCCATATGCCACATCCAAAAAACAATACCTACTTTATATGGATCGTCTCCATGACTACTATGACGCCGTCATCACATAAACCGCACCAAATGATCAGCAAAATCCGGATCTTAATCCAACATTGTCTGTGGTCGCCAGTCTTGTGACAGCTACGGATGTAAGTCCAAATCCAACGGCAAAATAAACCGGGTTGATTCTCTGGCCCAATACCCAATTAAACTGATCGCCGTCGAATCGAGATTTCTGGTCGTCGTCTTCTCCGATACACTGCCCACACAACTCACACAGGATTTCTTACATAACTTTTGAAATTATACACGAGCTGAGGCTGCTCGTCGCGCGGTTCTAGCAAGACGGCGCTACATTCCACACAGCACGCTAATCGATGGACCAATCGTGAAGTGACTTCCCTCTCCGCCTAGGCGTTACATTCGCCACCTTATCCTGTTTCATGATTCGTTTGAGATAAGGGTCTTCAGCGCAGTCCAGTTCAACTGCCGAAGGGAGGAGCGTAAATGGATTGATTGGAAAGCCATAGGAATGCATGAAATCTTTATTTGAATCGATAGTACGGTCCATATAAATTAATGTTTGAGGATTATTTCATGCAAATGTTGACCTTGAGTGCGCCTCAAATGGTCCACCCGCTTAGTCCAATTTTGGCATACTCTTTCCAACATTTCGGCCGGTATCTCACGAATAAATGCTTCAATGTTGTCTTCCAATGCGTCAATTGAAGCGGGCTTGTCTGTATAGAAATGAGCTTTAACATAGCCGCACAAAAAATAGTCTAAAGGCGTTAAATCGCACGATCTAGGCGGCCAATTGACCGGTCCCGAAAGTGAAATAAAATGTTCACCGAACTCGCCCTCAATACGTCCATTGTTGCGCGTGCTGTGTGGCATGTTGCACCGTTTTGTTGAAACCACATGTCATGCAAGTCAAGCTCTTGCATTTTGGGCAAAAAAAAGTTGGATATCATCTCACGGTAGCGCTCACCATTCACAGTTACGTTACGATTCGCATCATCTTTGAATGCCACCAGCCCATAAACCGCACCAAACTGTGGCTCTTTCTGGATGCATTGGTAGCTCTTGCAATGCTTCTGGTTGATATTCACTCCAACATCGACAATTCTGCTTTTTTACGTACCCATTGAGCCAAAAATGAGCTGACCATAAAATGGAAGTAGCACGCGATGAACGTTCTTAACAGAGCACGCATTTTAATAATAAAATTCAATAATTTGCAAGCGTTGTTCGTTTGTAAGACGATTCATGGTTAAATTATAGAAAAAAAAGGAAGATGTTTGACAGTGAAACAAAACACGAAACGTGCGTCAGCTGTTTAAACCAGTGTTGCCAAAAAGATAATAGCTAAAAAATCACCCTTTACAGCTGTCAGAAACAAACAAATACATTTTGGTTTCATCACTCCAGAGAATGTTACGAAACATCTCTTTCGAATGACTTCTGAAGCTTAAAGCGAACTCTTTTCTTGCTTTTACATTTCTTTTACTCAGCAATGGAACTTTGCGAGCGATCCTTTCTGGTAGTTGCCTTTGATGATATAAAGGGATTCTTTTTGGCTAGTAACACTATACGGGAGTCATCAGTGGAAGTCGTTTTTCTTGGTCTACCTCGTGTTTCTTTTGCTGGGTTTCTGGACAGTGCATTGAAAACAAAATTAACCGATCTTCCCAACTCGTCGGCAATAAATTTTAAAGTCTTTACCTGTTGTCTGTGTTTCTTGATGATACGGTTTTCTCTTCAGAATAATGCCTGTTGAGGCCCATTTTGTAATAAATCTACAGAGGTATTCGTAAAATTAACTACAGTTCTTACATACAGAACACACAACAAACACAAACAAATACCTTTTCATTCTTTTTGAATAAAAATATCAAGGAGAAAACAAAATTCCCTATTATTTTGAACACTCAAGAAAACACTTATTCCGTACTTTGCACTACCGCACCACTTACATGACTGATTAGGTGACATTATGTGCATGCATAGTAAAGGCAATTCAGCTGTGCAAATAACGGTACCGCATACTGATGTAGAAGTGTAAATGAGTTGAAATATCGATTATGCGTGATCATCCCTATTACTTTGAACAGGTCTGTATCTTGTTTCAGGTCTTCTACGTTCTTGCTTTGCAGATACGCCTCCAGTATTTCGGTTTCCGTTGGACAATGTGTGTGTTTTTTGGATGAGTCTCGTATGCACATATACTTACAGCATTGTCTGATAAAGCCCCATTTACGTAGTCCTCAGTCGATTTTGTGCAGCTCCCACAAGATGCCAGACGAACTCCGCATCGCACGAGTCGAAGACAATATTCTTAACGCAAAGCGGGTAAGGTTCCTTAACTTCATGTCTCGCGCACCCATTTACTAAGGAAAAGGAGTGCAGATCTACTCTGGAATTTACCTAAAACTCTCTCATCCGTCGCCTACCCTGACAATCAGTTCAGACGACGTGCAAAAAACTTTAACTGCCCCCCTTTTACATCGCAGCGTTGCAACAAGTCCCTCATGATGATGCTTCAAATATTCCTTCACACTCTACTCGTGTGCTTTGTGTTTTCAAAATCAAACACTTTTCATTACCAAGCCATCGGGGCCTGCATGATGGAAATGAGGCATTCCCACCAACATTCCGACGCTAAAATTAGACGCATGCAACATTTATGAAACGAAGTGCAAGAGTTTATTCAAATCACTTGACGAAAATAGATCGGAGATCTGTGTATCTCGGGGTGTTATTTCGTTTCACACAAAACGCTCCGAACGCACAAGTCACAAGTTTATCAAGAAAACAACATGCTCATCGCTGCTTTTCAAGGGTATTCCACGAGAATGAGTGTGGCCCCGCAACGAACGACGAGACACACTCATATGCCAATTAAAAATGAGAAAATGATATCAACAAGCGTTGCCCGCTGAGTGATGTGAAGAGGTTGTGTATTTTTGTTCATTCAAAATTTGCAATTTGCGGCAATGATTATTGGTGGATTGCTCTTGTGACTCAGGAAAGTGATTCAGGCCACTCCTGGCGAAGGCCAATTGCTGGGAGGTTTAGGGAAAAATCTTCTCAATGCTTCCTCTCCCCCATTCAAAGGCGTCTCAACTCAATTTACAAAAGAGGTCGGGCATCGTGTACCCAGAAACAATAAACCCCCTCGTTTGTGTGCATTTCTGTCGATTTTTGTGACATAAATGAAAAAACCCCACGCCGGACATCGGACACCTCTGAGAATTCGCAATGTACGAGGGAGAACAGAAAAAAACAGAAATCCACCAGCAACCACGACGCCATCTCGGTGAAGTGTCATTCGATTGTCGGTAACCTAGTGCTGACTTTAGTTTTCCGGTTCAAATTATACCACCTTACCTGCTCCCCCTACCCACTGCCGTGTCGGAGCTTAGCAATGCGCAATGACTGCTCAAAATGTGACATATTTTTGAACTAATGCGGTGGCAGATAACCGCAAAACCATTTTCAATCTAGTCGATGGCGTGGCGTGGCGTGGCGGCCACTCGGGCACGTAACCACCAGCCATCGGGGTGTACTGTGTCGCAATTAGCGCTCCATCGATAACCAGAAAGAATTCAGTTTTAATTATAGGGGCTGTGCAAGTCGGGGATTTGTTTAGACGATGATTAAAATGAGTTCAATGTCGTTGAAGGGAATGTGAGTTTGTTGAACTCTTTAATTGGTCGTGGGAAAGAGAGACATTCTGATTGATGGTGGAGGAGGGACGATGCACAGTAAGCTCTTGAGACAAGCTCGGTCCAATTTTCCGTTCGAGTCGCTCCACAATTAAACGATTTCACTTTCGCCAGGTCAGCGCTTCTTCTTCTTCTTCTAGTGGCGCTACAATCCGGGGTGGACCTGGGCTTCAGTCAACAAGCTTCTCCATCTGACGCTATTCTTAGCCAGCTGCCTCCAAGTTGGTTGAGGTCCTTCTCCACTTGTGTGCGCCATCGGTTCCGTTACTGCGTTGTCCCACTGGTTCGGAGTCGAAGACTCTTCGGGCTGGAGCAGTGTTGTCCATTCGCTCTACATGACCTAGCCATCTTAGGCGTTGAATCCGTAGACTCCTGACAGGGCTCATGTCTCTGTACAGCTCGTATAGTTCATGGTTGAATTTTCTTCTCCAAAACAGGACCAACGATGGAGCGCACAAATTTTCCCCCGAAAATACCAAGGCGTTCTTCATCTGCTCTTGAGATTGTCCAGGCTTCTGCGCCATATAGCAGGACAGGGATGGTTAGGGTCTTATATAGTGTTAGCTTGGTCCTTCGAGAGTGGGCTCTACTACTCAATTGCCTCTTGAGCCCAAAGAAACAGCGATTGGCAAGAGTTCTGCGTTTAATCACGGTACTGATGTTGTTCGTGCTGTTTACTTGGGAGCCGAAGTATACGAAGTCCTTAACTACCTCGAAGTTAAAGCTGCCTACGTTCTGGGCGAGTCGTCGATGTTGGGCGTGTTGTTCTCGATGACAGCATGTACTTCGTTTTGTCCTCGTTCACTGCTAAACCCATTTTCGCCGCCTCCGTTTCAATACGGTGAAATAAATGGTGAATGAGTAGGAAATTCGTCCCTCATCAGCCGAAGCTTGTATCTCCTGTCAAATACGTCGTAGCAGTCCGAGACTGCAAGTGGTTAGATTTGTCATTTTCAAGTATGGGCCGTCCAACAATCGACGACACTACAGTGATTTCGGCAGAAGCTGCCGAGAGGAGGAAACCATGGTGCACCTTCTCTACTTTTGCAGCGCACTCTCCTCCCGCGAAGGACAGGACAGCTTTTTTCAATAAGCTGGCCGAAATAAGCAGCATTAGTGTCAGTTCTGCTTCTGGTTTGCGGAGTAGGATCGATTAGATCCGCATGGTAACACAGTGACCCTCCGCCTCCAGGCAAATAATGCCGTCGCCAATGATGGAAATCACATCTTGATTTCTCAAGAAGATCTTCAGGGTATCTTTAACTCGCTGAAGAAGAAAAAGTCGGTGGGAATCGATGGTATACCAAATATTGTGCTTCGCTATCTTCCCCCCGAAGCCGTGCAGATTTACACAACACTGTTCAATAATGCGCTGAGTAATGCTTATTACCCGGCACACTGGAAAACAGCTGTGGTGCAACCAATCCCTAAACGGGATAAAGACAAATCCATCCCGACAAATCTTCGGTCGATCAGTCTTCTTCCTTGCATAAGCAAGGTTTTTGAAAAGATAGTCATTCGAGTTCTGAAACAATGGGTTGAGGAAAATAAAATCATACCGGACAACCAGTTCGGATTCAGGGCGCGTCCAAACTGGTATCCGCCATTCAGTGGAACAAAGACAAAAAGCAATGCACGGGTGCCTGTCTGATTGATTTGGAGAAAGCGTTCGACACCGTTTGGTTAGAGGGCCTCTTCCTCAAGCTGGTCAGGCTCGGCATAAGCAAATCATTGCTATACATGGTCTATGACATGATAATGGGTAGAAAGTTCGTCGTGAAAAGTGGCGACGTAACTTCTACCACGGTATTTGACATCAAAAATGGTCTGCAACAGGGATCGGTTGGTTCGCCGATATTGTTCTCAATATTCACTGCAGATCTTATAGGTTGCATGCCGCACTTAATTGCGTACGCCGACGATCTAGTAGCGTACAGATCAGGTCCGAAGGTCGAAGTAATAAGTAACTTGCTGCAACTTGACTTCGAACAAATTCAGCGATTTTGCGACGACTGGAAGTTAATTATCAACTTCCTGAAGTGCGAAACTATCCTTTTCAGGACCCCGCTGTACATGGCAGCATGGGATACGCGCACAAACTGGCGTAAGTTCGGACGGCCGTTAGATGTGAAAAGTGTAGTAAGGTATCTAGGCATTTGGTTGGACCAATATCTGTATTTTGACAAACATATAGATATTGCTCTGGCGAAAGCTAAAAAGGCCTTTACTGTGGCAAGGGGGTTGTTTTACAGCAGCCAACTTGACACCAGAGTAAAGGTAATCTGCTACATGGCCCTCATCCGGCCAGTTATGGCCTACGGTTGTCCACTGTGGTTCAATGTGAGTCCTTCCCAGATGGAAAAGATGAGGTTGTTCGAGAGACAGTGTCTTCGCACTTGTCTCCGGTTGTATCGTACACCCGAGTCTGAGTACAAGAAGTTCTATCCTAACGAGGTCCTGTACAACGAGGCAAACTTGAACAGGATATATAATTTTATTATTAAACTGATCAGAAGGCATATTGCACGAGCTATGACTTCTTCCAACAGTCTGATCTTTGGGGCTTACTACCCCTATGTTATGTACCACGAGAGAGTGAGCCTCACCGGCTTTATTCCTCCTGAAGCGTTCCTCTATCTCGACACAATTGGCCTAATACAGGTTTCACAAGGATGTCCTGTCATCTTCCACGTTGTACGCCGAACAGTGGATAGGCGACTCCAATACGAACGGGATGTCGCTCGCAGTCACGAGGATCTCCTCCGGTTCAGCAGAGCGATCTCCGCTCGAGACAGGAGAGAGTCTGCCAAAGAACGGCAATTTTACTGGTGGTTACACCAAAACCAGTCTCTGCCGCCGCTGGCTTTTCAAGATGATGACCCGATGGTTGACCATGGTGGCCAACTTACATAGATTATAGGGTAGTAATTCAAAAAAAAGAAAAGAAAAAAAAGAAGAAAAAAAAGGTGCACTACGGCGTGTAAATTATATATGTTCGGCATATACATAACATATACGCCCTAGTGCACGTGTCCGTAAAGTTACAGACACATTTAAGATAGTTTTTTAAGTTTTAATGTTAGGTTAATCTAGTTTAAGGTAGGTTAAGATAGACAAACTAAGCCAAGTTTTTTACCAGTTTCCTTAGCTTAACAAAAAACAAAAACAGACTTCATAACTGAAAAAAAAAAGACATAGACTAAGCCGAAAGGCATGCTTAAATTAGAACATCAGAATAGCTTAGAGTACCCGTATAGGGTCAGTAGGTTAGATGTAAGAACAATTGTTAAGATAGTTAAGCTAGTTTTAAGTATTTTTGTCTAGCACGTAAGTAAATGAATTAAAAATAAAACAAAAATGAAAAAAAAAAAAAGAAACCCTCCGCCTCCTCCTAAAAAAAACTTACCGAGAAACTAGCGATTCTCTTCCCGTACTGAGCCATCGAGACATCGAACCCTACGTACATCCCTCGCAATACACAAACACTTCATAAAACTCCTATCTCCTCCTTGCAGAGTAAAATAATGGATGTCTCAAATCGTGCTAGAAGAGCGGAAATACCCATGGTCACTGACTTTTGCCGAAGCTGTAGTGACAATGGAGAGACCGAAAACTTGCAACACATCTCGAAGCTCGCCAATGCCAAGCGAAAATGTGATAGTTATCCTCCTAATCTCAAATTTGGCAACACTGCCTCGTCTGATCCCCAAACCATCGCAAACTTATTCGCCGATTTCTTCAGTCAATCGTACAATGGTTGTTCCGCTGAGCTCGATCAAGATTATTTCTCATATCTGAACAATTCCGCCCAAACATCATTAGCTTCTATTCACGTAACTGCGCTCCTTGGTGAAGAAAAGATCAACACACTTAAGGACAACTATAACCCAGGTCCCGATGGGTTGCCTGCAATTGTCCTTAAGAAATGCGCTGGACACCTGGCTCAACCCCTAGCAACTCCTCTCACAAGGATGTTTCCCCCAGCTTTGGAAGAACTCTTTTATTGTCCCTAACGACATAAGTAACTATCGTCCCATCGCTAAGCTATCTTGCGTACCTAAACTATTCGAAAGCATTGTGTACGATTCTATGTTTTTTTCACTGCAAAGCATTATTTTCAACTTCGCAACACGGTTTTCTGAAAGGCAGATCGACGACTGCTAACCTTACTGAATTTGTGTCTAAGGCATTATGCGCATTTGAAGACGGCAAAGAAGTCGATGTAATAGCCACCTACTTTAGTAAAGCATTCGATGAAATTTCGCACCCAGTCATTAAATTTAAACTGACAGCTCTAGGTTATCAAAATCACTTCATCAAATGGATCAAATCCTATTTGGAAAGCAGAGAATACGCACTTACGCAGTTACGTCTGTCTCCAAGCCCATCAAAGCCACTTCTGGCGTACCACAAGGTAGCCACCTGGGTCCAGTAATATTCGTACTTACCATAAACGATGTTGACCGTATTATTATGAGCTCTCATCTCTCTGTTTACGCCGATGACATGAAAATCTATTCGTTCCTCTCCTCCCCCTCTGACTCCTACTCGCTTCAAGATGTCCTAAATAGTTTTTCTATATCCAACTTAACATCAGTAAATGTCAATCCATTACATACTCCCGCAAACGTCCACCGCATCCACATAGAAACGATTTCCTCAGCAATGGACTAGTCCCTGTAGTACCATCTTTACGCGACTTAGGCGTAATCTGTGAGCGCGAGCGTGAGCTCAACTTTCGTTCCCATATTGACAATATTATAAGTAGAGCAAATTCTACGCTTGGCTTTATCAAACGCTGGTCAAAAGAATTTTCGAATCCCTATGTCACAAAATCTCTATACATCACCTTCGTCAGGCCCATTCTCGAATATGCCAGCCAAGTATGGTCACCTCATTACGCGGTCCACATTCGTCGTATCGAAGCTGTCCAGCGTAGGTTTCTACGTTTCTACGTGATCTTGCCTGGACTGACAGAACCAACTTACCTCCTTACTCTGATCGCCTTAAACTAATTCGCCTCGAGTCCCTCGAAAACCGTCGCAAGACTGCCGATCTGCTCTTCCTCCACCAACTGATTACTGACAATACAGACTGTCCCGCACTTCTTGAATTTGTGTCTCTTAGCGTCAACCCCTACAAATTAAGGTCTGCAGCCGTCTTCTGCATTAGACCACATCGGACTAATTACGGCTCAAACTCACCGGTATCTAGAATGTTAAGCCTGGCTAACACTATGGAATACTCTTTCGATTTCCACCTTAGCAAAACCTCACTTCGAAACCACCTCCAGTTCCATTCATTCATACGCTAGTCCTGCCTATTTCTCTCTCTACCATCTAGGTTAAGCTTTAGTTTGTAAGTTTAGATTGTTTAAGTTATCCGCTTGTATTAAGCTTAATAAATTGGGGGTGTTGCCTCCACTACTACTACTGCTTACAGAAAAAGTCTCAGCGCCCAAGGAGCGACAGTGCGCTTGTGCTTTCCTCTTCCTCGCCAGACCCAGAATTCACTCACTTGGTCTTCTCCTCAGCTAAAGGCCACTTCCTCCTTTGGCCTTGCGTATTCCTTGAGATTATTTCCCACTTTCGATGACTTCACACATTTATCTCCAAAACACGCAAGCAATTCAGACTGAATGGTATTTCCAAGCCAAATCCATAATCGCAAACAAAATTTATTCATCAACAAAAAAAAAAAAAAAACCCTGTGAACCAGGGCACGTTGAATGGATCGACTTTCATTGCGGAATATGCAAGAGATGCACGACACTTTCCATTGCAAAATATATTTCGAGTCGACTCTCGTTTGTTCCCCGATCTGCGAGCGATCGCTGGGAACAATGAAGCTGAGAAAATCCACCGATCTAATCTGGGGCAAGATTTATAAGCGTTTGTTGGTTCATGACAGGGACTTGATGCATGGCTTGGATCAATGGGGGGAAAACGTGAGTTACGCTTCGGTTTGATTGGTTGTTGTGGTTCTTGGGAGCACATGCATTTAAGTTTTCGGGTGTGGTTGAAGTTGTGGAGCCTTCCTAGGCGTGTCCTTCTACGGAGCGAGAGTGTTGGAGGCCTCCTCACTCTTGAAAGTTCGTTGATACAAGGCACTTGGTGTCATCTGGCTATCAAGGGATTTCTCATAAAAACTCCATCAGACATTAGACATTGATTGAACGTGTACGACTTCGTCCGACGTACGTTCATTTTCTATAATAGCGTCTTGTTCCCTACAAGTACGAATGGTGGTCTAACGAGACTCTAAAGAAATCGTCTGAGATTAAGGACGACCAAGACATGGACTTCGAAGTTTTCGACTAAACGTGGTACACATTGAGCGGTCAGGTGCAACGAGCTTAGTTGCAGTTAGCCTTGTTGGCGAGCTAAACTAATAGAGGGAGTTAAACCGTTTTCGAGATACGGGCCATTTTGCAAAATCCACCATTTCAGGTCACTTTCTGCAACATTTTTCCCTACTTTCTACTGGTCGTGTCGGCATTGTTGAGGCCACAAAAGAAGCGCCTTTCCATGCTGAATCTATCCTTGCTGGTTGCAGAAATGTCTCGGTGGCTGCCAGAGTGGCAGTGCGCAACACAGGCGATGTTTGAACTGTTCAGGGATCTCTCTTACCATGTCCTCATTGCCTTCGCCAAGGGTGTGCATTTCAGTGCAGTTTTGCCTGAAGAACGCTTAGATGGACGATCATGTCGACCACGTAATGCGTGAAACGACTTCCGAATCACAATTTTTTAAGTTATTTTTCACCAATTTAACGCACTAGGCGACTTATTAAAAGGCAAACCATAGACATAAACATGTGCCTGAATCAACAACTGAAAAATGGGTTTCATTCATTAAATGGTCCAATCATCGAAGCACTCCCTGATTTCAGACACGGACCACCTACTCTCCATTGTTGGCCATGTTTGGTCAAAGCAACCGAAGTCAATGTCATCGTCTTCCTTCTTCTCAGGCCCTTGCAGACCTGTGCAGCATCCAGGCACAGATCGGAAACCTGTCTTGAATCAGAAGCCCGATGCACAGATTCAGTCAAAAAAATAGTTAACATCTTCGTCGTTGAAGCGCAATCAAATGAAACACTTCTGCAACGAGTTATGAGAACTGGATCACGTACAACATTGGGACTTATCGCATGTCTGGATTAAGAAGTGGCGAACCAACCCAGATGACGAAAGCCGCGTAAAGTAATGCGATGCCGTGAGGTTCTTCCTTATGCTCCGACGCTTAATTCCTGCCAGTGGCAAGAAATCGGCGACAATGCTCTCTCTCTCTCTTTCTACTGAAACAGCAAACACTTCTCTCGAACTCTCTAAACGGGATTATTAATGACTCTCGTGTCAGCTTAAATCCACTCCAAATTCGAATGCATTCCGTCCATCAGCAGCACACGTTGACATCGAAAATTGAACGCGGATTAGACACGTAGCAGTTGATTTCGTGCGCGTCCAAGAAGCCTTCAGCATCTGCTGCACATCATTGCAGAGTTCCAGCAAATCTTGCACTTGATCTTATGCTCTGCGTCACGAATGTACGTTAGAATCGGCCTTATATGTGAAACCTCTAGTGGATTCTATGGCGACGCGACGAGGCCATAAATGGAAGCGTTCCTCCGCTCCGATGAGCACACATCCATGTGTAAGCGCACACAGTCTCAGGGAGTGCGACGCGGCAAAACCTGATACCCTGCTGAATGTGCATTTATGGTGTGGTGCAACTTTGAAGTGGATTTTTATATTAGTTCTTGTTTTTTTTTTTCTGCCTCGGATGGTGACACTGAACAAGCGTGGAGTGGGCGCCGAGGTAAACTCTTGTCACTCTGACAGCTGTTCCTGTCTGGCACGAGCGATTGCATCAGAGAGCTTAGAAGGTATCGGGTGGCGGTTTGTATCTGAAGTGGGAAAAGGTTTTAAGAGAGCCGATGACCGAGTGAGAAACAGACGAACGAATGCACGAGGGAATGCGCGCTTAGAGAGTCAATATTTTGATTGTATCCACATGAGTTGTTTCATTTGTGGTCATTTGCATATCCTGCATTCAGCTGTGAAACAGTCTCAACATTTGGTTCCGCTGGAGTAAATTTGTCTTCTCCTTCACGTGGGGCTACAGTTAGAAGTGGTCTAAGACCAGCATCGTTTTTCACTGTATTTGGCGCAGTATCCCGCGCAGCCCTTGAAGTGACCATCTCACTTGTGCTCGTGATCAGTTGCGTTGTGTCGAAGCTGTGGTGTCCACTCCCTATTCATGCTAGCCGCGCCTGGTCTTCTGCTTCCATGTCCAAGGGTCGCGGCATAAGGGACCGAAGATCAGGCACATGGTGACCAACACAATGCTTAGCGTATTGCTACTCAATTGGCAAAAAATTGGACTCTGTTCGACATTTAGTGCAGCAATGCAATCAGACTGATGATCAAGTTAAAATTACCCCGCCCCAATGTAGATTCTGCCTTCTTCTGGTGTTCCTCGTCTGCTTTGTCTGTTTCGCCTGCGTCCTATGTTTCCGTAGCTGCCAAGATTTCCAGGATATATCTGGGTCGTCTCTTGCTGTGTCCATCACTTTGCATTAGTTTTTGAACTCCCTCATGCCCTTCATGTAGCGATTGCATTTGTGACGACTCCACGCTTTTCAAATATCCCGTATCTCGGGTGCGATTCCTCCAATCCGTGTTTAAATACTGCTAGTGTGCTGAGGTTTTTTAGGTGGCAACGTGCATGCTGTCTATGTGCTGCTCCCTTTGAAGTTGCCATCAACCGTCAGTTGATATTCGTTGACCTTCTTTTTCTTCTTCTTCTTCTATTCCGTCACATCCCTTTCCAGGCCAGCAATGCCGTCGAATGTGCATTACCTTTGTCCCAAGTGCGTTGACCATGGTCGTGACACCAAGCAGCGGTCGCTATTGAACTCAACCTGCAAAAGTTCTGCAGCTTCGTCAACGCTTTTATGGGTAACTACGATCACTATACTTACTTACTTATCACCCATGGAGGGTCCGAGGATGATCAATTGCTGCCTTCCATCGTTGACGGTCCTGGGCACGCTGCTTCCAGTCATCAAGACCAAGCTGTCTTGCATCCGCGATTACTTGGTCTTTATACCGGAGATTCGGTCTTCCTCTGCTTCTCGAACCAGTAGGCTCGGATTCAAAGACCCTCTTTGCTGGAGCATTGTTGTGGCTCGATGTGGCCGAGCCAGTGCAGTCGACGGATTTATGACTTCCGGACTACACATCCTGGTACAGCTCGTAGAGTTCGCGGTTATGTCTTCTCCTCCATTCGCTTTCCTCGCAGACGGGACCATATATCCGACGTAGAACTTTTCTTTCGTACCAAGAATCAGCTCTGCAGTTTTACTTAGAGTTCAGCTTTCCGCTCCACAGAGCAGGACTGGCAAAATAAGGGGCATATGGAGCTGATATTCCAGTCGTCGGGCATGCTTTCGGCCCCCCACCAGAACATCGCCACCGGCCTTGAAGAGCTCTGAGCCATCGGAGCCTGCGGCTTTGTTGTTCTTCAGCGTTTTAATGGCTGTTCCGTCTTCTTCAAAGCTAGGTCATCGACTGGAGTTGGGATTTCTTGATTCCCTATCACACTCTCCTGGTCAGGCCCATTAAGCAGTTGTTGGAAATGTGGCTTAAACACATCCACTGCGGGTCAGTAACAAGGCTACCCTCACGATTTCGAAGAGCCTGGGTGCCTTTCCTAAAGCCTGAAGCCAGGCTTTTGGCTTTTTTATAAAAGGACCGTTTTTTGTCTATCCCTAGACTCTTTGATGTTCTTGAGCTGGGAGGTTGCGAGAGACCTTTTCTTCAGGCGTAGAAGCCTGAAGAAAAGGTCTCTCTTCCCGTCTTCTATCCCTCAACCACGGTCGTATGCTTTTTCCAAATCTACAAAGAATTAGTTTGGAATACTCCGAAGCCTCCGAGTACCATTCTTGGAGTGAAAGGTTGTTCGATTGTACCCCTGCCGGGAACGAAGTCCGCACTGTTCGTCCCCTATCCTGGACTCGACAATAGCTCTGGACCGCGCCTCTAACACCTTAGCGTAGACTCTCCCGGGGAGACTTAAAAGAAAAGAGGGACAATCACCCCAGTTTGCCATTCGCGAGGAGTCTCACCGCGTTCCCAGGCCATTTTAATGACACGAGAGCGTCATAAATCTTAAATGCCTTAAGCATTTCGGTCGGAATTGCCATCATTTAGCGATTTAATCGCCAAAATGACTTTCTCCGTCATTGGAATATCCTCAGTGCCCTGTTCGTGATTGAGCAGCTCCGAAAAGTGCTCCCAAAATGTCCCAATCTCATTTGAAAGCAACGCACCATCGGCTCCATCGATCCTCCTCTGAGTCGGCGAATACTTTGCCTTCATCACAGATCAATGGTCGCTTTCCAGCTTCTCTCCTAACTCCTTCCAGGACTGCAGTAGGTTCTTTACGCCTCAGTTATCAGTAAATTTTTCCATGTTTGGTGGGACAGAGGAAGTAGGCGGAAACAGCTCAATGTTCTCAATTGTCCAGGGACAATATGAGCCATTTGTGTTGGTAAGACTAAGCTCTTGGCAGGAAATGTAAGAAAATGGTGCTTCTTTGGATGGAGACATCCTCTGTGAGGACTCGCTCACTCCGTTTCAGTAATTTTCTCGTGAAGTTCTGGCTTTTCGTTGCAGTGCCTCTTTGAAGGCTAGTTTAGTCTTGGCAAGTCTCTAGATCTCGATTTTTACCATGACATGAGCTACACAATTTGTTTAGCGACGACATGCTTGACAACTTCTTACTCAGCAGATCCTTAAAGTCTTTGGCTCCTTGTCTTTCGCCCGTCTTGTCACATAACCTCTCGCGTTAAACAAGAGAAATGTTGTTGCCTGGACGACTTCTGTCTCAAGTTGTGAGTTACTTTTAAAGTTTTAGCCATCTTTTCGTCGCAAATAAAACACGGAGTACGTGACAAAAATTGAGACTGCATCAATTTCGGAATGACATAACGACCGCAAATCTAGACCGCCACCAAACCAGGACGCTATACGAATAAAACTCTGATAAAACAAATTTCGGCCGCACACTGCCCTTGCACATGTACACAAATTCGCAGGATAAACGTGAATCAGTACCAAACGGAGTGCAGATGCAGTCTCCTGACCTCCTTCTCATCGATTTTGTGGTTCATAATGGAACAATTTGCACGTCATCTCATCTGGCACACGTCCAGACGCCCAAATGACCGATGTGCTTAGCTGTATTTTGCCTTCCCATGACTCACATGTCTATTTCGTGAAACAACCAGCGCAATTAAGTCCAATAAAGATGATGACATTCTTCAAATAATTCTTCTCAATTAAATGCGAAAGTATCAGATATCCTCTCGCTCTCTCTCTCTCTCTCTCTCTCTCGCTCAGGCCTGACTCTCAGAGTTGACAGAAATTAATTCTTACTAATCATCCCGGAGCGCGACACACGAGCTTAGAGTTAGAGAACACCGAAACAATCCAGAGCAGATGTCAGCATCGCGAGCGCAGAAGTGAGTCAGCTTCCAGCATCTCATGCGAGTTCTCATAAACTTTGCTTCGAATGTTTATTCGAAGCGACCTAGGACTGACAGTGAAACCATCAGGCGCAGACGGAGGAGGAACAATTGGATCTATTTCTGGCCGAGTGACTGTGTGCGGTACTTAGTCTCATTGATGATTCGATCGGGGCCTACTAACTCGGAACTGGAAGGGAGACCAGCAATCAGTGTGAGGCTTATCGAAAGACACGATTGAAGTGCATTCGATTCGAAGAGCAGATGCAACTGCTTTACAGTTGAACACATTCGATACACAGCCTCCCACAGATTGGACACAAGCGCGGCAGACTAGTGATTGACGTCGGGAAAGCAGGAAATGCTCATTCGTCGAAGCACAGAACGACCGAATGAGTTGGTGGCGATAAAAGCCAAGGCTGTTGCCTAATTACAATTGCATCACCATCCACGGAATTGAATGGAAGACCATGACACAGCGCATGAACGGCTGACGGACGAGGGGGCTAATAACTTGATTACGTCTAGGGCGTGAATTATAACAGAGATGTGTGATTAGGGCGGGGAATGCTTCGACGTCGCCGTCGTTGGGGTAGGCGAGAGAGGCAATTTAAGAACGGAATGGATGTGTCCGTGTGTGTGTGTATGAGAAGGCCGTCATTAGGGCGGCAAATCTATTAACTCGAGCGGTTAAGTCATTAAGCAAATGTGTGCGGACTCATTGATCGTGAAATCGCTAATGTTGCCGGAGAATTTGAGGAGAAAATGTGCGAAATTAGATATGAGCACGTGTGCACATTGGGGGGGCTTTTGATACAGAGCTGGGTGTGGTACGTTTAAAAGTCAAGTATGTGCACTTGACTGTGCGTCCGAAAGTAGGCGTATGGATAGTCTGATGATCATTCCTGGGGAGATGAGGACTGCGATTTAATTCGTGGCAAGGGAGCAAGGGAATTGCTTTGGTTGAGGAAACGTAGACTTTCTCTCACCTCTTCTAGTGGTTGAAGGAGCTCGCAGTAGCTGCATAGGCGGACGACGTGGCTATTTTCATTTTCTGGGAAATTTCCGTCAACGCTTAACGCCTCAACGTCTCAGTCACGGACTAATGTTAGTAACACTCGTGGAGAGACCACATGTTGACCGACAAATCGATCACCATTTCTTCTGATAGCCAAGCGGCAAGAAAGGCCATAGCACCGAACAAATTGTTCGCAAGACGTGTTCTATGCCAGGACACGTAGGAATCCACATCCAGACCTATTTGACAACTCTCCCCACGGGTCTGCCGTTTGGCATTTCTGCGGAGCTAGTAAGCAATTGTGCTCTGTCGCCAGAAGCCTTAATCTTTCTGTAGTTTGAACACACTACGTATGAGCAGGCCTCCGTCTTGTGTTGCCCCAATTGCCTCATGTAACCGACTATGTTCTTTGGACTTGCCAGATCAGTCCAAAATCTCATCACATGCTCAGCATAGTTTTCCTTACATGGACATTCCGGGCAGTACAGCGAATTGTCCTTGCGGTAGACGCCATTCCCTGGCAGAAACTGCGTAAGGTGGTAGCTGCAATCCCCTGCCTGGCTTGATGTCTAAGGTTCAATGATCGCGATAAGCTTGTGGATCCACCGGTCTTGCAACAGCGCTTTTGATCTATGCCTCTCCTGGGGCTGCATGCAACTTTTTCTCTCGACGGTTTGCATTTCGCCGAAGGTACATCCTTGCATCTCGTCTGCGATAATGTCTTAAGGACCACACCGTCTAGCACGCATGCTGCTCCATCTGAGATCCATTTCTGATGCCGCAAATTGCCCTAATCGCGCAGTGGCTGTGCGCCGACGCCATCTTTCTTGGACTTCCACCCAAATGTGGAGACAGCATAACGGAGGACCGATAGGAGCATTCTACGACCATGTCCAGGCCAACAACGACAGCCTTCTTGCTGACACACTTGACACGGCCCCCAGGTATTTTTGCGATTCCGTGGAATTGATTGTTTGGCTACCAATCCGGAAGCCCGCATCCATCTTGCATGTGTGCACTACAGGCAGTGACCGGTAATAGTGCACACAACGATTTCTGTTTAATTTTAGGAGTGTACTTGTCTTTTTGGAGGCCTCATTTACCTCGTAGGCCTGCAAGTGCCTAACTCGATCCATCACCGATTGGCGATATTGACAGCACCTGTAAGAAATAGAGTATTTATTACTTGAAGTGTGTGGCAGGCCTACCCCTGGTCTAGCAAGCTCTTCGGCTCTTACATTGCCTGGATCAGGCAGCGTTATTCGCAAAACACGATGTTCTACAGAAGAGGGCCAAGAATTGATCCTTGAGGGACTCTAGCTGTTACTTTGTTACTGATTAACGCCATCGTCAGTGTGGTTCATAAAATGTCTGCTGTTGAAATAGTCCATGAAGCTTGGTGTATCCATTCAGGACAAACATCTCCTCATGTCTGTCTAGCTATCCGAGTTAAATGCGCAGTATTCTTTGGCACCCCATCGCCAGCTTTTTACTCTCTCCACCCATTGCCATGGGGTGACTTTTACACAGATTTGCTTAAATGATGGCACACACATGGAAGCATAGAATATCACTCGGCTGTTTTTGCGCGCAATTGACTGTGCTGTCAAGGTCGGACTTTGATGAGCTCAACATATGTTGCCTATCGAAATCCATCGTGGAGGGGCAACGTCGTGAGTCTTGAAGTGAATATGAAAGGCGGAGAGTACTGTGTTCAACGAAGGAGTGCTTCAGTTTTTTCTTGAGTTCGCGCCAGACAGTGACGGGAATATATGAGAAAATTCGCCACATTTTACAGATTTTCTTCAAGAAACGCTGAATAGTGTGAAGAAGCACAGCTCTATGCTAGGCCAGGCTTGATATTCACGATAACATCATGGAAATCGTCGAGTTTGAAGCCATTTGAATAAGGCTGGATGCAAAAAGAAGCTCGAGGTATGGGCGTCATACGAGTTAATGCAAAAACAGCTCATGAACCGCTGAATGGTCACAAAATCGATCCATTTTTGAAGCGGATAGTGAGTGGTGATGTAAAGTTGATCACTTGCCATAACCTCGAGCGAAAACGGTCGAATCGCGGTAAGCCAAAATTTTGCCTTGCATTTGGTGAGTTTGGTATGGAATCGCCTACTATGAGCTGCTCCCGTGCCATAAAGCTCTTAATTCGAACCTATATTGTTCACAATTGCTCCGTCGGACGGAAGCAGTTGTCCAGAGGTGGCCAGCTTTGAAGAAAAAGAGAGAAATTGTTCCATCTGAGCAATGGCAGATCGATAGCGACTCGCTACAAGCTCCGGCAGCTGGGTTGGGAGGAATTCATGTCATAGGCTGGACCTTGCACCAAGTGATTAGTCCAGAATGACTGCAATGAACGAACCATAAGTAAACATTTAAGCTGCCAACAAGTTATTGAGCGCGTATTTGGCTCAAACGCCAAAGAAAGCCTGCTTGTGTCTGCGACTGAAAGCAGCGCGTCCGGGACCATCAAAGATGCGCGAAGCCGCTTTAGCTTAGGCCCAGACCCTCCATGGATGCATGCACGAGTTTATCCAAACACCAACCAAAAGCACTTCGCTCCATATTTGTAATTCGCCTCATAATTGAGTACTTCGTCGCTTTCTCCACTCCTTACCCGCATTGTCAACCACACACCCACCCACCATTGTGGGCCAGATTAGATCTTCAGATTCCAGTGGCCACCTCCACTCGATGCACACTCGAGATTTGAAAGTGAGTATTGCGTAAGTGTATCGATCGAAACTTTTAAGAAGAAAGTGCCTTTCTGACGACCAATCGATACAACCGATGTCTAATCGATTTGTTTTTACTTAGCGCGGATTGGCACTCATTTCGCGGCTCTGTGCAGAGATGTGATTATGCTTCGATTGTACGCGTGCGAGGTACATCAAAACTCGAAAACGAGGTCAGACATGCGAACATGGCTTAATTGGCAGGTTACATCATCTCCAGTTTGAAAGCCCTTGACCACGGCACCGCTGACGTTGCGCTGTGCGCGCGCTAAGTGAGTGTCAATGGGTGGAGAAAGTTTAATTGTTACAAGGAAAAAAAAGAAATGTAATTCAGTCGTAATTACCGCCATAAAAGCAAAAGACTGAACTCCGTCACATTGATGTCATGCACACGTCAAAAAACGTTGACTTTTACTGCGGTCGACCCACCACGGAGGTAGGGAAGTCATTTGGCCAAACAATGGAGACGGTTTAATGACCAGTGCTTTGTTTTTAAAGGCTTTGGCGATGTGAAGTCCTTTCAATTCAAAAAGAGTTGCTGCAAGAGTGACAAATTGTCTGAAGGGGGTGGGGCCATGTCTAGCTTAGCGGCTACACAAAGCTACAGAGGTATGATTAGAGTCAAACCTTCCAATCAGAGAGGTATACGACTTCTCAGCGGAAGCTGAGCTGATCTCTTTGTCCACTGACAAATTTTAAGGATTTCTTTTAAGTTCTCATAAATGGCATTCTTTGATTGGCGCGTTTTGACCGAGAATAGACGCAAGAGAGGTAGGATATCCAGATAGCTTGTGTGTTTCCTGAGTTGCTCCTTCGGTACTCGTAGGCTGATGCCAGACCAAAACGCAAACTTCGCCACAAAAACATCGACCGTCCTTGGAACAACAAGAAAAAAGCTTAAATTCTGAACGAATAAAGTCCAGAATTCTTAAGGCAGACAATTTGGATTGGTTTGCTGGAATCATTGGGACAAATTTCTTTAAAGACAGGACACAATGGAAGATGATAGAAGAGAATTAGAGACAAAAGTCGCATAAAGCTGCTGCTGCAAACGGACTGTCTGCAGGACGCTTTAAGGCTGATGGAGATGAGGTGGTAGGGCTCATGCACCAACTCATCAACATAAGACATGGTCGGAGGAAAGAATGCCCGATGAGGAACGTTTGACCGGTCCACAATTAAGGATACCCCATTAACTGCGCCAACTACCGAGGAATAAGTCTTCCTAATGAGATCCTCTCAGTCGTTTTGTGTGAACGCCATTCGTGAATAACCTGATAGGTCCTTATTAGTGCTGTTTTAGGCCGGGGATGTCGATCCAATCTTTGCACTCCCCTAGATCTTGGTTAAAAATGCGGATCGACACTCGCACTCACACTAGTTTTGACATTCCTGCCAAATTTGTCAGATTATGCAGCATTCCCGCCGCTGCTCCATCAAGGTCGATCGGTAACGAAATCAGCAAGACCTTCAATGTCACCAATGGATTTAAACTAGGCGACACGCTGTCATGTGGCTTGTTCAACATTATCCTCGAGAAGATCGTGCTGAACTCACGCGCCCACACAAGAGGCACGATCTTCCAAAAGTCCGTGCAATTGCCATCATACGCGGACGACATTGACCTGATTGGTCGAACACAGTGAGCAGTCAATGAAGCGTTTACTTACTTACTTACTTGTCAGGCCGGCGACCCATGGTGGGTCCGAGCCTGAGCAATTGCTGCCTTCCATCGTTGACGGTCCTGGACACGCTGCTTCCAGTCATCAAGACCAAGCTGTCTTGGATCCGCGATAACTTGGTCTTTATACCGGAGATTCGGTCTTCCTCTCCTTCTCGAACCAGTAGGCTCGGATTCAAAGACCCTCTTTGCTGGAGCATTGTTGTCCATGCGCTCGATGTGGCCGATCCAGTGCAGTCGACGGATTTTTGCCTTCCGGACTACATCCACATCCTGGTACAGCTCGTAGAGTTCGCGGTTAAGTCTTCTCCACCATATATCCGACGTAGAACTTTTCTTTCGAACGGCCGAAAATGATGAGGACAAAACGATTCACATACAAATATGTTGTCATCATGGAAGGACGCGCACCATCAACAAATTCTCTTGAGGTAGTCAAGGACATTGTCTACATCGGCTCCCAAGTAAGCAGTACGAAGAGCATCGGTACCGAGATTAAACGCAGAATAACTCTTGCCAATCGCTGTTTCTTTGGGCGCAAGAGGCAATTGTGTAGTAGAGTCATCTCTCGAAGGACCAAGCTAACATTATATAACCCCTTGATCATTTCTGCCCTGGCGGGGAAGCTTATACAATCTGAAGAGCAGATGAAGAAGGTATTTTCGGGAGAATCTTTTGCTCTGTTTCCGCTGATAGTAGGTATTTGGAGAGAAAGATTCAACCACGAACTGTACGAGTCTAAGGATTCAACGCCAAAGATGGCATGTAGACCGCATGGACAACACTGCTCCAGCGCGAAGAAAAAGCCCACGAAACCGATGGCGTACATAAGTGGAATAGGACCTCAGCTAAGTTGGCGTTAGAAATTGGAGGCAGCTAGATAGGCTTGTTGGGTGAGGCGCAGATCCACTCTGGACAGCAGGGCCAGAAGAAGACGAAGAAGAAGCCGTTGGATCCTTGCTAGACTCGTGTAATGAGATTACCTTAAATTCGATCCAGAACAACTTCCGAAGTGGATGCTTGAAGTTATTCTCTCAGTACCACCGTTTTTGACAACACTGTCAGAATTGTTGTAACTTTTCTATGGTTCGACGCTCCAATGATAGCCACTTGTGTCTTCTCACTCAAATAAATACTGCGCTACACTTCTCGTACCAACAAATACGTTTGCACAAATGTAAGCAATCGAATCACTTGTGATTGACGCAGTTCTTTTTTTTTTCCAGCCCGGGGTCACCCTGTCAAATATCACATGTATTTCCGAACCACTTAGGCATCAAATTAAAGTCAGCAATGCCTACGACCCACTGGCAAACTTGGCTTATTCAATCGGTCATACAAACTAGACCTGTAATTGATTTTTCCAAAAATACAGAATCACTTCATTCGTGCATTTGGCTCGTTCCGAAATCCAAAAATAGTTCTCGATTAGTTTCTATCGCTGAAAAGGCGAGGTCTCGTACGGCGCGGCGGTATCGATTTTTTTGTTTGCATTGATTTGTGCGCAGTTTTCCAATCTGTTCGATGGGATGTGCATGTATCTACGTTTTATTTGCTTTTTTGTGCGAATGTAAAGTGGGATGTTTGAATGCGACTGAAAGTTGGACAGATGGTTTATTTAGAAAACTGTCGCGATAGGTGGATTGATGTGAAAATGACTTTGGTGGTCTAATTTTTCTAAATCGAATTGAATTGGGATGGCTTCTTTTCCGCGTGAATATTGATTCATATTGGCTTGCTCGGTCCGAGACGTGGCTTCTCATTGGCCCATTGCATCTGATATCCCATGAAGAGATAAACGAACAAATCTTACTCCTTGAATCGATGGACAGCGCGGCGTTGTCACAGCCTTGATGGCCAGCAACGTTTTTAAAGAAGTACGGACAAATTATTCCACTAACCCATAAAGCTCATCAAAATGTCAGTTTTTGTTGATGTAACGGTGTCTCAGCATACACTTGAGGATTATCATCGCTCCAAATACGTCAGTTTTTATGATTTTCAAAATAAATTCGCACAATTTGGAAGCGTTATTCGGGCGTCAGTCTATTCATGTTGAAATGTCAAACCAAACAAAAAATAAATCACATGACAGCTGACAGAAATGGCGGCCAGTTAAATTAGTGTTGTCAACTTAAAGTTTTATACCTCTAAAAAACGTCTTCTTTGTTTGGCGCTACAGTCCGGGGTGGACCTGGGCCTCAACCAACAAGCCTCTCCGGGCAGCACGATCTTTCGCCAGCTGCCTCCAGTTGTGCACACCAAGTTGGTTGAGGTCCTTCTCCACTTGTGTGCGCCATCTGGTTCTAGGACGCCCTCTGTTGCGTTGTCCTAATGGCTCGGAATAGAAGACTCTTCGGGCCGGAGCTGTGGTGTCAATCCGCTCTACGTGAGCTAGCCACCTTAAGCGTTGGATCCGAAGACGCTTAACTAGGTACATGCCGCTGTACAGCCCGTACAGTTCGTGGTTGAATCTCCTCCTCCAGACGCCATCAATTCAAACAGGACGAAAGATCGCACGCAAAACTTTTCTCTCAAAACGACCAAGAGCTTCTTCATGCGCTTTCAATAGCGTCCATGTCTCTGCACCATAGAGCAGGTCAGGGATGGTTGGAGTGTTATATAAAGTCAACTTGGTGTTTCGAGAGATGGCTCTGTTACTCAACAACTTGAGCCCAAAGAAACAGCGATTGGCAAGAGTAATTCTGCGCTCGATCTCGGTACTGGTGTTATTGTCCTTGTTTACTTGGGAGCCGAGGTAGACGAAGTCATTGACTACCTCAAAGTTTCTGCTGCCTATTATGACGCTCTGTCCGAGACATCGATGTTGTGCCTCAGCATGTACTTGGTTTTGCCCTGATTCACTGCCAAACCCATTTTAGCCGCTTCCGCTTCAATGCCAGCAAAAGCCTCATTGACAGCTCGCTGTGTTTGTCCAATCACGTCAATGTCGACCGCGTAGCCAAGCAGTTGAACGGACTTTTGGAAGATCGTGCCTCTGGTGTTGACATTTGAGTTTCGCACGATCTTCTCAAGTATGATGTTTGAAGAAATCACATGACAGCGTGTCGCCTTGTCTAAGACCTTTTTTGACATTGAAAGTCTCAGTTCGCGAAAGCAGTTGGAGATAATCTGGTTGGACGCATGCACCAGCTCATCTGTAAGATATGGTAGGAGGAAAGCATGGCCGATGAGTGGAATCTCAGCGTCGTTTGTCCGGTCCACAAGAAAGGAGACCTTTTTGACTGCGCCAACTATCGAGGGATCAGTCTCTTTAACATAGCGTACAAGATTCTCTCGGGCGTCTTGTGTGAACGCCTGAAACCATTCGTCAATAACCTGATAAGTCCTTATCAGTGCGGTTCCAGGCCGGGAAAGTCCACCATCGACCAAATTTTCACACTGCGGCAGATCCTGGCAAAAATCCAAGAGATGCAGATCGACACCCACCACCTATTCGTCGATTTCAAGGCCGCATATGACAGCGTGCATAGAGACGAGCTATACAACGCCATGTCTAGTTTTGACATTCCTGCCAAACTCGTCAGATTGTGCAAGATGACGATGGAGAACTCTCGCTGCTCAATCAAGGTCGGTAACGAACCTCTAAGAAACACACCTTTTATATCACAACATGGGCACTTACGGCTACGTATTCCAAGCAGAAATATTTGCAATCGAACTTTGCTTCAGAGAAAACATAGACAGAGCTACATATCTCTAGCAACACACATCTATATTCTCTCTGACAGCAAAGCTACTCTTCTAGCTCTTAAAAGCAGCGAAGTAACTTCAAAGCTATATGGCACTGACTACAATTGTTACACCAGCTGGCCAATTCAAACAGAGTCCACCTCATCACACAGGAAATGAAAGAGCAGACCAACTGGAAATGGCCACGACCATTATGCGGCTTACCCATCACCACTGCTAAGAGCTATATAAATAATTGGCTCAGGGACATGGCTAATCATTAATAGACACTCACGGAAGGTAACAGGCAGGCCAAAATGTTCCTACCAACTAGTTCTCTAAAATATAACTCAACTTCTTGGAGTCAGATTAACGTTTAACCACAGGATTTCTTACTGCACAACGCCGATAAAGAAACACCTCAATGAAAACCATGAGCTTAGCACAAAATGACACCTGCAGAATGTGTAACGAGAACGAAGAAATTGCGGAACACATACTGTCACTGTAACTGTCACTGTAACTGCCTAGTCAAGACACGCCTGAAACGGACAAAGTTGCCGCTAGTTCACTCAAAAACATATGAACTCCGGTTTCCTGCGTAAACTCTAAATGGGGGAAATCACAATAGGCTCATCAGAGGCCGCAGTGATCAGGCGTTCTCTTTCCACCCCGCTCAACAATTCTATCGGTTGTAGACCAACGGCTGAGGCAGACAATAAAGCCATGGCCGTCCATCTTCTCATTGTGCAGACTTCCAAGTCAGTCACGCTTCTAACAGAGCAAACTATCAAGTCATCCCTATGTAGAACTAGGATGGTGCTGTTGTTGATTTCAAAGTTTTCGACCTTTTTGTTTGTCTTGCACCAGCGCGCAGACCATTGCAGCAATCGCACTCTCTTTCTCTCTTACCGCTCGTCGGGCCCTTAACTTCCTAACGATGTCGATTGGAAATTGATATAGGATTCTGCAGAGGGTGTGGATTTTAGCGCTTCCATTATATTTTTGCTAATTTTCTTGCGATGAGTGTTGACCACCAGACTAGAACGCCATACGTCAAATTGTTCTGGCCACTTATGTGTACAATCAGCGTCGTGTCCTAGGTCAGCCATCCCCATTTGGGACCGAGAGATTTCCTACAAACGTACAGTACATGTGAAACCCTCCCTGACACGATCTAGTAGATTCTGATTCCAGTTCTGTCCTGTGTCCACGACTAAAAAGTTCTCTCTTCTTCAACTTTGCTGAATTGATGGAGGGTATCTTGTACCGCTGCGGCAAGATGGGTTTGTGCGTCGATTCTTACGGCGTCTAGGTTCGAATCCCAGTACGACGCAAACAATGTTCACGGCCCCACGTCTTTTGATTCACTGACAAATGTTCAAAGAGTGTAACTGTCTAAAAGAAAGCTTCTCAAACTTGGCCGTTCGGAGTCGGCATAAAACTGTAGGTCCCTTCGAGTCGTGAGAGAAAAATAGCACACACAACACGAGTGGTTGCTGAGAAGCTACGCCCTGGCCCTCTACAGGCCATAACTTCAGGTGTTGAATGCCGGAACGTGGGAATTTTCCCGCGACGGCAATGGCTTTATCGTCTGCGTAAGCTCTTGGTCACCTTTCGATAAGACTTAGTACTTTTAGAATATCGTCAACAAACACTGAACAGTGTCAATAGTAGCGGGGAGTGCTTATCATTGTGGAGTACATCACTCCTTTGCACCGACCTAGTTCAGAGTAGACAATCCTGTCATCCTTTATCCTTTCTCTTATTTAGTTACCTCATTCAACCTTCAAGATTGAAGCTTTATCAAATCCCTTGTCGTCAAGTGATGGTGCTCACTAAGGAGTATAGTGCTGTGCTCTGCGTCTTGATTAGAAGATCGTACGGGTTTAAGAAGTCTTTCATCCAAAACCAGGCTGTATCATGAGGCGAGCACGGTCGAATTGCGTTTTTACACTCGTCGAACACAATTGGGAATCCGACCGAGAATAAGACACACACACACAGTGTCTAATGAACTTAGTCCAGTCATATAGCTGCCTTGAAATGTTGCTCCAACTATTTCCATTTATAGTAGTTGATGATGTCCTTAAGCGATTAAGCACTATCGGTTTTAAATCCATAGCCTATGTGGATGACATGGCACTAGCGATCCCACGCACACAACAAAGTGGGACAGTGTCGGACTTGATGTTAATCCATCCCAAATAGAACTCCTACTGATCACAACGATGTATAAAACTCAAAACATCACTCCACCGAATCTAAAGGGGAAGGAATTAACTTTCACAAACTAAGCTATGTGCTTAGGTTAACACCTCGTCGACAGCTGGAAACAAAACATTCAAGAGCGTATCAGGAAAACATCGATTCCGCTATACACGTGGAGTAAAATTGTCGGACCCAATTGGGGAATCCGACCTAGAATCACACACTGCACTCTAAACTGCAACAGTAAGACTCTGCAAGCTTATTAAAATCTGATAAGAATAAGCTGAATATAAAGATCGCCTTGCGTTCTGTGTTACAAGTGCATTCAATAGGGCAAAACCCACATCAAAGGGCATATGGAAGTACTCCAAAACTCGAAAGTCCCAAAACAATTGGGTTTCATGACGCCTTTTGAGGTCTACGAGGGTCTTCGAAGGTCTGCAATGGAAATCTACACAAACGGATCCAAATCGGAAGAAGGCAGAGTTTCCGGTGTTTACGCCAGGGCGCCAGAGATTTCTACAACTCTTCGTCAACCGAAGCACTACTGTGTATTCCAAGCAGAAGTGACAGCCTTTCCAGAGGCAGCCCTCCTGCTACCAATGGTGACGGGATAGACGAAAGATCTATTGTTATATACGTCATCAAGGCTCTGGAAAGATCATCGATCAGCTCCAAGATGGTAAAAGTCTGCCGCCTATCTCTAGAGGATCTCTAGAGGAGATGGCGAATAGATACAGCCCTACCCTATAGTGGGTCCCTGGCCGCAATTGTATTCCCGACGACACAAGAGCCGATGAATTATTAGCAAGGAAGGGACGCCCTGATTTCATTCCTTAACGATTATTCATGCTTCCGACCGCAAACCTTTACAATGCGAGCAACGCTTGAAACCATTCATTCTTGTTATTAAAAACTTGAACAACGTCGAATGTCCTGTTCTGAATTCTTTCATCCTTGGCATTTAAAATGCATGTTCTACTAAAACACTCACCACCTTCATTTGCGACTGAAATCATCCCATGGTCTTACACTGAAAGCCGTTCGTAGGACGCAGCCGGAGCGTGAGCAGCTCAGCTTTATGTCTCATTATGTCTAATGAACACGTCTATCCGCCACCCCTTCATTTCTATTAATTAAAGAATTCCGTAAATTGCAGAGACCCTTGCATGTCCAGCATCCTTTCTCTTTTGATTTTATTTGAATTCCAACAAAAGGAATACATTGCGTCAAGTGTGCTTTCTTCGCACTCGTTTTTAATTGCTCACTGCCCTGACTGAAGGACACTTGACACACTTCTTGAAGGTGAAACGTCAATATGTCCTGCAGCTAATAAATCATCTAGGACAGAATGTCATTAACACTTTCTTTTATGTTCACTCTATTTCCAGGATGTGGTGGACAATTACCGGCAACTTTGGCAACATCCTGCCCATCGATTGGTCCAAGTCCTACACCCGACAGATGCACATGCCCACGTTGAATTTGGCCGAGAATCGTCGCCAGCAGAATATCGCGGCCGCTACCAACGGTGGAACGACACAAATGCCGAATGGCTTATTGGACGAATTGAACGATTTGTCCAGCGAGGATGAGGCCGTGGCCAATGATCTTGATATGCATGCATTGATATTGAACGGACTCAATCCGGAGCAGGAGGAGCCCATAAAGAGTGTCGAAGAGGTTATCAAAGAGATCGATGATATTATGGATGAGACGACGCCATCGGAGGATGATGTCTTGGAATCGGAAGTCATGGAGAAGGCAAAGGAGGTGCTGGGTGCCCCATTGTATGAAGACAGTAAGTGCATATATATCTGGCGTGGTGTGCCTCGTTTTGATCCATCTATTCCAGCAATACATCAGCATTTTGTACCGATTCATGCCTGCAAACCGAGCAGCGCATTGTAAGAATAAACCACCACTAGGGCGGTAATACATGCAAGAGCATAGACTTTGTAGGTGGGAAGATCGTGTTTGTATTAAATTAAGTCCAGTTCTACTGTGTAGACCGGGAGAACTAAAACTGAACGCCAAATCGAAAAAAAATCGATGAATCGGGGGTAGACAGGCGCAAGCCATTCCTTCCTTAGGTCTTCATGGTCCCATTCTGATGTAGTAATGGTAGATGGGACAAAATATCGTCCTTGTGTTTGTGCTTTATTCAGCCAACCATTTGAAGGCATGCCAATTAGTTTTTGAAAGTCGCCCGTGTTCTGTTCCCCAGAACCTCGTATCCTCGTGCTTCCCTTCGTCAATGTATGTACATGCGGCATTATTCAAGTGATTCTTAAGTCAATTGTGATCGATAAGTGCTCCAACTATCATTATTAGTCAGATGTGTCCCATTGGACTGTACCTAGTGACAGTATCAAAGCCTGTACTAGGCTGAAACATGCAAGACCGTCAACGCAAACCAGTCCTGATCTACATCTAGTAGTCCACCGACATAAGCATTGTCCTAGCTTATGTCGGTGGACTCCTTATGAGAAGTTGGTGCTTGCAATGAGATCTTCGCCGTCTCTTCAGGGCAAGTTCAAGATCTACAAAATATTCTGTAAAAAGGAATATAAAGCAGAGGTCCCATGATAGTTCCTTGAGGTACTCCTGCATATCGATCGATAGCAATGCCATTGTCACTCTGTCCATCTGCAATAATGTGATGTCGTCTGAAATCCAATTGATGACTGGGAATAGAATTGTTTTGTGTCAGTATGAGTCGAAGGCTCCTTTGAAGAAGGAGTTTCAAATAGAAGCTGCTTGGTCTGTACAACGTAATATTCGTTGGATTCAACACGGAATATCGAGATCGGATTGGATGTCGGTCAATTAGACTCTGGATCCCCTGCGTAGCCATACGGACGGACAAAGGAGTGGGTGTAGATGTCTACACTTAAGACCTCACTGTTGTCCTCTCATTGAAGCTCCCCGACCACTGTAGCGTATTTCCGGCGGAAGCTATTGCGATAAAAGAGGCTCTCTTCTGGCTCAATACAAATGTAATGTCTGATGTTCCTGAATATTTGGAGAGATCTCGAATGCGCCGAAGAAGTTGAGAGGGCTGTGCGTCGCCCAGGTCGAGGCCTTCTTTGAGACGTTCCTCATTTTCTTCATACACTTTGATAAGCCTTTCCTTAACCGTCGTGTATTTATTGGTAGTCGGGGGGCTAAGGAGAATGTCCCAAATTTGCTCGAGTTCCCTCCGATCGAGATTGGCAATGACAATACTGGAACTTTGTGTCGTCGTTCGGCTTGGAAACCGAAGGAATAGCTTCTATTTAAAGCTAATCGCACGCAGTTTGGAATATTTTTGTCGGACAAACTTTTTGTTGAAAGAGTGCGTGCCCAAAATAGACCAATGGGCATTTAAGGGTTAAGGCACAAATTACATCATAGTTCTTTAAAACGGCTAACAGTTAGATTAGCAATAATATTCACTGCCTTAGCTGTAAGGACACATCAGAGCCAGAAACCTTGACTTACTCGTCGTCGTTAGAGAAGCCCGGGCCAATATTGATGGCTCTCCCCTCGTCATGTTTATTTGGGAGATTTCGCCCCATCATTGCTTTCAGTAATCGTCGTCTTTGAGTAAGCATATCTTTGCCGTCAATGTAAATTATTGGAAATCATCGCTGTATTCGTACTCAGGGCCGTAATGATTGATTCCACGACTGAACTGAACTGATCACAACACTCTCCATCACAATCATTCTCATAAATTGAAGACTAAATGAGTGCATTTCTTTCTTTTTTTTTCCCACAGAACTTCAATATCTATCAATATCTCAGTTGAATGAATTGTACATGGAAATGGAGGTCCTAATTCAAGAGTTCAGCGAGACCTTAATTAACGAGCTGGCATTGCGCGACGAATTGGAATATGAAAAGGAATTGAAAAATACATTCATCTCGCTGCTGTTGGCCGTGCAAAACAAACGACGACAGTTTCATGTTGAAAAGAAACGTGGTAAATCACAAGGTAATTGAGATTGATTAAAATGCAATATGCGCAATATCATTTGCTAAATGTGTGTCTGTTCTTCGTTTGTGCATTTCAGGGCAGGATCCAAAGTATTTGACCACAGTCATTCCCTATCACATGGAAAATGGTACTCCAAATAATCAAGCGCTGCAAGTGTTGATTAAGAGTAAGTATTTCAACTTGAACTCGTATTACAATCTGTTTATGAATTTATTCACTTCGCACTGACATTGATTGCGTATGATTAGAATAAGAACGCACTCGGTGTATTCAAGCAGCGCTAGGTAACAGCCAAACAACCAAATTCGCCAGCATTGGTACACCGCAGGGCGAAGTCATCTACCATCTTCACTGCCTTACTGTCATGACCATTTTAGTAAGATTAGATGGGGAAGGGGTCAAGGTAGTTGGTAGTACACGGATGATTTAGTTATTTTGGTACCAGGAACGTTTCCGGGTGGGCTCTGTGGAATCATGGAGGGCGCTTTGAACAAAGTTTGCACCAAGGCTTTTAAATGCGGCCTGGGAACTGATGCTTTTCACTAAAAGAACCAAAATCCCCATGTCTGAACAACCAACCGCTCTTTATCAATCTACCAGCGCCAAGTACCCAGCGAAGTACCCAGCTAAGTCCCAAACTTAGCCGGAAGATAAACGTAGCGTGTTAAGGCGTGCGTAGCCCGCAGTAGAACCTTCGGTAAAAGGTGGGGCCTCCAACCAAAGTTCACCCTATGTACACGGCGGTGGTTCGGCCGATTCTAACAAACGGATCTCAAGTATGGTGGCCTGCTCTTGGGAAAAAAAATACAATGCAACAAAACTCAACAGAGTACAAAGAACAGCGTGCATTGGCACCACTGGTGCTCTGCGGTCGACACCAACAGACGTCCTGACCTTAATGCTACATCTACTACCCCTCGATGTACACATTAAAAGCACACAATGCCATCATGTTCGGAGAGTCTATGTGCTGGAAATCTAAACCCCATGGTCACAGCAACATCATAGACCTCTGTCCTATTGACGTCGTACAACCCTCCACGGACTATTCTTAAATTATCAATCGGCTTTGAGACCCAAATCTGCGAAAGAACGAAAGGGCAGGGGTGCAAGGATTTTGACTGGGTATCCTACACTGACGGCTCCAAAATGGGCAGCGGAGTCGGAGCGGGTGTTCTATCAGAATTCCTCGACATTTCCAAGGCCTACAGGCCTGCCAGATAATTCCAGTGTTTTCCAAGCGGAGGTTTTCGCTATCCTAAACTACACCCACATATTCTGCCAAGACAAAAGGTGGCCGTATGTATTCATAGCCAGGCTGCCATGAAAGCTGTTGCCTCCTATACCACACACTCCAAATTTGTAGAGGAATTCCGAGCCGAACTGGGATCATTGGAAGGCCAACTCCTGGTTCCTGGTCACAGTGACATCCCAGGAAATGAGAAGGCTGATGAACTGGCTAGGCAAGGTTCTGCCCTTCAAAGCTCGCTTGCGGAAGAACTATTTGTAGCACTACAAGCAGTCTCTAAGCACTTCCTTCAAATTGCTAACCACGGATGGGCCAGACTACCAAACTGTGCTACATCAAGAAAAATTTGGCCTAAGTACAATCGATCCAGAACGAACGATCTCCTCCGGCGAAACCGTCATGATATCGCAAGACTGTCAAGGCGGTCTGTGCAGGAAACTGGCCGATTGGAAACACTCATGAGAGGGAGACCTTACCACACATCCTTTGTAACTGCCAGGCACTTGAAAGGGCCAGAGAGCGAGCGCTTGGTAGACCCTTCTTCAACTCACTTGATTTTCTACTAAGGATATTAAGGAACTAAAAAAGTACATCGAAATGAAATTCTGTTCTGTTTGTTGGTTGTTCAAGGCGATCATGGCGTCATCATCCCACTTAGACATTAACTGTGTCCATTGTGATGTTTCAGTTTCAGAGTCTGAAAGTAATCGGACAGTGGCACCAAAGCCAGAGACTCCCTGAAAGGAATTATTAACCGAATTCCTTATCATATCCGCTTCGTTACAATAAATCTAAAATGTAGCATGTGGTCCCACGAGTAATCGATAAAAGTCTTTCACACGCATAGCAGAACCGAGTCTACGTAGGCCATCTGAAGCAAGTCTTCGTTTTTATATGCTTACAGTTCATAGCCTTCTGTGTTGAATCTGCAGATTTAATTCTCTTTTTCGTTTGAATTCGACGTTGTTCCTGCTTTTCATTGTTCCGCCTTCAAGACGAACCTCTGGATAGAGTCAGAAATAGATGGCTGTTGGAGCAACAGCAAGGTCCCTATGGCCGACGCTGAGCAATAAGGGATCATCATAATTAATCGGCTTTGGTCGCAAGGAAGTAATAGGAGTCGTTATCGGGCAATATGCTATAGGTACACAGGCAATACGTCGGGACCTACCGTCATAATGACTTTTGCAGAAGCCGCCGAGACGAAAAAGAAACGGAAGGCGAATGTCCAGCTCTAGCTAAGAAAATGAGGAAGTTCCTATGAAAGCAGCTGGCTTCAGCTGGACGACTTAAGCGATGTTGAACTCCTAAGATTCATCCTCCTTTGAAGGGAATAATGGACCCAACACGTTGGTCTAGTTTAGGTTAGCTAGATGGGTAGATGCGCAAGCCACGTTCCACTTAGGCCCTGATGGGCCCATTACGCGGAGTTTCTCGTCTTAACACCTTCCTCGTAATTCTAAAATCCTAATAAACTTGAAAATAGAAGTTACATCCTCGAGGTCTTGGAAGAACACATTGGTCTAAGTGGGCCGTGGCCATATGGTCGTCAGGGCACCCATATTCCGTCTTGAAACGGAACCTTTACAATTTCGGCGCGTCCTTCTGTCCAATATGTCTGTCACACTTTCACAGCTCCTACGTTCGCTCTGCTACATCGAATTTGAACATGACATGGACATAGACCTCTTCAGCTAGCGCGATCTCTAGCAGCTAACTTGCCCATGCAAAGATGGTTCTCCAATTATGTGTCCCAACTTAGATGCTGACACTCACTGCCTCGTTGTTCAAATGATTCGAAGTCCAAGCCTCTTTAAGCAGGAGCCAAATTGTCCATGCACTTCTGAGGCATTGGATCCGTAAATGTCTGCCTTTGAAAAGACTTATCTGACCATGCAACCTTTTTTTTTGGACCACTTTTCCGAGCTCCTGATGGGGATTACTAAAATAAGCGCTTTTTAGGACTTTTTAATGATTTTTTAAGGACCTCCATAGACGTTTTCCTACCTAATTTCGATTCTACTGGTCGGATTTTAAAAATTTCGGTGGCAGAAGAAGCGTCCTTTCAACGGGCATTTATGACGAAATTCGCTTCGGTGATGAATTGGGTCTTCGGAAAACGCATAGTTTTCGAGATATTCGCGATTTTGCGATTCGGAGAGTTTTTTGGACCACTTTTCCGCGCTCCTGGTGGGGGTGGCAGAAAAAGGTTACCATGGTCAGATAGGTCTTTTCAACCTCTATCGATGGGTATGTAGACCACCGACCCCGGACGCACCGTTCCCGAGATGGTTCCGGTTCCTCGAAAGGTGTGACTTTCCGAGCCCCTGGTGGGGGTAGCAAAAAAAAGCTGGCATGGTCTTTTCCACCCCCCTCGATGGGTATTTAGATCTCCGACACCAGACCCATCATTTCACTTTTTAATCTCTATCGATATGTCTTCAATTTCTATCAGTTTTTGGTCCTTCGAACCGGATAATTGGATTTATGTGTTAAAAGTGCAATCATAAAGTTCAATCAACAACGAATAGATGACTTGTTACTGCTGTCACGAGCATGCATTATCTTAAAAAAATAATTAGACCACACATCCAAAGGAATCGCCTCGAAGAAATTCAGCCGAAAATATTCGCTGACACATTCATACTTACTTCAAACCAATTTCTTCGAGAAAGCCGAAGAGGTGTTTGTGGAAGAAAAGGCGAAGTTCCGAGATACGCTGGAAGAACTTCTAGCAAACAAGAAACTGCAGCTAAAACTCACAAGGCATGTGACAGCAAGAAAGAGGAAGTCCACGTTGCGAGCGGAAGATCATTACAAAATGTGTACTCTTATCGAAGATAGGCGTTCGAATTTCGTTTCAGAGAAAGAGAAAGCATCTGTATGGCTCTACAGTCAATTCGTCCGTTGTCCTCCCTTACCCTCCCTTACGCCCACCAGGAGCTTGGAAAGTCACTTATCTTACAGAACCTGGCATATCTCGATAACAGTGCGTCTGGGGTTGTTGTCTAAAGACCTATAAATAGAGGTTGAAAAGACGCATCTGACCGTGCTAAGTTTGTTTTCCCACCCCAACCAGGAGCTTGGCAAAGTAGCCGAGAAGACACATCGACATGGAAAATCGCGAATATCTCGAAAACGGTACGCGAATTTTGGCATAAATCCTCGTGGAAAAGACGCTTCTTTTGCTACCGAAATGTCCCGACCAGTAGAAGCTAAGAAACGTGTCGGCAAGGATCCTTGAAAAAAAGCTCTTATTTTACAAAATCGGGCATGTCTCGAGAACGGTGCATCTGGGGTCGGATGTGTAAAGACCCATCGAGGGGGCTTGAAAAGTCCTATCTGACCGTCGCTGTACAGCACAGTTCGTGTTTGAATCTTCTCCAAACAGGACCAAAAATCTCATGTACAACTTTTTTCCTCGGACAGGCAAAGAACTTCTTCATAGACTTTTGAAATTGCTCACGCCTCTACGCCGTAATGCAGAACTAAAATTAGCTCATCTGGAGAGAGCTCATTTTCTCAACCGCCTATTGAACCCCAAGAAACAGCGGTTGGCCAGAGACCATAGTCTGATGACATTTTAGTAGTGTTCCCTCCAGAATTGAAGTAGACGAAGTTCCTGTCTTCCTTCCTCGATCTTCCTCGATGTTCCATTGCAACACTTTGTAAAAGAGCTCGAAGTTATGTGTTCTTTCTTGAGGAGAGCTTAGTCTTAATTCTGTCCCCTAGCCGCTTCCGTCTCGGGAGTCAGAAGCCCTTGGCCAACGTTCTAAACATTTATTTCTTTTCGGGCCGTGATGTGCGTCGACACGAACGTACAGCAATTAGGTTTGATTCCAATTTTCATAATTCACGCGAAAAATTCGTTTAGTTGCTGAAGGGGTAGTAGTAGTAAGCGGGTATGGATAAGAAATGTACGCGCTTGGGTGCCAAAACCAGAAAAACAGCCAACAAAAGCACTTTAATTGTCTAGAAAAACTTCCCCGCACAGAGTCGGGTTAAAACTGTAGGTGAGACTCCACTCGTGAGGGAAGAATGGCATCCACGACACGGGTGATTGTTGTAGAAACTTGTGGCAGGTAGCTTATAGCTAAATTCTATCAATACTTGTGTTAAGAAGATGAAGACATTCAGCACTTCTGGGTGAAGTTTCAAAAAAATAAAAAAATAAAGCTTGTTGTTTCTTCCTTACTAACATTCTTTTTCTCTTCCTTTTACTTCACAGTCCTGAAAGCAATCAACGAAGACAGCCCAACCGTACCAACCCTACTCACGGACTATATTCTAAAGGTCCTATGCCCAACATAGGTCGAGGCTAAGAAATTCTCACTAAAACAAGCATTAATTAATTTCAAAAAGAAAAATAAGAAATTAAATAGATTATTGAACTCTTTTATTTATTAAGTTAATCATTTATTAAACGATAAGCAACAAAAACAAATGTTTTTTCTGTGCAACAAAATAAATGCAACAAACACAAAAACAAACACAATACTCTGCAAATCATAGGAAAACTAAAACACGCAAGCCCAACCGCGCCATCCGAGCCGACAAACAAAAGCAACTTTTCCCAAATGCAAATGATAAATTATTCAATGTAGAAACACTGCTGCACCGTCTCTCTAAATCATTCGTTTTCACTTGGAACAGATTAACAATCGGGCGCCCCCCCTCTTCGAGACATGATCTATAACTGCCTAAAAAATGAAAAGCAATTTGCACCAAATGCAAAGTATCTTTAATTGTTTGTTCGTCGTCAGTTGATGCATTTTTTTTGTAAGCAATCGCATTGGATTTCGACACCGAATGTAAGACTTCTCACGTTTTGAAGTGAAACGACATCAATTTTTGAAGAGAAGAACCACGTATGCTTAGACATTATTTTTCCACAGCTTAAGAATATCCATGATTTGTTCATATATACATAGAATTCGTGTGTTGTGTGTGTACAATTTTATTCTAGAATAGATGAGTAAAAAAATATGAAAACCACAAAAATGTATCTTGATAGAGATTTGTTTTCTTAGTTCTTATTTTCTTTGTATAGCTTAGACTGTAGACGATTCGTTTTTAAGACATGCATTATACATATTTGATTGTATTTTATTTTTTTTTGGGCTTTAAATATTACTTTTAAGATTAATTTAATTAACATATAAACACACACACACAAGTGAAGTGAAATGGCAACCAACAAAGGGTATTTGTCGGCAGTAAATACTTGTTACTTGTACTCATATACCACAAATTAGTTCAAAACTAGCACTCAGTGCCGACATTTTCTTTATCTAGAAGCAATCAGTAGTTGAAAGAATTGTAAGGGACGTGGGAGCCCACGTGACGGACCTTGTAACAATTGTTCAACCAAGTCTCTCTCACAAGACTTTGGTTGGCTTTTTGAAAATCAGCGAACTTGACGCCGTGATCATCATATTTTAACAGTCATTCATTGTTACAGTCTTTGGATGACTGATCTAAACTCTACCATAAGAAAAACTCATTTGTTCATGTGATTTAATAAAAAATTCTTCAATTATTGTACCTTTCCATGTCGACCACAAGAGAGTGTGCAAGACAATTATATCGGTGATCTTTTGTTGAGCAAGCTTTTGCATTTCATTGAATTTGTTATTAATAAATACGAACACATACATTGTGACATTGTACACTAAATTGTATTTTCTATGGCACCCTACTCAAATGACATTTCATCGCGGGATGATCGAGGAAGGATCCCTTCGACATTGAACGAGCAATAGTGAGTTAAGGAGATCATCAGATTTTTGCTAATTTCGGAATCAACATGACAAGAAAGGTCGCACGGCTACTGATGCTGAATAATGCCTGTTCTGTGGAATGGAATGAGGTACACATGTCGTGCACAACTGATTTCTGTTAGATTCGGGAAACTGTCACAAGCCACGATCCACTTCGGCGTTTGAATCACCACTACTTTGGTTACTAATCCACAATCAAACATGATTGAGCTGTACTCCAAGATCTTACTTACTTATCAACCCAACGACCCGAATGTAGGGTCTGAGCCTGAGCAATAGCTGCCTTCCATCGCTGACTGTCATGGGCACACTGCTCCCAGTCATTAACGCCAAGTTGTCTTGCGTCGGCGATAACTCGATTCTCGATTCCTCTCCTTTTCGAACCAAAAGGCTCGGATTCGAAGACGAAGGGCATTGGTGTCCATCCGCTCGATGTGGCCAATCCTCTGCAGTCGATCGGATCGGATAGCCCTTCGGGGTACATTAATATCATGGAACAGCTCGTAGAGTTCGCCGTTGTGTCTTATCTTCCTCGCAGACGGATGGAATGTTTGTAATCGAGCATTATTCTAAGTCGTTAAAGACTAACGGTCATTTCCTAACTCCTGCTAGATGTGTGTAACGATGTAAGGATTGCCTCCCATTCTCTGCCATCGCTGCAAGTTCAGCAAAAAAAAACTTATGTGATCGGTATACACACCAAATTAACCGAAGTATTGTCGCCCTGCAAGTATATATGGTGTCCTGATTCGACGCCAGTGTCATGCCTGTCTATCTAACTTGGGAGCATTTGTCCATCAAAGCTGTTTTTAAAAAGTTGATGAAGCTGTTAGGTTTGCATATTATCCTTTGTATGGATCGAGCAAGAGCCAAGTACACTGCCTTGCCATGGACATGGCCTTCAAACTGTTTGCTTTGCCATACAAGCACCAGCAAGTGATAAGCGATAGAGTTTCATAAGACCTTAGAAAGGCACACAACCTCAAACTGCGAGGATCGAAGTGCAATTTGCACCTTCGCTTTGGTCAGTCATCCAAACATTTGCGCTTTGGCTACACCTTTCATCTATAATGAGGATCTCAATTTAATTTCTGGGGTATTCGTGTTCTTCTTATGTGGAGTTTGACTTTGACGTAAAACTATGTGCAGGTATTCTAAATGCGTACACATATTCGTTGTCTTTGCCCGCTATGTGACACATTTCAGAAGTTTATTTCTGCACCACTCAGACACTGAAGATGATGCAGTAACAGCTTGAGCACAATTCTTTATGACGAGTGGATCTATAGGCATTCCTGGCAGACCTTGGCATTTGCAGACCTTGACAATTTGTGTAATGCGTCTCTCAAAACCTTCTGAAATGAATGAGAATGTGATTGGATACACCATGACAATGTCAAGAATATTACCTCCCTCCGTTGCAAGACTTGAACCAATCACCTATGCACTTGTATACAAGAAATTATGAAGTTTTCTGAGTGTTGCTTGCCTATCAAGACTGCAACCAATGGAGGATTTGAGCAATGCCCTCCATCGTTGTCAAGCTGCTTCCAGTCTGCAAGATCAAGCTCTCTTTCATCCGTGTCCCTTGTTGTTCATGCCGGTAATTCGGTCTTCGTCTTCTTGAATAAGGAGACTCTTATTTGAAGACTCTCTTACCTGGAACAACGGCGCCGTGGCTCGATGCACGACAAACAGAACCAGGTTGTATCTTCTCCTCCATTCACCTTCCTCGCCGACCGGACCGACGATCTGATTGTAAAATGTTGTCTTTCGAGGGCACCAAGTGTCAGCTTTGCTGTGTTTGCATATCGTTCAGCATTTGTCGTGATGTCATTTGTGGGGTTCACGTGGAAAAACTCCCTCACCACCACGAAATTGAAGGTGTTGATGATTATGTTTTGTCCCAGGCGCTGGGTGACGGAGCGATTTATACTCGACAGCATTCAGTTTGGTTTGTATTCATTGACCTTAAGAACTGTTCGCCAAGTGATTGAATAAATTAAAAGCGAACGTTCTGAGTGACTTGATGTTCAACGAAGAAATTGGTTAAATTTGAATCATACGTGAACTTTCAATTGCCTCTATATTAACTTGTGATATTTTAGCTTGTGTCTACAATGTTTAGTCCCGTCATTTCACAAACATCTCTGAGGTACGCAATGTGACGCCTGTAAAGGTGTACACTCTGAACCGTCGCTTGGCTTGTAAAGAGTGGTCCAACGAAAACGGACGATGATAATTGTAAATAAAACAAAAAGTTTTCAGATAATTATCTTAATATGTTTTATTATGACAGCAGGATCTATGGCAATTACGTGTGAAACAAAACATCGGCCAAATGCTAGCCGAGACTTCGGTGGCAAACCTCTGTCCGCTATCGTGTTCTCTATCCGCTATCGTGTTCAGTCCATATTTTCAATGACTCTGAGACATAATTGCGGTTCAATGTCGTTAATGTGCCGAATTATCTCATCCTTTAGCTCTTGAATTGTTCTTCGCTTATTCACGTACACTTTTTCTTTTAAATATCCCCAAAGAAAGAAGCCCAACCGTGTCAAATGACATGATCGTGGCGGCCAATTAACATCCGCACGACGCGACGTCGCCATTCGCTTCTGACTGTTCAACCAACCGGCGGCTTGAAATGGTCAGTAGGCTTCAGCTCGAGAGTCAATTGAACCTTGTAAGCGTGTAAACTCAAATCTTTATTCAAAATTCGCATCAGTGATGTTCTTGAGATGTTCAATTGTTGGGCACGACGACGTGTCGAGGTTGACGACTCTTCTGCCACACTATCGCGAAATTTCCGCAGAACGAACTGGGCGAGCATGCAAAGGTGTTTTCCCATTTCCTACAAGTCCGGTTTGCTGAAATTCGCGCCCAATTCTACCGATTCTGGACAACATTTGGTCGAATATGCTGACAAAAAAACTCACGAAGTGCACGAAATGCATTTTGATTTGAACGCCCATTTTCGTAAAAGGCTTCAACAATCTTAATTCTTACTTATCAGGCCGGCGACGCATGGAGGGTCCGAGCCTGAGAAATTGCTGCCTTCCATCGTTGACGGTCCTGGGCACGCTGCTTCCAGTCATCAAGACCAAGTTGTCTTGCATCCGCGATTACTTGCTCTTTATACCGGAGATTCGGTCTTCCTCTCCTTCTCGAACCAGTAGGCTCGGATTCAAAGACTCTCTTTGCTGGAGCATTGTTGTCTATGCGCTCGGTGTGGCCGCGCCAGTGCAGTCGACGGACTACACATCCTGGTACAGCTCGTAGAGTTCGCGGTTATTGCCTTCCATCTCCTCCATTCGCCTTCCTCGCAGACGGGACCACATATCCGACGTAGAAACTTTCTTTCGAAGGTACTAAGAATCAGCTCTGCAGTTTTGCTTAGCGTCCAGCTTTCGGCGCCATAGAGCAGGACTGGCAAAATAAGAGTTTTGTAGAGAATGATTTTGGTCCTTCGAGTCAGGAGTTTTGAGCCCAGTTGTTTTGACAAACCGAAGTAGCACCGGTTGCCAATTGCGATTCCACTGTGATGTCGTTTGTGGAATTCACGTTTGCCCCGAGGTAGACAAACTCCTTTGCTACCTCGAAATTGTAGCTGTCGATGGTGAAGCTTTGTCCAAGGTGGTGTGTGACGGCACGTGTTTTGGTCGACAGCATATATTTCGGTTTGTCCTCATTGACCTTCAGACCAGTTCGTTTCGTCTGTTCTCCACTACGGCACGTTGAGAACGCGCGATGATATCGATGTCATCTGCGTACCCCAACAGTTGGACCGACATGTAGAAGATAGTGCCTTCCGTGCTTACAACTGCCCTCCGCACTATCTTCTCCAGTACCAGATTGAAGAAATCACACGATAGCGCATCTCCGTGCCGAAATCCAGTGCAAGTTTCAAACAGCTCAGAAATCCTTAAGCCGAACGGTGCACCAGTGCATCGCGTATGTGTTAGCGTGGTGCGACACAACCGGATTAGTTTTCTCGGGATCCCGAATCGGCCATCGCATCGAATAGCTGCTTGTGATGAATGCTGTCGTATGCGGCTTTGAAATCGATGAAAAGGTGGTGCGTATCGATTTGATGGTTAAGTTGGTTAAGAAAAAACTTTAACGTGTGTAAGTGGCACAAGTTCTTATAAAACAAACCCCGGGTGAGGTGGGAAACGTTACAAAAATATATACACAACTCGGAAGCATTAAGATATAGATTTGATGACGATTCTTCTAAATAAACAGGATTTGATGGATTGATGAGTGAACACATCCTTGCAGCTTACCGCAATCAACGTTGGCAACTTCCTGCTCAAAGTGATGTCTTTCAATCATTCCCAGTTGAGTCCACAATTCTGTAGTTCTAGCCCAAGCCATTCAATTTGAAAAGACAATTCACATCCAAGCTTTAATATTGATTATTCTCTGTGGTATTACATTAAATTTTTATTTATTATGCTTACCCAAGCAGAAAGTGTTTAAAGAATAAAATAATACAAAAAAGAAAACAAAAGCAATGAAGGATGTTACATACAAACGACATCCATGAAGAATATTCACCCAACAGATTAAAAAACAGAAGCATTCATTTAGCCTAGACCATTAATTCCCCCCCAAATGATGTTAAGATAAAATAAAGGAAATAGAAACACGAAACAAATAAGTAAATTGAAGTAATTCACATGACTTTTTCTCGTAGTAAAATATTCAAGAATGTATTTTTAACAACATCAACTACAAAAATTAAAGTATAAACAAAGCGTGTGCTTATTAACAAAATAAAACTAAAAAAAAGAAAGAAAATAAAACGGCAAGGTACATATTTGTAAGTCGAATTGTTCTTTAAGTAGACAAAAAAAAAAACCAGAAATGATAAAGAGTGTTAGCTTGTTTGTATTTACAAAGGAAGAGATTCATAGATATATATGTATACATAGATATATTTATGAAATATTGCATTAAGCAAAAAGAAAATTAAATTAAATACATAGTTCAATGAATCCTACACGAGAATAAAAAAAAAACAATTCAATATTTAATAGATTTAAACATACTTATTAGGTACCTACATACATGTTTGTTCAGCACTTGATAATCTAATCCAATCCATTTAGCTGTTGATGAACATTTCGAATCAAAAAACAGTGCTGGCGTCTATTTTCCAAGACAAGACACACAATTGAATGAAACCGTGTTCTTTTTTTTTTTTCTTTTTTTCTCAGTCTGTCTCGATGTTTTGCTAAATCAAATTAATAACTGTAAATTGTAGATATTTTTGATGTGAAGAACATTCGAAAATATTTAAGATGATATATAGAATATATATATGAGTTAATTAACAAGTATATACAAATGGTAAAATAGATGTGTATTGTAAAATGAAACTGAGTCCACAACAAGTAAGAATCAATAAAATTGCTTGAAATAAAATATTTAAAATATAAATACATGTATTCTTGGTTATTTCGACGAGTAAGTGCATTCACTGGGCCACCTAAAGAACTTTTATGTTCTAGGTCGATGTATGAAGGTGCAGTAAGAGTCAAAAATGTGTTTACAGCCCAATTTATTTCACAAGTCATGAGTTTTGCCATCCTATTGGCGTGAGAAAAGGATTTACCGGTAGAGATACTAGATTTAATCGTTCAGCACCGGAGAGAATGAAATTTGCTAATATCGTCAAAAAAAAGTCGTGCCACTGTGCAAAAAGTCATAGAAAGATATAGAGTGTTTTCATAAACGTCAGACTAACAAACGACTGCGTTATCCATGTTCATTAATGCAGATATACGATCATACTGTTCATAAACGTCAATAGCTCCTCAACGTCGGACAGATTGTGCAGTCATTTGTTTTTTTGACTGCAAACAGGGTCGATTGGAAGAGACATAGCTTGTACTAAAGCAGACATTCTGCACTGTGTGTTTGTTCAAAAACGCATGAGAAGAGAAATGCGGTTGTACTAGCGCAGATCTTCGACGTTTATGAAAACACAAATAGTTTTGCGAGGAAATACGCATTCCCTCGCATTATGACCGACACCGAAGTACGGAAAATAGTGAGACAAGTAAGAAAAAGTCCGAGGTCCAGTGTAGCACAAATAGCGCAAGACGTAATTCAAGAGCGTGAAAATTCTATAAGTGCCTCAACAATTCGCAGAGTCTTGAATAAAAGTGGAAAGAGTGGCACGACTAATCCAATGAAACGCCTAACATTCGCAAAAAGCCACTCAAATACCGCTAAAACGTTTTGGGATAATCTTATCTTTAGTGACGAGAGCAAGTTTGAGGTATTTGGTTCAAAACGCAACATAGCGAGCTAATTTGATGTTCTCCGGACCATGGTGCTGCGTTTTGAACCAAATACCTCAAACTTGCTCTCTCTCAAATAGCGAGCTAATTTGATGTTCTCCGGACCATGGTGCTGCGTTTAGAGCCAAATACCTCAAACTTGCTCTCGTCACTAAAGATAAGATTATCCCAAAACGTTTTAGCTCGCCCCCAAAACCTCACATCGACCGTAACGCATGGTGTAGGTTAATTGATGGTTTGGGGTTGCATGTGGGCTGCGGGAACGGGAAACCTTGTTTTATTGAATCAACAATGAATAGCAAGGGCTACTTAGCCATATTAAAGGAAAATCTACTCAATAGTGTGCACAAATTTCCATCACGTTCTCTAAGTGTTAACTCTCAGTATCGCTTTACACAGCAGATTTTGCTGCGCGACTAAGGAACATCTACCGATTTTGCATCTCATAGATTACATCAAATAAACAGTATTAATTAACTAATAAATAGTGCATGTATCAATTTTTTAAACTCCAATCGAGACAAGCTAAAATCAATTTCGTTGCAAAGTTCATTAAAAGTGTTTATACACCTTGTAATAGGTTCATTACAACCATAGTTGGTTCTATACCTCTTATCGTATAATAAATTTTCTCATCCGAAGAGATCTTTGGGGAGCATATATATTCATGAGAAAAAGTAAGTCTGGTGAATTTACACGGCAATTAATAATATCGCGGATGAACATGGCTGACGCTGCCTTACGCCTGAAACTTAAGGTTTGCAAGCCTATTATTTTACATCTATCGTCATATTTAGGGAGTTCTTCGAAGGAATACAATTTACGGACAGCATATCTCGTGAAATTTTGTTGTACTCTTTCGAATCTGAGGTCTTGTGTATCATATGGCGAATCCCAAATGATGGAAGAATATTCTAAATACGGTCTGACTAACGAACAATAGATGGACTTAAGACTAGTAATATCCCGAAAATCTCTACTATTTCTTTTCAGAAAACCTAACATACGAGGGCTGTTCAATATATTCTCGGTATCGGGGTGAAGCTGTGGTTGTATATATAAATTGAATTATTTATCAAGTAATACTATTATTTTAGTGCATTTATGTAAAATTTCATATAAATGTGATTATTAATTCGCGTTTTATCTGTAGTTAAACAGAATCATAATGGCAACTGAGACGATGATGGTGAAAATTGAGCATCGCGCTGTAATTAAATTTCTCACTAAGCAAGGAAAAAGTCAAAAAACTGTTCATGAAGAGATGGTGGCTGTTTACCAGGGTTCCGCACCTTCATTATCAACTGTGCGAAAGTGGTCAAGTGAGTTCAGGAGAGGCAGAGAGAGCATTGAAGACAACCCCGGTCCGGCGCCCCGGCTACTGCTTGTACGGGAGAAAGCATCAAAGAAGTCGAAAAACTTGTTCTTGAGGATGCCCGAATAAAGGTGAAAATGATGGCAGAGATCACCAAGCTTTCAATTGGTACCATTCACACAATTCTTCATGACAATCTTAACCTTTCAAAGGTCAGTGCAAGGTGGGTGCCACGAATGCTCACAGCGCCTCAGAAAAAAGTGAGAATCGCATGCTGTAGAGAGCTTTTAGAGATGTGTAGTGAGACCGCGGACGGTGTTATGGATCGAATTGTTACTGGTGACGAAACATGGGTCCACCACTATGACCCTGAAAGCAAACAAGAGTCCATGCAGTGGCATAAAAAAGGAACAGACCCCCCGAAGAAGTTCAAAGTCACTCCGTCTGCCGGGAAGCTCATGGCCACAGTTTTTTGGAACTCAAAGGGAATCTTGCTCATTGAGTACCAAAAAAAAGGTGAAACCATCAACGCTACATCCTACGCTTCCACTTTGCATAATTTGCGGGAGGAAATTAAAAAGAAAAAACGGGGTAAACTCGCAGCGGGTGTGTTGCTTCTTCATGACAACGCTCCTGTTCACACGGCGCGAGTTTCCAAGGCTGCTGCGCGAGATTGTGGTTTCGAAGAAATCCAACACCCATCCTATAGTCCAGACCTTGCCCCTAGAGATTATTTCCTGTTTCCGGATTGGAAAAAATTCTTCGTAGAAAAAGATTTTCGGATGATGAAGAACTCAAGTCGGCAATAAATGGGTATTCTGTTTAACTAGCGATAAAACGCGAATTATTAATCACATTTATATGAAATTTTACATGAATGCACTAAAATAATAGTATTACTTGATAAATAAGTCAATTTATATATACAATCACAGCTTCACCCCGATACCGAGAATATATTGAACGCCCCTCGTAGCATTAGACTTCGCAATTGTATAATCATAATGTGATGCAAAATTTAAGTTAATATCAAAAATTACACCCAGATCTTTAACCTCTTCTAGGCGACTAAGTCTATGATCATTTATGAAATAATCATTGACAATCGGGGATGTAATTCGATATGCAGTAAAGATATTACATTTTTGAATATTCAGCTCTAGGCCATTGTGCTTGCACCATTCCACTAGTGCATGGATATCCAATTGGAAATTATTACAATCAGTTAAACTATTTATAGATAAATACAATTTAAAGTCGTCTGCGAATGTTAGGATTTTACAATATTTGAAAATTTCGTGAACATCATTTATAAACAATAGAAAGAGTAATGGCCCCATATGGCTACCTTGTGGAACGCCCGATGTAACTTTTATTACTCGAGATCTAAAACTATCGATCATTACCATTTGCTTACTGTCCTTTAAGTAATTGGAAAACCACTCTAACATTGACGAATGGAATCCCAAAGACTTTAGCTTGTTTAAAAGCAAAGTGTGATGTACTTTATCGAAGGCTTTCGAGTAAACGGTGTAAAGTACATCAACTTGTAATTGATTTTCTAAATTTGTATAAATTTAATTTGAAAATAATGAAACATGACCTGCCCTGCATAAAGCCATGCTGGTTATTAGAAATAATTTCTTTTACCATGAAATATAATTTTTCTTTTACAATACTTTCAAATAACTTTGGTATCGATGAAAGCTTGGATATTGGTCGATAGTTTTCTACTTTTTGCCTTAAACCGCTTTTATATATAGGCGTCAGAAAAGAATACTTCCATTCATTTAAAAATTCAACCATTTTTAGGGATTGATTAAAGATAATTTTTAGTGGACGATAAAGCGAATTGCAACTTTTTTTTTAAAATACCAGCCGGGACCCCATCGGGGCCATGGGCTGTAGTTTACTTTAAGATTAGTTAAGGCATTTATTACATCCTGATCCGTAAATTCCAATACACCTATATCCAGAACCTCGGGTATATTAGAATAATGGTTCATCGTTGTCTGGACCGGAGACCCATTATAGACAGACTCAAAAAAGTTGGCAAATAGGTCACAGGTTTCATCCAAGTTTGTTGAAGTTACTTTACCAAATTCCATTATCTTGGGCAAGCCCAAGGAATTTCCTTTTGAATTAACGTAATTCCAAAATGATGCACCATTGCTCCTTACCGAAGTTTCTACAGACAAGATGTATTGTTTATATAAAAATCTATTCAAGAACTCGTATTCTTTCCTGAATCTCAAAATGAGCCTCACATCGCCTTCACTCTTCCAATAAGACAATTACCCAAAGCAAACAGCAAGTTTTTGCCAAAGAATGGTTGCTGTACCACGTCCTCAAAAAGTTTAACTCTCCTTCACAATCTGCAGACCTTAATCCCATTGCACATCTGTGGGAAGTTTTGAACAAAAATATCAGGAAACGGGCCATAACTTCTAAACAATACCTTCGAACGGCATTAACTGAGAGAAGAATGGGCAAAAATCTCCTGATTTTCCAAAAAAAAAACCTTGTTACCTCGGTTAATAGAAGATTGGCTGCAGTTATCTAGGCTCGCGGAGGTCCGACGAAGTATTAACGCTCCGCTTTTTTTGCCTAAGTAAGACAACAAGTGTATTTTTCGGAAGTGTATACTCATTTTTGACTGCATTTTTTTACTTTTTTAGACAATTTTGTCCTCAACCGTGAATCATTTTTGAATTCCATTTTTTTTCTCTAATGATTCTAACGAAACTTCCAGATGCCGATATATACTGAAAGGCGCCGCGGACCCCCTGAAAAAGGTCAGACCACAGGTTGAGAGTGGCTGATGAGAAGTACACACACACTTTGTGGTATGCCAACAAATTGTACACTTAATTATCGAGTTTCAGTCTCATCATCATCTTCTGACCCCCATGATCCACTAAAGGGGTCGCGTTGGCATAGCCCACACGAGAGATCTCCAGGCCACTCGATCCTCTGCCATCGACTCTTAGTCATCATGAGTTATACCCAAGCTGAACCAGGCCAGCTTACAGACTTGAGTATGCCAATCGCATTCAAGTCTCGCCTCGGAAGTCGTTATGATGGCGACATTCGTGCCACGTTAGCAAACCATCGAAGCACAGTCTTTTCCGTTCGAAGAAGCAGCTGATCAACACTGAGTTTGTCGCGCACTGTCGTCTTTCTCACCCAACAACGGCGAGTAACACCCACAACAGCACGAGGAAATCTCATCGCGACAGCTTGTATTCGCGGTCTTATTCTTTCCGTCATTACCCAAACTTCATGACCATAGGTGAGGGTTGGAACAAATACTAAGTTAAGAACCACTAACTTGGCTTTAACACCAAGCTCGGCCATCCTGATAACAGATCTTCTAAGCTGTTTCAAAAATGCCTCGGATTGGCCAATCTTACAGGAAAGTTCAGCATTACTTCTTAAAGTTGTCCACCTGCTTCAATAGGACTCCACTAACCTTAGACCATAACCTCCGATTTGTCCACGTTAACCTTCATCCCAGCACCAGGACATACGGCCTCAAACCTGTCGAGTGCGAGCTGCAGTTTCATCTGGGGAAAGACGAAGACATCAAAAACAAGATGACTTACCTTCAACTCCACCAATGTGAAACATTCTTCGCCTCGGCTGCGCTGTAACATCCAAAAGAAAAGGTTTTCCCCACGAAAGTTCCCATTTCCTAATTACCTAAGTCGATAAAAACGACAATTTCTGTGTGGGATGCTAAACCGTATATCCGTTGGCAGAGCACGTAGATGCCACAACAGGTTACACTCCTCCCAAGCTAAACTTCGCATCGCGTACCGGAAGGAAAGGAGGTCTCTCGATCTCTACACTGACGGCTCAAAAAAGGACTGCATTAGGCTGGGAATGTCGATATGAGCTGGCTTCGCTGAAGGAACAATGCAGTGTGACCATAGTTTTGATTACAGGACACAGCTACATTCTGGGGAATGAGACAACTGAACAACTCACAATCTTCCGGACCTGTACTTCATAGGTCTACCGCATTGGATGTGCCGATCCCACTCGGGTTGGTCGAGGCAAGAATATCAGCGCACTTTCTTAATCTGGCCAGCCTTAGGTGGACAGGTTAAACAATTATACAGCATTTATGAACAACCGATATCCTTTGCAAAGTTCGGACCGATGTCGCCAGACTATTGGGGTTCATCACGGGTCACTGGCCAATAGGCGAATACGCAACTAAATTGGGCACCCCACGTTGTGTACCGCTTCCGCGGTCCTCTCACATTGCATCTATCGACTGGCGACTCCTACTAGCTACAATGGTGCATCTTCTTCGGCTGAAACATTCCGGTGTGGATCTGTGCCTCAGTCAAGATGTCCCTGCACGGTTTTGTGTTAAGCGTCGAGCTCCCTTTCCATCTGCGAATGCCAATGGAGACAAGCTCTTCATTCACCGCGTCGTACCTCGGGGTGTTCGTGTCGAAGACTTTCTGCGTCGGAGCGTTGGTGGCTCGTATTGATTTGACACGGTCGATGTCGTTGCACAGCCATTAATTATCATTTTCAGACTTCTCCTGCAACTAAGAACGATAATTCGAAGGAATTTCTCTCGACACGACCAAGAACCTCTTCTGTAGAAGACCATCAAGTTCTTATGTAAGATTGCTTGGTACTTCGAGACAGAGGCTTATTCCTCAATTGGCGTTTAATCCCGAAAACGCAGCGATTGACAAGAGTAATCCTGCGCCTTATCGACCTGTAACTTCAAAGTTATAGCCGACGTCCGTGTGGTGGATATTTTTGTAGTCGCCATGCAATCTGTCGCAGAACCAGGCTTTGTCGCTTCCTTCTAATGATGCCAATGTCATCGGCATAAGCGAGCAATTGTACAGAGTGACGCACGATCTTCTCAATGTTTATATTAAAAGGTGCGCATGACAATGCACTGCCTTGTATAAATCCGTACTTGACGTCAAAGGTCTCGGTGATGTCTTTGCTGACATTGCATTCTCCATCGTCGTGCCACAAAGATGGACGAGTTTTGGAGGAATGCCAAAATTAGACCCAAAGTAGTAAGCTGTATAGCTCGTCTCTATAAACACTGTCATACGCGGCTTGGTGAGATCAGGAGCACAGTCTTTTCCTAAAACTGGCGCAACGTGAATACCTGTTCAAGAGGCAACTTCTCTGGCCTAAATCCGCACTGATATTGACCACTGAGGGCGTTGATGAAACGTTTAATTCCCAGCTGCTTTGAAAAGCTCCGCAGACAGTCCATCGGCACTAGTAGCCTTGTTCCACTTCAGTTTTGCCAATGTTTTGCGTAAAGTCACTGATGTCGGACGGCCGTAATGTTTGTCTAACATCGCTTATGTTGAATGAATTATTCTGCCTGACAGCAGGGTATTGTTCGTCGTCGTCGTTAGACAGTCAGTCTCTGCACCGACTGTAATTCTACTGCTTCGGCGTCGGGTTGTATGAACTTGATGTGTTCCCTGCACCCGCGCTTTCGAACATCTTCCATCCAGTAACTCCTTTCAATGCTTTGTCTTTTGCTTCCGGAGATGCTGGTGCCCTGCCCTTTCCTTCTTTTCTGCTAGCAGAGCTTGTGAGCAGACCTCCCCATTTTCTGCAGCGCCGCTTTGTATGCCTCCGACTTGACTGCATGTGCTCGCCGACATTCGACTTCGAACCAGAGAGTTATGTTTGCTGAGCTGAGCAATGTTTGCTGCTCACTGCAAATGTGCAACGGCAAAGGTGAAATGCTGCTCATCATCGATGCAATAGGACGATTAAAGTGACGCACTCAATTCGACATCAACTGCAAGACAAACTAACTTCCACGCTCTGATTGCTGAAATCTAAGTCACTCTCAACTGCAGCGCCGACCAAAGAACAAGTAAGTGATTGATTGAAGTGATCTCCTGCCAAAAGGCTTATATCACGAGTTCTTTTACTCCTCGGACCAGTTTGCTACGCTGGACCAGGCGCTTTAAGTAGAAATCTCCAGTGCCAACTCTGGGTTAATGCTTCCCCACCTTGGTGAAGTGTAAGGCCGATCTAAGACCTCTACTGTTCTTTGGGTCGCAATGTTTTTTTTTTGCAACTCCATGCGGAATCCCACACACTACATCTCAGTAATCTCCACATTTCCCCGCGACTTGAGTTATTAAACCACAGCCTCCACGATACTTCCACTTGGGAGCTAACCTCAACCGACCAGGCCGAAACGTATGCGGGTCTCAGGGGCCTTCCTAATCACCCGTGGCACCAGACTCTGGCCAAGCTTTCGCAACCGATTGGTTACTAACAGTGGGATGCCATAACATCCAGGACTAGCGTTAAGTCTCATCTTATGTGCCTCAATCTATGATGGACCCACCAAAGAACAGTCAAAAGTACGAACAAAATGTCTCTGACTGGCTGCAAACTTTTACGCGGCACTGCCGTCTATTGTTTCAGCAGACTCATTCCAGACAGCTGCCGTGTCTATTTCCAGCACAATCTCCGTTATCAGTGGCATTTAATCCCACACAGAGATTTCATTATCAAGGCCCCAAAAAAATAAAGTGATCTATGTGCTGCTCCGTCCAGGCATAAACGAGGTTGACTCTTTATCAGCCGCCAGCAGTGATCTCAGTTTATTTCGAAAAGCCGTCAATTCAACAACAAACCAATGAGTTCCGGTGATAAAGTGATTCTCGCCTACTCGGGCGGCCTGGACACCAGCTGCATTCTGAAATGGCTTCAGGAGAAGGGTTTCGATGTGATTTGCGTCATGGCCGACGTGGGACAGGCGGAGGACTTCGAAGCGGCCAAGAAGAAGGCTCTCAAAATCGGTGCTTCCGAGGTATGCACGCACACTCGTTGGAGCATCCAAAACTCAATGAATCATTTTGCTCCTTCTCTAGGTGATTGTAAAAGACGTGAGGGAGAATTTCGTGAAGAACTACATCTGGCCGTCGATACAAATGGGACTCATCTATGAGGAGCGCTACTTGCTGGGCACATCTCTAGCTCGTCCCTGTATTTCCGTGGCGTTGGTGGAAGTTGCCAAGTCGCGCGGGGCAAAGTTCATTGCGCACGGTGCCACTGGAAAGGGCAACGATCAAGTGAGGTTCGAACTGAGTGCGTATGCCTTGTATCCAGAGATCAAGGTGAGTGCAAAATGAATTACCTGTACCCTTCACCCTGCACATCACATTCGCCGCAGATCATCGCACCCTGGCGGGAGGAGGAGTTTTGCAAGCGCTTCCAAGGCCGCCTCGATCTCATTAAGTACGCCAAGGAGAATGACATTCCAGTGAGTGCGAAGCCCAGTGCGCCATGGAGCATGGATGCCAATATATTGCACATCAGCTACGAGTCTGGCATTCTGGAGGATCCCTTCCACCAAGCCCCCGATAATCTGTACGAAATGACAGTCGATCCGAAGAAGTCACCACGGACGCCCTATCAACTGAAGATCCAGTTCGAAAAGGGTCTGCCCACCCGAGTTGAGGACATGCAGACGAAGGACAAGATTCAGAAGCCACTGGCGATCTTGGAATTCCTCAACCAGATCGGAGGGAAATACGGAGTCGGTCGCATTGACATCGTTGAGAACCGCTTCGTGGGCCTGAAGTCGCGTGGCGTTTACGAGACGCCAGGCGGCACGATTCTCTTCACAGCCCATCAGGACCTGGAGCTGTTTTGCCTGGACCGAGAGGTCCACCGCAGCAAGACTTTCCTGAGGAATCGAATGACCGACTACGTGTACAATGGATTCTGGTTCAGTCCGGAGGCGGTCTACACGAGGAAATGTCTGGAATTGTCTCAGGAGCCGGTCACCGGGGAGGTTGTCGTCGAGCTCTTGCCCGGCTATTGCAGAACCGTTGCCAGGAAGTCACCGCAGGCGCTGTACAATCAGGAACTCGTATCGATGGATGTTCACGGCAACTATGTGCCAGCCGATGCAACCGGATTCATACGCATCAACTCTGTGAGGGTTTCGGAGTACGCCAGGGCGTATGGGAAATATAAATATTAAATCGTGCCGGCGTCTTACTTCTCAGATCTTTCACTTTCTCTCTTTCAATCACTTCAGAGAGGGGTCTTAGCTAAAACGTCTGGTGCTGAATCGAGCTTGTTTTCATTCAAATTTTGTAGACAGATCGTCTATTCTGCACAAGGGTGGATTAAGATACATCGAATACCCCTCCAGTTAGTGGTGCCACTCCTATTCAATCGATGACATCGAGATTATCACTTCCGACAGGTCCAACGACCTCGTTCTTTTGAACTGTTAATACGCTGTGCATGGCCCAATCATTTCGCTGCTTCCTATGGCAAATCTTTCGTTCAAGGAAGGAAAGATTTTACATGGTACGACTGGTTGGAGTACGTCTACAATTTGGAGGAGCTGAACGAAATAACCAAATTTCCTTAACGTGGTCTACGCACTGTACGTACGAGTACTCGTGAGAAGAGATCCCGGGGAATGTGAAATTTTGTGTTTGATTCGAACCTTTGAGCCTCTTAACCAACAAGCCTCTCCAGCTATCTCTGGCTAGCTGGCTCCAATTGCACGCACCTAGTTGGCTGAGACGCTTCTGAACTTTTGTGCGCCTCCTTAAATGCGAGCGTCTTCTGCTGCGCTGTCCCGGTATCGGCCCAGCTTCCTTAGGCGTATAATCCGCAGACGCCTGACTAGACTTATGCCGCAATGCAGCCCCTACAGAGCGTGGATCAATGCAACAAGACCAGGACTGGAGCGCTTTTGAAATTGTATATGGCTCTGGAGGAGGATTGGGATTGGCAATGGGGAGAGCAATGTCATATATAGGCTAGACCGAAGTGGCTGACTCTAGTGGGCAGGCAAGGAATATTGTGTTACCACATGGATTGCTGCATAACACCTACTGCTGTAGTCATTTGAAACTTGCCACGAAGCGATTCAATTGACTCTGGTTGAGTTCAGCAATAGTTCGCTGAGACTTTCGAAGCAGTAAGCTCCCAGATGTTGAGCAGAGGAGGTGGTGTATGGTTTCCAGCTCCTCTGCATCCCTTCTAGGGGAGACCTATACTAGAGGTGTGTGTACTTATAGCTGTCAAGTTTCAGTTAAGTTCCAGTCAACTTAGTCTCACTTGACGGTGTCTTCGTTTTGCGATGAGTGTCAGTTTTGAGCCTTCTCGCCTAACTAGATTGGTTACTCTGATTGTGTGCTGAAAGTAGACCGGAAGCGAGTTTTGTCGGCTTCGCAATTCCTGGTATTCACTTTAGAACAGCGGCCAGCAGCCACTTCTGGTGAATGTTAAACTGCTCGACATTCCCCTCCAGAAATAGTTGGCAATTCAATGAGGTCTCTGATTGAAAATTGACGGTGTCCAGAGATCTAATCGCAGCCTGACTGTAGGAACATATATGGACGTCCCTTGTGGATGCTACATTGCTTCTAGACCAGAAGAGAGCGTCTTTAATCGCATCTTTAATCGCATTTTTAATCGCCGTCTCTGCTATAAGGATATGCTTGCATTTGGTTTCGCCGGTGCTCGCCACTAGTTCTTCCGTCTTCGATCCGTCTGTGAAAATTTTCAGGTGACCATGCAGATATCCATTCCGATCTTGAGGGAATGATGGTTTAGATATTCTTCCCGATGATATATAGAGGTAGTAGGCCGTCAGTGGCAGTCTTCCACTCCGAAGCTGTTATTGACGTAGTAGGTGGTCTGTGGCAGTCTTCGTTCTGTGGGACAACATAGAGAGAACGCCGCAGAGAACGCCCGCGGCAAAGGTGGTGCACCCAAGTGGAGGAGAACCTCAACGAGAATGATCGCGAAAGCTGGAGAGGCTTGTTTTTTTTTAAGCCCACGTCCACCCCCGGACTGTAGCGCCACACGAAGAAGAAGTCGGTTAGTGTCGATGAAAAGGAAGGACTGTGAGTTGTAGAGAATTATGCAGATGGAGTACTTTTTAGCGCTCCGCTGATGCACATGCAGTCCAGTTGACAGCCCTGTTGAGTGCACTTTCATCTTTCATACATTGTACGCCCTCGACCAGTGTTACCGACTTGATACAGCCATGTTTTTTGCTTAGGATTCAGAGCCATCTTACGCCAACAAAATTAACTTTCATCCAAGACTCACTTCAACAGAAACATTTGGTGTAGAGTTTCCTGCGGGAAGTGAATTTGTAACTCTCCACTGTCATTTTTCTGTCTCCATCCTTTTTTGTACATTCAGCGGCAAGGCACATCATGTGCCAAGGCTTCTGATGGAGCCGCTGCTTTGTTCATGAAACACAAGCAATTGCGAGCAAGAAAGTTTCTCCAATACACTGACTGACAGCTGGAGGCGCTGATGTTGCTAAAGAGACAGATATGAAGCCCAGTGAATCATTTCTTTACAACGAGTTTTGTGCAAAGTGCACTTGTGAATTTCCTCAATTTGTGCATTCTTATACAACCTTTTTTTCTAAATGCATCGTATTTTAAATAGTCCAACAAAAATTCAAAAACAAATTAAACTTTCCTCAAAACTACACTTGCGTCACCTAGTGAGAAAATAAAAGCCCCTCGTCGAATGCACCAACCATCGATGGAATGAATTCAGCACACTTTCACCGTCTGCGCATGACAGCTGTTGTCTTCGAATCGAAAATTCCCTAAATGTACTTTTCCCAGCTCCAGCAGTCGTTTGTCAGTTCTCATTCGCGGTGTGCAGTGTTTCGTTTCGCATCCAGAGATTTCATCAAAAAGCTGAAGAAAAAAAGTCTAGTTCTCGAATAAAATACACCTGAATCACCCACGGACTGTTAATTAAGTACTTCCAAAAAGCAAAATGGCTCTTAAAGTTCTTGTTGGTCAAAGTGAGTCAATTATCAGCCGCCCCATTCCGATAGATTTCCAACAATCAATGCATATCGCCTCATAATCCACTCATTTTATTCGCCTTCAAAATTCACTCAAATCACATCAACATGGGATTCCCCACCCCTTCCGCATTGCTTTCATTTGTTCATACGATCACAATAGTTGAGCGAAAAGTGATAAATAAGTTTTTTTTTTTTCCCCATTTGATTGAAAAATCTCGAAGAATTCGTTTTATTATCGATTTTCTTGTGCAAAAAGTTTTTGTTGGTGTACGCTCGTGTGTGTGTGTGTGTGTGTTGTTTTGTTGGAACCTGCGCAATGACCTATCTGGAGAATATGTCAATCTCCAGAATTCAGCAAATGCGTATGACGTCATTGTGCGTCTTTAATGATGCGAGTTTCAGTGTGTCTGGCACACAAATAAAAACAAACAAAACGAAAAATTGAATATTTTCAATACGTATGCATGTGTGTGCATGAGAGATATTTTTGTTTTTATTATTTGTTTACAACCTTCCGCAAGCGATAGAGCCGCTTGACAGCCCACATGAGCTGGATGATTCATGGTTTGACGATTTTTAGTTCAGTTAATGATCGATTCAACCCCCGTCGCCTGATAAAGAAACGAAAAGGAAACTTTCACGGACATGGCACTGGGCACATTTAGGGTGCGGAGTGTTGCTGTTTGCTCGTTTTGTTGCGCCACATATGTCTGACATACTGACATAAATTCGACGTAGTTTTCTATACAAATTCCGCAGTCTCTGGACCAGATTTGTGTCGTAAGAGGCTTTCAAATCATCAAGGGATGTCTGATTGCTGACAACGCATGTACCAGCAATCAATGATGACAGCTCCACCTTTCGCAATCGATGTTGCCCTATCCTTGCTTCTCAAGAGTCTCGTGATTTATTTTAATTAATCCATCTGCTCTAGCGACGCATGAGTCATGCGATTTTCTCCTAAATTCGTTAGACATCCAATCGCAGTGACAACTTAATGCACAAGTATTGCACGTCGAAGGTCTATGCCGGCAAGTGCTATTGAACGTGATAACAACCGTGTCTACAATCTGTCCCAATTCAAAGGGATGTCATCGAAACCGAGTTCTCGCTTCACATAGTCTTCGCATTACTCATGGTCATCAGCGGTTTCTACATCTGCGATAATGCTTCGTGTATTTCTGTTAGTCACCAGTATTGTCAGTGGGAGTGTGATTGGCGTGAATTTCTGGTGGGGTGTCAGTGAATGAAACAAATCATTTCGATTTCCATCAAAAGCAGATGACTTAAGTTCGATCATAAAAATGAATCGTCACCAACACAGAGCACGGCGATCGTGGTACGCTAGTGGAGAGGTGTGTTTACAATGTCGTTGGTTCTTGACAATGCTTCGAGACTTAAACTGTCACGTAAAGCTTCAGCTCTGGCTTAAGATACGATCTCCTTTTGGCAAACCGTCTTTTCGACCACCCTTACCACCAGATCCTACTGAAAGTCTGACTACCAGAGAGCTAAATGGTCCTGAATAGATGATGCGAGCTCGAGCGTCTACGATAAGTTTCTAAATATCCAACCATCACTTCGATTACGGAGCCAATGCGGCGTCTTTCAGGCGGAGACTGTAGCGATCGAGGAAGCTGTGCACTGACTGAAGAACAATTTGATATCGTCCGATGTTCTGAAAGCGAGGCGGCGATTGAATCTCTGCATGCAGTCATCAAAGACTTCCCCGAACTCCGCTCTTAACGAAATGGCCGATTATTTTAGCAGCCATTTTATGGTGCCCGGTCATTGTGACATTCCACTCTTATTGGCATTATCACTGGGCAGACAACGCAGACCTTTAGATATGGTCTCACCTACAACGACTTCTGCTGAAGTTGCAAAGGCCAGTAAGAGGATGAAATCTTTACACTACTCTTGCAGCGCCATCTCTTTGCGAAGGAAAAGCCACTTAGTAGCTTACTTACTAAGCAACAGTAGTCTCAGCCATCTTTGTAGCTCTGTCAAAAGCCCCAACTTGTTTGGAGAGTACGAACGACTAGATCCGAGTGGAAGCAGCTGACTGCAGAGGGCCACTCTAATCTAGGTGCAAGTGTGACTTCAATCAGCCACCTTAACTTAACCAAATGTGTCAGGCCTGAGTGAGCTGCTTCCGTCCATCGTTGACGAAAATCCTGCTTCCAGTTATCAGCGCCAAGATTTTGATGGAATGGATGGTCTTTACTCCTTCTCCCTGTCCTTCGAAGACCGTCTGGTGTTCCGGGGCTCCATGTAGCCGAGCCACATTATAACACAGCTCATAGGGTTCACTGTTGTACCAAACACCCTACTCACGGGAGGACTAAGTATCCAAAGCAGGAAGTCACCAAGAACCAGCTCTTCTGTTTTGCCCATCGTTGAAATTTCCGCTCTTGACTTCTTCCCTTGTCATATTTATTGAAGAGTTGAAAAAGGTGCGTATGCAGTTGAAGACCGCATGTAGATCTGCTTACCAATCACTGGCCAAATCTAGAAATTACTTCTGCGGCGAGAGTCATATGGCCGGCAATGAGTAAGAATAGATAATCATTAATGAGCAGCTTAAGTCGCAAGCAAGCGACAGAGAGGGAGACGAAATAAAATCAGTTTGGCATCTGCTTTGCGAGTGTCCAACCTAAGCGAAGATGAGCGGCAGTCTTCATTAAAGACGACTGGGGGATTTAAATGAGTTCAATTTGAGAACCATGCCGAGGTTCATATTTGAATCTGATTTGTTTTGGTAAAATGGTGGTCTCTGTGGGAATTTACTACCCATCTGGTTTTGAGATGTAATTGATTTACATCAAGTTTCAGGCATTCTTCGTGTAAGACACGTTTGGACGTCTATGCTGGCTAAAATTTCACACGGGATGTTTTCTACATAATCGAACGCAGTCAACGATGACTGCTGCAGAAGAGGCTGAGTTCGTAAACGTCAAGAGAATGCGCATCGCGTAAGCATCACTGCCTTTGTGATGCTGTGCAATGATTTTTTTTATGTTGCGATGCATCACGATAATCTGTGTTGCTTTTGTTTGTGCAGCGGCATGACGTGTTAGAACGCGATGCATTGCCAAATGTATGCAATTAAGAACGTTTGACGTTGCAGTACTGCGCTAATGCTGCATTTACGAACTGAGCTAGAGATTTAAGCTAAAATCTTTGCATAAACTAAATTATGCAGCCTATAAGGCGGCAGCACATCCCAAAGTGTAACTAATTGCTGCCCGCTTAAGACAACTTGCATTTCCCAAAGCTTATCACCCTATGTCATGAATATTGGAAATGTAGATCCTATCCAGGGTGCAATGGGCTCAACTTGTGGGTCTACTGAGTCGCGCAATGTAAAACTACTCAAACACAGTTCACTGACGCTTCACCGTTTCGTTTGTTGCACTCTTCAAAGAGTCAAGATTCAGAGTACATTGCCGAGACACCACAATTTTGTTCGAGGTCACAATGGATGACATCAATCAACCATGGCCTTGGCCAAGTCGTCACTGGTCGGCAGTCGTTGCCGATGTTTGGCACAACTGAAAATGACCCTCCCTCCACCACGGTCAAGGTTAAATCGTCACGATTGCATACATATTATCGATTTCCTTGCCTGCTATGGATGTCTGCAAAATGGAAATCGAACATGTGGACTATTTATAGAAACCTGTGTATGAAATGGCTATTTTAACCCTCTGCACATAAGCCGCCTCTGCGTCTCCCTACCTAGCGGTTCGTCATAAATTATTCATTTCGATACCTGCACTAGATGGAAGTATCAAGGATATCCAAGGTTTTTGCAGTAATGATGGGATCTGCTAGAACTATAATTATGCATCAAAGTGTAGCAACTTCGTCTTTGAGCGCTGTTGGAGTGCGACGGTGGACATGAGCCTAGCTTGTCTCCCATGCCAACGCTACCTGTACTACGACTCGTACAATAATGTTTCTAAACACCATTCAGTTCTATTATTTGTTCGTACCATGCGAGCACAATCTCGAACAAATTGGCTATCAGTTAGGGAAATGTGTGCGCAGTAGGCTCTTAATAGTGTCCTCTAGTCTTCGTCCAAGATCCCTGAAGATGTTGGGAGATGCGTCGTCATTGCAGTAAATGGTCTCTCAATAAGCACTTCCTATCTTTAAATTTAAATAAAACAAAGCGTGTGTGAGATGTCACCGAATTTTTTTATTCGTTTAAAAGGCTAATCGATGCCAGTGTGTAATTCAATTGCTCGCCGCGGCTTCTCTGGGTGGCGGGCATCTAAAATGTCCAATATTCCATGACTTTGGCTGAATTTGACCGATGGCGTGGTTTCTATTGGCTTTGAGTTTATTCGCATAGATCTACGACATCAGAAAAACCTCACAAGAAAAGGCCTAAAGGGGTCACATCACACCATCTCAGAGATGACCATGGCTTCCAATCGCTCGTGCAGAATTTCTTATGTGGCGTGAGCTGTTTGGCACGTAGTGCCGTCCTGTTGAAATCGCATGTCGTTGGTTGTCCATGTCATACAATTCAGGCCACAAGAAGTTGGTAATCATTGATCCATACCGCTCTGCATTGACGGTGATGGCCTGACCAACGTCGTTCTCAATGAAATATGGACCGATGACGCCGCCAGATCAAAATGCACACCAAACAGATAACTTGGTCCTTATTTCGGAGATCCGGTGCTTCTCACTGATTCAAAGACCCTCTAAACTGGTGTCCATGTCGGGATACATTGAACGCTCTTGGATCTCATGTGGATTGGTATGGTCTCAGATTCGACAACATTTACCCAGAAATGGGCATCATCGCTTTGGCGACGGTAAATTGGGCGAAGCGTGCGCCGCGTTCCCCCAACAGAAGCCCCATTTTGTTAAAGCAATTTGTTGTTGGACGCTATGTCTGTCCATGGACCACCAGACTGAGTAAATGACATCCAATTTGACAGAGGAAGCTTCAACAACATGGCCGTCCATGGACCGCCAGACTGAATAAATGACATCCAATTTGACAGATGAAGCTTCAACAATGTGGCCACTATCCACTGTCAAAGTTCGGATGTCCCTGTTGGAAGACCCTTTAGTCGACTACCTTCCCTGGCATTTACGACATTGCCGCATGAAATGTGACTGCCAGGAGTACCTCTGTCTTAACCTTATTGTGCTGCGTCTTTGTATGCGTTTTCGCGGCAATTTCATAACCTCCCTTTATACATGACAAGCTCCCGAAAAGTCTCCGTTCATGATCTTCGTTAACCCCCCCCCCCCCTCAAACCACGAGGCGAATGCATTTTCATTGCTGATTTATCTGAAATGAGAGAACCAACTAATCAACTATAAAATTAATTTTGAATAGAAATTATGAACGAGGTTGTCAAGTACAAGCCTCCGGCACAACCAAAGAAAGGTGTAGCAGCTCCGGCGAAACCAGCCGGTGGGATCGAATGGCGTGTCCTTGTCGTTGACAAGCTGGCAATGCGAATGGTGTCCGCCTGTTGCAAGATGCATGAGATAAGCGCCGAGGGAATAACACGTGAGTCATGACAACAAGCAACAACACGTTCACGTAACAATTTTTTCCCTTTACAGTGGTTGAAGACATCAATAAGAAACGTGAACCACTACCAACAATGGAGGCTGTCTACCTGATCACACCATCCGATGAGTCCGTGCGGGCATTGATGCGTGACTTTGAGAATCCCGCCCGTCCGATGTATCGTTATGCCCACGTATTCTTCACGGAAGGTATGTTGTTGCGGTTGAATCGAATAATATTTACTTCAAATCAACGCATTCATTTAAATTGACTTATTATCAAATCAAAATATACAGCTGTTCCCGATGGTTTATTTGAAATGTTGTCGTCTCAAAAGGATTTTGTGAAGAAGTACCTAAAAACATGTAAAGAAATCAATATAGCGTTTATAGCTTACGAAGAAAAGGTATACAAACACAAACTAACACAGACTAAATGCGAAATTAATTGATAAGCGCGACTAACGGCCCGCCTCCATCGGTTTCCTACTAACTAGCGCGGGGTATTCACTTGGGCGAAGTGATTGTTTGGATATGGGTCTCATGAAGACGGGCTTTTACCATTTTGTCCGAAGTTCATTTAATCATCTTAACATATCATTGGGTTTGTCAAGGGACATTTTTTCTTCCATTTCATATTTTCCCAGTGTTCCATTGGCTTCGAATAGCTATTGTAGCAGATGGTGAGAGGTTGCTATTGAATGGGTGTTTGTTTATGGGACTAGCATTAACGATTCATAATAGGTTGCAGAGAATGCACGTCGGATTCAGAAAATCAATGTAGTCCGAGATGTCGATACGTAGTGCGTAAGCAGTCTGGTAGGATTATCTGATGGACACTGCCTCATGGCAAGTTGGTAAGGAGATGACTAGGACGACCCTATCTTGACTTCTGTAGGAGGTGTAGAGATGAGGAGTAAGAAGATATAGCACGACACCGGCCCGGCAAGAAGCTAAGACAATACTTCACTATCACCGAACTTGTCCTGCTCCAGCTGTAACTAGGAAAGAATTTCTCAATTAACGACTTGGAAGAGACCTCCTTAAGTACCCAAGTACTAAAAAGTGGTTAGAAGTTAGAATTCCGCTCAACTTCGTCTCCTAATATGAGCTCATAATTATTTAGCAGACGGTTCTGCTGTGTAAACTATAGAGCAGAGTTGTAAATGAATGCAATCATTTGAGATTTTATTCATTGAAGTCACAAGAACTACTTTATATTGTGGAAATTTTATTAGCCCAGCGAGAAAAGATCTTTTACTGCCGCTGCTGAAGTTAAGGGTGTACTGTACCTCATCGATATAAAGGGTGATTTTTTAGCTTATATCTTTTTGGCAACACTGGTCTAAACAGCTGACACACGTTTCGTGTTTTGTTTCACTGTCAAACATCTTCAGCAACCATGAATCGTCTTACAAACGAACAACGCTTGCAAATTATTGAATTTTATTATGAAAATGCGTGCTCTGTTAAGAAAGTTCATCGCGCGCTTCTTCCTTTTTTTGGTCAGTTTAATCGACCCACTGAAGCGGCTCATTTTTGGCTCAATGGGTACGTAAATAAGCATAATTGTCGATTTTGGAGTGAATATCAGCCAGAAGCATTGCAAAAGCTACCAATGCATCCAGAAAAACTCACAGTTTGGTGCGGTTTATGGGCTGGTGCCATCATTGGACCGTACTTCTTCAAAGATGATGCGAATCATAACGTAACTGTGAATGGTGAGTGCTACCGTGAGATGATATCCAACTTTTTTTTTGCCCAAAATGCAAGAGCTTGACTTGCATGACATGTGGTTTCAACAAGACGGTGCCACATGCCACACAGCACGCGCAACAATGGACTTATTGAGGGGCGAGTTCGGTGAAAATTTTATTTCACATTCGGTACCGGTCAATTGGCCGCCTAGATCGTGCGATTTAACGCCTTTAGACTATTTTTTGTGCGGCTATGTTAAAGCTCATGTCTTTACAGACAAGCCCGCTTCAATTGACGCATTGGAACCACAACATTGAAGCATTTATTCGTGAGATACCGGCCGAAATGTTGGAAAAAAGAGTATGCCAAAATTGGACTAAGCGGATGGACCATTTGAGGCGCACTCAAGGTCAACATTTGCATGAAATAATCTTCAAACATTAATTTATATGGACCGTACTATCGATTCAAATATAGATTTCATGCATTTTTCTGAATTTTATGTGCTTTTTTTTGAAAAAAACTTTCCTATAGCTTTTAAAAAATCACCCTTTATTTATAACGGGCCATAGCACATTAGTAGTCTTACAGGTGGTTAGGTTAAACCACATTTTTCTTGCTAATTCTAGAATTTTATCATCCACCTTCTTCGTGACATCTGCCAGTGGTGGTTGAATCCATTCGATTGCCTGGGATGGGTCGATTACGGCCTCCTTTCTGGCAAGTTCATCTGCTGTCTCATTGCCGACTATGTCCCTGTGACCCAGCATAGAGTTATCGAGTGTTGAGTTGTGAGCTCCTCGCGGCAGCTCGCGACCCTCTTGGACTTGATTTCTATCGTCGAAATTGCTTTAATGGCCGCTTGACTGTCAATTAGAATGGTAATATCAGCCGGTGATATTTCCAACATTGCATTCTGGCCGCTTCTTTAACTGTCAGGACCTCCGCTTGAAAAACATGCCCGCACCTGTACCTGTTTGCATCTTCGATCCATCAGTATATACTTGGATTCTCGAATTATTGATGGGCTCTTTTGTGATCCCTCGTCGGGAAATAGCATCTGAATGGTATTTCAAAGTCAAGGAAAGGGAGTGTGTAGTCACTTTTGGACTGTTATATTTGTAGTCTATTCAGTGTACTAGCATGTCGAATGGGAGTTGACAGTCAGCATTTAGATTGAATGCTTCTAATGGCACTCTTAGCAGCGTTAGCTTGCATGTAGAGGTCAAGTGGGAGAAGGTTTAATAGTATCTCTAGGCCCGCGGTCGGTGTAGTGGAAATAGCGCCTGCAACTCCATGACAGACACGCTAGTCTCTGTATTCTAGTAAGCAGCCTGAGGTTGGTGGATTTGAGGGCGGCCTGCCACCATACTACGCTGCCGTATGCCAGGATTGGCCTTACAATTGCTGTGTACATCCACAGAATTGTCTTGGGGTTCGGACTCCACTTATTGCCGAATATCCTGTTGCTCAGCTATAGGGCACAAGCTGCCTTCTTGACTATTTCCATAAAGCTGAGTTTCCAGTTTAGTTTCCTGTCTAGGATAATCCCTAGGTATTTCGCGCTATCCGCCAATTTGAGGGTTGTGCCTTCAATTGTTGAGGGGGGGTTAAAGCGTGGAATGACCCTTTTGTTGATGAATAGTACCAAGTCAGTTTTTTGAGGGTTGATTCCTAGACCGCAGGATTTCGTCCATATTAGGAGGACTCCCATTGCTTTCTCAATTAGCTCGCTAAGAGTCGGGAGAAATTTGCCGCGAGCTATAATCACCACGTCGTCAGCGTAGGCAATTGCTCTGGTTCCCGTAAGTCTGAGCTCTTCTAGTACTTCATTTATTACTAGTACCCATAGAAGAGGGAATATAACCCCCCCTTGAGGAGTTCCTCTTGCAGCTGCGACTTTAATTGAGGAGTCTCCTAAGGTAGCATTAATAATTCTCTTGCTGAGCAGACTTACTATCACTGTAGTAAGTGATTGCTCAACTTTGGCTTTTTCAAGGGCGGACTTAATTGCCGTGGTCTCTACCTCTCTATTGAAGGCCCCCTCTATGTCTAGGAAAGCAGCAAGTGCGTATTCCTTGACATTCAGGGACTTTTCAATCACACTAACCACTAACCGTGTAGTGCGGTTTCTACGCCTTTGCCCTTCATATATGCATGCTGTGCCCTAGAGATGGTGTTTTGCGGGAAGCTACTGCGAATGTAGATATTGAGGAGCTTTTCAAACGTCTTCAAGACGAAGGAAGTGAGGCTTATAGGTCTGTAGTCCTTCGCCGTGCAGTGGCCTGTCTTGCCGGCTTTGGGTATGAAAACTACTTTAACTTCTCTCCATGCAGCCGGAATATAACCATAGACCAGGCAGCTGTGGAATAGTTTTTCCAGTATAGGAGTAATAATGTCTTTTGTCGTTTGCAGCGTGATGGGGAATAATTCCATCGACTCCCGGTGATTTATACGAATCGATGGAATCGCTGGCCCATCTGATTCTGCTTTCGCTGACAATACTACTCGAAACGTTGTTTTCACTAACTGGGATCTCTACAGCTGTCGAGAGTTCACTTTGCGAGCTACCCGGGATATGAGTTTCCATAAGAAGTCGCAATGTGTCTTGCGATGACTGAGTCCAGTTACCTTTTGAAAGGAGCTTCCTCAGTCTGTCCGTTTCCGAGGTTTTTGCAATGTCACTGCAGAAGGATCGCCAGGAGAATCTTTTGGCTATAGCAACAGCTTTTTTGAAATTCCTAAGGCTATCCTTAAAAGCAGTCCAAGCACAAGCTGACCTGGAGGCTTTAGCTGCGTTGAATAGAGTTCTTGATTTCCTCCTTAATGCTAGGAGGTCTTTACACTAATAGGGCACAAGCTGCCTTCTTGACTCTTTCCATTAAGTTGAGTTTTCAGTTTAGTTTCCTGTCTATGATAATCCCTAGGTATTTCGCGCTATCGCGAGAAGAAAGTGATCTCAAAACACACACACCCTAGTTGCATCTCTAAATTCAGTGTCTAATCGTTAGAATCCCTCTCGCCGGTTAGGTGGGTAGGTAGGTAGGTCTTCAGCAACCACTGAATGGTAAGTTTGTGATCTGCTTAAACAACTAATGCGAACAAAAGTCAAAATTACTGCACTAGACAAAAATTAGGCAAGCCATTATTAATTGTCCTGCATAAAATTAAACAATGTTACCAACTAATACTTCCCATGCATTAGATTTTGTTTTATTTAACAACGTCATCATAATTTTTGTTCCAGTTTGTTTCTTTATCTCAAAACAAAGGGGCCCTTTAAAGCAATAAAACAAAAAAAAAAAACAACAACCAAAGATATCATTTTAAAAAGAGAACTATACGTAAGCTAACGTTTTCTATTATAGTTTGCCCCGAAGAACTGTTCAATGATTTGTGTAAATCGTGCGCTGCAAGAAAGATCAAAACTCTAAAGGAGATCAATATTGCTTTTCTACCATACGAATGTCAGGTGCGAAAATTTCATATAAATTCAAATGTCTATGTGAAAGTCTAAACACCAACAAACAGAAACGAAAATAGCAAAGCAAAGAATAAACGATAAACAAAAAAACAGAGCCGCAATGTCTGCACGCTTTCAAAAAAAAAAAAATGCAAATAAACACTTTTCACGTGTAAAAAAAAAAAAAAAAAAAAGAAATACTCGAAAAGAGAAAAGATATTAACACCAAAACAAGCGTCAAAAAAATCGAATCTCCTTAAGTTTTGCTTTAATTTTTGTAGTGTTCAATTTAATGTATGTTTAAATGTGTACAGAAAAGCAAATCGTCCAGCAAAAAAAAAAAGAAAGAAAAACACTCGCTATAAGCATCAAAGATGACACACAATACAAGCCTTGGTATATGCCAAATTGCAAGTGTAAAACAGACACGGAGTTCAATTTTGTTATATGTAAAGTAGGTGATGAAACGTATTAACTCGAGTATGTAGTGTTGATGTAGACGACCCGTATGATAGCTTTATGTCTGCTTTTGCAATTTGGCATATACCTCAAGGGCGAAGCACACAATGTAGACGAAAACCACACACAGTTCTTAGAATTAGATCGCGATATGTCTGTTACCTCTGCTAGTTTGTTTTCTTTTCTGATTTTATTTCCTGCACCTTGTATATGCTTGCTGTTGCTGTTTTTTTCTTTCTTAGTGTCAAATTTGTATGCTTTTTGCTGCTTGATCTTTACTCTCGGCTGTCACTGTGCTAAATTGAAACGTACTCAAACAAGTATGAGGTCAAATCTTGAGTTCTAGTTGATGTTTTGTGAAAGATTGTTGATAGTTGTACGTAAGCTGTTTCGCATAGAACGCGCGCTATCAGTCTGTTCGTCGGCTGTCTCGTTCAGAGATAGGCAAGATCAAGATGGTAAAACTCTGTTACCATCTTGATAAACGATCGTTGATCGTCGTCTAGCTATCTACTTTTCACGCCGACAGCCTGAGCAATAATTGCCTTCCATCACTGACGATCCTGGGCACGCTATTTCCAATGATCATGCGTCCAGTTCAGTCATCATGTATTCCAGACTGGGCACGCTACTTCCAATGATCATGCGTCAAGTTCAGTCATCATGCATTCCATGATGTGTTGCGTCTGCGATGTCTTGGACTTTATACCGGATGTTCGGTCTTCCTCTCCTCCTCGAACCAGGCGGCTCAGACACGAATAGGCCCTCTTAGTTGGAGGATTGGTGTCCATGCGCTCGATGTAACCAATCCAGTGCAGTCGATGGATTTTTGCCTTCCGAACTACATCCCCATCTTTGTACAGCTCGTAGAGTTCGCGCTTGTGTCTTCTCCTCCATGCACCTTCCTCTCAGACGGGACCATGTATCCGACGTAGAAGTTTTCTTTCAAAAGACACCACGAATCAGCTCTGCAGTTTAACTTCCATCTTTCGGCTCCACATAGCAAGCCTCGCAAAATAAGGCTTTGTAGAGCATGAACTTGGTCATTCGCGTCAGGAGACAGACAGTTGTCAAGAGCGATTCCACGTCATATCTCCACTAAGATGTCATTCGTGGAGTTCACATTTGCCCCGAGTGCGTCGGAAATAATAAACATTGAGTCTTCTTAGATATTTGAGATAATTTGTTTAAAACGAAGGAGATTGCCGGGATTAGAGTTTCATATCGAATGTCGCGACCTTCCTGTCCTTCGTTTGTGGTAATTACTTGACTCGGGGGGTCCATGGAGCTTTGTTGTGATGACCTGGGCAAACTTCGTGCATTCGATCCTTTCTGGATTTCAATGGTCGTTCGGAGATGGCTTAAACTGTAGATCCCCTCCACTCGTGAGAAAACAGTAGCTTGCACAACATGAGTGGTTGCTGAGAAGCTAGACCCTGGCCCTTCACGGGCTGTAGCGCCACCTATTGGATTTAAATGTGGTTTTGATACTTCAGACTTAAGAAGCAAAAGAAAGTATCCAGAGGTCAGAGAAGGATTCCCTTCCAGTTCGCTGCTCTCAGAATGTTCTTATTTGGCGAGAGCGTATTCCATTACGTCTTCTGAGTCTAACCATTAAAAGGATCATCATCATTATCATCTTCAGTGGCATGACTAAAGGAGTCGCACAAGAGCTTACCAGGCCACTCGATCCTCCACCATCGACTCTTATTCATCAGGAGTTACACCCAAGCGGAACCAGGCTAGTTTACGGACTTGGGTATGCCAAGCGGTCGCCTATCTGACGAAATCGCATTCAAGGCACGCCTCGGAGCTCATGATGATTGCGACATTCGTTCCATGAACCAAACCAGCACAGTATTCCTTTCTGTTCCCTTTCCCGCGTACTATCGTGTTTCTCACACAGTTTTAACACGGCGAGTAGCTCCCACAACAGCACGAAGACATCAAGCTCATTCCGGCAGCTTGTATTCACGATCTTATTCTGTTTCTTAGCCAATATGAAGGTTCTCCGCGTACGAGTCGGCATAAAACCAAGGAATCTTTACCTTCCACTCGTGGTTTTTATAGAAGCTAGGTCCAGTTCCACCTGGGACTTGGGAGTGTTGTTATTTTTAAGTAGTCTCTTCCTGCAAACATTTAGCTTTTGAACGCCTAAACCTACCTACAATTTGTACTAAAGCAATAACTCTATCTTTTATATACACATTTAAGCCTAACATGTTGCGAGCGCTTACAGTTTTTTTTTTTTTCGTACATACTCTTACTCAAGATGTGACGTAGTTTGCCTCTGCACAAAGTAATGCTTTTCATTTTTCACCTTGTTCTTGTCCTACTAACTAACGTTTACTTAGCACGTACTCAGCATATCAAGCGATCAGTTCTAGAAGTACAACTAAACAGTTCCCTGTTCAAAAGCTTTTCATTAACCAGCTTCTCAGTAGTGAACTGATCTGTTGTTATGTTCCCCGCCTACCCCAAACTCGTCAGCATTGCTATTGATCATGTTTACTAATTAATTTACATCAATTCTCAACTTGGACTTAGGTATTTTCCCTTGATTCGCCGGATACCTTCCAATGCCTCTATTCGCCAGCGTTCGCTTCAATTCGTGCAAAGCATATTGAACGCATTGCCGAACAGATTGCTACACTTTGTGCAACACTGGGCGAGTATCCAATGTTACGCTATCGTTCCGATTGGGATAAAAACGTCGATTTAGCCGCATCGGTGCAGCAAAAGCTAGACGCATACAAGGCCGATGAGCCGACAATGGGCGAGGGACCGGAAAAGTCTCGCTCACAACTATTGATACTCGATCGTGGCTTCGATTGTGTATCGCCAATGTTGCACGAACTCACGCTGCAAGCAATGGCCTATGATTTGTTGGAAATTGTCAACGATGTATACAAGTATACACCGGCACCGAATGCCCCCGACAAGGAGGTACTGTTGGACGAGAACGATGAACTTTGGGTTGAGTTGCGCCATCAGCATATTGCTGTCGTTTCTACGCAAGTAACTCAGAACTTAAAGAAATTCACCGATTCCAAGCGCATGACTTCAAGTGAGTAATCGAAAATGTTCTTGTTTTCACAAGCACTGTATCTCATAAAAAAATTAAACAAAATCTCCAGCTGATAAATCATCGATGCGCGATCTGTCACAAATGATCAAAAAAATGCCACAATACCAAAAGGAACTGTCCAAGTATGCTACTCATTTGCATTTGGCAGAGGACTGCATGAAAGCCTATCAAGTGAGTTTGCGCTGATTTTAACGACAAAATACGAAACCCTCTTAAATGCATCAATTTTCTTCAAGAACTATGTTGACAAACTGTGCCGCGTCGAACAGGACCTCGCGATGGGCACTGACGCTGAGGGTGAGAAGATCAAAGATCACATGCGAAACATTGTTCCAATTCTCCTTGATCAGGTTTGTCAATGGCTACTGCCTCTGAGTGAAGCATTTAATCGAGAAATTTCCATTTCCTCAGTCCGTACCGAACTGCGATAAAGTGCGCATAATTGCTCTCTACGTGATGATAAAGAACGGCATCTCGGAGGAAAACCTAACGAAACTCTTCACACATGCCCAGCTGGGCCCGAAGGAACAGGACATGGTTAGGAATTTAAGTTTCTTGGGCATCAACGTTATTGCTGATGTAAGTAATTTCTTCCCCCCCCCCCTCAAAGCTGTGCATTCACTTACACTTGTCTTGATCGTTTTCAGAGTCGGAAGAAACCATATACCGTACCGCGAAAGGAGCGTATTACGGAGCACACCTATCAGATGTCCCGCTGGACACCGGTCATCAAAGATATCATGGAGGACTGCATTGAGGACAAACTGGATCAGAGGCATTTCACATTCTTGTCTGGCCGGGCGCAGAATGCCACATACCATGCACCTACAAGGTAAAATTTGTTAAACAATATTCATGCTATGATTTGTGACGTTAATTTGAGCTGATAGTCAAAAGTGAGTAAGTGCAGGCAGAGGCATGGACGAGATTGATTTCTTACCACGAGTGGTTGCGGGAAAAGCTAGACAAAGTCTATCCGAAGCTTTATTGACTGAACCATGCAGCCCTAGTTTCTCCTCTTGATTCCTCTCCATCTTTGCGGTCGTCCAATTGTGGTTGGAAATATCCAGGTTGGGTGGAATTTAGGATGGTCCACGGATGGTCACCTATCTGTGATCTCTCGTTACGACTTCAAGTCGCCTTCCTTCCTTACCTTTCCCAACCTCTGTTAATGGCTGTTTTGAAGTGCCCAGCCGACCTTTGGCTTGTGAAAGACTCATGTGTCTCTGGTTCCTATTGCTTCGTTAATTATTCAGTGAAGGAATCTACTGATCGTCTAAGCATCGTTTTAAAAGATTGTTGTGCGCGTCCTTCGTACGAGATGGAACAACGATGAATAGCTGATTTTGAATGAGACTCATGTTGATAATCATAACCAACTGCTAAGCCTTACATCAATCTTTTCAGCGCCCGCTATGGCCACTGGCATAAGGACAAAGCTCAGACAGCAGTGAAGAACGTTCCCCGGCTCATTGTATTCGTCGTTGGTGGTGTAAGCATGTCCGAGATGCGTTGCGCCTACGAAGTTACAAACGCCGTCAAGAACTGGGAAGTCATCGTCGGCTCATCACATATTCTCACACCAGAGACTTTCCTCTCCGACCTGGGCAGTCTTTCAAAAGAAGACTAAACGGAATAGAATGACAACAAAACGATCAGTATATTAATGTTACAAATGCAATAAACAAAGAATTAAAGTTATAAACAAACGTTTAAAAAAGAAAAAAATTGTTAATACATATATTTATTATTTATTTTCAATAACAGTTACATCATAACCGAAAAGTAAACAATTTTAAATAACCACCTTTCAATCGTATTACAGATATGCATGTTTCTCGGTCAACCCTGCGATAGCGGTTGCAAGCGCGTCGCATTGAACTTCTTTAAAGCTCAACTAAGTCCTTCTTTGGTTTGATTGAACGTTCCCTTTTGATGGACGTTGGCTGCAATACAGTTATATCTTCTTCTTCTTTGTTTGTTTGTTCAGTCCGGGGTGGACCTGGGCCTCAACCAACAAGCCTCTCCGGGCAGCACGATCTTTCGCCAGCACACCAAGTTGGTTGAGGTCCTTCTCCACTTGCGTGCGCCATCTCGTTCTAGGAAGCCCTGCCCCAATGGCTCGGAATCGAAGACTCTTCAGGCCGGAGCTGTGGTGTCAATCCGCTCTAAGTGACCTAGCCATCTTAAGCGTTGGATCCGAAGACGCTTAACTAGGTGCATGCCGCTGTACAGCCCGTACAGTTCGTGGTTGAATCGCCTCCTCCAGACGTCATCAATACAAACAGGACCAAAGATCGCACGCAAAGCTTTTCTCTCAAAACGACCAAGAGCTTCTTCATCCGCTTCCAATAGCGTCCGTGTGTCTGCGCCATAGAGCAGGACAGGGATGATTAGAGTGTTATATAAAGTCAACTTGGTGTTTCGAGAGATGGCTCTATTACTCAACAACTTGAGCCCAAAGAAACAGCGATTGGCAAGAGTAATTCTGCGCTCGATCTCGGTACTGGTGTTATTGTCCTTGTTTACTTGGGAGCCGAGGTAGACGAAGTCCTTGACTACCTCAAAGTTTCTGCTGCCCATTATGACGCTCTGTCCGAGACGTCGATGTTGTGCGTCCTTTCGTGAATACAGTTGTATCGTAATGGAATAAAATGAGTCACACCGTGGTTGGAGTGCACATGTGCGGCTATGCACATGAGTGTCTCTTCAATATATTTATTCCGGCGATTGTATACATCTTCTCATCGACTTAAAGGTTTCCTTCAGACACAGACCAACGGACCGAGGGGACTTTCACTTAACGCGTCCATTAATCGTTAGATCCGCCGCTGTACCGTGTGGACTAGGTGTGTTGTCTCCAGCGCTGTGTTCAATCCCTGACAGGGACAGCTTTCATTATTTTCGACTCCCACCTGTTTAGCCTGTTTATTTGGGCACAAGGGATCCAACATGTTGGTCTAAGTGAGCCACGGCCGTAAGGCCACTTTACCTACAATGCTTGTTTAGTCAAAATTTCCCAAACATCTATCGTTGACGGCAATAAAACGATTGTAGGTTCCCTCGACTCGTGAGGGAACAATAGGACGCACAAAACATGATTAGTGACTACAGAAGCTTGGTCCACGTCCACAACGGAATGTAGCGCCACCCTAGATCCAGTCAGTGAGTTCTCCGCTTTTTGTGCCCTCCTAATGCCGACTTGAACGGTCGACATGTACTGACACTGTTTTCAGATGTCGTCCCTGACCAAATGTTACGAATAAGCATTTGTTTTCCATGAAATCGCACACACAGAGGATTACCAAATGTTTCCTGCTTCTTTGGCCTCTATATTCTAACAGCAACGCATGTCCTGGGTTGACCGGAAATTCCCATTTTAGTAACGTCTTTTTTTTAAAAAAAAAAAAAAACAGCAAAATATATTGCATTACAATTTCTTCCTTTTTGCATTTCATAAAATAAATAATTCCAACTTGAACAAGTATCTAACTTTTAGTAACTACGTTATTAGGTAAACAAAATGAACACATAATCAAGTTAATCTTAAACATGCCTGCAAAAGCATGTTTGTGACGGATGATGTGTTTAAATTGTAAAAAAAAAATGCCCCATTTTGAGTTTGATCACTTGTCGGCCTCAAGGCTGGTATCAGAGCGAAAATGTGTGCTCAACTTGAGAGAAATGTGTGAATGGTGAATGGATTTGTCCACGTCACAATGGCAAACCGAAATCCGTAAAGGAACGAATGAAATTTTCCTCGATGAATCCAGGGGGCGATGTCTACTACTTGCCGTCGTTTCAATCGTCGCGTCGTCAACACAACCCGGGGGGGGGGCAACAATCTACAATTTAAATGCATCATCCAATTAGTACACTTGTGTGTAAAATTATTATACAACTGTTAATTTTTGTCCAAAGTTATATAAGTCAGAATTTGAATAGAACTAAAATTAATATTAAATTATGTTTATTAAAACTATATAAAAGGATTGTCAATTTATTGTTAATATTATATATAGTATATACATACAATATATTCAAAAATAAAAGTTTAGATTTATTATATATATATAATATAAATATAAATATAAATAAACAAATCTACTGTAATATCAAATTCAAAATTAAAATCTAGAAACATGTAACGCGCATTTGAGAAACATTATAACTACTATTTACTTGTGTGATATAAACGCAATAAGTAAGAATAATAATAATTGACATTTCGTTTCTTTCTATTGTAAATGCCAGACGCTTCTTTTGAGCCATCAACCACGCCGCTACGACACGACGAAGATTGGAAAAAAGGGTGTTTTCATAAACGTCGAAAATCTGATCTAGTACAATCGCATTTCTCTTGCTTTAGTACACAATATTTTTCTTTCAATCGAGCCTTTTTGCAGTCAAAAAATAATGCCTGCACAATCTGCCCGATATTGACGTTTATGAACAGAAGGCACTGCAGTTCACCGAAGTTAGTATGATCGTATATCTGCATTAATGAACATGCCTAACGCAGTCCTTTGTTAGCCTGACACATCTTTGCATAATGCAGGCGAAAACAAGATCGTTGCACTTGATATTTCTAAGGCATTTGACAGAAAATGCGTGCATATGGTATCGATGAATCTCTTCTTCTATGGATTAGAAATTACCTTTCGGACCGTTCAATTCAAGTTGTTTTGGATGGGTTCAAGTCTGATATCCACCAAATAAATGCTGGTGTACCCCAAGGCTCTGTTCTGTCTCCGACAGTCTTCTAATCCAATTCATTCCTTCGCTGATGACAGCACCCTCAGCTTTTCATATTCGTTCCGAGACTCACGACCCTGCCCTTCGGCCGTAGAATTGGAACGGCAGCGTATGTTAAGCTCCTTGAATTCCGATCTTGACAGCATAATTAACTGGGGAAACAACAACAGAGTGGAATTCAATGCTTCTAAAACTCAATGCTGTCTGCTGTCACTCAAGCGAACCCTCGTTAATCAGCCATTATCCATGAATGGCGCTTGTGTCGATGAAACCGGAAAGCTTTCCATCCTTGGTATGTGTATCAACACAACACTTAGTTGGAACGATCACATATTTGAGTTCGCCAAAAATGCTGCGAAATGTTTAGGTTTCCTTAATCGATGCAAGAAATATTTCACCCCCTCTGATTTGGCTTTCATTTATAAGGCGTATATCCGCCCCAAGCTTGAGTACAACGCTCATATCTGGTCTGGTGCCCCAAAGACCACCCTGCACCTACTTGATAGAATCCAAAAGCGAGCGATAAAACTTATAGGAGACAACAATGTCGCAAAGTCATTAGACTCGATCGAACATCGACGTACCGTTTCTTCTTTGTCTGTATTTTATCGCTATTTCAACAAACGATGCTCAAGTGAGCTAGCCAACTGCATTCCTCCTCTCCATGAATTCACCCGCAATACTCGTCTCGCCAGGAATGCTCATCAGTTTACCCTTAAGCCTACTTTCGGACGCACAGTTAAATTTAGAGCCTCGTTCTTTAGCCGTACTACGCGAATTTGGAATGCTCTTCCCAGCCCTATATTTCCCATAGACTACAACCCGCAGATATTTAAGGCCAATGTGCACAGGTACCTCCTCTGCCTTTCTCCCTCTATACCTTCGGCCCGTGCTGTGCCTTGACCCCGGACGCTTAAGGGTATTAGCAATCCCTTGTGCGCGCGCAAAATATAAAAAAAAAAACGTTTATGAAAACACCCAAAGCGTCGGAGAAGTGGTCTGAAATGACCAGGACTCTAATCGCGTAAGGCGACAATCGTCTCTCGCTAGCGTGTAGACGATAGTTTCGCTTCATGTAAGCATACAAAAACGATAGCGCCCTTACGCCAGACATTGTTCTCAAAGCCCTCAAACTGTATACAAAATAAGCGACGGGCGAAACGATAACGATGGTCTTACATGACGCTAAATCTTCGACGATATCACTGAAGAGCCCTGAAAATCGCCCATATTTCGAAAACGGTGCGTTGTTCGGCGATTTTTGAGCTGATGCGCCATGCAGACACTTCCTTTAAGTCTAGGTTACATCAGGAGGGTCACATTCCATTTCTAACAAAGTCCTTGACAATATGTGGGCCTTTGCGATGAACTTTAAACGATGATCGAATCATCGCCATGAAGCGCTAACTTCTGTTTCCGTTTTCGAATCATCCTTGTATAAATGTACAGAGCTCCTGTATGGGTAGCGAATATCATCCCAGTTGGGTAAGTTTCACGAAGCCAACTCGTCCTGGCTCGCAAGAAATGACTGTCACACGACAAGATCAACGTGGCCAGAGCTTAACAACGGCACGACAAAGAAGCTTCTGCCGTCAGACCTTAACTCGATCCGTGAGCGATCACAGGGCAATGCCCTATATATGCCCCGAAAAAGATAGGGTGGAAGAACTTCTATCAAGTTAAAAATCACAAGTCATGTGACAGCAAAACAGAAGTCCACATGCTCATACTGCTAGCGGCGATTATTACATTGCCGCTTGTGTTGAATTTTGTGCTCTTATCCAAGATAGGCGGTCTGTTTTCGATTCAGAAAAACAGCTGAGTTTTGCAGCAGCGGTGTGTTCCCCAAGAACAGCACCAACCACGAGAGAGGCACACAAAACATGCCCCATCCTCGAGCTACCAGTCAGGGAAACACCTGCCCAGCAGCTGTGCAGCAAAGCGCCAGCAACCTAGTCTAATCCTTCACCGCCCCAAAATGATTTAATAAAGAATGATGAACAAAATCAAACGAAAGGTCTTTTTTCTTGTAGTCAAACCACAAAAGGCCTTTTCCGGATCGGAAACGCATGGTAAGCAAGATAATGTAAGTATGTAGGTGCCTTTCCCATCGTCGACTGTATGCCTAGGTGCTTACATGCATAATGATATACTAACAGAGATGTTCGTCAAAATGGTGTGTGTTTATTTCTTCAACCGATTTTCACATGTTTACCTGTGTGAGCAGTTATCAATCTGCTCTACCCAGTCGATGCTAGAAGGCTGCAACAAAAAGTCAACCTCAATGTCAAACATGCGATCCATCTCTTTTTCTAGATTCATCTACACCAATTCAACGCGGCCAGAAACAAGAAACACCACCATCTTAGGAAGGCCCCCACAAAAATACCGTCCTGCATACCGCCTCACAGCCTGCTCCAGATATAGCTCCTTATACCGCTGAGACGCCAATCAATATCCTGCCCAAAATGTCGTCGGCCGCTCCACGGAAATCCGTCAATAACCTCTAATAAAATGTACAGCACCCACTGTTCAAATTGTGTGGCAAATTTTGTCCATACAAATCCAGCTGAGACACCAGGCCACCAGAAATGCTAGTAGGGGGTCTGTCCACTTTTTGACCAACATTAGTTTGATCATATATATCTCGAAAACGGTGCGTCGCACGACAAAATGGCCAAGGTCAATGTTGTAGCTTGGGACTTGGTCTAGAGGATGGGGTTGGAAAATGAATCAATTTACCGTTATTTCTGTTTGATTTTCAAAGGATACGGTAACAATTTGAAAATCTCCCTCAAATAACGGTAAATTAGTCCTGTTATAGTGTCCATCGTCTACCTGAAGGAGTGAGCTACAAAATCGCCCTTGGTCATTTTGCTGTCGGGTGCACCGTTCTCGAGATATAGGCAAACAAAATTGGCCAAAAATCCGCAGACCCCCTACTAGTATTTCTGGGGACCTGGTGTCTCAGCAGGGTTTTTAGTCGAAAATGGGTTTTTTTGTTCACACCCATTTTTGGTCAACGCCTAGAAAACGGTACGTCGCACCATAAAATGACCAAGACCGATGTTATAGCTTGTGACTTGGTCTAGTGGAGTTGGCGTTGGGAAAAGGACAAAATTGCCGCTAGGTGGTTTCTGTGGCTTGATTTATGCAAAAATTACACACCACCTGCAACTGATCACTACCGCTCGACGCATTGCATATCACCACGCACACATACCGGTCGCCACATCGTTGCCATGCCATTCGTCCTATATCGTTGATGTACCGCCCATCATACCGCCTAGCCCACCGCCGACCACACAGCCGAGCGGTCCACTCAATACCCCGTCCAACGTGGCCTCGATCGCAACGGTCCCGTCCAACCAGGAGCGGGTGCAAAATTCTCGTTTTCATACAAAATCCAACCCAAAATACCAGGCCACCAGAAATGCAGAAAAAGCAGCAGGTATAACCGTGGTAAGCAATGATGGCTTGCTATGAATTCTTGCATACCATCATATTTTACTCACAACATGATCAATGGCTGAGCAGAAATTCATTGCATACCTGTATGGCTGAACATTTGGTATACCGGCTGCTTCTGCTGGGTTTCTGGGATTTCGAGGGAATTATTGCATGGAAAAAGGAATGAAAAGTCTTTGATTTTGTGGCATTCTTTATTGAAGCATTTTATACATATCTAGTGAGGGTTTTTTTTGGACTTAAGACTAAGGCTTCTTTCTAAGACTGCTGAGCGCTGTGTTCTTGGACAGTGTGGAGGTTGTTTGCTGGTTGCTCTGCGTTTGTGAAGACTGACAGCTGGTGGGTCTGTGGATGGAGTTAGTTGGTCAGCTAGTTTTCTTCTGCACGATTGGTGGTTTACAGGACTTGTCGCTTGTTGGATTGCTTGTGCCTCTGTGAGACATAAAGCGACGGGATTCAGCAGGCTAAGTCTGGAGCTGACGGTCTGGTCTGCTCTTCCTTTCGAGTGAAATGCAAGTGCTGTGCCTTAGTAACATTGCGACCGTTTCAATGAGCGATTCATAAACTGAGCCGTGGGCTTGACCACGTCAGAATTTCAGACCTCTGCCCAATTGCATGACAAGAGCTCGATGGACTAGGGAAGCCGCCGGCGTGCACCTAAACCTAGTGCTGCCACTCGGGTCGTGTGCCTTTGATGTCCTCCGAAGCAACTTCTATTGGGCAACCACTTCGGTGCTGAGGATGGCGTGAAGTTTAGTCAGATTTAAGTTAGATTTGGACAGAGCTGGTTTTGCACACTTTCGGTCTGTTCGTCTTCGTGCAGCTACCGCAAAAGTTGTATGCGATGATGCCGTGCCAAGAGCTTGACCCTGCTACAAGACGAAACAAAACGCCACACACACAAGTAAATTCGAAAAAACACATTTTATTTTATTTGAACATCTCATTTGTTTTGTTTCTCATACAATATATATAGTATATGCATTAAATGTAGGCCCTCATCACAAAACCCTCATCAATTCGTTTGTGTTCAGTATTTACTTCTTGTTCTTCTCATCGTTTCATCAATTATAATTTGTCTAGCAGGGGGTAGGATAGGGGGTCGCAGGAGTTGGACGAGGAAGGAGGAACGGGGAAACATTCATTCAAAGTGTTCTTTTTTAGGTTAGATTGTAAATTTTCTTTAAGTAAATTATTTCTTTCTTGTTTTCTTTGTTTTCTCTCACTTAATTTGTATATAAATTCAAGTTAATTTTTTTTTCTTTGTTTTCTATTTGCTCGTGCATTCGCACATATAAAACTAATATTGTTGTTTATACTTTACGCTAATCCTACTGCTTTGTGTATCGTTTTTTTTTTTTTTCTTTTTATTTTTGGTTTTCCTTATGTTCTTGTTGGTTTTTAAGCTAGAAAAACTTTGACTATCAATTTTGTTTGAATATTCTCCGTTAAAATTTGACTATTCCATAAAATTTTATTTGTTTTCTTTGCATTTGCTTAGCGGACCTTGAGAGCTAGGAGCGAGGGCAGTTTGTGATTTTGAAGGGCGATGATAAGTTGTTGGGAGAATTGATGAGTCGCTCTCTGAAAAAGGGGTGACTCCGTTTCTAGCAACCTTTGACTTGACACTACGACGACGAGTGTACCTGCCGTACGCGCAGTCCACATTCATATCAACCTCAAATCCGAATCGAACTGAATCTACCTACAAGTAAATCAAAAAGGGAACAAATTGATTGCAATGAGGCATATTGACCATATTCACACGGATGTGGTCACTCAGTGGCATCTCTCTCATCTTCTGTGCCACTGTTCCTGACACTCAGATGCAGAACGCTAGGCGTCTACTTCCTTAAAGAACCCTTCGACCTAAGCAATATCTCTGCAGAGGTATTGCCTCTCTAAATAATTAACACGAACTGGTTCCCCACGAGCAGCTTCATGGGTTACTAAATAATCCTGCGATGGCAGCACAATGGATCGTCATGTCTAAGCCTCTAGCCTCCAGATTAGAGAAACTGGCGCAATCAAGACCGTAGTGTTTGTTCCTTGCAGACACCAAACCACACTCAACTCTTCATCGACAACGGACAAGAGGGTTGAACAGACGACATCGTGGGCACTAGGGTTGCTTCGAAACACCAGGAAGCACGCATAGACCAGACCATGAGCCCTACAAGTTCCTTCGAAACACCGGGAAGCGCGCATACACCAGACCATGAGCCCTACATGTTCTTTCGAAACACACAGACCATGACGGGCTCCAAACTCCTTCGAAGTATCAGGCCACCAGAAACCCAGAAACACTTGAGGAGGTTTGCATTTTTTGCAAAGCAGGGAGTTTGCCATTAGACCAAACATTTCTTTCCGGCCGCAAGACACACAGTAGGGTTAGGTTACGTAGGTGTAAGGCCAAAGTTTGGTACTGTGACCACTTTGACCTTTTCTAGTCCCTTTGTGATGTAAACAGAAACGCAGCAGAAAACAGCTTGCAAAGCATCCTTGTTGTGATCATGGCTGAATTCAGAAAAGTCTTTTCTTCGATCGGCTGTTTTGTGATCAGGAAATTTAACGATGCTCAAATGCTCAAAGTTTGCCCATCAGATGCGCGGAATGATGCTTAAATGAACGCTTGACGTTTGCAGTGATGCCGATAATTGCGTTTAGGAACGTGAACGATGCCGCAGTGATGCGTTTTCTGCAAGGCGGATAAACACCGGGAAACTTTCACAGACTCATGATCACAAGGTCCTTTGAAACACCACACCGCCAGTAGACGAGATTACTCTGCTTGTACCAACAAGAGCATCAGACTTGCAAGATCCTTCAGAAGTCAGCCTGCCAGAAACCCAGACATAGACGAGGATGCCTACACTTTGCAAAGCAAGGAGCTTCTGCAAACAAGAACATACTAGTTATCAGCTGCACGAAACACAGCAACAATCACATGGCAACTTGCACATTCCTTCTACACACCATGCCACCAGGAGACGGGCAGAGCCATCGAAGAAGCTTGCAAAACGACATCATGATCGCAACAAGTTCCTTTGAAACACCAGACCGCCAGCAGCCTAGAAAAAGCATAAGACGACATTATTATCTGCTTGCGTAAGCAAGCGCATCGGATCTGCATGGTCCTATTAAACATGCCACTAGAAGCCCAGGAAGAACTGCAGGAATGTCCTCCTTCCTCGTTGCAACGTTGCTGATAGATTCGATAGCCGCTTGCACCCAGAAGAGGGCTCAATCATGTTCGTGGAGTGCGACTAATACTCGCGGAAGTCTTAAATGGGCATTACCTCATTGCGGGGGATGCGTTGACAACACGGGTGGTGCAACAGTCCGAAATGGACCTGCGCCTAGCAACCACTCGTTTTGTGCGTCCCCCCTCACGAGGAGAGGGCTTATAAGTCGACTCCAAACGAGGAAACTTCAAAAAAGGCACAGACTCCGGGGTTGAGCGGTCATTTATGCACGTTGTTTATCGTGGAGCGAGCCTAGACACCCAGCGTAACATACCCACTAGCCCACGATGGCCGCGGTCTAACTCGTAGGTTGCAAGGTTCAACGGCTCGTCTTTACCAGCTTGGACGAGTTCGTTAGAAGTTCAGTTCGCTGACGTTAACAGGAAGGTTGTGGTACTGGAGCTCATTGAGGTGATTGTGATCCACGACCGAGGACAGCAGTCATTCGCTGTTGGAATCACCGCGAGTACGGATTAGAGAGGAACCTGCTGCTATAGCTTCTTCTCTATCCTCCACCATTGTCTGATTCTAGATGCCAACGATTTCACAGAAATCTGTGCATGTCACCGTCTATTCTTCAGTCACTGCCTCCTCATTGCTCACAATTTTGTGTGTTCTTCAGTCGGGGGAACCAAATCATGTCATCTGCCCCCTGCTCCTTAGCTCAATCTGGCTCTCACACAAATGACGCACCTAAACTACAGAATCCTACAAATTATACGGCAAATCGTTAAACTTAAACTCTCCTAAGCTAATCTTAGCAAAACAGAAAAAGAAACAAACAAAAAAGAACATTCATTCAAATAATTGTTCTATTCAAAAAAAAAAAAAACAAAAAAACAAAAAAGGAATTGAACTCGAAATCATAAATGAAACAGAAACAAAAATGAAAAGAATTATTTAAAAAGAAAATAATAATATACATTAATTGTAAAACAGTCCAACGGCGGCGCGGCGGCGGCGGTTAAGGATCGATCGTGGATCAGCGTGCTCCCTCCTCAATCCTTAGCGACCTTCTTCAGCACTTTCTTCGTCTTTTTATGGATGCGCTTGTGGTAGCTCTGCGCCAACGAGTTCACAATCGACATCACAAAGTAGCACACCATGCAGATGACGAACTTTTCGAAGATCTTCGACAGCATATTGCCGGATTCGGCGCTGGTACTGCGCTGGCGATGCAAACGATGCTTCTGATTCTCGAGGAAGCCCTTGAAGGGCTCTTGCAGTTTCTTGCCAAACACCGGGACCACCTGCAGCAGGTCAACTGCACGCTCGATCAGCGATTCATTGAATGCAATGATTACAAATATCTTTTGTATATGCATCTTAATGATGGCCTTCCCGATGAGTGTTGCACCGAAGAACTTCCAGAAGGGGACCAGAAAATGACCGCAGGTAATGCCGGCCAAGTCGAACAGCGGATTGGGAATCTAAAGAAACGAGACAGAATGAATGTGAGAACGGGAGGGGCGCAGCACTTACGGCAACTGAACTTACGCTAGCACACGCCAAAATGCCAAAGAATCCAATGCGCTCCACAACGCGTTCCATGAACAGTTTTCCCCTGTCCATCAGTCCGAGGTCCTTTTGATTCTTTTTCGCCTTGAGCTCTTCGAATGCCGCTATATCCTCGGCATCTTCGGGATCATAGCCGGAGAGGCGGGCCGCCTTTGCCATGAAGTATGGCGGCAGTTCACCGAGGGCTGTGCCGGCCCCCCACAGGAATGCTTCCAGACGCACCTTCCGCATGATGTTCCACAGGTTTGGTGGTTGCGACAGGTCCGAATCATCCGGGCATATAATGCTGCAAAAACAAAAACAAGGGTTAGGACATGGCTTGAGTCGGACTTGGTGGGGGGGGGAGGGGGGAAGAAACTTACTCATCGGGATACGGTGGCTTTGGGAAGTTCAAAGCATTACACTCGTATGCCGCCAGCGTGACACTGGCTATATGCGGGCCAAGGTACAGCAGGAACGTGTGCAGGCCCGTTCCCAGGCCAACCGACGACAGTATGCCCAGCCCCGTCCAGTAGACAAAGAACCACGTGTTCTTGCGAATTATTTCTACGACTATCTGATGGCGACCAGGAATATTATACAATACGCTTAGAATTACGGCTAATACTAGAAATCCAGTTAGAAGGGTTCGATGCTGCAACAGTCTGCAAAGCGAAACAAAAGTCAGTCGTTGTTTAGAGGTCGGCCCGTCGCGCTGTCACTTACTTTTTACCGTAAATTTGTGTTAGTGTGACTAATTCTAGTGAGCAATATTTAATGGTTTGAATTGGACTACGCACGAGCACGAGCTGTTCGCGTTCCTCGCGCTCCTTCTCTTTGTTGGTCTTTTGTGATTTCTTTTTCATGACAAACTGCTGCTGCGACTGCTGTTGCTGTTGCTGTTGCTGTTGTTGTTGCTCTTGCTGCTGCTGCTGCTGTGGTGGAGATCCATTTGGCGAACCGTTCGCCTTCTTTTGTGATTGCTGCTGTTGTCCACCAGCTGATGATGCTGATGTTGGTGAGGACTTAGCATTGCTATCCATGTTGCCGTTGTTCTTGCGATTGCGCGGCGAATTGTTGTCTGTTTGCTGTTGATTCTTCTTTTGCAATTGGGACATTTTCACACCGAGACGTTGTAACTGCAAAAAGAACATTGATTTGGGTGAGATTAAGTGCGACACGCTGCTGGTGGATGTGGAGAGGGAAGATGAGGGCTGATGACTGGGATTGGTTGCTCTTCTGTCAGCGCAATTATGAATGAGAATATGCGAAACTTAAGAGGTATAAATAAAATAAATCAAAGAAAAATGTACGACTTCTAGAAATATAGTTAACAGCACTTGGACGCCTTGATTTGCTGTCGAATTTCGTGATCGCGGGCACACTCTTGCAAGTTTGCTGTTCACACTCTTATGTGGGAATCAACAGTTCTGGCATCAAAAAGTGACAATCGTTGGGAACATTTTTCTTGCCGGTTCGAGGTGATATTTACGTTCGAAACGTGCTCCCATTCCAAATTGAACTCAACCCCTTCTGGACACCGTTTTGTACGCATATCTGCTCAAACATGCGTGGATTCCGAAAGAGGAGGCATGGCCTGGAAGAAGGCAGCCTAAATAGGCCCCGTTCCTCACTCACTGGCAGTAAACGAGTAGCTCTTCTCGTTTGCTGCCAGTCAGCCGACGGCAGACTAAACCAACGAACGACGAGGACTCCGTAGTTAGGTGGCTGAAGACAACTCGTAGGACAAGAACTATGGTGCAGAGATGTGCTGGATTATTCTTCACACAACTCGTAGCACAGGCACTATGGTGCAGAGATGTGATGGGTTCTTCTTCACACAGATGTGATTGTTGAACGAGTTGGTGGATGTAGTGTCCACCAATCTGGCCTGTCCTCCTTGCAGGACAGGTTCTTGCACGCAGACTGACTTACAGAGGAGATTCTTGGGATAGTTGTGGGAGAGGTGCGTGTCGAGTTCTTCAAAGGTGATGGGAGGGTGGAGGTCTTCACGAGTAGTGTTTGGTCGCAGAACTGGTGTCTTTTGTAACAAGCGCCGATCTCTTCAATTCAATTCAACGAGTACATCATTGACTCTCGTAAAAGAAGAGGCTTCATCTTTGGAGCTTGCAAATTGGGAGGAACGTTGAAGGGTAGCGTAGTATCCTGGCTTCTGGTATGTGCTGGTCTTGAGGGAGACAGAGGATAACGCCTGTACTACTCCAAGGGCCGCGCAATTCTGTTGAGACGCGACACTGCCGACAGCGATTCAGGAAAGACAATCCATGGTGCGTGTCATGTTGACCTTGTTAATTAAAGACCCTCTAGCGAATCGCAGCTGCATCCATTTGAAGAAGTCAGGTTAGGTTAGGTAAGTGGGTAGACGCGCAAGCCTGGTAGTGCAATGGACCAGGTTTTGAGTCTGAGTGCTCCAGTGTAGTGTTCAAAAACCTAGGAAACGCGACGGCACACTTAGATTCTGATGGACCCATTGTGATGCCCATTTCTCTCTCGTACCCATCATGTCCGCCGCGTGTTGTCCAGCCCTCCTGAAGAAATCAAACAGCCACGAAGCCAAGAAGGACGAGGAGTAGCAATTAGACACGATTTCGGCACCTGCGGTGCACTTGCACAAAGGCTAGAAAAGGAACGGTAGGAAGATAATCGTTCAGCGGCCTAAAAGAGCCGTCGGAAGTGGTGGGTTCAGAGGAACCACTGAATGGCTAGACCACAATGCACAAATTGAGGAACTACAAAGAGGAAGGAAAATCATGGCGATGACGATTGCTCAGCTTGCGTGGTGAAGAAGTTCTAGTAGGGCGCCGTGGGTTCACTGAAGCTAGGAGGCTTCAAGCCGCAAAGTGACTGTACAGCTACAACGCTCCAGCTAAGCACCTACTAGCCACTGAGTAGGTGTCCATGGAGTGCCCTGGAAGTCGACTAACTTTGGAGCAGGTGTCCATCAAGTGGCCTGAGCGTCGTGATTCTTCTCAGAGCCCAGGCATGAGGATACGGCTGAGAGTACCGTGCCCCTGAGGAGCGCCTACAAACTTCTGAAATGGTGTTGTGGCCTAAACGCCGTGCTTCTTTTTATAACCCAGGCATGAGGATACAGCTGTCAGTAACTCTCCATCAAAATCTCCTTTAGAATCCCATCAGCCAGAATCCTTCAGCAAGAGAGCTCGGGACTTCCTCTGAAAAGACTCAAAATTTAGTAAAGATCCCTCTGTTCGCCGATGGTCTTTAAAGCATGTTGGTCTCTCCTTCAACTTCGATGGATGGGCACAGCTCATGCTCTCCGAAGACGATTCGCAGCACAAGCGCTGAAAGAAGGCGCACCATCCACTCCCTTCCTCACTCCTCCTCGATTTGAATGTCGCTCCAATTCAGACACGTCATTCCACGAAACCCGAATCCTCCACATGGCACGTCGTTCTCCGCCCGGAAAGGCGCACCAGCCAAGCGCTTGCTCCGCTCCTTCAACCGACGATAAAACCGGATGCGACACTGATTCACCGATTCAATCAGCGCGTCCTTTCAATTTTGATGTGTTCAGTATGAATGTGGGGGGAGGGGTTGGTTGGAGAAAAGATAAAACAAAACAAAAACGGAGGAATCAACAAAATCAATCATCTAAGTAACCAGGCCTATCAGTCTGTTGTGTCCTCCGCCAACTCTCTCTCTCTCTCTCTCTCGTTTGTCAGTGTCTTGTGCGAAAGGAAACTCAAATCAAAAGAAAGTGTGTTCGGGAAGAATAAGAAGAACTCATAAAAGAAACGGAAAAACAAAAAACAACAACAAAGTGCTGGGCTGTGGTGTCTTTGAAATGAAATATTTACCAATTCGAAACGATTTCCATTAGTCTTTTGGCCCCGCTTACGGCACTCGACTTTCAACTGTTCTTTGGTCAATGTCAGCAGGTAGGCCTGCCGCACTTGCTTGTCATCTGACAAGGCACCACTTGCCCCGCCGCCGCCGTTGGCCAGATGCGAAGGGGAGGCGGCCTGTTGATGGGGATGCTTGTGCTGCTGACTTGAACCCCCACCAGCAGCTCCCCGTGACGACGACGATACCGATGACGATGATGATGATGATGACGGACCTGATGCCAACACCGTCGCAGACGCTGACCCAGACGCACCGGCGGCCTTCAGATTATTCTGATTGTTTATGTTCAAGAGGGCCTGTGGTGCGCTACTTGTTGATGCATACCGCATTCGGTGTCTGGATGGCATTGTATCTCTGTTCTTCAGTTCGGTTCGGTTTTTGATTAAATTCAAAGTTAACAGATTAGTTAGCTGTCTTGTGAGGGTGGACTTTTGTTTTTCGATTCAGTGGTGGTTGGCGTTCCAAGCCAAGACCAAAAAGGAAACAAATGCAATATCAAACCAAAATCAAGCTTCAAGAATGTAGAAAAGGAACAAAACAAAAAAAAAAAAAAGAAGGAAAAAAACAACAAAAGTGAAAGGCAATCAGTCTAGTGTCTGAAAGGCTCATCTGCTATGTGGTGAGGCCGATCCAAATCAATTCTCTAGTGCGTGCATCACAAGCAAGTGTCATTCCGATACGGGAGCTACTAGATAACTATATACTACCAAGCGGCATCGGCTCTTCCAACAAAAACCAAAAAAAAAAGAACTCAACAAGAACACAAACAAATAAGAAAACAAACACACTCGCCTCTCTCGGTCTGATGAATGGGTGGGTGGTATGCTGCGGCAGGGATAATGATTGTGTGCGGGATGCTGATGGGAGCTGGTTGGGGGGTGGGTACGATTGACGATGAGTTCAATGCGCTCTCGCAGATGGTTTGCAATTTGTTCTTCTATTCAAAACAAAAAGTGGAACAAACAAAGACAAACGCAAACACGAACATGAACACGAAATTTGCAGAAGATTTATTTTTAGCGGGGGAACACGATGGACGGAGAGGTGCGACGGGACAAGCCAAAAGTGAGATCTTACGTAGTTCATTGCACGCACTCTTCGACTGTGATGCGCTAGGTTCTTGTGAGGCCAGGGGGGAATCATAAGAGAAAAAAAATCTGTCACACCGAAGTGACTGTTGCTTGATTTGGCGTGTGAAGTCCAACAGCGTGGCGTGTTCGCATGTGGGACAGGTTCGTTTCGGGAACTTGTGGGAATGTTTCAGAGGAGAGATCTGAAAGAAGTGAATGCGTTGGGAATTTGTCTGTCGGGGAATGGGGCACTTAAAGTGGATGCGAGGGTTGTCGTAACGATACATAGGGACAGTGGACCCAACAAGTTGGTCTAAGTGATCCACGGTCGTAGGGGCCGACAGGGCACCCTATCACCTACCAACCTACCAAGAAAGGACACGTAACATCGACGTCTTGCCGGTACCGTCTCAATGGACAGTTAGAACAGGGACTTCGACTACTCGACACCAGAACTCTTTCCAAAAGCTGTTTCTTTGGTATCAATATAAATAATGAGGGTTCTGTTCCTCTCTCGATGACTTTAAAAAGTAAGTTGATGACTCACTAAAGACTAGCTCGATGGTGCAGAAACATGAACGATCATTAGAACAGCGATGAAGCAGGCCTTGCTCTCCTGTAGCGCCCCACAAAGACGAAGCTGTCCGAAGGGAGAGACCTCCTCTTTGGAGTATGCAAACTCAGAAGAACAGCGAAGGCTTATCCTAGCTCTGACATGTGCTGTCCTTGAATACAGGACGCCCGCATTTATCCCAAATTGACTGAAAATGGACGCAGAATAGGTCCCCGATTCTTTAGAGGCCTCTGGCGAAAAACCAATTTTTTTTTTGTGGTCATCGCAGTCTCCTCCTCTAGCACAGAGACTTTGACGATATTAATAATGGATGAAGATGGTCTTTGGAGCCTCGAGAGGACCTTTGGAGTCCCCAGAGGACCTTTGCAGTCTCTAGAGGACCTTAAGAGTCCCCAGAGGACCTTGGGAGTCTCGAGAGTGATCCGTTTAAGCTGCTTTACTTGATGAGTGTTGAAGGAACTAACAACGCGTGCCCGGATTCCATGTCACAACTGACTAGACCACGTAGATCGTCAGGGACAAGCTCATATTCGAAAAAATCACGGACTCCGGCGGGACAATGCAATGGAGAATGCCCAAGATCAAGGTGAAGGAAGAAGCCTGAGTGAAGTCTCTCCTCTGACCACAAGTCAAACAGAAAGAAGTCTTCACAAAACGACGGGAGACTTCTGCGACTTCGACTTTCGGCCGGTCCTTCGGTCTGAAGACCACAAGAACACGTGACGTGGCGTCGGATCAGCGGAGAATCACCTCAGAGAGTGGTGAGATCATGGGATTGTTTGCAAAGTCGTCATTTTTGAACCCCAATTCTGGTTGGATCGACTTGGAAGTCGCCATCAAGAACATAGCTGACACCTGCCACTCATTGGGATCCAGTTCGCAGAAGCACTATATTCTGTCGGTCTTCGGTGGGAATGCATCGGAAATATCCAAACTTCGCGACTTGTCTGCTGGGAGTTGGGGAAATCTGTAGCGAGGAAAAATGAAAGCAATAAGAGTGAGCAAATTGAGCCGCAGCTGTAGACGACTCCAAAATCGTAAATTTGCCGACCTATCGTCATTTCTCGCGGACTCGGCCTACTACCTCTTCACCACCTTTCCCTCGTCTTTAAGACAGCGACCGCAGCTCCGCAGTATCCTTTTTTCTTTCTTTCCAAGTCCAAGCCAAGAAGGAAACCATCAGAATTTACACAAAACACGAAAGAACCTCACAACCCATTCCAGTTCTTGCTTATCATTCGTTACACTTCAAGGCCATGCTGCATAGAAACCCATGGAAACCGAACCGTGCCTAGGCGCCTTCCTATAAAATTTATCTTGTAACCAACAGAAGCACACTTTGGAACCCCGAAACCGATGTCATATCTTATCGCGTCTAATCGTCTTACGACGATAACACACCGTTGCCACTGATTGAATGATGATCATTGCCACCCGTATGCTGGGCAATTAAAACTCATTTATTCGCCGCAAACTGGACGAGCACACCACCGGAAGTCAGCCCGCCGTACGCTTTATGATCTCCTATGCTCTCCGCGTCCGTCGGCCCGGACGAGGGGACTGGACAGGCATCATTAAACGATTTAATGTGCGCCGACAACATAATCCAGGGGAAGTGATTTACCTATTTGAACAAGTGGCTTTAACCAGGCGTTGTGCGCTCCCTGCTGTGTTTTCGTTTTTTGATGATGATTGGACTGTGACGCGGTCGGTGGTCGGGAGGAGGCAAAGATGAAGTGTAAATGTGGCGTGTCTATGGAGTGAAAATTGTGACGCAACAAGTAGGCGTTCATAAAGTCTGTTAAAAGAGGTCGTTGGACAAAATTGTGATAAACACTTGTGTACACACACGGGCGGAGGGCGATAGAGAGGTGCTCGTGACTCGCGGGTTAGACAAATCGTTTGGATTACATCACACAAACTCGTGGTGTGCTGGGTAATCATGGGGTTCAGCGAATGGCACTGAAGCCATTAATCTCTTCGGCTGACATGACGATGGTGGAGAACAAGTACGGGGACGGTTCTAAGACAAGCGGCAGGCCGTCGAATATTCTGCGTAAACAAGTTTTTGAGAACTGTGTACCGGCTAATATAGCAGTCGTCGAAAGGTCTTCCTAAGCTAGTTTGTTCGGGAACTGTGGAGGAAGTGGTGTTTGGAAGTGGAGAAGATGAAAAGTCTGGGAGCATTGTCTGCGGCTCGAGAAAGGTGGAGACGGGTAGTCTGAATGCCGTCCGTGTCAGAAATGGAACCTATGGCAGTAGTGGAACAACCTACGAACAACGCCACAATCTAGGTCCGGTTCCAACTCAGGCTGCAGCCGAATGTGTTGCGATACGTCGCTCTGTAAGTTGTCATGGTTAACCTGCCAATTAGAGATGGTCACAGGCCTGCTGTACGCCACAGAGGACGTAGCATGGACGGAGGATGTAGGCATTCCCTTGGGCTCATCGAGAGAAAAGTTCACCGCGCGATCTGTTCCCGTTGCGGCCATCTGGGGGAGGAGATTTAACCACGAAATGGACGAACTGGCGTCGCCAGATGCAACGTCTCAGATGACTGAGTCTGTCTGTCTCTGACTGTCTCCAGACCGAAGTGTGTTTGACTCTGAGTCTGTGTGGCACTGCAACAGAGGATGCACTAGTCTAAGGTGGAGCACAAAAGTGGAAAAGTCATCAACCAACTTGTAGGCAGAGCTGAAGGAGCTTGTTGGTTAAGGGCCAGATTTGCCTCGACTGTAGATTCCGGCAAGTTTCACGCATGAGTCTTTTTCTATTGACCCTACAGTCCGAGATGGACATGGGCCTGACGCATGAGTCGTCTTCTTCTTCTAGTGGCACTACAGTCCGGGGTGGACCTGGGCCTCAGTCAACCAGCTTCTCCAGCTGGCACGATCTTTAGCCAGCTGCCTCCAACTTCGCGCGCCAATTTGGCTGAGGTCCTTCTCCACTTGTGTGCGCCATCGGTCTCGTGGGCGTCCTCTATTGCTTTGCCCACTGGTTCGGAGTCGAAGAGGGACGCATGAGTCTACAAAACCATAAAAAATTAAATTTGGAAATTCCTTAAAACGAAGGCTAGCTTCCCGAAGACGTGGCAACCAGTCCGACGACCTTTGGACTGGCATTCCACTGAAGACCCTTGCAGCCAGTTGCTGTGCGACCAACTGTGCCCCCTCCCCATTCCGTGTCAACACAAAAAAGAGGTCAAAGACCACAGAGTGCACCTCCTCGTCGCACAAAAGAAAATATAAAATTTCACTGCAATGCAGGACGAAGCTTCTACCGATGTGTTGCCCGAAACCATAGAAATTCAACCAACCAACCAACCGAACGAACGAATGCCTAAAAGATTATGTCATTTCCGCTCACTTTCAATTTTACAACCAACCACCCTCCAGTGCGCTCCGTCATCGATTTTTTTTTAACGAGAAAATTATCACATGCTAACAACCTGATAATTGGATCTGTTCGAGGTGTGCGGGGGGGACGAGCGGCCACCACCGAGGCATTAACCTTGCCACGGAACCTTGGAGGGAGCCGAACATGCTGCAACTTTATCGCTTTGGTCTGCGGGTGCGGAGTCTGTTTGAAATTTATTTTAATTATGGCACCGCAACCAGCCACTCATCCATCCGTCGACCCATCCACCGCGACCCACCAACCAGTGATGCATTTTGTTTTCCAATTAAAAAACTTTGTCGTTCGCAGCTGAGCCCATTCGTCGCACATGTGTGTGGTTTTCGGGAGGAGAGATGGGCGCAAACTCCTTAAACAGGTTACCCCGCCGAGCGTGGTGGCGGCTTTCTGGGTTATTCAGGCAAACTATGTTTCGTGGTTAGCTTGTCATAGTTGCTGCGAACTGAGGGGGTTTGTGGAGAAAACTAGGCAAAGGGTGGAGAAGTTTGATCTCCTAGATGGTTTGGACTGCTCTTGACTCATGCATCCGTGGCAACGGCGGCACAGAAGACAAGAGGGTACACCGACCGCTGACACGAGTGACTCATCTAGAGCCTACACAATCTTTGAAGTCAATGAACACTTGGTTATTGCCCACAATTGACCAACACGTTCAAGCGACCTGATGCATCCCCCACGAGCTCCGCGATACAGTTTCCCAATCACTTCTACCTCAAGAACCCTGAAAGCTGATCATCCAGTTGCACGACATACCACATCCACTCAACCGCTTTGATAAACAAAAACATCCTCTTCCTTGTCAAAACTCCTTTGCCCCCACCAACGTCGCCATGATGCTTATGACAAGAGCAACGGAAAACGCCTTAAGTCCATTCATTCAATTTGTATAAACAATCAACGACGCGTCATAAGTGTACTCTTCGGGTATTCAAATCCCACGCGATAGCCTCATGAGCGATTGCTTCCCACAGGGAAGCACCACGGCCGCACCACCATCGTCAATAAATCAATTCCGCGCCACACACACAGAGGCCCACATTCGCCCTGCTGCCCTTGTGCACGGGAGGAGCAAGCACAAACGCCATAAGTCTCAATTAAAATGCCAATGACGAGGCAATTCCTTTGAGATGGCTGGCTTTTCATACACAAACCGAGCAAAATATTATTCAATACGCCAGCATAACGATTAATAATCGAAAGAGTCGCGCCCCGGCAAATGGATGAGCGTGAGAAAAACGAATTGCTTTGACGTTTCGTAATATTTGGCAAATTACGCGAAATGGACGAAGTGCCCATTCGGTTGTGAAAGTGGCAATTGTGCTTGTCAATGCCTCAACTCCCCGCCATCGACGAGCCGTATTGAACTGATCTAGAAGACTCTTCAACTTCCACGTGCTCTCCGCGAACACGCACTGAATTCCACACAAACTAGTCATTCTGACAGCCACCACAGATCAAGAGTCATCTCTCCCTCTTCTTACCTCTCTGAGGTCATCACAAACGCATGACGCGCGCACTTACACAATTGCCCTTGCAGATAAACCACCCTACCGACCGGAGATAACCGCCCGCCGTAACCCAAATATTTGCGGCCTTATCACGTCCATGGTCATTGAACTGATAGTGAGACACCAGTCCACCCGCCGCCCAGATTTAGAGCGAGAGCAAGAGTCTAAATTTAATGAAAACCCGACAGCGACGAATTCCCTCAAAAGTGTTCCGCCGATTGTTGTCTGTTGGCAGGGGCCAGGCCAGCCAGTGGATCGTATGTTTCTCGAGATTACGTGTACATTTGCGATTGGATCTCGTTCCAGACACACAATGGGAGGGGGACAAAGCAATCGCGTGTTACCGATGCAGCGAGCAAAGTCCAAACTGCCGCCGCCGCCACCGCCGAGCTCAGTGTACACAAGTGGTTATCATCGTGGACAGACACGTACACGAAGTATCTAGTGATTAGATGAAATTGTTTAGACTCGCGGAGAGCATAAACATCACGTCGCTTCCGTTTGCGGGGTGCCATGCGAACGAGTATTTCAATTATCAATCGATGGTGTCGTCACCAAGCCAGCCGCTGAATGCCCCCAGTCACGAGCTGATGGCTGACAATCGAGTGCCATTCGCACTGAGTGGTGGGGACACCCCAGAAGTGAATTGATTGCCAATGCGATTCGTGTGCCTCGAACTAATTGAATGGAAGTCTCGCATAAACGAATTGGGAGGTTGTGAAATATCTTACGCCGTGTCTTGACAAGCCGCAGCGACTGTGCTGCAATGGAGCAATCGACGGGCGAACACGAATCCGGAATACATGGCCGCCTGGTGTTGTGCCTGTGAATGATCTGGCACGTGGAATACTCATGGCGACCACGTGGAAATCGATTATCCGACGAGCGAGGGATTGTTTATGCAACATCGCGACTGTAAATGGAAGTCGAGAAAGACACGATTGAGAGTGTGTCCTCATTTGCGGATAAGAGAGCGAGCCCGGCTAGACGGCGGAGCAAACATTTGTTTAGCCAAGTTATTTATAGACTTCTCTAGAAAATGGAGATCATGAGTCCAATGAAATTCGCTGAGATTGTCACTGGCACTTGAGTACTTGAGTTTATGCAAACTTTGCCAAAGTTTGTGAGCTGATTCTCGATGAGTGTGAAAAGAAGATTAACCGTCCCATCGTCAAGAGAATGCAATCAGGCAGGTTGACGCTCAGGTCCACCCCAGGCTAGTGGACATCTAACAAGGCCGAATGGCTGGCTTTTGGAAGGCAATCGTGGCATGGATTTGGACGACTAGGTGCATCCTGGTGTGTAGTGGTAAACAAAGATAAAGCCAGTTGTGGTCATCAGTCGCGAAAAACGATGGCTGCCTCAAAGATCTTCGGTTCACAAAAGTGCAGTCCAAAAGCCGCTTTGAGTCCCAAATATGTTGAGGTCGGTTGCGTGGTATCCATGCATGAAATCTGGATACCCACCAGATCTCGGTGCTCGTCTTTCTGCAAGGTATCTTCAGCTGAAACCTAAGAAACGACTGTAAGCTGCCAAGACTTTATGGAAAACAAATGACACTCTAGCCATAGATACACATTAGCAAACACAAGTCAATCGAAACAACGCTCAGAATAATCAGGAACTCAAGGGGCAATGGGCAGGACTCAGTAGGAATCAATAGACACTTCAAACACACAAATGCTTCAAGAACATGGTATGATTTTCATGAATTCCGGCACCTGCGCTGTCTGGTCTGCTCCTGAAGACTTGAACGCAAGTCTGCTCATAGTTTGAGTTTTTGAACAGTCATCGGTTCAACGAACGAAGAGCCTGCAGAGCGGCAAGAATTGTTGAACGCACCCTAAAACTACAGAGCCTTGTCCACGAAGTTCCCCTTGCACTTTAGTCAGATCTTAGTGCACTCCATTCGCCAGCAGAACCTTCAAAAACCACGTGAAAAAGACACCTAAAGTCTGTTACATAACCTAACCTCGACCAGGTTCGGGACAGGAATCGAAACAACCACACGAACAAAAGTCGCCAAGCCGAGTTCAAACTTGTAAGTCGACGGACGCGATGCAACGATTACTTCGACGCCGTGACAGCATCGAACCATCAACTACCTCATTGACCTGGGTACAGAGTGCCATCAGACTCTCCCTGCCGGCTACACCAAAATCAGAAATCAAGCACACTTGGCCCCCTCTGTAGCCTCCCTCCTGACAGGCTGCTTTGTAAAGTTCCGCGGGCCAATCAGAGAACTCCCCACTTTTCCATAAACTGATGAGAATCCCACTCGGCACCACTGTCCCTACAAGGTCACACAGAGAGACGCCTACATGTCTAACTTCCATCGTTCGCTTCTGAATGATCCACCACATCTGCCGGGAAAACAAAATGCCTGCTGGGAGACGTCAGACTACTCCAACACTCCATCCTCTCCCAAAGAAACACAGTCACTGTTACTTTTCCTCGGTTTCCCTCGCCCATTGTTGACACCGTAACGCCTGTTCCCAGTGGAAAAAAAAGGGAAAATAAACAACAAAAAAAAAACTCTCCAGCAAATGCATTTTCGAACATTTTCAAACCGCTCCCCTAAAGAGGACTACGCTCTCATACTCTCTCTCTAGGCTTAACTCTCACCGAACACACACACACACACACACACTCCAACTAGCAAGGCGTTTATTGATTTTCCTCCGAAAATGTGGGGAGGAATAGGAAAAACAAACCCAAACACAGTCCCCGCACGCGAAGCACACGTGACGATTGCTTGGGCGATTGTAAAATCCCGATAAAACCATCGCCCTTTTATCGAATTTTTTTCATGCCCCCCCCCCCCCCCCCCCCCCCACCCCCCCCCCCCCCCCCTCCTGGCACCCCAATGAAATTGGACAAAATAATAGATAAATAATTGCTCCGGAGAGCGGTTGCGAAACTGTTCGAGTTGCCGTGCAAAACAAGAGGAACAAAATTGTTTAAAAACAAAAACAAATAAAAACTAGGACGGCTTCTAAAATGCCACACGCACACACACACACACAAGCTTAAAGTTCATCAATAACTGCGACTAGCAAAGGATACGAATGCGGTTGCGGTCATACTTGCTTATCGATTTCGTATTGACTTAAAAAAAAAAACGAAAAACGAAAGAAAAAGGAAAAAGCAACGGAAAAAAAGCAAACGGTAACGTGTTACTGTAACTGTAAGCAATTTACCTTTCAAGTCGGATGCGGCCGGCAGTCCCTTCTTGACGAATCGTGAACGCTTTTCGCAGATGGGCGCTTCCGCTGCCGGATTCGAGCGAAGAGGATGAGGTTTATGTTTTGCTTTGGTTTGACGACTTGTGGTCCTTTCGCGCGGCCTCTCTCTCTCTCTCTCTCTCTCGCGCACTCTCTTCTGGCTCAGTCTTCGTGGCTGTTGTTAGTCTCGCACTTATAATTTATTAGTAGCACTTGGTAGGCGGCTCATGTTTATGGCTCTGGTTTCGATATTTACACCAGGTTACAGGTTTGGTTTGGGTTTTTGTGTTTTTTTTTTTTTTTGTTAATTCAAGCAGATGTGTGTGAAAACCACTCCTAAATATGCAGGGGGACAAAGAAAATGGGCGATTAGATGGGGAATTGATCACAAAAAAATAACAAAAACAAAAGAAGAAGGCACATGCACGCCAGCAGCGGGAGGAGCGGAGCGTGTCAAAGGCTCAGCAGCGACACTTCGGGGAGACTGGGCCGTTGACGACGGCAATTAGTAAATGGATGGATGATGATATCGTACGTGACTGTGACCTAAGCTGTGGCGACGACTCCTGTCGTCCAAAATTTCAAGTGGTCGGAGGAAGTCACAGAGGCGGAGTCTGATTTCGACCGGTACGGGGAGAGGGTGTGCGCTGTTCAAGTGGTGTCGAGAGGAAATCAATAGAAGACTGAGTAAACATGGGCTAGGCGAGCTGTAGTCGGTTGGAGTCTCTTTGATTTGAACAGGCAAAGCCTTCCATTAGCCTGTTTGCTTAAACGGCAGGGATGAGGACGCAATGAGGAATGTCTTCCCTCTTGCGACGGCTGTACATTAAGTCAGGTTGATGGTTAAGACAAACCAACTATGAACAAGGATCGGAGCATTGATTCCGAACAGGAACCATCCAAACCGTGTGCTTAAAGTGAATCGAAGACAGTTCCGTCGTTTGAGGAAGAAGGACTTGATCTTCGTGTAAATCAAGCTAACCTCTTCGTGTTTACAATTTCAAAAGAACGACGTCAGCATATGGAGTCAAACTGATGTGTGGTTCATGTTAAGGCATCTGGACCGACGATCTAAGAGAGCTTTCCAACTCAAGTTTGAAGGCTGCTTCGAGAAGAGGTGGAAGACAGTATTCGCGCGACCAACTGAGTTCCAGACGCCGAGCACTTTGCACCGTCAACGATCCAAGGCAGCTGTCGCTGAGGTTCAGACCCTCCATTGGTCGCGGGCCTGATAAGCAACTAAGAAGGATGTGCAAGTCCAAACAACCACATGTAGCTGAGTATTCATTCTCCTCAGGAACTTGGATAGTCGTGTGCCGAAGTGGACGTGACCAACTTCACTGCGAACGAGAAGGAACAACTTCCATTTCGCGGCAGGAATCACTTCCATCAAAGTAGCCTCCGACAGCAAGTGGAAGCAAACTTAATCATTCTCTAGACGAGGGAAGCAATTAAAAAAGTGCATCTCTCAAGACTGGTCTGATGCCTGGGCCGCTCTGGATTGGATCTGAGTCGATAGTTAGGTTAGGTTAAGTAGTGGTCGCATCGATCTGTTTCTGCCCCCCTAAGTGCATATTCCTGCCCGTAGCGAGGGCTGATACTACTCGCATCATAGAGAAACATCTGAGAATACCAGAGCTAGAGAAGTGGCTGGAGTGCAAGAGTCTCATAGAGGCGACCACTACATGTGACTGCTACAGACAGTCATCTTGTTGAACTCCTAGTCTCGCACACGAATAAACACAAAAAGGGCGAGTCTGCGAGTGCGAATGTCTGCAAATGATGAAGAGCTCAGTCTGATCGGAGCTGCTACCACACAAGAGGATCGCGACGGCATTTGTGCGACAACTGGCAGACGGGGGAACACAGGACGAGGTGCGACGCCGTTGATGTCTACAAATAAGGGAGCAGCGACGCGATACCGATTCCTAGGTAGGTGGCCAGGAAGAATTGTGCTTGTTTTAAAGCGAGGCGGTCTGCTATGGACTCTTCAACGGATCTTGTTGGGGTTGCAGCGCTTAACATGTGACTTGAACAGGCGATGGCGATGGAACCTCGATGATGACTGTAAATGAAGAAGAGTGATCTCATTCCCATTCTTTAAAGGCAAGTAGCCAACGTCAACATGTCCCCCCAACCCGATCAGAGCTGCTCCTAAACACATTCGAATAAGAGACAGAGGACGAAGGCGAATTTCTAGGGAATGTGGAACACGAGGAGGTAGTGGGACGATGTTTGTGGCACCAGATGAAAAAAAAGAGAAACACAAGTGATTTTAGACCGAAATTGGATTGAGCCAAAGCAAAGAGGGCATTAATCTACGTCAACATTGTCTATGACTGGTCGGAGCTGCTCATCACACTTGGACTGTTGGTGGCAGATGAGTCATTTTAAGGAACCGACGGGTTCCTATCGCCCTCATCGTCGAGTGGGCCCTAAGATTTGGCTAAAACCTTTTAGGATTAGGGTCTGTGCACTTGACAATAAATGGCAATAAATAGAGCAGCAACACGAACAGAGCAGCAACGCTGAACTATAGGAAACTGAAGCGAGTGTCTTAGTTGAAAGGAACGACAGAGACATCAATCCACCATAGAGCGGGCACCTTGACCTAGACGAAGCTGGTGGACTGCCTGTGGAACTTCCTTCAGTTAATCCCGATATAAGCGGGTTTGATGACAGAAACGAGACCAAGTCACCAACACTGACGCTAAAGTGACTCACATCAAGGGAGGGCTACGACAGAAACGAACAAAATAACAAGCAATCGTCTGTGTGCTTTGAGGCTTCGCAGGAAATCGGCTTTAGATCTAGTTCGACTTCCTAAAACTTCGAGGAACAATTATCAACAATACAGGCAGTTTGTAGGTTTCTGTGTAATCGCTGACATCAAGGCCACCTGCGTCGTGATAGCTACACTGGAGACTGTCTGAAGTCCACTGTGCCTCTCTGGTGGTACACGTGACAAGTGGCTAGCAGAAGATAATCACAAAAAATGCAACAAAAGGAGAACCTATTCAAACAACATGCCTACATCCGATTTAGAGGCAAACGAACCATCAAACCGCCTGCTTGGCAACTATTTGAACACAAATTGATCAGCAATCGCGTGCCACTTCAAAAATACAATTCGCCCAATGTTTGGTTATGAACGTCCCCCCATTCGACTAGTCGTCTCTCGAAAAATCGTTGTCGTGTAAATCACCAGAGAGCAAGCAAGCACACCAGCGTCATTCATTTCTGTCAACAAAGCACAATTCAATGAGCAACCCCGCCGATTCCATTTCCGATCGTCAGGTGAAACGTCAGCGAAACTGATTTCAGGCCGATTCGACGAGAGGAAAAACGCACGCACAAAACTGCTTTGTCCGTCGCACACAAAGAGGATCATTACGGCGAAACTGCAAACTGAGCGCAGGTACACGGCAGGAATTTATCTACTCTGACCCACTTACTGGCGGCATAGACGACGAGAACATGTGTGCAAACAAATCGAGACGGAGACACCGACGATTAATCAACGCAAAGTGCTTCCAGGCTGGCGGCCGAACAATTCGAAGGGAAATCAATCAGACATCGTCGTCGTTTCGTTGTTATCTCTCAATGTCAGCGGCAGGGAGGCGCACATTCCTGTGTTGGCCTTTGTTTTATGGCAAGCGAGACTCCTGAGGGTCTTTGTTGCCTGGGTGTGGAGAAAGGCAATAAAAGTGCTATTTGGGTCGTCGAGACCGGGTAGGGTCAGGGATAATGACAAGGGACATGGCAGATTGGCAGCAAAATGTGTCATTGACCTGGCAGGCGGTGGATCAGGTTGATCATCCTAGGACCATCTCCACGAACGCACCCCACACGCTGTGACAGTTTGTCATCGCCGAACACCGGACGCTGGTGCCAACTTCATCTCGCCGTCTTGCGGCAGCAATTTTCAGCGCACACCACCGGCCACAGCAGCAACACCACTCTCGCCACAACATGCGACAATCAAAAAAATGAGAATAATTTAATGAAAAACACACATCGAAGCAAAAACAGCGAAACGCGGCCAGGGAGCCGACCAGATTATCATACGATACGAGAACACCAATGAAAAGGTTGCATTTCAAACGAAAGGTACACGTAAGTGTTACCCGCAGCAGCAGAAGTAGAAGACGGGGGCAAACAGAAAAAAACGCACGCGTTTTGTAACTAAAACTACACAAGAAACAAACTACAGAAAAAGCGTCAACGCCAAATGGGCCAAATCAAGGGTAAAAGGGTATTTACCAATCCTTGTGTCATTGCTAGTTCCTTTGGTCCTTTCCTCCTTCTGCGCTTCGATTGTTTTTCTTTGTCTCTGAATAGATTGAGGGTGGTGGATGGAGAGAGGAAACACTTTGCACTGCGCTTCCCCGAGCTGCTGATTCACACTGACGGAGAAATGATTTTGTTTTTTTTCATTCAAAGATAATCTTTGATTTTCCTTCTTTTTTTTTTTGTATTCTTCCTTGTTTTGTCCGAAAACCCACTGAAGAGCACGACGCGTGATTTCGCGAGGAAAAATAAACAGTGTGTGTGCGTGCGTGTTTGTCAGGAGAAGAATTGAAACAAAATGAGAGGAAAATTCAGCGGAAAAAAACGCACGAAATGAAGGTGAACTCTTCGTTGCCGGATTTTTCACAAAATTTTCACGTTTTTCTTTTTATTCTCTCTCTCTCTGTCGTCTACTTCGCACCCGACTCACAGCAGGAACGAACTTTTTCCGCAAAATTCGATTTTGTCTGTCGCGAGCAAGAATTTTCACGTCTTGTCTCTTTTGACAGCTGCCAACTGACATGGGTAGAGAGGGAGATGGCCTGATGTGATTTGATTGTGGTTTGAGTTGCCAAATGGTGGGGTTTTTTTCTGACATTTCTGTTTTTTGGTTTAATTAAAGGTTTATAAGGCATTTTTTTTTTTATGCGGAATACATAAATTAGAGTAAATTGTAAATTCTTGAAGATTATGAATGACGATTTGAGAAAACTTGCATTTTTTTTTTTTAATAAATGTCTTTTAAAAATGTCAATCCATCTGAGCGTGGAACTACAAATTCGGAGTCTATCGGTCACTGTTTCATTATTCTTGTTTAAATCAGTGACCTTGACCGATTAGAAGCCACGTGCCGGGCTCCTCTCACTGTTAGCCCTCCTTTCAGCGACAGATTCACCAACCCAATTGATTTCTTGACAAATTGAAATCGCCCCTGCATCGCTCTCACTCGTGATACATAACCTGGAGAACGTCTCAAACCTTGCAGTTGATCCTTAATTCAAGGTCTTCGGTCGAGGTTCTATTTTGTGGTACACTTCTCCGTTCCCTCGTCTAAGCAGACCAATTCCTTTGATCTCAAACAAAGCTCGTCGTGCGTTTATCGTTAGAAACTCATTCCAGCCTCTAGTTCAACTACAGGTCTTTCCCAAAATGCTTGGAACAAACTGGTAGCAGACCACCCCCTCTCACACTGTCCACAGACAATTTGAAACGGATTCTCCGCCAGCAAGGACACACTCCAACCAACCTCCAGAGAACCTTCTCAACGTTGGGGGGGGAATTACATTTTTTTTTTTATTCATTTACCAAGACCATCCGACCATCTCCAGCACGGAGACGTCGCAAAGAATACAAAAGAAAATCAAGAAAACAAAGCTCTCCTCTTCACTCTACACCTAGATCTCATTATCACTGTCGTCCTCGCGTTTCGCGGCCTGTCCGGCTTCCACGGCCATTGTGGACCATGTGGTTGGGTTCAATAAGTGCGTTCCGTTTGTCTCCTTGCTGACAAGACTCATCTCGAAACGGAAATCCTTGTCCTTCAGCTCGTCATGGACCTGGTAGATGCTACAAGAAACCCAAAAATGAATCAGTACAATCAGTGCACCTTTGCCAACGTTCTGCTGCTTCTGCTTACATTTTGCCGGCATTCTGCACCAACTCCTCGGTGGTCATCTCCACAAACTTGAACTTCTCCATTTCGGTCTTCGCTTGCTGCTTAGCCTTGCCACTGGCACAGGCGAAGTAACCCTAAAGAAACACACCATCTCAGCATGAGTGAACATGGGTCATTGAGTACACTGATACTCACAAATGACGATCCAGAGGGTTCGATTTTGTACAACTGCGCACCCTGATCCTCGTCCCAGGCGGACAGAATCACTGTGATCCCGAATGGACGCACTGCACTGTAGAGAGTGTACGCATGGATGTACGACGAAACCCGCTCGACAAGGTGCTTCAGTGGAATTACACGATCGAACTGTTGGCGATAGTTTGTCGCCTCCTGACGGGCAATGTCCACGATAAATCTGCCATCGGCGAGTAGCCCGGCCAGAGCCAAACCGATATTCTTATCGATTGTGAAGAGTCTGGTGCCAGCGTCCTCCTCATACAGAGGACTGGTGACGATTTTCTCGACAGCAAGCACCACACCGTCCTTGCCGCGCAGCCCGATGACTGTGCCACTTTTCTCTACCGCCTTCGATGCATAGTCAATCTGGAATACCTGACCGTCCGGTGAGAACTGCGATGCTGATAAATCGTACTGGAAGAAAACAAACATCAATTTTGCAAGGTTTTTTGCGTGCACATTGTGGCCAACTTACACCTGTTCCAATTGAACTCATTTTGTTGAGAGATTTTCTGGAATAAAAATTTGCAAACTAATCGACGAGATGACGGCTTCTTTCTTTGTTGGTTGAGGTTAGGTGCGGAATGTTTGACACAACAAATTTGACTTTTCATTGTGTCATTGCCATTTGATGATGGCTGCGATGAATTCATTTAAGAAAAAAACATAGAAACCACGTTAATGGCCTGATTACACTTGGGTGTGAGCATTTCTTTTCAGAATTAATGAATTTTGTTTGGAATTTTGTATCGATTTCACAACGATCTTGTGGGTTTAATTAGAAAACAGTAAGATCATTGTCATCTCTACCATCTGCCTATCAACAAGTGTTCAAAGTTGTGCCAACATCCACTCATCCACCTCAAATGCCATCCCACGATTCCCTCCAATTCCCTGACAGTCACCTTCGCTACATTACGATTTATTTGTTGATACCAACAAAAAAAAAGTTTGTGGAAATGTTTTGAAGGATTTAAGCGAAAAGAATGTCGGAACAGCTTGAGCAGTATTACGAACAGGTAAGCTCCATCCTCACCCTCTGCCACGGCGCTCGATTACACGCTCCCTTTCGCGCACAGCTTCGGACAGTGGAGGAAGCCCTCAAGACATCCACAGATCCCACTGAAAGGGAATCCCTTGAAAGTCTTAAAAATGACCTGCAGGAGCTGGTGGCACTCACCCGCGAAACAATTGCAGCAAGTGAACATGGTAAGGCTTCCACTGTGGACAGAGAATTTCCCGCCTAAACACGTTTCCATTCGCAGCTGCTGCACCAAAGAAGGACGACGACGATGAGATGAGTCTCTTCATGAAGGAAATCAAAGAACTTGACAAACCAGAAGAGGATTCTGATGATCTCAAAGCTCTCAAGGTAAACCCACCCCACCCCAAGCTTCCAGCATCTTCTTCATGCATCCGAATTTCAGGAACAAATCGTCTCAATGGTTGGACAGAAGTGTTCGGCACCACATCAGCATTCCTGGGGCACGATCACATATCACAACGCCATCATCTGTGGCATTGACGATGCCGAAGAGCACGACTTGGAAAGCATCCGGTTGCGGGTGCTGTTCACGAATCCAACTCACAAAGAAATGGTACCATGCTCGTACTTCCTCGAGGGCGAATGTAGGTTCGACAGCGAGAAGTGCCATTACTCCCATGGCGAGCTGGTGGCCTTCAATGATCTCAAGGAGTACACGGAACCGGAGTTTGACAAGCTGGCACGAAACTGCGTGGTTTTGGCGAAAATGAACGATCGGATGTGGCACAAGGGACGGGTGCTGTGCGCGAATTTCGTCGAGAAGAACTGCCGAGTCCGACTGGACAGTCAGAAGAAGGAGGTGGACTTCAATTTTGAGGATCTCTTTCCCATTTTTCATGGTTCGTTGGTGGTTCCCCCCTCATCCTTGTCGTTTTCAAGAGCTTTCCTCTTTTTTTCAGACGAAGACCTCAGCAGTGGAAGTTCAGACTCCGATTCCGAGACGGACGAGGACGACGTTGAGGCTGCCCGAAGGACGCGCCTTATCGAACAAAGCCTCTTCTCCTACGCTCCAAACCAGGCACTCGGCGAATGGGAGAAGCACACGAAGGGAATCGGCTCCAAGCTGATGGCCAAGATGGGCTACATCACCGGAACTGGCCTGGGCGAGAACGGAGAAGGCATCATTGTCCCGATAAGTGCGCAGATCCTCCCGCCGGGTCGCTCACTTGACCATTGCATGGAGCTGCGCGAAGCAGCCAACGGCGATCGGGATCTCTTCAACGTTGAGAAGAAACTGAAGCAGCATCAGAAACGACAGGAAGCCCTGAACGCTAAGGCGTACGCAAGGGAATCCCAGAAGACCGATGTGTTCTCGTTTCTCAATGGAACCATCCTGGCAAACGACACCGCAGCTAGCAGTTCAAAGCCCGCACCAGCGGCGCAGTCGAGGAACTCCTTTCAGAAGCACTCCACGAAGACGCTGAATGTGGAGAGTGTGCGGATAGCCGACGACATCCGCAAGAAGGAGCGCGAGATTCAGAAAGTGAAGGAGTCCATGAGTCGACATCAAGTCGGTTCGGATCTGCACAACCGACTGAAGGCCCAGCTGCAGGGAAAGACCCACGAACTGCTCGGACTGAAGAGCTCCGAGAGCTCGCTGGCGAAAGAGCAGATGTCTCGGCGGACGAAGGACAAGCTTTGTGTGTTTTAAAGTGAAATATAATTATGTTACATTTTCCATGTGTGTGCTGTCTTATTGATTTCTGCTGTCTCACTGGCTAGAGTGGGTTCCTCTTGGAGTTACTCAGAGAAATGCATGCTCAGCCTTTCGATGACGTTTGCGGAATAGCGTGACTCTGGTAAGTAAACAAACTACGAGCTGCTCGAGTAAACATTCCCCCTTGCGACGGCGGCGGCTGGGAAACAACACAGTCATTGCCGATAAGATTAATAGCGAAATGATTTGTTCGGAGACACACTTGTGGCTTGCGCTTGACTCCAAATGGCTTTGTGATGACAAAGAATTTAAATACTTGCCTGGGAGGGGGGGAATTTGAATTGAACAACACTTTGCGGTGCGATAAGCGGACGGGTATAGGGAAGGGAACTGACGCAAAGCACATGTGCGGCGAGAAAGCTTTCGTGTGCCAACTATTACATGCTCTTGCTCGGATAGCGTGGCATGTCCTCGGAGGTTGTAAAAACGTCATCCGTGTCATCAAGGCCGTCGCAATACGGTGCAGCGATGTGGCGGCGACAAGGGTGGAGCGTGCGGTAGGACGCCGCACATTTCCCTTGTGCCTGCGACATTGTTGCATTTTGTAGGTACGGCTTAAGCAGCAGCTGCGTCTAACTCTGAACCGATTTCATGTCTCTCATGAATTTCCACCCATCTTTTGTTGATGACCACGTTGCCCTCGACAAGTACAAGAACGAGCAAAGGCGGTCCAATAAGAAAGCTTCGGAGGACGAAGCACGTTGACACAGTTGCCCATGTTGACTGTTCGAGCCTCATCCACAGCCACTGGCTACATCCACGTCCGTTCAACGTCCTACCTGGTGGTTGATTAAATGCACGTTTTTGATCTGACTGGATGTATGAAGCATCATCGACGATATTCGATGGATTTGCAACTCGGCTGCCATTGCCCCTAACCTCCAATTGGTATTTTCATACAGGATTCCAAGTTCTTCTGTCCGACGTGCGCCACCGCTGACAAAGGAGCAGAGATCACCGACAAAACCGATGGAAAAACCGGTTCCTACAGATGAGCAACAGCGTTCGCTTGCAAAACCGATGTCGGAACCGTTCACCAAACAACTGTCCGACTCCTCCGAGTCGCCGTTACGATGTCACTCGTCGCGTACATGTTTAAGGGAGCGACCAGCTGTTGCTATGTTTGAAAATATCCCCATCCAGGCACAATTCACGCACACCCAGCGTGTCCATCCATTCAATTGAATTGACCCACCACCCAGAGCATCTCTGTCGCTGCTCTACACACACAATATGTGCATGCATGCACGCGCAAAACCCACATCTTCGCTTTGTTTATTGCAGTTCCACCTCCCATCATCAGTTTCGATTGAACTCATCGCCGGGCAAGTGCAGATAAGCTTTGCCTTTGCACTCATCGTCGTCAGACATCGGCAGAGAGCTTTTTCTTTTTGCTCTCCATTCAAAACCGCCGCAACAGACAGCGCTGTAGTTCAGTCAGTTGAGGTTGTTCTTGCTGCTAGCATCAAGGCCGATTGACGCTGTTCGCTTGCTTACAAAAGAACACACAAAAAAAGAAAACGAAAAATGTTGCGCGTTCTGAAATCATCCACTATCTCGGGACTAGCGAAGCGTCTGGGAGCGGCATCGTACTCAGCCGCAGCAGCATTGCCACAGCCGAACACCAGTCCAGATGTCCTCTACACCGGGGTGAGTAGTTTCATCGATTTGCGCCGTCCTCCTGGACTGTCTCTAACTGTTATGACATAGAAACGTGGTCTATTTGCGGCACATCCCTGCATAAACTCCGTGCGCAAATAGTTTGCCCGCGTCAAACTAATTGACCTTGGAGATGGCTTCATGCAGTTCAACTAAACACTTTTCACATTTGCTGGCGTGTAAAACTTCGAGCGATTCATGGCGTTGATCTGCTCCACGAACAGCAGATAAGCGGTGGAATACTTTTTCTATGCAAGTGGTGGTCAAGATAACGCCAATTTAATTTTAGAACAACATTCTGTTTTTGTTATCGTCGGTGTACGAGAGTGAGAGTGGCGGGGGACACAAAGGGAATTGTGTGGCGACTGGCGACCGGTAGAATAATGATAATTTGTCAGGGAAACAGGTGACGAATGCTGATTGCCTCATTAGTAGTTTGTTGAGCACTGAAATGCTTGTAATCGTGCAAAAACCGGTTCTCTGTGCCGCCGCATGAATCTCCGCGCATCTGAGAACACAATCCAATTTACGACTGTTTTTTTTTTTTTCCCAGATCTTTATCAACAATGAATGGCACAAGAGCAAATCTGGCAAAACGTTCCCCACCGTCAATCCGACAACCGAGCAAGTCATCGCTGAGATTCAAGAGGGCGGCAAGGAGGACGTCGAGCTTGCCATCAATGCTGCGCGTAATGCTTTCGAGTAAGACTGCCCCTCGCTCCTTCAGACTCCTCAACTAACAACCCCACCCTTTTCAGATTGGGATCTCCCTGGCGTCGAATGGACGCCTCCAGGCGCGGTGAATTGATCTATCGCTTGGCTGATCTCATGGAGAGAGACAAAGTCTATCTGGCCGTAAGTTTCCTCCCCATCCGCGACCAATGCTCGTCTCACCAGATCTATTCCCTTCACAGAGTCTAGAAACATTGGACAATGGCAAGCCATTCTCCATGTCGTACACCGTCGATCTGCCAGCATCCATCAAGAACCTGCGCTACTTTGCCGGTTGGGCTGACAAGAATCACGGCAAAACCATTCCAATGGACGGACCTTTCTTCAACTACACTCGCCACGAGCCCGTTGGTGTGTGCGCTCAAATCATTCCCTGGAACTTCCCGATCCTCATGATGGCCTGGAAACTTGGACCGGCCCTTGCCACGGGGAACACCATCATCTTGAAGCCCGCCGAGCAGACCAGCTTGACTGCTCTGTACATCGCTCAATTGATCAAGGAAGCCGGCTTCCCCGAGGGCGTTGTGAACGTTGTCCCCGGATTCGGACAGACTGGAGCTACACTGGCCAATCATCCGAATGTGGACAAGGTTGCCTTTACTGGATCCACCGAGGTGGGCAAGAAGATTCAGCTCGCGTCTGCCAATTCAAATCTGAAGCGTGTGACCCTGGAGCTGGGCGGAAAGAGCCCCAACATTATCCTGTCCGACAGTGACTTGGACTACGCCGTGGAGGAGTCACATTTCGGACTCTTCTTCAACATGGGCCAGTGCTGCTGTGCAGGATCGCGGACCTTCATCGAGGACAAGATCTACGATGAATTTGTCGAACGCAGTGCCGAACGGGCCAAGAAACGCACAGTCGGCAATCCCTTCGATCCGAACAACGAGCAAGGACCACAGATCGATGGCACGCAGCTGGAGAAGATCCTCGGGTTGATTGACACTGGCAGGAAAGAGGGCGCCAAGTTGGTTGCTGGTGGCAAACGCTGCAAGGACATGCCTGGCTTCTTCATCGAGCCAACTGTATTCGCCGATGTCCAGGATGATATGACCATCGCAAGGGAGGAAATCTTCGGACCCGTCCAGCAATTGATTCGCTTCAAGAACCTCGATGAGGTTATCAAACGTGCCAACGCCTCCGAGTATGGCTTAGCTGCTGCTGTCTTCACAAAGAACCTCGATAAGGCCAACTATCTGATACAAGGACTGCGCGCCGGCACTGTATGGGTGAACACCTACAATGCTCTAGCTTCACAGGCTCCTTTTGGAGGATACAAAATGTCTGGTCATGGTCGTGAGAATGGCGAGTATGCTCTGCAGAACTATACCGAGGTGAAGAGTGTTATTGTTAAGGTGGATCAAAAGAATTCATAAATGTAGTAGTTTTTAAATAAAGCTTGATAAGATTTTTTGAAAAAATATTTTTTTTCTGTTTTGTTTTTTTTTTTAACCGGTGAGGCGAGGGCGCTTATTTGCTATAAAACAGATGACATTTCGCACAGGACCACCTTGCCGACACTGCATTATCGGCCGAATTAATTGACTTTTGTTTTGTCAATAAGTAGTCCGCCATTAAATTTTCGCCACACCAAAAACGTCTCTTGTATCGAACTGATCAGTGCGTTTTTTTTGTTTTCAATATATTCTCATAGAAACTAGAGAATTTGCAACAAAAATATATCTAAGTGAAAGGAAAAAACGTGTAGTTTTAACTAGACTATAAAATTTCCACTGAATTCCTAAGCAATAGTTGAGAATTGTCTTCCGAAGTGCAGAGGGGAAAAGCAAAATGGTTGACGCAGCACGAGCAATGCTTGATGAGCTCATGGGCCGAAATCGTAATTTGGGACCATCGGAAAAAGGCAAAAAAGTCAACTGGGATGATCCAGATGTAAGTATACATGTGGCCATTGAAGTTTTGCAGTGATTTTCATACAAAAACGATGGTGTATGCATTTTAGTTTTGTCAGTACTTTCTGGTAAAGTTTTGCCCGCATGATTTATTTGTGAATACAAGAGCGGACTTGGGGCCGTGTCCGCGGTTGCATGACGAGGAGGCAAAGAAGATGTATGAGAATGCCAGACCTGGAGCGCGAAAGCGCCAGTTCGAAGATGATTTCCTGCGTTTCTGCAATAACATGCTGAACGAGGTCGATCGAAAGATACAAAAGGGTCGCCAGCGATTGTTGCTGATGAACAAGACAGAGAATGGATTGCCGGCAGCACCTTTGTACATGTCCAAGTATCAGGAACAGCTGAACAATCTGAATGCTCGCATAAAGAAGTTGTTGTGTGAAGCTGAAGAGGCTGGTCACCGGGGCGATGTGGATCAGGCACAAGATTTGATGACACTCTGTGAACAGCTGAAAGATGAGAAGGATGCTCTAATGGCACAGCATGATCAGGGTACAGGTAGTACATCGGCGGGCATAGGGCCGGACGGGTTAACGGGGGGTATACCACCAGATGGGGGTTCAACCAGCGGAATGACGACTGAGAAAAAACTGCCAGCGTGGATGATGGATCTGAATGGGATACCAGAGAAACAAATGGAGGTTTGTGAAGTTTGTGGAGCTTTCCTTATTGTAGGCGATGCACAGCAACGAATCGAAGATCACTTGATGGGCAAACAACACTTGGGGTACTCGAAACTGCGGAATGCCGTCGAAGAGATGCATCAGAAGCGACAGAAGGAACGCGAAGAGGAGGAGAAGCGACGGGAGGAGGAGAGAAAAATGCGTGGTGACATGGACTTCGGTCGAGAAAGACGCGGAGGTGGTGACCGAAGAAGGTTTGTCAGTGAATTGATTGAATGGTGGGCTTTTTGACATCATCATCATTGTTTTTTCAGAGACTTCCGTGATAGGAGGGGATATTCCCGTGATCGAGGCGGACGCAGAGATCGATTCAGTGACCGTCGACGTGATGACAGATGTATGCAATGGGGGGGAGGAGGTGTGTGATCTGATTCTCTATTGTTTGTGGGGAATTTTCTATATTTTTTGAGTTGCTTTTTTTGCAGATATCCACAAGTCATATCGACGTTCCCGCTCGCGCAGCCAAAGCCGCAACAGTCGCAGTCGTAGCCGGAGTCACAGTCGAAAGTAACGCGATTGTTTCCTAGTTTTCGCTCACAACACATAACACGAGGTACCCCAAAAAATAAAAAAAAAAAATAAAACAAAAATATGAAAAGACCAAGGTGAGCCAAATTTGTCACTTACTCAAGTTGATAAATGCCAAATCTCTTCTAAGCTAGCTATAGATTTATATTTGCAAAATACAAAGAAAGAATATTCTAAGTAAACTCGTGTAACTAAAAAAAAATCACTTAAATAATCACAACCACCACCACCACGACCACGACCACTCTTCTTCTCTTAACACGGGTGTCCTAAGAATGTCATAAAATTGCACACGGTGCGAGTGAGTGAGAATGTCTAGGAATAAACATAGCTCTGGGCCAGGTTAGTGTCACATTCATAAAAAAAAAAAAAAATAAAAAATTCAAAGCAAACAAAAAAAAACAAAACAAAAAAGAAAACTAATCAATCTAGACCTCTCTTGAGCTGTCGCAAATCAAACGAGCCACAGGCCACAGACTGCCGTGTACAGGGACACTGAGATCGTCGATCGTTCGAGTGCGTTCATGTGATAGACTCGATAGACTCGCGAAATAAGAAAAAAAACAAAAAAAAATAACCACTTTCCACCCACCAATTGAAGGTACTTTGCACTTAAAAGAACATTTTTCCTTTTTTCTTGATTTGTTTTCTTCTCTCTCAAACTAATAAGCCTAAGGTATACATATATGTGTGTAAATATTTTGTTTTTAATTTTTGCGCAACGAGTACGAGTGTGTTGTTGTGTCCGTTGTGTGGTTGCTCCTTTGACAACAGCAGCGCCACCCAACCATCCACCTAGCCTACACCGTTTCCAAAGCGAATTCCAACGCCAGTTGTGAGGTACACTAAACAAAAAAAAAAATTCAAAATCAAATCTCTTTCTTTTTGTTGTTGTTTTATGTTTTTCTTTTAGTTGATTTAAGTTGTTGTTCAAAGTCTTCTCTCTTCGTGTCTTCTACTACATACATATTCTCCTCTCGCGTGTAAAACAAACAAAAAAAAAAGGTGTGAGGTGAAGGCCAGACAAGAGACGACAGTCGGGTCGGTCCTTGAAAAGCGAGGTAATTTTCTAAAATACCCAAATCATACAAATTTTATAAATTTTAATCAGAGAACAAACGAAATAACGAGAGTGTATCACACTTGTCGATGATCCGATCCGATCACACACACTGTTCCACTGTTTTGAAAAAAATCCCAAACAGGATTGTCTATGGGAAGTTCTCTGCTCCTTCGAACGAAACGAAAAGGTAATTTTCCAAAACAAAACAAAACAAAACAATCAAACAATTTTTCACAAAGCTTAGCCAGAGTTACGTCTCTTCTTCTTCTCTTGTTGTCGGTTCTCTGTGCGTGTGTGCTTGAGAGAGAGAGAGAGAGAGAGGTTTCTCCTCTCTGCAAACAAAAAAGTCATGAGGTAATTTTTCAAAATATTATTTCTATAAATTATTTGAGGAGAATTTGAAATAGACTGTGTGAGAATGAGAGAGAGAGAGAGAGAGGGGGTGAGGGAAAGATTTCCGAAAGCCAGTAACGAGGTAATTTTTTTCTTCATAACCTAAAAAAATGATTTTTTTTTCTCTTAGATTAAGTGCCTATCTATGAATACATATTCTTCTGTTTTTTTTTTTTGTAATGTTTATTGGGTTGTTGGTGTGTGTAGAACGAAAAAAAGAACGAACGTTTGAAATGATCTAACCAACGACTGAGTGTAAACCTACCTGCCGCCTACCTATCGTTGTGCGTTCTAAAGTACAAGTCTAGACTGATTTTACACTTGCAATCTAAACAAATCCATCGTAGAGGGCTTGATGTGTATTGGGTTGGTAAGAGAGTGGCAGCGGTTTTGTGGTTGAGGGAAGGCATTTCTCATTTAGTTGAGGTTCACAATGCCATTCAGGGAAGGATACGATCATGTGGCTTCGTATTCATTCTTACAGTGTTGCAGTGCCCGCTCTGGAGGCTGTCTAGGTCTCCGCCTACATTCCCGCAACATTGCTCTGGAGGCTGTCTAGGTCTCCGCATCCATTCTTGCAGCGCACGCTCTGGATGCTTTCTAGATCTCCGCATCCATTCCCGCAACATTGCTCTGGAGGCTGTCTAGGTCTCCGCATCCATTCCCGCAACGTTGCTCTGGAGGCTGTCTAGGTCTCCGAATCCATTCCCGCAACATTGTTCTGGAGGCTGGCTAGGTCTCCGAATCCATTCTCGCAACATTGTTCTGGAGGCTGTCTAGGTCTCCGCATCCATTCCCGCAACATTGCTCTGGAGGCTGGCTAGGTCTCCGAATCCATTCTCGCAACATTGTTCTGGAGGCTGTCTAGGTCTCCGCATTCGTTCTCGCAACATTGTTCTGGAGGCTGTCTAGGTCTCCGCATCCATTCCCGCAACATTGCTCTGGAGGCTGTCTAGGTCTCCGCATCCATTCCCGCAACATTGCTCTGGAGGCTGTCTAGATCTCCGCATCCATTCCCGCAACATTGCTCTGGAGGCTGTCTAGGTCTCCGCATTCGTTCTCGCAACATTGTTCAGGAGGCTGTCTAGGTCTCCGCATCCATTCCCGCAAATTGCTCTGGAGGCCGACCAGGTCTCCGCATCCACTTACACCACGTTGCAACATGTTCCCCCGAGGCTAGCCAAGTTTCTAGGTTACATTGCAAAAACGAGCTTTTGGATCCAGTGTGGCTGCGCAATGGAACGATAAGCTTAAGTACATTTAATAGGTCACTGGTAGATCCATACCTTGGCTCTGGTGCATCATTCAAAGCATTTTTGATTGGAGAGACATTTTCACACATTTTATAGAAATGAGGTTATGGCTGTGATTCATGTCACAATTCGTCTTTGACTACTAGGGCTACTGTTCGAGTCGAACATTGTCTTCAAAATGACGTATCCTTGTGCAGATTCCAAAGCACGAGTTGTTTTTTTCCGGCCAGTAGTGGGAACCCTCAAAAGTATGCGTACGTGTGTATTGAAGATGGGACATCATGCCAAGCACAACTTTGATTTATCGTATTTGAATGGCTGCTTCATCGTCTTCATGTCACTCTCAGTCGAGCCAATGTGTAATTGTGATATCAGGCAACAGCACGTAGAGGCTTTGGTTCAATGGCCACCACTCGACTGTGTTCTCACGAGTGGAGGGAACCTATAAATTTGTTCGCCAATTCCGAGCGGTGATGTTTGAGAAGTTGCATCCGTGAGCAACTCTGGAGGAATAGAGCCGTGAATGATCCTAGCCATGGAGCAAGTAACCACCGTGCTATGACGGCCACCAACTGATGCAAATGTCCTTGACCTTGTCCAAAGTCCGACTTGGTCTTCTCGAAGGATAGGCGAGCATCCAGTCATAGTCCACCTTAATCATGTGTTACGAGAAGGAACGCTGCAACCCAGCACGAATCAACTTAAAAAGACTTAAATGCCTTTCTTAGCAACCCAATACCATCCACTGTCCCATGAAATCGAATATAGAGACTGTGAAAAGAGAGGACGACTGAGTAAAGCTTAGAGGCTCTCTCACTCTCTACGTTTTGATGAGCGACGTTTGAACTGAATGTGTGCACGTTGAGAGGGGCTCTTATTCCCCATCAAACCATGAAGATTTTTTCAATTCAAACCAAATGCACTCATTAGGCATTCATTGATCCGCGTGTTAGCAAAATTGGTCTATGCTGGCACTCCGTCTTCAGCCACTTCAATCTAACCTAACTGCACTCAACTAACTCTCTTGTTACTTGCTTGTCAGGCCTGCGACCAATGGAGTGTCATTGAGCATTTCGCTGCATCCAGTTTGATGACGGTTTTGAGACCACATCTGGTTTGGTCTTTATACCGGAGATTCTGTGTTCATATTTAGAAGGACTCGGGCTACAGTCCGTGGTGGACATAGGGGGACCTTCCTAGCTGGAGCATTGGTGTATAGTCAATGGATTACTGTCTTTGTACAGGAGGAGACTCCTTCTTCGCAGACCGGCCCACACATCAGACGCATAATCATTCTTCCAAAGACACCAACAATTGTCGATCTTCTCAACTCTGTGGTCCTATTTATGGGGACTCGGGCTACAGTTCGAGGTGGACATAGGCGGACCTTCCTAGCTGGAGCATTGGTGTCCATGCACGCGATTTGTAGTCAATGGATTTCTGTCTTTGTACAAGAGGAGACTCCTTCTTCGCAGACACATAATCCTTCTTCCAAAGACACCAACAATTGTCCATCTTCACGTCTTTCTATTCATTTCGTGGACAGTACGTCTAGCCCAACAGAAACCAATCGTACTTACCACTGACCAATTAACTTTGCAATTTACTCAAAACTCAAATAAAATCAAAGGACAATGCTATCACATATACCTTTTTGCGAATGCTCGTGTTTTTTTTTTTTTTTTGTCCGCATATTAAAACGAAAACAAGCAAAAAAAACCAATGTTCCTTGAAATAATTTGCAAACTTTTACGAAGATATTTGCTTCTATGATTGATTAATCTTACAGAACAGCAAAACCGATATCGGAGCACTGAACGCGGATGACCACTCAGCGAATACTCAAAACACAGGTAAACTCCCCAAAAAACATCTTAATGTATAGACACACTCGACACTCCCTAAGAAAAAAAAAAAAGAATCTAAACCAAATTTAGACAGGAATCTGTCTAATCTTCTCAACTACTCTACGTCCACCACTCATCATCGTCATCCTCGTAACAACAAGCGATCACAGCTCCGTCGACAAATAGGCGGGGAGAGGGGGGGTCCCCAGGGAGACTGGAGAGTTAATCGCCACTGCTGCTGCTAGTCCTTCGTGAACACCCGAGAACAGAACAACAAGTCAACACATAAAAGGTGATTCTGTGTTACTTTATCTCTGAATGAACTCTATCCATACAAGCATATACATCTAACATATATTTTTCGCTCTCGCAATAATGATTTTGTTAAAAAGTAACCGTAACCGATGAGAATTCAAGTGAAAATAAAAAAAAAAAAAACAAAAAAAAAAAAAAACAGAAAGCAAAAAAATGAACAAGTTAATAAATTATTTATGAAAAACCGAATCAAATATTGTTAAAGTAATCAATCTCACTCTCTCAGACGATCCGTGGGCGTGGACAGTAGTTGATGTTGTTGTTATTTGTCTTTTTATTTTTTAAGATGTAACAAGAGAGACTGCCTGTGTGCACCCTGTGTGCGGTTTCGTTTCGTGCTGCGAATAAAGGTTGACGATCTCACTGAAAGTGCATGGGTGTGGTTTCATTTTGCGAACTTGGGTGGCTATGTATGCACTTGCTCTGCTGCAACGTGGTAAGCTTATGGTCGAACTGATACTGGGGTGTGGCACCGTCCTTAAAAAAATGTTTCATGGCAGGAAATTCACTTCATACAGTTCCAGGAAATTCTTCAGAGCGAGGTGCTTCCTCAATCTTCCTTTCAGAGATGCTTACGAAGTTGCAGGCTAAAGAAGCAGTTATGACTCGGCTCTGATTTCGTGTAAAATCTCCCTTAAGAGGAGAGACTCCTGTGAAGAAATTAACGCACCTGTTTGGTGTTAAGAATAAAGTATGAATTACATGAAAGTCCTTCACTGCAGTTCCGTTGTTGTTTCGCGTCAAGGAGCGTTGCTGGAAATCGAATGCTTCTTGAAGAGTATCAGCAGCACTTTTGGCTTAGCACAAATACCGTTCACTGTAAGGAATTCCTCGAAATCAGACGACGGAAACAGGTAAGCTCTAGACTTGTGGAAGGCGACTGACATAATGGAGCGAGGTAGTCTTTTTTTAAGCAGTTCAGCAGCACCTTTGGCTTAGGGCAGAGAGGGTTAAGATTCTTCGAAATCATACGACGGATGCCTTTGTGCGACTCTCTTGAGTAACAGGTAAGCGCTAGACTTGCAGCAGCTGCTCTGGCAAAGGATAAATCATACATTTCAGGATAATTATGCGAAAGAGCAATCTCTTCCATTCTCTTCCGTATCCATTCCCGCAACATTGCTCTGGAGGCTGTCTAGGTCTCTGCATCCATTTCCGCAACATAGCTCTGGAGGCTGTCTAGGTCTCCGCATCCATTCCCGCAACAGTGCTTCGTTAAGAAGTTTCTTCAGCTTGGAGTAGAAGGCAGTAGCAATAAGAAATTCTTGGATGAGATGGGGGGGGGGGGATCTCTATACGAGGTAACAGGTAAGCTACGTACTTCTGGAGTGCTCTCGTGATTTGTGGCGTTCAGAATGGGTGACATTCATGTTTTAAAAGAGCACCAAACTGGTCGTCGCAAATGTAAAATCATTCAATGCTAGAGCACATGGTAGACCAGGACCACCTGTAGGACTAGATTCTACATCACCCACTGGTACCGTGTGGCTTTTGCTTCTGGTCTGGGCTACAGATCGAGGTGGATCTAGGACCAGCTTCTACATCAACTAGTGGTGCTGTGTGGCTGCTGCTTCTGGCTACAGATCGAGGTGCATCTAGGACCAGCTTCTACATCAACTACTGGTGCTGTGGTCTGCTGCTCCTGGCCTGAGCTACAGTCCGCGGTAGATCTAGGACCAGCTTCTATATCAACTGGTGCCGTGTAGCTGTTGCTCCTGGCCTGGGCTACAGTCAGCGGTGGATCTAGGACCAGCTTCTACATCAACTACTGGTGCTGTGTGTCTGTTGCTCCTGGCCTGGGCTACAGTCCGAGGTGGATCTAGGACCGGCTTCTACATCAATCAGTGGTGCTGTGCTTTGCTATTGTTCAGCCGCGATTTGAGAGACACTTGAACGACAGAATTTGAGAAGTTTTTTGCAAGAAACTGCTGACTCGCTGAGCATTTACCGCCTTTGTCTACAGGTGGAGTCATGAATTTGGAAACTTGTTCGTCATGCCGGGAACTGAATCAAGGCAGGTGGCTTAGGTACAGTCATACATACCCACTTCACCATGGCTAGGTTCTTCCCAATCCACCAACCCACAGAAATGACAAATAAAGCCCCACCTTACCTTCATTTCCCCAACATTTCTGTCAGCAGTCATCAAAGAAAACTGCACACAACAACTTTGCGCCGAAAAATTCAAATTCTTACTTCACTCCGCCCATTCGGCCATCTTTTTATTTGACGATACCGACTAAACGCCGGCGTCAAACGGTTAACTTCTCATTCCAATTATGTAGTTGTGAGTGATTGTTTGTGCGGTGTTCTTGTTCGTGAAGATTTTCTTCTAAAAATGTGAAAAAAGTTTAAATTAAATGGAAAATGTTGTGTAAAAGTGCTTTCAGTTTGTTCTTCGAGTGCCAGGGAATGGATCAAGTCCAGAAAATCAAGACGGGCGATGCTGTTTGCAAGATAAATCGGTGAGTTATGTGTCATTGATTCGAAGGGGATTTTCCTGGTGCATCCGGGAAATGGAATTTCTCTTAGCTTTCTTTACTTGTGTTCCTCGTTTTTCCAAGGTAGGTGTAGCTTGTTGCATGTTCAATGGATGCTTGTTTTTTGAAAGAAACATCTTAACATCTTGAAATTAACTTGACCGAGAGAAGCTTCAAAGAGGAACTGACGTGGTCCGGCTGAAAGGGAAGTTCAGTGGATCCACTTGTTCTGCTTAGTACCGTCCCCATGGCCATTACTTCATCTTCTCTTTAAAGGACGACTCAGGCAAAGTCCCAAACAACACATTTACGGCCAACTCACAGCTGGCTTCCCTAGGAGAACCTTCAAACGTGAACTGGTCCGCTCTGGCTCAAAGGAAAGTGCTCTAGAAACATTCTCTTGTCAAGGAAGCATCCACTGGCCGTGTTTAACTTTAACTTTAACCACAGTTTCACGGAAGAATGGTAAAAAAAATTCGACCGCACAACAAATTTGCGCCCAAAAAATTCAAATTCCCATCGCTCTCCATCCAGTCGGCCATCTTTATTTTTTTTTTTTTAGACATTCCGTCGTCCAACGGTTCTTTTCTCATTCGATACAGTTGCAGTGTGGTGAAATGGCTTCTGGGCTTTGGTTCGCGAAAAGTTTTTCTAAAATTGTGAAAAAGTTGTAAAATAGTGAAAATTGTGCCGAAAAAGTGGTTTCATTTTGTTCCTCGAGCGCTAGTGAATATTTCGAGTGCAAAAAATCCAGACAGGAGATGTTTTCAGCGAGGATATCTGTAAGTGAAGTTTTCAATGTTTCTGACGAAATTTCCTGGTGCTTCCGTGAAATGGAATGTTCGGGAATACTTTGGCTAATTTTACATATATTCAATATATTTTACCTCATTTCGTTTCGAACACTTGTTGGGAATGGGAATTTTGTTAATTTTTTGCATTTTTTATGGTTATTTGGGCGTCAATTCATCTCTTGGTGGTGGACACATGTTCAATCTTGTTGAAGCAGGCAACGTTTGGAGTTGAAGCGTCTGCTTTGCTTGTTGGCTGAGGTAACTCCCTACTTGTGTTGCCTTGATGGGGGACTGTAGCGCCGCACAGAGAGGAGGTAGTTCTTGTGGCGTTCTTCACAACTTTGAAGCTGCTGCGCCTCCCCGGTTGCGCACAGGACACCTCGAAGTGTGTGCGACTCATTCGACTTTCTATCGTTACGTTGGGTAGCTCCACAAAAAGAAGAAGTGGTCACGGCGTTCCCTACAACGTAGCTGCTGGTACTTTGCTTCGGGGTTGCCTGATCTTCGAAAAGAAGTCGAGTTCCAGGTTCGATTTTGAATACTGTGGTACATGAAACTCAACCAAGAAGCATCTTCAGCTATCGTGGTCTCTGCGTAGCGGTCTCCAGTTTCGCACACGACGTCTCTGTGTCTGACTCATTCTACTCTCGTCGGTGGCGCCGGGTAGCTCCACAAAACGAAGAAGTGGTCATGGTGCTGGTAGAGAGCTTCCTACTTTGCTTCGGAGTTGCCTGAGCTTCCAAAAGAAGTCGAGTTCAAGGCAGGATTTTGCATAATGTACATAACGTTGTACATGAACCGCAACCAACAAGTGGTCTCTGACTTGCTGCTTCCAGTTGCGCACACGATGTTGACTGATGTCATATCTCATGTGTGCGACACATTCTACTTTCCTTGTTTGCCTTGGGAAACGACTTAAGCTCTACACAAAGAAGAAGTGGTGATGGCGTTGCCTGCAACTATGCAGCTCCTTGTACACTCCTCCTTTATTCGCTCTTGCCTGTGCTGTGGGCTTCCAAACGAAGTCTAGTTCAATGATTGATTTTTAATACTTTGGTCAATTATCTAGTCTTTTTCGTTACCATTCAACCATCCGCCTTCCATCCAGCTGCCATGCTTCCAATGCCGCTTCCCTCCTCTTGTGGGTTCCTATCTTTGGTGTGCTTTCTTCTCATGAAATCGACTGTGAAGTTCGGTCTACGGCTACGGCAATCGTGCCACCTTCATTTCCCCCTCTTCACTTCCAACAGGTTGATCTAATTGAGCGGTCACTGTGAATGGTTGGTTGTTCGTCGAAATATGGTTTACAGATGAACTCGAGTAAATCTGTAGGATGCACATCGTCCGTCTCCTCTGCTGTCTCGATTTGTTTCCACTTTACTCACTTCTCCTCGGTTCGGTCGGTTCTTGGGAGACTCGTTAACTGGACAGTCTTGTTGGCTGAAGCCTAAGTCTGCTTTAGCGTCACAAAAAGGCAATTTTACGTCATTTTCTTGCCTTTGCCTTCATCGGCTAGGTAATCTTGTGCGTGTTTTGTAAGTAGCCTGCTACTTCATTGGAACCTGGAGCTTCGGAATATTTTGCTGGTTTCCATTGTGTTGCCACAGCATTTCTGTAGCCTCCACCCCGTCTTCGGAGTGTTTCGCTGGCTGCCATTGTGCCACGACTTCGTTTTCGTTGGTGGCAATGCAAACTTCTAGCCAGTCATTGCAATATTCCGCTGGTTTCCATCTTGCCATGCTTTCATTGCGGACAGTGAAGGCATCTATCTCGTCTTCGCAATAATTCGCTGGATTCCATCGTTCCACGACTCCATTGTCTTAGCCGCGACAAACATTACAAAGATGACTTGTCGTCGCTAGGTTCCATCATGTCACGACACCTTCTTCAGCTTCACTTCCACGACAATGATGGTGTACTCTTGCGTAGCAGCAAATTCGCCTCAATCTCGCCTGCCCCCATCCATTAAAGACTGCCAAATAATTAATTTCCCCGACAAACTGTCACCCCATTGCCGGGGAATCAAGACGAATCCTCTCCAAGGAGTGACTTTACATGCGGCTAATTTGACTATTATGTGCCCCGCCACTTTCTGAGTTGATTTAATTAGTTCGCCGAGGTTCGGCGCTGTAATTAAACATCGAAACCACTGAAACGCGTTTGCGGCAAATCACTCTTACCGCGTGTTCTGTCTCTCATCTCTCACCTCTCACCCCCTGTGCCGTCACCTGTCAATCTTCGATGATAAATGATTCAATGATGTGCGATCGATATTCACTTGTCTTCCCGAGAGTGACGAACATGTATTATTCGATTGGTTGAGACGTATTCCGGCCACCCTCCTGCCAGTCTCTTCGAATGTAAAGTTGCTTTTGTAATTGCGAAGAGAAAAAGATGAACACCATCAGTCGCATTGAATCATAGCGTCTGTGTTAACAAGTGCCCTCGGGGCTCTCAGTCCTTAACAAATGGGATCAATTGAAAGGTCTTTCCTCCGCTCTTGAGGCCAAAGAAAATTTGTCTTCTTCATTTTTTTTGTTTTCACTTGTATCCCTGCACAAGCACATTTCATATTAATCCACTAGAAGCGTCACCAAACCGTGATGAAAATTATAAAAGACGAACTGCTCTCATCGCTTATGCATGAAGGGGACGATGACGACGACGACAAGGCTCCAGCTACGGTGAGGATATTCAAAAACAGGATGAAACCGGTCGCTTTTTCTTTCTTTTTTTTTTTGCTCTCTCTTGTTGCCTTCCCTGTGCACAGTGGCAGTGGGTTATGCTGGGGTTTGTTTCTTCTTTTTTTTTCTCGCTTGTTGACTCCATCAACATGACAGTCCATGAGGAGAGAAGGAAGAACACATTGTCACCTCATTACATTTTACATGAGGCAGCACAGTTGCAGAACGGAACGACGTAGTATCTAGTAGTCTCGTTGAAAATTCCTCTTCAACACTGGTGCACTGTGCAGTAGTGAATAAGTAGAGTCCCACGATGCAAGAGGAAACAGTTTGGAATCCCTCCAAATGGAACGATTATTTTTAATGTTCTCCTTTTCTGTACAGTGGCTCCGTTGCCAACAGACAACGGACAACAACGAGAGAGTGCAGCAGCAGAGGGGCATGCTTTTGGCAAGAAGAATTGCTTGGAAAATTGATTGGAAGAGACTCCTCGTAATTCTCCCAGTGGGACACGTCTGAATTGCTGCTTGCATTGAATTCGATTGATTTGAAGTTGCGATGTGTAGGTGTTCGGCAAACCAGGGCAGGAGCTTATTGACTGCGATGAGTTGGCTGTTTTTGGGTTTGATTTTCAATTTTCTTCTATTCCTCGGTCGTTCGTCTTCTTTGTTTGAAGCCAGGAGGATGAGGAGGAGGAGGAGGAAGAGGAGGAGGCTTAAGCTCTGCGAGCCTGTGAATGAGCTAAATTTCAGACGTTGTCCTCGATCAAATGCCACTCTGCGGGTAGTATTTAATCCGGGAGTGTTGTGTGAAGGAGGATATTCCTGGGAAATCCATTCTTTTCCATTAGAGTGACAGCAGCGCTTGGGTGATAAAGGAACGGACTCCTCTTGTGGAAGTTTGGTGTGGCACTGTGTAAAGAGGTTATGAATAGATTATGACTGCGGCGTCAAGTGTAGGTGACTTACCACGTGCCTTTCTGATTTCAATCAACTTCCGTTGAATGCTAAATGATGTTGCCGACCTGAGGATGGTTTCCTGACAGGGGCACATGCGTTTTAATGCGTCATTGCTGCTGTGACCACGTGCCTTTCTGATTTCAATCAACCTCCGGTGAATGCTGGATGATGTTGCTGACCTGAGAATGCTGTCCTGACAAGGACACAAGCGTTTTAATGCGTCATTGCTGCTGCGACTCCGGTTGCCCTTTTCATTAAAGCCAGGATTTCCCTTTCAGCGTTCACTTAACGCTTCTAAATTGCTCATCAACCGGGATCCATTACCTACTCTTCACCTTCTCGAATCGAATAAGCATCACTTACTCTATCCAGATTATCCAATGCAGCTGGCATTGGCTGCTCCTTTGTGCGCATCGTTCGTCCTGTATGTTGGAACAGAATCTGGTTAAGCTCGCATTTGACTTGCAACTCTAATGCATTTCTCATTTAATCCGGTTGCACCATCATTCACAAAGCATCCACAATGTGAATGAGGAGGAGGAGGAGGAGACGGAGACCTTCTATTGCTCAACGAATGCAAATTGATTTCCACAAAAGCCCGCCGGGCCACCATCATAAGTGCATTTTAAAAAAAACCACACCATTTATACTCCAGCGCCATCCTTTATCAACTTCACTTTGGCACTTGTGTTCGACAAACGACCGCATTTAGCCGTCGTTGTCGTAGTCGTAGTCGTCATCGTTCTCTTCTCGTTTTCCTCGGACTACACTCGCATGAAATGTACATCCGTTTGTGTCCTCGTCCACAAAACTGAATGTTGCACCCAAACTGCGGGCACAATTCGAAAATATAAAGTTAAACTGCCGTGAAAGTGATTTTATATCGGCCAAACGTTAAACTGGTGTATCTGTAAGCTGCTGCTGCTGCTACTACTACTGTGTCGTGTGACTAGGGGGCGGGGGGACTGGCCTGTGAGCGAAGAACTTTTACCCGAGTTTGCAATGCACTCGAGCTTCGGTTGAGTCGACTGGATGTGGAGCAACAGAAAAATTCACTGCAAATATCTGCTTGTTTAATGTGGAAAAGTTTTATTTAATTTTTTTCCCTCGTTTGTTTGTTTGGGAACACTACCGACACCACTGTAGCCACCGTGCCACCGCCACCGGTGCAGTCTGTTTCAATAACACACACACACACACAAGCGGTTGTTGTGTTGTGTTGTGAGTCGTCCTCCTCGCAGGACTCACCGGTCGACACTGGGGCGCGAAAGGAAAATGATTTACTATGAGGACATGGACGGTATTGATTGCTTTGTGGTCCAACAACTGTACACTAACCGGTTGTTCAAACAGATTGCTTTCATGGTTTCGTGCTTCAGCGTCCTCTTTATTGTTTTTCTGGTTGGTTTTTCCATTCTTCCATTCGATTGGTGATTATTTGAATTATCTTCCTTCTGTTTTGTTTATGCGATGTGCATGGGTGTGCTGGCATGTGATGATGGGAGGATATTGCACGACAATGTGGCCTGGTTACAGTTCGCATGCGAAGTTTATCGCACTGCAGGTGAAAGATGGCGATTGCTTTATTGAGTTGCTAATTTCGGAGTCCATTAGGGAGTCGGTCTGGAGTGGGAATGACGTCCGTTACTTGGGGTGCATTGGCAGAAGTAGGTTGCTGAGGAGTTTTGGGTACGCCAAGAGATAATGCACAAGATTGAGGGCAACTTCAAAGATTCCTCGAGCCCTCCTAGTCGAGGTCTTTCTTTGTAGCGTCGTCCCCTGGATTGGAGGCAAAGATTCCTCGAGCCCTCCTAGTCGAGGTCTTTCTTTTTTAGTGTCGTCCCCCTGGATTGGAGGCAAAGATTCCTCGAGCCCTCCTAGTCGAGGTCTGTCTTTGTAGCGTCGTCCCCCTGGATTGGACGCAAAGATTCCTCGAGCCCTCCTAGTCGAGGTCTGTCTTGCTAGCGTCGTACCCCTGGATTGGAGGCAAAGATTCCTCGAGCCCTCCTAGTCGAGGTCTTTCTTTGCAGCGTCGTCCTCCTGGATTGGAGGCAAAGATTCCTCGAGCCCTCCTAGTCGAGGTCTTTCTTTGCAGCGTCGTCCCCCTGGATTGGAGGCAAAGATTCCTCGAGCCCTCCTAGTCGAGGTCTTTCTTTGTAGCGTCGTCCCCCTGGATTGGAGGCAATGATTCCTCGAGCCCTCCTAGTCGAGGTCTTTCTTTTTTAGTGTCGTCCCCCTGGATTGGAGGCAAAGATTCCTCGAGCCCCAGTCGAGGTCTTTCTTTGTAGCGTCGTCCCCTTGGATTGGATGCAAAGATTCCTCGAGCCCTCCTAGTCGAGGTCTGTCTTTGTAGCGTCGTCCCCCTGGATTGGACGCAAAGATTCCTCGAGCCCTCCTAGTCGAGGTCTGTCTTTGTAGCGTCGTCCCCCTGGATTGGGGGCAAAGATTCCTCGAGTCCTCCTAGTCGAGGTCTTTCTTTGTAGCGTCGTCCCCCTGGATTGGGGGCAAAGATTCCTCGAGCCCTCCTAGTCGAGGTCTTTCTTTGTAGCGTCGTCCCCTTGGATTGGATGCAAAGATTCCTCGAGCCCTCCTAGTCGAGGTCTGTCTTTGTAGCGTCGTCCCCCTGGATTGGACGCAAAGATTCCTCGAGCCCTCCTAGTCGAGGTCTGTCTTTGTAGCGTCGTCCCCCTGGATTGGGGGCAAAGATTCCTCGAGTCCTCCTAGTCGAGGTCTTTCTTTGTAGCGTCGTCCCCCTGGATTGGGGGCAAAGATTCCTCGAGCCCTCCTAGTCGAGGTCTTTCTTTGTAGCGTCGTCCCCCTGGATTGGACGCAAAGATTCCTCGAGCCCTCCTAGTCGAGGTCTTTCTTTGCAGCGTCGTCCCCCTGGATTGGAGGGAAAGATTCCTCGAGCCCTCCTAGTCGAGGTCTGTCTTTGTAGCGTCGTCCCTCTGGATTGGACGCAAAGATTCCTCGAGCCCTCCTAGTCGAGGTCTGTCTTTGTAGCGTCGTCCCCCTGGATTGGACGCAAAGATTCCTCGAGCCCTCCTAGTCGAGGTCTGTCTTTCTAGCGTCGTCCCCCTGGATTGGGGGCAAAGATACCTCGACCCCTCCTAGTCGAGGTCTTTCTTTGTAGCGTCGTCCCCTTGGATTGGATGCAAAGATTCCTCGAGCCCTCCTAGTCGAGGTCTGTCTTTGTAGCGTCGTCCCCCTGGATTGGACGCAAAGATTCCTCGAGCCCTCCTAGTCAAGGTCTGTCTTTGTAGCGTCGTCCCCCTGGATTGGGGGCAAAGATTCCTCGAGCCCTCCTAGTCGAGGTCTTTCTTTGTAGCGTCGTCCCCTTGGATTGGATGCAAAGATTCCTCGAGCCCTCCTAGTCGAGGTCTGTCTTTGTAGCGTCGTCCCCCTGGATTGGACGCAAAGATTCCTCGAGCCCTCCTAGTCGAGGTCTGTCTTTGTAGCGTCGTCCCCCTGGATTGGGGGCAAAGATTCCTCGAGTCCTCCTAGTCGAGGTCTTTCTTTGTAGCGTCGTCCCCCTGGATTGGGGGCAAAGATTCCTCGAGCCCTCCTAGTCGAGGTCTCTCTTTGTAGCGTCGTCCCCCTGGATTGGACGCAAAGATTCCTCGAGCCCTCCTAGTCGAGGTCTGTCTTTGTAGCGTCGTCCCCCTGGATTGGGGGCAAAGATACCTCGACCCCTCCTAGTCGAGGTCTCTCTTTGTAGCGTCGTCCCCTTGGATAGGATGCAAAGATTCCTCGAGCCCTCCTAGTCGAGGTCTGTCTTTGTAGCGTCGTCCCCCTGGATTGGACGCAAAGATTCCTCGAGCCCTCCTAGTCGAGGTCTTCCTTTGTAGCGTCGTCCCCCTGGATTGGGGGCAAAGATTCCTCGAGCCCTCCTAGTCGAGGTCTGTCTTTGTAGCGTCGTCCCCCTGGATTGGATGCAAAGATTCCTCGAGCCCTCCTAGTCGAGGTCTGTTTTTGTAGCGTCGTCCCTCTGGATTGGACGCAAAGATTCCTCGAGCCCTCCTAGTCGAGGTCTGTCTTTGTAGCGTCGTCCCCCTGGATTGGACGCAAAGATTCCTCGAGCCCTCCTAGTCGAGGTCTGTCTTTCTAGCGTCGTCCCCCTGGATTGGGGGCAAAGATACCTCGACCCCTCCTAGTCGAGGTCTTTCTTTGTAGCGTCGTCCCCTTGGATTGGATGCAAAGATTCCTCGAGCCCTCCTAGTCGAGGTCTGTCTTTGTAGCGTCGTCCCCCTGGATTGGACGCAAAGATTCCTCGAGCCCTCCTAGTCGAGGTCTTCCTTTGTAGCGTCGTCCCCCTGGATTGGGGGCAAAGATTCCTCGAGCCCTCCTAGTCGAGGTCTGTCTTTGTAGCGTCGTCCCCCTGGATTGGATGCAAAGATTCCTCGAGCCCTCCTAGTCGAGGTCTGTTTTTGTAGCGTCGTCCCTCTGGATTGGACGCAAAGATTCCTCGAGCCCTCCTAGTCGAGGTCTGTCTTTGTAGCGTCGTCCCCCTGGATTGGACGCAAAGATTCCTCGAGCCCTCCTAGTCGAGGTCTGTCTTTCTAGCGTCGTCCCCCTGGATTGGGGGCAAAGATACCTCGACCCCTCCTAGTCGAGGTCTTTCTTTGTAGCGTCGTCCCCTTGGATTGGATGCAAAGATTCCTCGAGCCCTCCTAGTCGAGGTCTGTCTTTGTAGCGTCGTCCCCCTGGATTGGACGCAAAGATTCCTCGAGCCCTCCTAGTCGAGGTCTTCCTTTGTAGCGTCGTCCCCCTGGATTGGAGGGAAAGATTCCTCGAGCCCTCCTAGTCGAGGTCTTTCTTTGTAGCGTCGTCCCTCTGGATTGGACGCAAAGATTCCTCGAGCCCTCCTAGTCGAGGTCTGTCTTTGTAGCGTCGTCCCCCTGGATTGGACGCAAAGATTCCTCGAGCCCTCCTAGTCGAGGTCTGTCTTTGTAGCGTCGTCCCCCTGGATTGGGGGCAAAGATTCCTCGAGCCCTCCTAGTCGAGGTCTTTCTTTGTAGCGTCGTCCCCTTGGATTGGATGCAAAGATTCCTCGAGCCCTCCTAGTCGAGGTCTGTCTTTGTAGCGTCGTCCCCCTGGATTGGACGCAAAGATTCCTCGAGCCCTCCTAGTCGAGGTCTGTCTTTGTAGCGTCGTCCCCCTGGATTGGACGCAAAGATTCCTCGAGCCCTCCTAGTCGAGGTCTGTCTTTGTAGCGTCGTCCCCCTGGATTGGACGCAAAGATTCCTCGAGCCCTCCTAGTCGAGGTCTGTCTTTGTAGCGTCGTCCCCCTGGATTGGACGCAAAGATTCCTCGAGCCCTCCTAGTCGAGGTCTTCCTTTGTAGCGTCGTCCCCCTGGATTGGAGGGAAAGATTCCTCGAGCCCTCCTAGTCGAGGTCTTTCTTTGTAGCGTCGTCCCTCTGGATTGGACGCAAAGATTCCTCGAGCCCTCCTAGTCGAGGTCTGTCTTTGTAGCGTCGTCCCCCTGGATTGGACGCAAAGATTCCTCGAGCCCTCCTAGTCGAGGTCTGTCTTTCTAGCGTCGTCCCCCTGGATTGGGGGCAAAGATACCTCGACCCCTCCTAGTCGAGGTCTTTCTTTGTAGCGTCGTCCCCCTGGATTGGGGGCAAAGATTCCTCGAGCCCTCCTAGTCGAGGTCTGTCTTTGTAGCGTCGTCCCTCTGGATTGGACGCAAAGATTTCTCGAGCCCTCCTAGTCGAGGTCTTTCTTTGTTGCGTCGTCTCACTGGAAACGAGTCCTTTCGTTGCCGCGTTCGCCCTCGACTGATTGGATTCACTTCTCTGCAACTCTGAACGCTTGCCTGAACAGCCAACACTCTTCAAAACCCTCGAGTGTCACTAGTCACAGTTAAAACGAGCGGAGGACCACCTCTACTTCATTGAGTTACCTCTCAGATCTCAGCTCGTTAAGGTTCGCTCAGTCGTGATGAATCCAATTGATTATCCCCGAACAGCAAACGAAGTTCATCCTCTTCCACCACTGATTGGCTGCCATTCTCCGATTGATGCTTCAATGGAACTGCTCGCTCTTTCTCGCTCTCTCGGTCGTCTTTATCGATTGATGATTGATTCTTTTTTTTAAGCACTTGGTCACGTTCAATGCACCGCATGCTAATCCATAATCATCAGCAGCATCGTCATCATCATCAATATCAACAGCATCCCGATGCACATTCTCACGTCTGCTCGCTGCGATGTCATCGTCGTGCCCGACGACGCTCGGTCTCCTTCGTATTCTCGTTCTTGTCCTTTCAAATGCAAATTAACCACTGCATATGCCTTCTTGCACATGCAAGGATTCGCCCCGCAAGGATATTTTATTGCGATGCGGTATGCTTGTGCCATTTGCAGCAGGATTCCTTTGTGTGCCGCTGCTCCAATGATGGCGACATCCGAAGACGATCGAAGAGGAATTTTTAGCGACAAGCTGCCGGCGTTAGGATTGTCCTCAAAATATTCGATTGCTTTCCATGGGGTCGGTCATTGACGTTCGATGGGGCGAACTGAAATTGAAATTCACCTTGTGATGCGAAATCGAGGAGCAGCAGCAGCAGCAGCAGCAGCAGCAGAAGCCATTCAGCTCAATGCACGATCTGTGCTAATGACGGGGATTTATCCGGCTGTGCCTTCGAGCTGTTGGAGACTGGCTTGCGCTTAGTCGGCTGGAGAAGCTTCCTCCCTGACCGTGGCGAGTGACGTGTACGACAGTTGAGTTTTGGGTGTGTTTATTTATGAACTGACACAAAGTGACATTTGATGCTTCATGACTGCTCGTCTCATCCCCCATGCCCGCGCTACCCTTCGACAACAAATGCCATCATCTTCGTCTAATTACCGCCGAAAATGGGAAACACAAGGACTCGTCAAAAAAACAGGGCGGAATGTTGCGCGTTCAAGTGGCAATTCCATTCGCCATCGCCGTAGGCAACATGATGCTCCTTACTTCTCCAGCTCCTGCTCCAGTTCCAGCCTCTCAATCTATTGCTTCAGCTAATTACACTGACTCTCCCACGTACCGCGATTTCCATAGCCACTCGCCCACTCCTTTATCTCGGGCGAAAAATGATTTAAACTTCTCGACGGGTTGTTGCTGAAAGTGTGTGCGTGGGGGTTGGGGGCGCTTTAAATCGAATTGCTACGAAAAACTGGCCTCGCGGCGTAATTGAAGTTTAATGGGCAATTTTGCTTCAAGTACAGGAATGAAATGAAATGCGAGGCGTTCAATGAGTCCTTGAGGATTTTTGCACTCAATAACTTCGCGAAGGGTAATGTCCCCCGCAGCGCAATATGGGGGGAGGGGGGTGTTTCTTATTTTGAAGAGGAATTCAAAGTTTGTTTTTGTGGTTAACTGAGTTACTGTGGCGAGTACAACGCCCCGAGGGAATGCTGTTATCGGGAGAATTTCCGAAGTGCCCCTTGGGCGGTTGATGGGGCGCAGGAAGTGTGGTGGATGTGGCGATTAGAGCTGGGCGTGCAGATAGTGTCTCGGGGTTGTAACTCTGGACGATTCATGGGCAAATATAAATTTGAATTTTATTGAGACAATCATTGAGTGTTTCGCTTGCTCTCCTCGGGGATGGTCGGGATGGAGAGATGGAGAGGGGGGAAATTTATTAGAGTTTGAGTGTCGGGAAGCAGTGAAACGCTTGAAGCTTTCTCGTGAAGGCACTTCGTAGTCTATTTGCAGGAACTTCTCAAAACTATACCAAACCTGAGTCTGAGGCTTCCTCGCTTCAATTTAGCACAAACCATTGGTAGCTGGCCATTAACTTGGTATGTCTCCACTTGTGTTCTTCTGTACTCGGCGTGAAATATCGTCAAAATCCCACTTTAGGTCTCCATATCGACCCTGTAAGCCAATAGTCCGAGCTCTTTGGGCAGAATTCTCCTCAGGCTAGTGGCTGTTGCGATCGATGGCGAGTTGATGTTCGTGAATTGAGTCGCACACTCTCGGTCACATTCTCATCTTTTTTTTTTATCATTGGTAGGTGGAAACCTTGCATATGCACCAATGGTCCGACGTCCATTGGTAGTGTCAGATTCCTACTGACTAAAACCACCTACCGAATCTTTCCGTTTATTCCCACGCGAAACTACCGCTAAGTATTACTTCGCGAGGGACGGACTCGAGTTTTTTGCTTCATCACTGGGTGTTGCTAAGTCTAGATCTGCGTCTTTGATCGCAAATTATTCGTACTGCTGCATCGTTCACAACAGCCCTTCTTCGGATTTCAATCGTTCGGTTGGCCGTTCACCAAATTCCTCGCGCAATTGTAGCTCTTTCGTTTGCATACCGAGTGCATTCGAGGAAAACGTTCTCCACGTTCTCTACAGCGCTTAGGCAGCGAGGACATGATGGACTCGAATCGCGGTTTCGCTGGTAAAGATATTCCCGGAAACAACCGTGATCAGTCAATAACTGTGGAAGATAGTAATTTAGTTCGCCGCGTTTTCGATTTACCCAATTTTCAATCCCTGGGATTAGTCGGTCGGTACGTCCATCTCCCTTTTTGGGACTCGCTCCATCGTTGTTGCCACGTTTCTACACTGCGGCTTCTTTCGAGTTTCTTCACTAGATTTACGGTTGGAGCGATTTGCACGCGATTGTTATAGAGTCGCCAGGCTTCTAAGGCTAGGATATCGATTGATACCATAGAGGATAGTAGCAATATCGCGTCGTGGGATACCGTTCGATATGCACTGCTAACCCTCAGTGGACATAATCTATACACAGATTTGATTCCTTTCGTGTGCGATGTTTTATTCGCGACGTCAGACCATATTTGTGCCCCGTACAGCTGTATGGAGGTTACAACTCTGGCAAGCATTAATCGTTTACCTTGCTTCGGACCGCCGATATTTGATATCGAGTCTCGAAAGAGCGCTTGACGATTATGAAGGGTGATTTTTTAAAAGCTATATGAAAGTTTTTCAAAGAAAAAACACATAAAATTCAGAAAAATGCATGAAATCTTTATTTGAATCGATACTACGGTCCATATAATTTAATGTTGGAGGATTATTTCGTGCAAATGTTGACCTTGACTGCGCCTTAAATGGTCCATCCGCTTAGTCCAATTTTGGCATGCTCTTTTTCCAACATTTCGCCCGGTATCTCACGAATAAATGCTTCAATGTTGTCTTCGAATGCGTCAATTGAGGCGGGCCTGTCTGTATAGACATGAGCTTTAACATAGCCCCACAAAAAATAGTCTAAAGGCGTTAAATCGCACGATCTAGGCGGCCAATTGACCGGTCCCAAACGTGAAATAAAATGTTCACCGAACGCACGCCCCTCAATAAGTCCATTGTTGCGCGTGCTGTGTGACATGTGGCACCGTCTTGTTGAAACCACATGTCATGCAAGTCAAGCTCTTGCATTTTGGGCAAAAAAAAGTTGGATATCATTTCACGGTAGCGCTTTTCACACCATTCACAGTTACGTTACGATTCGCATTATCTTTGAAGAAGTACAGTCCAATGATGCCACCAGCCCATAAACCGCACCAAACTGTGACTTTTTGTGGATGCATTGGTAGCTCTTGCAATGCTTCTGGCTGATATTCACTCCAAAATCGACGATTCTGCTTATTTACGTACCCATTGAGCCAAAAATGAGCCGCTTCAGTGGGCCGATTAAACTGACCAAAAAAAGGAAGAAGCTCATTTTGATAATAAAATTCAATAATTTGCAAGCGTTGTTCGTTTGTAAGACGATTCATGGTTAAATTACAAACCAAACTGAAGATGTTTGACAGTGAAACAAAACACGAAACGTGCGTCAGCTGTTTAAACCAGTGTTGCCAAAAAGATAATAGCTAAAAAATCACCCTTAACTAGGTGATGCTTGAAATTAAGCCGTGCATCAAATGTCACTTGTCACAACTTGGCCGTTCGGAGTCGGCATAAAACTGTAGGTCCCTTCCACTCGTGATAGAACAATACACGCGCGCACAACACGAGAGGTTGCTGCGAAGCTAGGCCCTGGCCCTCTACGGGCTGTAGCGCCACCCATATTATTATTATTATTATCAATTGTCACTGCCAGGTATTTTATAAATGGGCTGGAAATAATGTGGTGTTCTCCGATTTTTATCGTTATCGTCTCTAGCACCCATCTACTCGTAATGAGCACGGATTCCGTTTTATGATCAGCGAGGTCTAAACTCATATCGAGTAGCCAGTGCTATTGCTTCGTTGCAATACAGCCCGATTTCTTCAAGCAGTTTCGCCACGACAACAACAGCAATATCGTCCGCGATACCTACAATGGTGGCTTCCCTGGGGACTGGAAGCCCCTTTACACATTCCACAGTAGAGGACCTAACACTGATCCTTGGGGCACGCCCCCTGTCATTTTATACAATTTCGTCCCGTCGTCGGAGTCTTGAAGGAGAAACCTATCGGTAAAGTACCTCCTGATCAATCTTAAATGCATTTTTCACTTCAAGTTGAACCACGGCGCAGTACTGTCTCCTGCCTCCTGTCCATCGTCTACCTTCTACGGCTGATTGGGCTTTGTTTACTACGACTTTGATAGCGTCGATTGTCGATCGGCCCTTTCTAAAGCCGTACTGGTATTCCGCGAGCCCATCTTCTTCTTCTTCCAGTGGCACTACAGTCCGGGGTGGACCTGGGCCTCAGTCAACAAGCTTCTCCAGCTGGCACGATCTTTAGCCAGCTGTCTCCAATTTCGCTCACCAATTTGGTTGAGGTCCTTCTCCACTTGTTGGCGCCATCGGTTTCGTGGGCGTCCTCTATTGCGTTGTCCCACTGGTTCGGAGTCGAAGACTCTTCGGACTGGAGCAGTGTTGTCCATGCGCTCTACATGGCGTGGCCCTCTTAGGCGCTGAATCCGTAGACGCCTGACTAGCCTCATGTCGCTGTACAGCTCGTACAGTTCATGGTTGTATCTTCTTCTCCAAAAACCATCAACGCAAACAGGACCAAAGATGGAACGCAGAAAAGACCAAGTACTTCTTCATCTGCTCTTGAGACTGTCCAGGCTTCTGCGCCATAGAAAAGGACAGGGATGATGAGGGTCTTATATACTGTTAGCTTGGTCCTTCGAGAGAGAGCTCTACTACTCCGTTGCCTCTTGAGCCCAAAGAAACAGCGGATGGCAAGAGTTATTCTGCGTTTAATCTCGGTACTGATGTTGTTTGTACTGTTTACCTGGGAGCCGAGGTAGACGAAGTCCTTAACTACCTCGAAGTTAACGCTGCCCACGGTGACATTCTGGCCGAGACGTCGATGTTGTGCGTCCTTTCTCGATGACAGCATGCACTTCGTTTTGCCCTCATTCACTGTTAAACCCATTTTTGCCGCCCCCGTTTCAATACCAGCAATCGCTTCATTGACAGCTCGCTCTGTTCGACTAATCACTTCAATGTCGTCCGCGTATGCTAGCAAGATTGTGCCTCTAGTGTTGGCTTTTGAGTTTCGCACGATTTTCTCCAGGATGATGTTTAAGAAGTCACATGACAGCGCGTCGCCTTGTCTAAAAATTTTTTTGACGTTGAAGGTCTCGGTGAGTTCGTTACCGACCTTAATGGAGCAGCGAGAGTTCTCCATCGTCATCCTGCGCAACCTGACGAGTTTGGCAGGAATGTCAAAACTAGACATGGCGCTGTATAGCTGGTCTCTATGCACGCTGTCATATGCGGCCGAATAGGTGGGGGGGTGTCGATTTGTTTTTTTTCCAGGATCTACCGTAGTGTGAACATTTTGTCGATGGCGCACTGATAAGGACCTATCAGGTTATTCACAAATGGTTTCAGGTGCTCGCACAAAACGGCAGAGAAGATCTTGTAGGCGATGTTTAGGAGACTTATCCCTCGGTAGTTGGCGCAGTTGAAGGGGTCTCATTTTTTGTGGATCGCGAGTCCATCATTGGCTTCAATTATAGGCTGTAGTCTATTGCATATAATTCGCTGCAATATTTTGCCCATAGTGTCGAGCATAGAGAGGGGCCGATAAGATGAGGGCTCCTCCGACGGTTTCAACCGTTGGTATTTCCATTGTTCCGGAAATAGACCCTCGTTTAAGCATGCATTATAACATGCTAATGAAAATGTCTAGGTGGGCCTTCATCGCTATTTTTACAGCCCGATTTGGTATGCCGTCTGGACCAGGAGCTTTCGACCCTGTTCCCCTTTCAATTGCCGAGGTGAGTTCATCGGTTGTTATGGCACGGATGTTTTTTACGTAGTTCTCCGATCTCGCTTAGTAGACAACACCGCCATGTTGAAAGGGGAACGGAGTTTCTACGATTCTGCGGGGTAATATCGGGCAAGTTGGCGCGCCGACCTTTGCCGTCATAATTTTGTACGCTTTACCCCATACATTTTCGATTAGTTGCGTGCAAAGATCCTTAAAGCACTGTCTTTTGCTAGACTTAATGGCGGATTTGAGTGCGACACGTGCTTCTTTATACGAAGTCCTCAATATCAGATGTTTATCCGTACCGCGTCTAGTCCGTTGGTATTTTCTTCGTGCCGTATTGGTCGTTCCACCAATACGTTGGACGGCGGCGGTTTTGTGTCACCATTCGAGCCATTGATATATCGCAGCACCGTGCGCCGCTTCATTTCCGCCAAAACGTCTTCTTTTCAAAAAACGCACTGTTTTCTTTGCTATACTCACTTTGCAAATATGTTTTCAATAGTTTCCAACGTTGTTCAATCGTAAAGCGATGCATTTCGTTCGGCGGAGGTATGATACTGACTTTCTGTCAAGATTTTGAGCGGGAAACAACTGTCAGTGTCAACATAATCTATGATTTAAAAAAAAAAAAAAACACTAGATGGCCCACCCTGTACACATTGGCAACGTTTTGTCACTCGACCGAAGTCGTCTTTTCTTTGTAACGAAAGAGTACAGGCGACGCCAGTGTTCCCTGTTCGAACTACATCCACATCCTGGTACAGCTCGTAGAGTTCGCGGTTGTCTTCTACTCCATTCGCCCTCCTCGCAGATGGGACCATATATCCGGCGTCGAACTTTTCCTTCGAAGGTACCAAGAATCAGCTCTGCAGTTTTGCTTAGCGTCCAGCTTTCGGCTTCATCGAGCAGGACTGGCAAAATAAGAGTTTTGTAGAGCATGATTTTGGTTTTTCGAGTCAGGAGTTTTGAGCCCAGTTGTTGTGACAAACCGAAGTAGCACCGGTTGCCAAGATCAAGGATCTCCACTGTGATGTCGTTTGTGGAGTTCACTTTTGTCCCGAGGTAGACAAACTCCTTTACTACCTCGACATTGTAGCTGTCGTGAAGCTTTGCCCAAGGTGGTGTGATGACGGTACGTTTTTTGGTCGACAGCATATATATCGATTGGTCCTCATTGACCTTGAGACCAGTTCGTTTCGCCTGTTCTTCAATCGCCACTACGGCACGTTGAGAACGCGCGACGATGTCAATGACATCTGCGTACCCCAACAGTTGGACCGACTTGTGGAAGATAGTGCCTTCCGTGTTTACAGTTGCCCTCCGCACTATCTTCTCCAGTACCAGATTGAAGAAAATAAGAAACCCCGTGCAAGTTTCAAACGGCTCAGAAATCCTTGAGCCGAACTGCACGGTGCATCATGTGCATGGTTCGACACAACCGGATCGGTTTTTCCCGGGATCCCGAATTCGGCCATCGCATCGAATATCTCCTTGCGATGAATGCTGCCCTATGCGGCTTTGAAATCGATGAAAATGTGGTGCGTATCGATTTGAAGCTCACTGGTCTTCTCCAGGAATTGTCTTAGTGTGAAGATTTGGTCTATAGTCGATTTGCCGGGTCGGAAGCAGCACTGGTACGTGCCGATTAGTGCGGTGCAAAACGGCTTTAGACGTTCACACAGTACGCTGGACAGGATCTTGTAGGCGACGTTGAGTAGGGATATACCTCGATAGTTGTTGCAAGAGTTAATATCGCCTTTTTTGTGGATAAGGGCATATGGAGCTGATATGCCAGTCGTCGGGCATGCTTTCGTCTTCCCAAACTTTACACATGATCTGGTGCATGCTCCGCACCAGAACATCGCCACCGGCCTTGATGAGCTCTGATGGTAGGCCATCGAAGCCTGCGGCTTTGGTGTTCTTCAGCCTTGTTCTCACGTGGCTCTCTTTGGGAGCCACATGTTCTGTAGCGAAAAAGTACAGGCGACGTCATGCTTCCTTGTAACTGGCAAGAAAAAGACTTCGCCTTTATAAATAATAATATAACGATTTTATTGTCAAATGAACTTTGTTATTCTGTTTTGGTTTAAAATTTGTATTTTTGTCCTGGCGATCCGTTCGGTTTGCTGGCTGACAATAGAGTGAGTGACGATTGAAGGTTTTTTGGACGAAAGTATATAGATGGCCACCTCTCATTTGTCAACCAATCAGAGGCGGGCGTCTATATTCAAATATCTCCCGCTATCCGCGAAAATGATCTCTACGACAATAATCTCTACGACATTCCTTGTGGGACTCCATTTCTTTTGTGACAAAATTGTGCAGCTGGCTTATTTTTCTGTTGGAATGGGATTTCAGTTTAACATCTTCATTAAACCACGTCGTTAGACAAACACTGGCCAAGTCCACTTCCGCTTTGGAACCGTCCCTGCCCTACCCGAAGTCGACTTGAAACAGTCAGGCTGTGCCCTGGGCTTGGACGCCCCGGATTCCTCTTGTTGAATGGGAAGGTGCATCGATCCCCAATCGTCTTGCAATTCAAGTGAATGCGGTTCTGTAGAATTCAAATCTTTTTCAGACAGTCAGGCAGTACTTAGAGCCTTATTGTCGAACCTAAAGGACTCCAAAACGGTCAAATGTTGCTGACGAAGTACATTCCCTTGTTAGACGCAACAAAGTGAAGCTCGACTGGGTCCTTGGACACAAAGGGACTGCAACCGAATCCGCTGGCTCTGAATCTGCGTTCATAGGTCCTGAACCGCACTGTAATGTCACCGGGACAGCAGCTGCAACTCTGATTAACGAATGGGACAACAAACTTCGCCTAGATGGCCTATGGCAATGCAAACGATTAATCAGCCCGAAGAATGCTAACGAGCTTCCTTACTGGCCACTGCGACTTGAAGTACCACCTTAACAAGAAGAGCCTGTGTCAAGACAAGGTATGTCGGCTTTGCCTGGAGGAGGTTGACACATCCGGGCACATTTGATGTGAATGTCCGGCACTACTCTGGTTCAGGAAACGCACTCTCCTTAGGAAGATACTCACTTCAGTGAAATTAAAGAGAACCACTTCAAATGACCTACTATCTTTCATAAGGGAAGTAGTACGTCTTTTGGATTAACTCCAACCCTTCGATACAATTGATCTCTTCGGGTCGCGTTACCTTTACCGCATTGGTTGTACAAGAGGAACAAAATAAAGAAATATAGTGAGACTGTCTGAATGAAGTGTTAATTAAAGGGACTGACCAAAGAGGGTCTCGGAAGTAGAATGAATAAGTGATGCTCTAAGAACGACAAATCCATCGTCTTCTTCGGTTGGTGCTGCAGTCCGAGGTAGACGTGAGCTAAGCTTGTTCTTTAGCTTTTCGCCCACTCTACTGCTCCGTGGTATTCTTCTCGAACTCGATGTCGAGTGCTGCTGTCTGAGATGGACATGTGCTAAGCTTGTTCTTTAGACTTTCGCCCTTCTTGTCGAACTCGAAATTGAGGACTAGCACTGATCGAGTATTTTTGCCGATCACACAAACTTCATCCATGGATCAAGTCTGATCTAAATCTCTGTGGGCATTGGACCACAATGGTCTAAGTGGAGTTTAGCTTTTAAGCGAGCAGTTACCGTCCTAAGGCTCAGTAGAACCTTGTTCAAGAAAGGGTTCAGGTGCCCTGTGGAACTCCAATTTGCTCGTAACTGCTCTATTGAGTAGAAGCATCTGAAAACTGATAAATTTGTTTAGCCTCACACTCTTCATGATTGAATCCGATTTCCAAGACAAATACTGCATTTTTGGATAGTTCTGGGTGTGTTCGTTGATCCTTGAGGTAAATATTTGCATTTTGACGTGTCTTCCTTCCGCACATTGCTTCGTAAACACAAGTCATAAGATACAAACTGAACAAAATCATGTTGCTTTCACGAACGCCACCAATGATTGCATTTTTTTGATAAGTCGGGATGTGTCCGTTGACTTACTGACATAAATGCTTGACCTCTTGATGTGTTTCTCTTCAAAATGGCATCCCTCCAGCCATTGTTGCTCCCTCCATAAACCTCAGACTTAATCAACGAATAGAAACTGTTTTCAAATTCCATCCCCGCCTGAATGATTTCCCAAAAAAGAAAAAAGCTCCATTCAAAGTCCGTTTACTTAAAGTATAACGACCAGGACATCGAATCTCGAACGCGACTTCGAGAAATAACGTTCAAACAACTACGTTGAACGCTGAACGAGCGCCCTATTGACGCGAAAACAAAACCCATGATGCATTCACGAAGTCATGAATAAATGCATAAGGATCTGAAAGTCCTTCCCTCATAAATTCACCCGCGCGCTAGCCGCGTTTGGTTGACTGATTGCGGTGAATGAGTACGCTGCAGTGGAGAAGAGACAACCATCCACTCTTTTGTGCCCGATTTCTATTCTTTAACCGCACCCCAGCCCCCGCTTCGCAGGAGAGTGCACACAATTCAATTTTGTCAAAGATCCGGTCGTTCTCCGCCCCGTTTCCGTTTCGTCGTCCAAAAGCGAAGACAAAGCGGAAGCCATTTCCTCTTCACAAAAAAAAAAAAAAAAAAAAGAGAATAAGAAGAGAGGGAGAGAAAAAAAAGGACATTCGACTACTCGAACCAGCAGAATCCTATGAAGGATGACTTTCGTCAATCAGTGGGAAAGTAAACACGCTGCCAGTGGAGCGTGCAGCGAATGCGTTTCAGTCTCCGGCCGTCTCTCTGCTTTCGCCGATCCACTCGTTTTATTAATTTAATTGCTTTTTTTTTCTCTCTTTGATTCTCTTTTATCCTCGCTTCAACTCACCCGCATCCGATGGTCGACGAAGACAAAAGGCGAGTCACACAATTCGGAAGTTTTTACCGAAAATGACATAAGGACCGTGGGCACAATTCATTGTGGAGTTGGGGGGTTGGGGGCGGCGGTGATAAAAATTGAAATCGAATGCCGCCGGGACCCACGGACGACACTAAAACGAAAGAAGAAAAAATGCCAAAAATTGTAGAGCCACGATGTTGAATCACATTTTCGGTTTCGAAATTCAATTAAAGGTGCGAGCGACTGAATGATCCATTCGAAGGAGGGGGGCTGAGGTCTGTCGGTGCCATGCCGCAATGAGGTTGCTCGTTGCTCGTAGTTCGGTGCTCGGTGCTCGTTGCACGATGCTCGACGCCCGATGCCAGACAGTGATGATGATGATGTGTGGGGTTGTGGTGTCATTTGTTGACGGCCATGTGCAGCGACGGATGCGTGTTGTGGGATCCTTTTGATTACCTTTGGTATGTGACTGGTCATGTGATAAATTGAAAAATCGCATTCGATTGTGACGTTGTTACGTGCACGCAAGCAGGCCCGGGGGAGGTCATTGTCCGCCTCCTGGTGATATCTGAGTCTAGATTGATATTATTTTTATGAGAGAGACGGAGCGGATCTAGTACGCAGCAGATGTTCCCAGACATGAATGACAAAAGCCCGAGGATTGTGATGAGAAAAAAACAAAAAAATTGCTGGTTATCTGGATGGGCGCGGAGTTTTGGGGCACTCCCAACAGATGTGGGGATTTAAAAATGCATATATGTCACTTTGTCTTCAACATTTCAGAGGAAAATATTCATGAGGCTGCTTTGATTCAGGTTTTTTTTTTTTGCTTTGCTTTGGTTTGTTGGCAAAACTGACTGGCGGTCTGCTCAGTCGAACTTGGAGTTACCTCCTCTGAATAGAATTAGGCACCTCTCCGGCAGATGTTCAGAATTTGCTTTCATCATTCGTTTCCCGAAGATCCCTTCAAATGTCCGCCAAATCTCTGGAATCAAGTCGATCTTTGGATTCGTTGAACTGCTCCTTCAAGGACTCTCAAGGAGACCATACAGACCATACAAGCGATAACGTGGAGGTCCAGCGTATGGATGTGAGTGAGTTCGATTGTTGGATCAACTTAAAGACGAATAGTGTGCGACATGACAAGTGATTTTAGTTGAAGTCGACATCTTTAAGTCTTCCATTTCTTTGGATGGCGCTGCAGTTCGAGATAGCCTTTCGATTGGCTTCGACTGCAAATACCTGTCGTGTACGCAATGTGTCACAACTGAAGGGAACCACCAGACTGTTTGTACGACCAGAAGGCTGTCGAGAATAGACAGTCGCCGTCGATTCTGAGAATTTGAATGAATCCCTTCCGCAGACATGACTTTCAGTCCTTCTCTATGGAACCGAAAGCTGCACAGCAGAGCAAATTCTGGGCGCTTTCTGCGTCCGATATATGGTCCTGTCTGTGATAAAGGTGAATGAAGGAGTTAAGTCCGTCGAAGTCGAAGCTAAGTCCGCCAGGTCTTCGATCTGATCCCCTTCTTGCTCCAGGAGAGGATGAATATCTGGTATTGGTCTTGATGACTGGATGCAGCTTGCCCGGGACCATCAACAATGGAAGGTGACTATTGCTCAGACTGACCTAGGGATATGAATCTAGCCTAGTTTCAGTTCCAAGAGTCACATCAATGCACTGACCTTGCTTACTGATGACCCTGGACTCTCTCAGAGCACAAGTCCCTTTCCACTGTCTATTTTTTTTTTGTTTTTTTTTTTATATTTTGCGCGCACAAGGGATCAAGACACAGCACGGGCGGAGGTATAGAGGGAGAAAGGGAGAGGAGGTACCTATGCACATTGGTCTTAAATATCTGCGGATTGTAGTCTGTGGGAAATATAGGGCTGGGAAGAGTATTCCAAATTCGCGTAGTACGGCTGAAGAACGAGTCTCTAAATTTAACTGTGCGTCCGAAAGTAGGCTTAAGGGTAAACTGATGAGCATTCCTGGCGAGACGAGTATTGCGGGTGAATTCATGGAGAGGAGGAATGCAGTTAGCTAGCTCACTTGAGCATCGTTTGTTGAAATAGCGATAAAATACGGACAAAGAAGAAACGGTACGTCGATGTTCGAGCGAGTCTAATGACTTTGCGACATTGTTGTCTCCTATAAGTTTTATCGCTCGCTTTTGGATTCTATCAAGTAGGTGCAGGGTGGTCTTTGGGGCACCAGACCAGATATGAGCGTTGTACTCAAGCTTGGGGCGGATATACGCCTTATAAATGAAAGCCAAATCAGAGGGGGTGAAATATTTCTTGCATCGATTAAGGAAACCTAAACATTTCGCAGCATTTTTGGCGACCTCAAATATGTGATCGTTCCAACTAAGTGTTCTGTTGATACACATACCAAGGATGGAAAGCTTTCCGGTTTCATCGACACAAGCACCATTCATGGATAATGGCTGATTAACAAGGGTTCGCTTGAGTGACAGCAGACAGCATTGAGTTTTAGAAGCATTGAATTCCACTCTGTTGTTGTTTCCCCAGTTAATTATGCTGTCAAGATCGGAATTCAAGGAGCAATTCAGGATTCTACGGCCGAAGGGCAGGGTCGTGAGTCTCGGAACGAATATGAAAAGCTGAGGGCGCTGTCATCAGCGAAGGAATGGATTGGATTAGAAGTAGCAGACAAGAGATCATTAATAAAAATGAGAAAGAGTGTCGGAGACAGAACAGAGCCTTGGGGTACACCAGCATTTATTTGGTGGATATCAGCCTCGAACCCATCCAAAACAACTTGAATTGAACGCTTCGAAAGGTAATTTCTAATCCATAGAAGAAGAGATTCATCGATACCATATGCACGCATTTTCGACAAAAGAGCTTGATGCCAAACTCTGTCAAATGCCTTAGAAATACCAAGTGCAACGATCTTGTTTGTCTGCAAAGAATTGTTCCACTTTTCGGTGAGGTAAGCTATCAGATCACCAGTGGACCTGTTGCTACGGAAATCGTACTGCCGGTCATTAAGAAGCTTCCGCGATTCAAGATATTTCATAAGCTGACGATTTATCAGCGTTTCCATGACCTTAGAAAGAAGGGACTTAAGTGCTATGGGTCGGTACGAGGTGGGTGACGAAGATTCGCCCTTTTTAGGGACGGGCTGGACAAATGCTGTTTTCCATCTGCTCGGAAAGAGACCTAAAGAGTAGGATAGATGAAAAAGCTTACGCAATGGTTTTGCCAGCGCAGAAGAACACCTCTTCAGAAGTATAGGGGGAATACCATCCGGGCCAGCGGATTTGTGCACGTCAAGGTCTTTAAGTACTCTTGCAACTGTACGAGTGCGGAAATGGATTTTTCCCATGGTGAAATCAACGCTCTCAAGTACAGGTGGAGACATATTGGAATCTGGCAGTGTTGAGCTGGCTGCAAAATGCGCCGCAAGCAGATTGGCTTTGTCTAAAGAGCTGACAGCTGGAATGTCATTGTAAATGAGCGTGGGAATTGAAGACGAGGCGGAATTCTTTATGTTTTTTTACAAATGACCAAAAGTTTTTGCTACCTTTGGGACATTGAAGCATTTTTTGCCTCAACTTTTGATCATAGGAGAATTTCACACGTCTGATAGTTGCATTGCAGTCATTTCTGGCCCGTTTAAACTTATTCCGGTTTTCCTCAGTAGGGTTGGCTTTGTATGCCCGAAAATTCAACTCTCTCAACCTGATAGCCTCTTTACAGCTCGAGTCATACCATGCATTTTCTTTGGGCTTGATACTTTTCACTCTATGCGGAATAAAGGATCTCATGCCCAGCAGAAGAATGTTTGTGATCATATCAGCAGCGGCATCCACGTCACTATCGAGGAAGCATAGTGACCAGTTAAAATTCCTAAAGAAATTGTTGAGTCCGCTCCAATCGGCTTTCTCGTATAGCCATACTGTTCTTTTAGGAATTTGTTCTCTAACTGTGTGTGGTGATAACGAGAAATTAGCTGATACGACACAATGGTCAGACGAGCCTAGAGGCGACAGTATGTCAACAGAATATTTATCAGGGTGAGAGGTGAGAAACAGGTCCAGGGTGTTGGCGGAATGATCTGCGATGTCAGGTATTCGTGTGGGCTCATTTACTAGCTGAGTCAGATTGTTTAGCTCAGCAAAGATTTCGACATACCTTCCTTCGGGTGTTGTCTGGCCTGCATGTCGAAGCCAATTAGAATTGTGTACATTGAAATCGCCCGCAATGGCAATTTCAGTGCGAGGATACAGGTATACAATTCTTGAGATGGAATCGGATAGCGCATCAAATTCCCTAAAAGTTGAATTGCTATCCAAGTTTGGACTTCTGTAAATAAAACAGTAGTGGATTAAATGCTTACGAACATGGATTTTTAACCACAGACAATTAAATTCCGGATTGGAGCAGTGGCCATATTGTGGTTGAATTTGGTAAGCTACATCACTACGCACGTAGATGTCGAGACCGCGGTGAAAAAAAGAAAAGAGGCACCAAGCTATATCCGGGCAGGGTCAAATCCGATAATTCGGTATTCTCACCTACCTGTGTTTCGCTTAGTGCCAAGACAGCTGGTTTATATAAAAACAAGTGGACATACACAGCGAAGAGATTCACTCTTAGCCCACGAACATTGTTTTCCATAGAAAACAAGACGGAGATATAAAATTACCAAACTGTCTATTTATACGCAACAGGACGTAGTATACACTTAATCGTATTTCCCTTCATACGAAGAATACGAAACCATCTTTCACGTCCTCCTGAACGGAAATTTCCACTTTTCCATATGAACTTCGACACAGTCTCTCCACATACTACCAATTTCCATTCATTAAAGTCCTTCCGGAGTCGCGAAAATCCAGAAATCAAATTTCGCTCATCCAAATCAAGAAAAGTCCACTCGGTTCATTTACCATTTCATTGCATTTTTTCGGCTGAAAAGTGCCAAATTCTCGAAAGTCGATTTACTTAATAATTTAGCTCTCAAATGGCTATAGTCTGATATGGCAGACTGTGCTTGAGTAATTCCTGGAGATCTTCAGTCAGTTTTTGTGTTTTGTTTGGTTGAAAAGTAGATTTTTGCATTTTGATGACGTGTGTTAAAATCACATTTTCACTCGTTTTCTCAGCAGGTCTGGCAATGACCCGATCGAATTGCTTTGAATAATTGACAGATTTGCTGAAAGTGTTGCCAGCAGGTGCGGGAATCGATGATGCTAATTAAGCGATTTTATTTAATGAGTCGATCTTAGTGTTAATGGTGGCACTTGAGAGTTCAGTGGTTCGACCACGAGCAGTCCTCATTCGTCGACGAACTCCTTGAAGCAATCCAAAGGGGTGATTCATTTGGAGGTTACAATTTGTATATTCAATAAAAAATGACAGCTTATTCTGAACTGACCACATTTTGATGCCAAGTTTAAGCCGAAAGAAAGCCGTTTGATGTGTGATTAAGTCGGATTCAATTAGCTTCAAATTCGATCCATTCGGTGGCAATCTTTCGAGAAGATTCATGGAATTGTGGGTCCCTCGAATTTGACTCGCTCGTCTTGAAAGCAATGGATTGTCATTGAAATGTCACAAGTGTGGTAGGTTGGTAGGTAGGAGGAGGGGGAATTATGCTCACTAAGACCATCCGGTCAATTGTGTTCGGGGTCACGTTCGGCTTTGTGTCCAAAACCCGTTAACCCTTTGACCTTGTGGTAATTCCCTCTTGGGATTTGTGGACCATTTAGAGGCTTTAAGAAATTGTAATAATTTATATCCTTTGAATCAATTTTACTCAGATCCTCTACGTGGTTGAAGTAGTACTCGCCTAGTAGTCTCCTTCTTGTTTCCGCAAGTGCAGGGCATATTCCGAGGTAGTGTACAATTGTTTCCTCTTCTTCTTCATCCATGCAGCTTCTGCAGAAGTCGTTATAAGGTACCCCAAGTCTTCTGGCCAAGGTTGCCTATGAGATAGTGGCCAGTTAGCACCTCTATTACTTTACTGATTGCTTTACTGTCTATCTTTATGAGGTTATCAGTCCTTGCTTGATGTAGGATTGGCCAGATCACTTTCGATATCCTGCAAGTGTCCAGTTCAAGTGCAATCGTCATCAATCGCGATTGTGTCTCCTGATCTGCTGCCACTGGCATACCCGCCCCCTTTCTTGCTAGTTCATCAGCTCTTTCATTGCCCGGAGATCCAGCTTAGGGGAAGATTGCATCTCCCTTAGAGATAGAGTTAGACTTAGAGTTTTACCATCTTGGAGTTCAGTGAAGGTGTGTCCAGAGCTTTTATAGCCGCCTATTGGGCTCGTTGACAGTCGGATGGCTGCCTTTTGAACAGCTGTTACTTCCGCTTGGAATACACCGCAGTGGTTCGGTAGCCGGATTGCTTCAGAAATCTCTGGCAAACTGGCATAAATGCCTGATCCCGTGCCTTCTTCCGATTTCGACCCAGTCAGTGTAGATTTCCGATGCAGTTGTGTCACAGACTTCATCTTCGTCACATTCTTCTCTTGCGGGGATTAAAGTCTTGTGTTTTATTTCAAAGTCTATGAAGGGCGTCAGATAATCGGTATCCTTAGGGACATGCGAGTTTTGTAATATCAACTTGTGCCCTCTTCCGTTGTGGCTGCATATGTGGCCACAAGTTTGCCATAGGTGTCCATGTGAATGAGATGTGGTATCATTTCTAGGGCGGCTGTGGGCGTGATGCTTAGTGCTCCTGTATAGATCAGATGCATGCTGATCTCTGTATACCGTTTATCTTAGTAAGATTCTGTTTCACTTGCAGTGCCGTCCACCAGACTAGGACCGCGTACATCAACATTGGCCTTGCTTAGGCAGTCTATAGCCAATTTGTTGTCTTTGGTTTAATTCCCCATTCGTGGCCGACATGTATAAAGTGCAATCGATGCGTTCCAGTATGTTGTTGGAGTTTGTGGAAAGAGAGCGAGTCCAAGGTGCTGTATACTACTTCAGCGTAAGCGATGATAGGCATTGTAAGTGCTTGAACAAGTCTTCGACGTGTCTCAAGAGGAGTAAAGTCAGCACACATCCATAGTTTCCGCAGACAGGCGTTAACGCGACCAATTACAACATTTGTATTATTATAACATGATAAATTCCGACTGATGACAAAACCATGGCTGGTTACAGATTCCACCAACTGAAGTTTTGTCCCAGAAACCCAGATATTAGGAATAAATTCAGATTCGATAGACCTGTTAGCGATAGGAACCGCCTGGCACTTAGAAGGATTTAATAGAAGCCCATTTCGTGATGGCCAGTCAATTATCGCGCAAAGATCAACATTTAGGCAGCGGGTTAGGATATTGACTTCTTCGAACGGTTGCGATAAATATGGTTGAACATCATCCGCGTAGAGGTGGACCTTACCATGCTTACATTTTTTTTTTTTTTTTTTTTTATATTTTGCGCGCGCTCAAGGGATTGCTAATACCCTTAAGTGTCCGGGGTCAAGACACAGCACGGGCCGAAGGTATAGAGGGAGAAAGGGAGAGGAGGTAGCTGTGCACATTGGTCTTAAATATCTGCGGATTGTAGTCTGTGGGAAATATAGGGCTGGGAAGAGCATTCCAAATTCGCGTAGTACGGCTGAAGAAGGAGTCTCTAAATTTAACTGTGCGTCCGAAAGTAGGCTTAAGGGTAAACTGATGAGCATTCCTGGCGAGACGAGTATTGCGGGTGAATTCATGGAGAGGAGGAATGCAGTTGGCTAGCTCACTTGAGCATCGTTTGTTGAAATAGCGATAAAATACGGACAAAGAAGAAACGGTACGTCGATGTTCGAGCGAGTCTAATGACTTTGCGACATTGTTGTCTCCTATAAGTTTTATCGCTCGCTTTTGGATTCTATCTAGTAGGTGCAGGGTGGTCTTTGGGGCACCAGATCAGATATGAGCGTTGTACTCAAGCTTGGGGCGGATATACGCCTTATAAATGAAAGCCAAATCAGAGGGGGTGAAATATTTCTTGCATCGATTAAGGAAACCTAAACATTTCGCAGCATTTTTGGCGACCTCAAATATGTGATCGTTCCAACTAAGTGTAAACATACAGAAGGGAGATCTTTAATATACATACAGAATAGGAAAGGGCCCAAAATTGAACCCTGAGGAACACCATGTGTAATAATAGCCTTTTACCGAGAACTTGAGTTTCCAACCGTTACCTTTTGTGACCTTTCACATAGAAAACTTTTTATTAGGTTAATAGCAGTACGGCTGAAGCCGAAGTAATGATATGGTTGACTTTGTCAAAGGCCTTGGAAAAATCAAGAAGACAAAGAATGGTTATCATTCCTTTATCGGATCCTTGTCTGATATCATCGAGAACTTTCACCATAGCGGAAGCGCAGCTATGCTCTGGCCTAAGCCCGGATTGGCCAGAATTCAACAGCGAATTGGTGGAAAGGTGCTCGAGTTCGTTTAGCCAAAACTCTCTCAAAAACTTTCGAAAGACACGGTAGGATACTAATCGGACGGTAATCATTTGAGGAAGTAGAATTCGACTTTTTGGCAACAGAAATTACCAAGCATGTGGAAAAGTCGACGTGATAATGCAATCATTTAATGACATGTGTAAGGTGCCTCAGGATGTTTGGTAGAATAATAATAATTTTTGTAAAACAAAGTGGTAATCCATCCTCACCAATCGCATTTGATTTTATACTCATTACATATCGAGCCACTTCTTCCTCACTAACCGCTCGAAATGCAGCTTGATTGGCAAAAGTAGTATTGGGACTTGCATTGAAATCAAATCTTGCAGTGTTTACTGATTCATTTCCTAAGAAACAGTTATTTAATTCCTCACAATCTATCGTACAAGGAATACCACTTTTACCATTTACACCAATTTGACGAAGATTTCTCCAGACAACTTTAGATGGCAAGGAGGTATTAAGTTTTGATGAATTAAAAATTGCGTTTAGATATGCGAACGGCAGCAGTCGCAGCATTACGCGCTTCCTTAAATGCGGACTAATTTGTGGAGGAGTGATTCCTTTTCCATCGGTACACATCAAGTCCGACTTCGTCTGTCCATTTCGTCATGACTTTGAGCGATGCCTCCATCACGTTCCTAGTGTTGAGGAATTTCCCTGCGACAGCTAGTGCGATATTCGCATACGCAATGAAAAAGTAGACCATCAACTACTATGATTCAGAGAAGCGGAGATAGGACACCCCCTTGTGGTGTGCCTCTAAAGACTCTTTTTCCGCACAGTAATTTCCTAATTGGAATTTAATTCTTCTGTAGTTCAGGACGTTGTTTATCCAAGTGTTTATACATAAATATATCCATAAATAAAATATCCATAAATAAAATATTCACAAAACGAGATCGGAACTCTTCCTGCAACCAGCTACAGTGTGCTACGACTGGCTTCTGTAGATCTGCATTATCGACAATCTGTATTATCGGCTACGATGTCAAATATGAGGCCCTCATGTCTTCAATTCCAATGGCGAGGCTTAGCAATAAGTTCCAACTCATCATGAATATGATTCAAGGACTAGGCTTGGTTGGGTCATACAGAGACTATCGCGTTCAGGAACGGAACTCTGTTAGTGACGTCCCTACAGTATATGGTGACCACTAGCGCCTGCTTCAATCACGAAGAGGATGTTGACTTCACGGTCAGTCTCCACTGCCTTGCGGATTGCGTCAAACAATGCCATTACATCGTTTCTCCTCTGTTGACGTCAATTTTGATGCATGTCCTGTCTGAAGCTGCATCTGGTCCATGGTTTCGGGTTGAGACCAATGTCCTGTCCGTCTTTCAAGAGACAATGTTGGCCGTTGTTGGCTGGTTTAAGTGTCACTGGAAGCCAACTGCTTATGCACCCATCTCTCATCCTCTCACTCAGTTCTAACGTGGCTGTTCAATGTAGCTTCCTGTCCCTACATCCATCTCTGGCAAGGTTGTCCATGGACCAGGCCATGCCCGAAATGAGTAGCTGCAGTCCATCTCTTGTCTGTCCTCAGGATAACCTGTGTCACATCGTAATTCAGGCTGAACTTCCTCGCCTTGGGAGTCTTTAGAGACTCCTGACTAATGAGAAAAAGAGTCCGTCATCGAGGCCCTTAAGGCCGTGGCTCACTTAGACCAACTTGTTGGCTCCATTGTGCCCTGGACTCTGGAGGAGGTCAGTCTGACCTGTCCTCATGGTTTATCGGCTTTCATAATTGCCCAGTTGTTCATTGGAACTCCTGATTTTTAGCCTCTTAGTGGTCTCATCAGCTAATCTGGGCTGTTTACAGTTGAGAGCCGCCCATGCCACTGGACAGTGGTCAACTATCAGCCTTGACCTTATCAGCGCTTGGCCATTGATTGACGAGAATCGAAATAGTCGCCTTCAGAGACTCATCTTGTGGCTGTTCGGGTGATTTACTCTGTTGATATGAAGGGTGGGCCAAATACAAGTTTCTTTTTAAAAATGCAATAAAACGAACAAAATTAAATGTTGTCCAAGTATTACGGCTTTATTAGTAGGAACAGACATTCCCATTAATTATGAAGTACAGCGTCGTTAAAGTGGCTGCCTCGGCTGGCTTTGCAGTAGCGCATTCTTTCACCCCAATTTTCCAAGAGCTTGTTGATGGTTTCGGACTGTAGCTCACGGATTGCTTGGATGATATTGGCCTTATCGTTTTCAGATAGTTAGAGGCATAACACCGGTCCTTCATGGTTCCCCACAAAAAATAAAAGTCCAAAACGGCTCAAATCGCAGCTCCGAGGCGGCCAATTGACATCGTCCAGACGGCTGATATGACGATTTGGGAATTTGCTGCGCAAAATATCGATTGTGGCATGGACTGTGTATCATGGTGCGCCATCCCACATGAACCAGAGGTCGTTCAAATCCATACCTTCAATCCCAGCAAAGAAAAAAGTCGATTAACATGGATCTGCAACGCCATCCGTTCACCGAAACGCTGTTCGCAGCCTCATTTTCGTGTCTTTCACAAAAGAAATCTATCCCTTTCTTTCACATCCCATCGGAAACTGCCACTCTTTCGGCTGAAATTCAATCCCACTCTAGTCGCTCTTTCAAGTGAATAACGAATCCATTCGAAACCAGTGCTGTCCCCGTGCTCGCAGCCGATCGCGGTCATATCAAGTGACACGTCTGCGTGCCGCATTCCGGGAATTTTTAATGACTCACCGTCGTAATTAGACGAAAGCGCAGAGAATTAAATTCACAAACATCTCAGGATTCCGTGTATCCCCCCCTCCACCGAGAGCAGCTGTGCCACAGGACATTGTCTCAGGCAAATGAATTGAATTTCCCATTGAAGCGAGTTTCAAGGGCCGCCCACTCCTTGTGTGTGTGTGACACTTTGTCCGTTTCCCTCTTCTACCGTTCTCCCGGGCTAAGCTTCAGAGGGATATTGAGGAACAAGGAAACATTAAATGGATTCAACCTCGTGGTATCTAAAGTTAATAGGATTTTTTTCCCTTCGAGTGTGCGCGCGTGTGTGTGTGTGAAGGGGGATCCTTGTCGGCTCACCACTTAAGATTCTCAATTTCTGATAAGGACATTAAAGCAGGAAATTGTATCGCACTGATTATGGGGGCAATTTAGCGTGAATGGATGGATGTCTTCGTCTTTAAGTGCTCGCCGTGTGCCCCATTGTTGTGTGCTCACCGTGCACAGGTGAAAATGTGGTTTTGTTCGGTGCTCTGTGTGTGTGTGTGTGTGTGTATGACAGTGATGGGTTACTGGGTATGCGGAGGAGGCTGTTTACGGTTTTGATGTAAGCTGGCTGCGGGCACACAAGGTCGTTGACAGCGGGTTGACGCCGCCGTTTGGTGGCGTGTCTGGCGAGGTATGAGGTTGCGCTTGGGCGTGGGCCTGTGTCAACTTATCAACGTCTTCCAGGTGGATTTCGAAGTGATTTTCCTCGCAAGAGAGAAGATTAATCACTGCGGCAATTTCACAAACAACAACCACATCAGAGAGCGATAGCAATCAGGGAGTTTTCACTGCGCGACGAGTCACCACCGGAAGGTGCTTTGATTGAGAAGGAACGACGAGCGGAGAATGCTTTAAAGTTTGAGGGAGCGGCTGTGAAGGGGGGGATGGGAAGGGGGGGGGGGGTTATTTATCGAAGGTTTCATCATCGAGTTGGCAAGAGGGCATGGTCTCTTTGGGGACTGGCGCGAAACGGAGGCAGCTCGAAATTTAAAAAGGGTTCAAAACATTGCGGCAATCAAAAACAGAGTCGAGAGCCCTCAGGAACGTCTAGACGCTACCAAAATGCGGAAAGGTCGCATTAATGTCGACTGGCGCCCAGCAGAAGACATGCGGGCATCAGAGTGGGGGGTCCATCTGGACATCTTCTTCCACTGAAGCCCTTGTTAGACTCGAAGCCCTTCTTACAGTCGGAGCCCTTCTTCGACTCGAAGTCCTTCTTTGACTCGAAGCCCTTCTTAGAGTCGAAGCCCTTCTTTGACTCGAAGCCCTTCTTTGACTCGAAGTCCTTCTTTGACTCGAAGCCCTTCTTAGAGTCGAAGCCCTTCTTTGACTCGAAGCCCTTCTTTGACTCGAAGTCCTTCTTTGACTCGAAGCCCTTCTTAGAGTCGAAGCCCTTCTTTGACTCGAAGGCCTTCTTCGACTCGAAGCCCTTCTTTGACTCGAAGACCTTCTTAGAGTCGAAGCCCTTCTTTGACTCGAAGCCCTTCTTCGACTCAAAGCCCTTCTTCCACTGAAGCCCTTCTTTGACTCGAAGCCCTTTTTCCACTGAAGCCCTTCTTCCAATGAAGCCCTTCTTCGACTCGAAGCCATTTTTAGACTCGAAGCCCTTCTTGAACTCGAAGCCCTCGAAGGCCTTCTTTGACTCGAAGCCCTTCATCGACTCGAGACGCTTCTTAGACTCGAAGCCCTTCTTTGACTCGAAGCCCTTCTTTGACTCGAAGTCCTTCTTTGACTCGAAGTCCTTCTTAGAGTCGAAGCCCTTCTTTGACTCGAAGTCCTTCTTCCAATGAAGCCCTTCTTAGACTCGAAGCCGTTCTTCGACTCGAAGCCCTTCTTTGACTCGAAGCCCTTCTTCGACTCAAAGTCCTTCATCCACTGAAGCCCTTCTTCCACTGAAGCCCTTCTTCCACTGAAGCCCTTCATCGACTCGAGGCCCTTCTTGAACTCGAAGCCCTCGAAGGCCTTCTTTGACTCGAAGCCCTTCTTTGCCTCGAAGACCTTCTTCGACTCGAAGCCCTTCATCGACTCGAGACGCTTCTTAGACTCGAAGCCCTTCTTTGACTCGAAGTCCTTCTTTGACTCGAAGCCCTTCTTTGACTCGAAGTCCTTCTTCCAATGAAGCCCTTCTTAGACTCGAAGCCGTTCTTCGACTCGAAGCCCTTCTTTGACTCGAAGCCCTTCTTCGACTCAAAGTCCTTCATCCACTGAAGCCCTTCTTCCACTGAAGCCCTTCTTCCACTGAAGCCCTTCATCGACTCGAGGCCCTTCTTTGGCTCGAAGCCCTTCATTAACTCGAAGCCCTTCTTTAACTCGAAGGCCTTCTTTGACTCGAAGCCCTTCATCGACTCGAGACGCTTCTTAGACTCGAAGCCTTCTTAGACTCGAAGCCCTTCTTTGACTCGAAGACCTTCTTGGACTTGAAGCCCTTCTTTGCCTCGAAGGCCTTCTTCGACTCGAAGCCCTTCATCGACTCGAGACGCTTCTTAGACTCGAAGCCCTTCTTTGACTCGAAGTCCTTCTTTGACTCGAAGCCCTTCTTAGAGTCGAAGCCCTTCTGTGACTCGAAGTCCTTTTTCCAATGAAGCCCTTCTTAGACTCGAAGCCGTTCTTCGACTCGAAGCCCTTCTTTGACTCCAAGCCCTTCTTCGACTCAAAGTCCTTCATCCACTGAAGCCCTTCTTCCACTAAAGCCCTTCTTCCACTGAAGCCCTTCATCGACTCGAGGCCCTTCTTTGGCTCGAAGCCCTTCTTTAACTCGAAGCCCTTCTTTGACTCAAAGTCCTTCATCCACTGAAGCCCTTCTTCCACTAAAGCACTTCTTCCACTGAAGCATCCACTGAACATCTCAGGATTCCGTGTATCCCCCCCTCCACCGAGAGCAGACCTTCTTGGACTTGAAGCCCTTCTTGGACTCGAAGCCCTTCTTCGACTCGATGGCCTTCTTCGACTCGAAGCCCTTCTTTGACTCGAAGCCCTTCTTCGACTCAAAGTCCTTTATCCACTGAAGCCCTTCTTCCACTGAAGCCCTTCTTCCACTCGAAGCCCTTCTTCCACTGAAGCCCTTCTTCCAATGAAGCCCTTCTTCGACTCGAAGCCATTCTTAGACTCGAAGCCCTTCTTTGACTCGAAGACCTTCTTGGACTTGAAGCCCTTCTTGGACTCGAATTCCTTCTTTGACTCGAAGTCCTTCGTAGCCTCGAAGCCCTTCTTTGACTCGAAGCCTTTCTTTGACTCGAAGCCCTTCTTCGACTCGAAGCCCTTCTTCGACTCGAAGCCGTTCTTAGACACGAAACCCTTCTTTGACTCGAAGCCCTTCTTTGACTCGAAGACCTTCTTTCACTGAAGCCCTTCTTGAACTCGAAGCCCTCGAAGGCCTTCTTTGACTCGAAGCCCTTCTTTGCCTCGAAGGCCTTCTTCGACTCGAAGCCCTTCATCGACTCGAGACGCTTCTTAGACTCGAAGCCCTTCTTTGACTCGAAGTCCTTCTTTGACTCGAAGCCCTTCTTAGAGTCGAAGCCCTTCTGTGACTCGAAGTCCTTTTTCCAATGAAGCCCTTCTTAGACTCGAAGCCGTTCTTCGACTCGAAGCCCTTCTTTGACTCCAAGCCCTTCTTCGACTCAAAGTCCTTCATCCACTGAAGCCCTTCTTCCACTAAAGCCCTTCTTCCACTGAAGCCCTTCATCGACTCGAGGCCCTTCTTTGGCTCGAAGCCCTTCTTTAACTCGAAGCCCTTCTTTGACTCAGTGTCCTTCTTTAACTCGAAGCCCGTCTTGTACTCGAAGTCCTTCTTTCTCTGAATCTTTTCTTAAATTTCATTTGACTTGAACCAAGCCCCTTAAAGTGCCCCGAAAACTTGTTATCTTCCCCAAAGCCCATCAAATAGAGTCATTTCCATTCAAAGTCATTCCCATTCAAAGCCATCCGCTTCCTGGAGCCAAACACCACATCAGTAGCCATCAACGACCACCAGCGACTGACCGTAACCACCCTCCACCGGCAATCGCCCGCCCTTAGCCAAGCAACCATCTGCTTTAAAACAGCACAGGATCTCGTGGAAAATCCGCCACCGCCCCAAGTCGAACGCCACTGTGAGTGAGCAGCGAGAGTGAACTTCTGGCAGAAATTAGCCATCTTCCGGTCTTCCCCTAATGCCTCGCACACAGTTACCGTGATAGGCATGTCATTCCGTGCGTCATTACCAGCGCCCATTTGCATATCTCCTCTGTTTTCCTTTTATCCCTAAACACCTCACAGCCATCATGTGTTGCAGAGGAGTTCCTGTGCTGTGCCAGAAAAAAAAAACTCAACGATAATGACATGAATATAAACACAAGGACTCCGGCGGGCATGGAGTTCGCCAGAAAGTGGCGTTCTTCTTTCATTCCGCTTCGACGGAACGGAATCTTAAGCACCTCAGCCTTTTACCCGCAATTCGGCACGGATTATTCAAATTACCACACGGCCCTCGCGTGTGCGTGTGTCCCTCCCATCGGCGGCGATACAGATCTGATCTCCTCCTGCCCCCGTCGCGAGAGAATAATGCTCCCCGAGGAATTCTTTAATTATGAGGAAATGTGTTATCCTCAAGACGCGATGGGATGGGCTCCTGCAGAATTTAATTATAAATCCTTGCGAGAGCACACATTTTACATAACCTCACAATTGCCGGGCGCAGGTGAATTTATTTCTTTCAATTAACAATCGGGACTGCGGCCACAGCAGGCCCACACCTCCGCCCGGCCCCCACAACATCATGCATTCATCTCTCGGAGGAGGCGGCTTAAGTTAATCTGATTTCCATCGGAAAACCGCTTGAGATTGAGGATTCGATGCTCCTTTGAGGTGAACGCAAGGACGACGACGATGACGCAAAAACACATCCCAGTGAGCGAGGGAGCGAGAGAGAGAGAGACGGAGAGAATGAGGTTGATTGCGGTAAACAGAATTGATCCTTGTTTCAAAAATACCCCAACTTCTGGGACAAACAGAGGAACAACACGGCATGCTGCACCTGTCAAGGACTTCAAATCGGATTTCGACTTTGAACTCTGCCCAAGTCGAATGCGAGAACGAGGGACGGGCGGCATAGGGACCCGACTGGAGGCGCACAAAGCGATGGTTATTGTATAATAGGGCTTAGGAGCTGTATGCTGACTCTCAGAGGGATTATCCGTGGGGAATCCTTTGAGGATTGCAACTCCGGTCCTGGTGCGGGGGGAACACAATGACATGCTGAGTCGGAATGGTGTGGATTTGAATTTGTCAAAGCTGGGATTAGGCTTTGTGAGCAGTTACAAGGGATATCCCTCGGATCTGGATGACTTTGCACGAATCTGCTGGGCTTTGGGGGACCGTTTGGATGACGTGACGTGAATATGATGGAAGAGCAAAGTCTGATGGGAGACTCTAATTGAGGGTGGCCCTAAGTGGAGGCGACTGACAGTCGCTTGCGGAGGCTTAAGGGATCGATGGGCTATCCTTGCTGGAAGGCTTGTTTCTTGGGCTAGTCGCTGCGATTGGCGGAGGAACTAGTTTGGTGCTCTGCGTCTGTTGATGGTTGCTCCCTGTTACGCGAGAGTAGATGCGACTTGGTGTGGTTCGTCAAAAGAAGCCCGTGCAACAGTTTTCCCTGGAATATGGGCCAGCTCCAGAGTCTTCGGTAGAGACTTGGAATCTTGTCGAATTTGAGGCAGTTTAGGAGATGGTTCGAAGGGTAGCCAACTGGCCATGGGGCTGTCGGAGGGTCCTCCTCTGTCGGAGGGTCTTCTTCCGTCGGAGGGTCTTCTTCTGTCGTAGGGTCTTCCTCTGTCGGAGGGTTTTCCTCTGTTGGAGGGTCTTCCTCTGTCGGAGGGTCTTCCTCTGTCGGAGGGTCTTCCTCTGTCGGAGGGTCTTCCTCTGTCAGCGGGTCTTCTTCCGTCGGAGGGTCTTCCTCTGTCGGAGGGTCCTCCTCTGTCGGAGGGTCTTCCTCTATCGGAGGGTTTTCCTCTGTCGCAGGGTCTTCCTCCGTCGAAGGGGTTTCCTCTGTCGGAGGTTCTTCTTCTGTCGGAGGGTCTTCCTCTGTCGGAGGGTCTTCCTCTGTCGGAGGGTCTTCCTCTGTCGGAGGGTCTTCCTCTGTCGGAGGGTCTTCCTCTGTCGGAGGGTCTTCCTCTGTCAGCGGGTCTTCTTCCGTCGGAGGGTCTTCCTCTGTCGGAGGGTCCTCCTCTGTCGGAGGGTCTTCCTCTATCGGAGGGTTTTCCTCTGTCGCAGGGTCTTCCTCCGTCGAAGGGGTTTCCTCTGTCGGAGGGTCTTCTTCCGTCGGAGGGTCTTCTTCTGTCGTAGGGTCTTCCTCTGTCGGAGGGTCTTCCTCTGTCGGAGGGTCTTCTTCTGTCGGAGGGTCTTCCTCTGTCGGAGGGTCTTCGTCTGTCGGAGGGTCTTCCTCTGTCGGAGGGTCTTCCTCTGTCGGAGGGTCTTCCTCTGTCGGAGGGTCTTCCTCTTTCGGAGGGTTTTCCTCTGTCATAGGGTCTTCCTCTCTCGTAGGGTTTTCCTCAGTCGGAGGGTCTTCCTCTGTCGTAGGGTTTTCCTCTGTCGGAGGGTCTTCCTCTGTCGGAGGGTCTTCCTCTGTCGGAGGGTCTTCCTCTGTCGGAGGGTCTTCCTCTGTCGGAGGGTCTTCCTCTGTCGGAGGGTCTTCCTCTGTCAGCGGGTCTTCTTCTGTCGTAGGGTCTTCCTCTGTCGGAGGGTCCTCCTCTGTCGTAGGGTCCTCCTCTGTCAGAGGGTCTTCCTCTGTCGGAGGGTTTTCCTCTGTCGTAGGGTTTTCCTCTGTCGGAGGGTCTTCCTCTGTCGGAGGGTCTTCTTCTGTCGTAGGGTCTTCCTCTGTCGTAGGGTTTTCCTCTGTCGGAGGGTCTTCCTCTGTCGGAGGGTCTTCCTCTTTCGGAGGGTTTTCCTCTGTCATAGGGTCTTCCTCTCTCGTAGGGTTTTCCTCAGTCGGAGGGTCTTCCTCTGTCGTAGGGTTTTCCTCTGTCGGAGGGTCTTCTTCCGTCGGAGGGTCTTCTTCTGTCGTAGGGTCTTCCTCTGTCGGAGGGTTTTCCTCTGTCGGAGGGTCCTCCTCTGTCGGAGGGTCTTCCTCTATCGGAGGGTCTTCCTCTGTCGGAGGGTCTTCCTCTGTCGGAGGGTCTTCCTCTGTCGGAGGGTCTTCCTCTGTCGGAGGGTCTTCCTCTGTCAGCGGGTCTTCTTCTGTCGTAGGGTCTTCCTCTGTCGGAGGGTCCTCCTCTGTCGTAGGGTCCTCCTCTGTCAGAGGGTCTTCCTCTGTTGGAGGGTCTTCCTCTGTCGGAATGTCTTCGTATGTCGTTGATGGAGTTCCATATGGCGTCTCTCCGACAGGAACCAACTCCCACTCTAAATTAATTCGTCCAACCCCTTCAGAGACGGCATCGTGGTTGTCTTTCAAAAATTCTCAGAAAACTATGAATACACCTTTAATTCCCCATGAACGCCGTCTTTTCCTCCTCCTGCTCCTTCAACCCCTCCTCCTCCTCCACTCCATCATCTTCCCATAAACATTTCCCTCGAATAGTTTCCATTTTTTGTTCCTCGAGCAAAAGTCAAAAATTTATTTGTGAAACTTTCTCCTTCTTCCTGGGACCGGCACGCTGCTTCGCACTGACTGCTCTGTGCTCTGCGTCCTCTCCCGTGGCACATTCCACCCTCCCCGCCAAGCAGACAGCTGATTTTCCATTTCAATGATACGAAATGCTGTTTTGAAAAATTAATAAAGTTTCACGGAATTCATGAATTTTGTGGCAAAAATTTATTCGTGCTTCGTGCGGAGCAACAGCAGTCAGCTCGGAGTTGGACGGAATTTTTGTAGTTTCCTCGGCATTTGAGAAGAAATTCGCACCTCTGGTGCTGGTGAGGTAGGGACGATGCGAACGAAGGAGGAAGGAGCTACGAGAGGTGATCCAGTTTGAGGTTACATTTTGAAGGTTGGTTTAATCGGCTTGTGTGAGGGATGGGATGCTGAAGTTTATCACGTGGTAGCAGGGAATTTGTCAACATTTGTGAGGGGTTTGAGAGTTTTGACAAGGGCAACGGAGTTCACGTCTCCCGGGGGGTGATTCAGTCAGAGGTTACACTTTGTGAAATCTGATCTCAGTTGGGTTGGTGTCAATGATTAGCAGAGGCACTTGCAATAATACTGCCTTACCTGCATGACGTCTGTGGGCACTCTGCTTTATCTTGACAAGGCTGAAAGTAGGCTGACGGCTCTGGAGGCGCTGCTTTGTCGTGGCCTGAGCTGATTTTGCCCTGCTTGCCAGTCCTTGGCGGCTGCTTCGTCTTGGCAAGGCTCCAAGTAGCCTGAGCTGATGTTGCCCTACTTGCCAGTTTTTGACGGCTCTGGAGGCGCTGCTTCGTCTTGGCAAGGCTCCAAGTAGTCAGAGCTGATGTTGCCCAGCTTGCCAGTTATTGACGGCTCTAGAGGCGCTGCTTCGTCGTAGCCTGAGCTGATGTTGCCCTATGTGCCAGTCCTTGACGGCTGCTTCGTCTTGGCAAGGCTTCAAGTAGTCTGGGCTGTCGTTGCCCTGCTTGCCAGTCCTTGGCGGCTCTAGAGACTCTGCTTCCTCCTCAGTTGGCCCTTATTTGCTCCGAGTGGCCGTACCTAGTGCTATGCTTGCTGTCTATCCTTTACGAGTCTGGATGTGTATGTCACTAGGTCTTGATTGACGTCCAGTAGCCTGAGCTGAGCAATTCCTGGCATTTTGCTTCGCCTTGCGTCTATTCTGGCTCTCCTCCTCGAACCATTCCTAGCCCCACTCCTGACTCGAGCCGACTCCACGAGTGGAACGTATTTATCCATCCCCCCACCACTTGACCAAAGTAGTTAACTTTGACTTGACCCCCATCCACAGCATCTCGTCCACCTTTCGGAGTCACTTTTCAGAGTCGCTCACTTAAAAAGTTTGCTGTCGCAACATCTTCAAATTGATTACCTCAAGAGGTTATCCACGACAAGACCAGAGCTCGGCCTGCAATCAGAGTGCCTCTCGCCCGAAAGCATAATCCCCAAAGTTGAATGGGTGGCCGTAGCGCAGGTAATAAAATAATTGCACTCTCCTCTGGTCGTTGCTTAAGATCCTTGAGTGCTTGAATTGCATTAACGACAGCACAGCAGTACACATGGCTTTGCCTCGTCTGTGTGTGCGAATGCGCCTCGAGGAAGTTTTTCGACTGCCGCCCCCCCGGCTCACTCTAATTAATGGGTTCCGCTTTCATCCGATAAACATGTGTTCCATGGCATAATCCCAAAAACTAACAGCGCCCGGCGACGACTGCGAGTGTACTCGGTCGTCGGTCGTCGGTCGTCGGTCGACGTTCGGAGTTCGCAGAGAGGTCTGTGCACACTCCTCTCCCGCCAGCATTTCGCTTTAAATTGTCGTTTAAATGAATTATCTCGGAGTTGTCCCTCGTGTGTCCTGCTAAAAGTTTTCCCCGACTTTAATCCGCCTGGCAGCGAGGAGCCGGTCCACACCTGGCCGGGAGTACACAGTGTGCCTTTGGGTCACGTAACTGCAAAAAGTCTGGGCTGCAATCTGCCGACTTGAACATGTTTCGGCACTCAAGTGGATGAGGGCAATGCGCGGCGGCGACGGCATGGCATGGCATGGCATGGCATGGCAGTGGCGGCAATGAGTGCAGCCGGAGTGGAAAAGTGAAATATCAATGAAATGCATCTCTCCGGTGGCAGCGGCTGTTGTTCTCTGGTCCTTTGTGTGGACGCGGAAAGGACGACGACGACGACGACGACGACGACGACTCAAGACTGATGAGTCGCTGCGGAGGACGATCGGTGGCGCAAGTGTTTCGAGGAAGTGACGTCGCAGGATTCACGGTTGTAACTTTGCCGGCGTGCACGAGTGAGTGAATAAAGTGCGACATTAGCACGCGGTGCTCTCGGTGACTTGGGAGAATACAGCCACTTGCTGGGGCATCGTGAAGGTCGTCAAGTGTGCAAGGAGACGAATGGTGGGCGGTTGGATGGTGGATGTCTAGTGGCGGATGGTTGATTGTAATTTGAAGCGAGAATGGAGGTCGAAGAGGAAGAAGAAGAAGAAGAGTGCTGATTTAAGGAAGTTGGTGTGCAGTTCAAGTGACGAGTGTACGTGAGACACGCGCTGGGGAAATACAACGTCGCTTCCACGTTCAATTCCATCCGTCATGGGAACGGCTTGGGGTGAAGGGGTGGGGGCGTGGAGGGCCGGATGGTCTTCTGGTGGCAGTCGGAGAAAGAGTGCAGTGAGCCAGCGATGACGGACGATGTCGGGGAATCTGCTGGTGGATTGCTTGCCAGGTTGGAGCAACAAATTTTCGGAACCTGTTTGAATCTTCAAGAACCTCTTGATGATGGTGCGGATGGTGATGTGCATGATTTTGTGATTTAGACTCATTTTTGGGCATTGACTTGCATTTGAGTCGAATTTTCGGGATGTTTTAAGGCTGTTTTGGTGTTCTTTGCGGGTTTTAACGCTCGTTCTCATTCTACTTGGACAACTGACATCGATTGTGAGGGTGGGTGATTTTAAAGTGGCTGGCTGCAGATAGGTCTTAAGCTGCTAATCGGATGGAATACCACTTAGCCCTGTATTATTATGTAGGACTGAAAATTGAAATTGAACGAATAAATTGGGAACTCTGAAGTTTGCACGATCTTGTCTTGTTTTGTTTTTAGCTTTATTCTGAAAATTTGTTCACAGTTGTAGGTACGCAATATTCGTTTTCAATTATTTAGCGCTTGAAGTGATATCTTAAGGTATTATTACAAAAAAAAAAAAAAAAAATAGGACAAAATATTTTCTTTAATATGAGCTTTTATAGGTCAGTGGGAAAAGTTACAAAAGATATTGGCCCTTAGTAATAGAAAATCATAAAGTCGCTTCTAAAGTCGAATTTTGTTAGGTGTAGCTAAGATACTTTTAAGTTTCCGTAGTAATAAATCAGTTTTAACAAAACTCGAATTTAACGTAATCATTGCGAATAAACCTGACATATTTAAGCATTTAATCCACTACTGTTTTATTTACAGAAGTCCAAACTTGGATAGCAATTCAACTTTTAACGAATTTGATGCGCTATCCGATTCCATCTCAAGAATTGTATCCCTGTATCCTCGCACTGAAATTGCCATTGCGGGCGATTTCAATGTACACAATTCTAATTGGCTTCGAAATGAGTCCACACGAATACCTGACATCGCAGATCATTCTGCCAACACCCTGGACCTGTTTCTCACCTCTCACCCTGATAAATATTCTGTTGACATACTGTCGCCCCTAGGCTCGTCTGACCATTGTGTCGTATCAGCTAATTTCTCGTTATCACCACACACAGTTAGAGAACAAATTCCTAAAAGAACAGTATGGCTGTACGACAAAGCCGATTGGAGCGGACTCAACAATTTCTTTAGGAATTTTAACTGGTCACTATGCTTCCTCGATAGTGACGTGGATGCCGCTGCTGATATGATCACAAACATTCTTCTGCTGGGCATGAGATCCTTCATTCCGCATAGAGTGAAAAGTATCAAGCCCAAAGAAAATGCATGGTATGACTCGAGCTGTAAAGAGGCTATCAGGTTGAGAGAGTTGAATTTTCGGGCATACAAAGCCAACCCTACTGAGGAAAACCGGAATAAGTTTAAACGGGCCAGAAATGACTGCAATGCAACTATCAGACGTGTGAAATTCTCCTATGATCAAAAGTTGAGGCAAAAAGTGCTTCAATGTCCCAAAGGTAGCAAAAACTTTTGGTCATTTGTAAAAAAACATAAAGAATTCCACCTCGTCTTCAATTCCCACGCTCATTTACAATGACATTCCAGCTGTCAGCTCTTTAGACAAAGCCAATCTGCTTGCGGCGCATTTTGCAGCCAGCTCAACACTGCCAGATTCCAATATGTCTCCACCTGTACTTGAGAGCGTTGATTTCACCATGGGAAAAATCCATTTCCGCACTCGTACAGTTGCAAGAGTACTTAAAGATCTCGACGTGCACAAATCCGCTGGCCCGGATGGTATTCCCCCTATACTTCAGAAGAGGTGTTCTTCTGCCCTGGCAAAACCATTGCGTAAGCTTTTTCATCTATCCTACTTTAGGTCTCTTTCCGAGCAGATGGAAAACAGCATTTGTCCAGCCCGTCCCTAAAAAGGGCAAATCTTCGTCACCTGCCTCGTACCGACCCATAGCACTAACGTCAGTTCTTTCTAAGGTCATGGAAACGCTGATAAATCGTCAGCTTATGAAATATCTTGAATCGCGGAAGCTTCTTAATGACCGGCAGTACGATTTCCGTAGCAACAGGTCCACTGGTGATCTGATAGCTTACCTCACCGAAAAGTGGAACAATTCTTTGCACACAGACATGATCGCTGCACTTGATATTTCTAAGGCATTTGACAGAGTTTGGCATCAAGCTCTTTTGTCGAAAATGCGTGCATATGGTATCGATGAATCTCTTCTTCTATGGATTAGAAATTACCTTTCGAAGCGTTCAATTCAAGTTGTTTTGGATGGGTTCGAGTCTGATATCCACCAAATAAATGCTGGTGTACCCCAAGGCTCTGTTCTGTCTCCGACACTCTTTCTCATTTTTATTAATGATCTCTTGTCTGCTACTTCTAATCCAATCCATTCCTTCGCTGATGACAGCACCCTCAGCTTTTCATATTCGTTCCGAGACTCACGACCCTGCCCTTCGGCCGTAGAATTGGAACGGCAGCGTATGTTAAGCACATTGAATTCCGATCTTGACAGCATAATTAACTGGGGAAACAACAACAGAGTGGAATTCAATGCTTCAAAAACTCAATGCTGTCTGCTGTCACTCAAGCGAACCCCTTGTTAATCAGCCATTATCCATGAATGGCGCTTGTGTCGATGAAACCGGAAAGCTTTTCATCCTTGGTATGTGTATCAACAGAACACTTAGTTGGAACGATCACATATTTGAGGTCGCCAAAAATGCTGCGAAATGTTTAGGTTTCCTTAATCGATGCAAGAAATATTTCACCCCCTCTGATTTGGCTTTCATTTATAAGGCGTATATCCGCCCCAAGCTTGAGTACAACGCTCATATCTGGTCTGGTGCCCCAAAGACCACCCTGCACCTACTTGACTTGATAGAATCCAAAAGCGAGCGATAAAACTTATAGGAGACAACAATGTCGCAAAGTCATTAGACTCGCTCGAACATCGACGTACCGTTTCTTCTTTGTCCGTATTTTATCGCTATTTCAACAAACGAAGCTCAAGTGAACTGCATTCCTCCTCTCCATGAATTCACCCGCAATACTCGTCTCGCCAGGAATGCTCATCAGTTTACCCTTAAGCCTACTTTCGGACGCACAGTTAAATTTAGAGCCTCGTTCTTTAGCCGTACTACGCGAATTTGGAATGCTCTTCCCAGCCCTATATTTCCCACAGACTACAATCCGCAGATATTTAAGACCAATGGGCACAGGTACCTCCTCTGCCTTTCTCCCTCTATACCTTCGGCCCGTGCTGTGTCTTGACCCCGGACACTTAAGGGTATTAGCAATCCCTTGAGCGCGCGCAAATTATAAAAAAAAAAAAATATTCGCTATTGTGAGCTAGCACAGCTGATTTTGACAGAATAACAAACTGCAAATTTGATTTTTGATTTAAAATGGCAAAATCGAATGTGGTAGGTTAATCTTCTCTAGTCTTCTTTTAATGCTTGAGGAATTATAAATTCGTGAATCATGTGCACTTCCTCTCCAACGTGCAACAATGTCCAATATTTTTTGCATTGGAATCAACTAAAACTTGAACATTTAGCGAATAAAATCCCTTCCGACACCGGTGACGTGCTTTTAATTACCCACCTGGATTTTTTCATCTTTATCTGAGTGCAGTCTATAGCACCCATGCATTGGGAAACCGAAATTTATGCATAAATCCTCTTTTAACTTCCCTGATGCCCTCATTTGTTTCCGGAAAATGTATAAAATCTGGGAGTTTTCCAACCAGTGCAGTGACTACTTTGCGGATTACCGTGCTGGCTGTTTTTTTGACTTACTCCGTGCATATCACCTGTGAAAGGGTTATTCTGCAATATAATATTTCACCAATTTGAAATTAAACCGATGGTACCTGAATCGAGCTGATAGGATCCTTTTGCAAGGTGCCGCAAAGTAATCTATACCATAATAAGAGATGGAACGGGTGATCTTTTGTTACTGGTAGGTCTAATGTCGTCCAACGTATGGTTTCCTTGTCAAATCTTATGGAAAGACTTATTTATATGAAGTGTATGCTTCCAAGCAAATGACCTTACCTATAGTTTTTCTTAAATTCGACATCACTGTAATACTCGAGTGCATTGAATCGTGTTTTATATATTTTTCGTGTTCTATTATTTTCCGAATCATTAATAATTTCCAAATCTTGCAAAATTCGTTCGAAACTCATTTTGAAACATTAAACTATCACTTTTAAATTCGACTTAGATACGACTGGATTTTAGAAGTAGGTTGCTAGTTTATTACTACGGATTTCGTGTTAAACTCGAGTTTAAATTCCTTTATTGCTAAGGACCATTGAAACTAACATTAACTGCAATACCCAACAAAAGGATGCTCGTGTCATGGAAAGGATGCGAATAAAGTAAAGACACCAAAGGCTGCCTCTAGCGCTATAAATAAAAACGTTAGCGAATGGACTGCCAGGAGAGCACTTAGACAAATTGGTCTTGTATTGTCAATCAAGCAGAAGAAGCCTGCATTATCTGACAAAAATGTGAAAGCACGGCTAAAGCTCTGCAAAAGCTGTTCGGTTGAAGAGTGGAAGAGAGTAATATGGTCTGACGAAACAAAAAATCAATCGCTACCAGTCAAAATGGCAAAGAATACTTCTGGCACAGACCTAAGCAAAGAGTCCTCAAACATCAAGTTAAGGAGACTGTAAAGCACGGTGGAGGTAGCCCAATAGTTTCGGGGTGTTTCACTTGGTGAAAATCGTTAGCATAATGAAAAAAGACGATTATCATCAAATACTTCAGACAAAGTTGTCGGATTTTTTTGAGGAATGTGCGTATCCCACTGAAGAGATTATCTTCCAGCAGGACGGCGACCCCAAAAACACCGCCAAAATTGTAAAAAAAACTGGCTCGGTAACCAATTTTTTTCAAAAATTAGAATGGCCCGCACAAAGTCCGGCTTTGAATCCGATAGAAAATTGATGGGCCATTGTTAAACGGCAAATTCTGGGATACGAAAGTCCACCCGCAAACCTAAACGAACTTTGGACTAGGGTTCAGGCGGAATGGGAGAAGATTGCAGACGAATTTATCCAGAAATTGGTAGAATCAATGCCGAAGAGGGATAAAAAACAAACGGCTATGGACAAAGTAATATAAGCTAAGCTTCTACCTGCAAGTGTTAAGACGTCGAAAAGTGAATACTTTGGACTATGAACTATTTTTTTTTTTGCTTGCTAAGCTAATGGAAGCTAAATTATTTTTTACGTTTAAAACAAAATTATTAAAGCCGTGTAAACAAATAAAATGAGTTAAATTAAAATACTGCACTTCTGATTTATAATTTATGTTACAACATTGTTTTTAAATTTTTGGTACTCAGTTTTGCTCGCCACCTACCTATAGTATGAACAGTCAGAAATACATTTAGGAAGACAATTGATTATACCTTTATAAATGCAAATACATTTTTCTATTGAGTTCTTTGCTTTGGGTCATTAGATGCTCTAAAGGATATGAGCAACCACGGCTTAAGAGGCTGCAGTGGGCCTACAATGTTATATTTGAAGATATCACAAAGATATCTAGCCAATAGTTATGGTTGCCTTCAGTGAATCTTCTAAAGAAAAAGGCTCTTTCGTTCGAATGTCTTCAAACCAACGAACTATGTGCGGATCCAGTGTCTTATTTATTGCAATTGTATAAACGGGCTTTACCGGTTTTAAAAGAAGACACACAATCACCGCATTTAAGCCGTGTCTTCGTTTTCTGTTGAAGAAAATCTTCTCATATCCCATGTAGTCCAGATTGGACACAGCTCTAGTTCTAACGCTTGTATTGTCTCGCAAACTATCTATGAAAGAATATTTTGGCCAACAGAAATTCCAAAGTCGTTACTGTAATAGTGCGATAGAATTTTCACTTTCTTCGGCATCGAAAAACCAACACAAAGTGCATCAAGAGCAGAGCCGGTCGTGCTAGGGAAGGTCAATCAGTCAACTTTCTCCTCCTCGTGAAGAGATCAAGTTTTAAGGGGATTAAGTGAAAGCCCATTCCTAGTACACCAGTTGTCGATCACGTCTAGAGCCGCCTGCGCTTTTGAACACACAGCCGCTAGGCACGATCCGACAGACAATTCGGCTACATCAGTCCTAGGCGTAGACATTAGAGCTATTAAGGTCAAGTCAAGCAGAGAATCAACCAGCATGCAGACCATAGCAGAGTGGATAGGACGCCACCCTAAGGGGAGCCTCTATTTAGCCCCCGACATTACATACTGGCCATAGTCCGCATGCGCAATTATAGCATTAATTGCGGATGCATTGCTTTGATTCACAACACTAATGATGCCTCTACACCAGTTGCGTCGATACTGGCACGTCGTCTTTATGCCAGAACTGGAACAAAATGCTCCTTGTGGGGCATTCTGAAGGGAATTGTGGCCAAAATGAGGGATTCAGTTCGACAGCTGTCCGGTTAACACAATCCCGTCAGTAACCCAAGAAGCACAAAGCATTCTCCTCGATTTTCACGAAGTATGGCAAAGAGTGCAAAAAGTTGTGAAAAATTCAACACAAATTCCGTCCCCACTTCGCCTCCCACCAAATTAGACGGCAATAGAGTGGTAAAGCGCTCCGTCAACCGACCCAGCACGTCTTCATCTTCCAGTCTCCTTGCAATTCACTCAATTCACTCCACGAACTCGTTCTTGACAACATTTTAAGCGGTTAATTCCTCTCGTGTCACAACCATTCCTCGCCCAAGTGCCCCCATTCCTGCCCTCTGTCTCAACCTCATCATCACTCCATCAGCCACACAGTCTTCCGCTCAAAAATGTCGAATCTCTTGCACTCCTCACGAAATGACGCCCACCCTCGAGACACTATCACAGAACCGCCAAATAAAACAAGAACTCTTATCAGACACTCATCCGGACCGCTTGAACTCCCATTCACACCCGCCGAGGTCTCTTTAGGAATCACTTTGTGGCGCATTACCCTTTCTGCTCTCGCATCCGTATTTTTATGGTAATAACCAGCAGCTCTTGGTGAGGCCATCATTCCCCCGCGCCATCAGCTCGGTCGGTCGGTCGGTCGCCTCCAGACTCGGTTGCATTTAATTCAAAAATTATAAGTATGCGCCGACGGGCTGAGGGGCTGTGAAGTGAGCTGTTACCAGATGTCCTTAATTGTTGGGATGTACATTTTGCTCTGGCTCCAGTTAACAGTGTCCTATCTGTGAGGTCGGTTTCGTTTAACCGCTTCTGACTTCTGACAGCGGCACAAAGGGCTGAGAGAGAGGGAGAGGCAGAGTGAGAGGGAGAGATCTTTTTATTAGGTGATAAGAAGTCACAAACTTAATTGAATGGAAGGCGTAACGTAACGGGTTTTTATCTGAACACCAATGAAGAGCTCTAGCGCCTTTCACAATTTCTCCGATTTACCCCCGACCGACGCGACCTCGCCAAAGAAAAATATAGGAAAACCGACGCGAAAAATGAAAGAAGACAATGCGCCCTTAATGTCCTCGATGGGAGGGGGGTGGTGCTCGGCTAATTGCTTGCGTCGCGCTGTTGATGTGCTCTTCTGTGGGGCGCCCGGAGAGGGGGGGGGGGGGGAGAAATGAGAAATTGTGTGTGTGTGTGTGTGTGTATCCGTTTTGAGGCAGTGGCGATGGCAGGATGTTTAATTAAATATTAAATTTTTCCTACGCGTTGTAGTCGACGGCGACGACAACAACAGATGGATTGGTGGGTGGCGATGTGGGTGTGGGGGATGGGTTTCGGTGCAAGCGCGTAACACGCCTTCCAAGAGGTAATATCGTCAATTTGAGAATAACGAGACAATTATGTGATGTCGGCGATGGTGTTTTTGAACACCTGCAGCTTGATGGCTGTTCCGAGAGACTTAATGGGGTTGTTTCTTTTTTTTTTTTTTTTTGCGAGTGAACTGGGAGTGGGGGAGGGTCTTTTGCTCTTTTGAGTGAGATTTGCCGCGATTGGTTGGGGTTCTGGGACCATTTCTTGAGAGTGCCGTCGGCGAGGCTTTCAGCTTATGTCTTGACGGTGATGCGTGTCTATTCTGGTTCAAATGCACGGAGCCGTGAATCAGTTCACTGCTCTACGGTCGCTTAATACCGACTGTTGGACGGATGGTTGACGGAAATTCCGCCAAAAATCTGAGACCCGGGTAGATGGGCGACAAAACCCTGGTTCAGCTCAAAGGAGTCGAGTGAAATTGTGTTCCTAGTCCAGCTCTGGGATGGCCAGTTCGTCAGTTGGACGATGGGCCACGAAATTCTCGTGCAAGTCCAAGGAGTCGAGTGGATTTGGGTTACTTGTCCAACTCTAGGATCCAAACGGGTAGCCAGTATCGACAGTTGGACAATGGGCCACGAACTTCTCGTTCAAGTCCAAGGAGCCGAGTGGATTTCGGTTCCTTGTCTAACTCAAGGATCCAGACGGGTGGCAGGCTCGACTGTTGGACGATGGGCGACGAAATTCTCGTTCAAGTCCAAGGACCCGAGTGGATTTATGGTCGTCGACCAGCTCTAGGATCCAGACGGGTGGCCAGAATCGACTGTTGGACGATGGGCCACGAAATTCTTGATCGATCTTGGGTCTTGTCCCGATCCATGAAATGCCGTGTGCAGCCACTTCACTTCTTGATTCATCAACAGTTTGCTTTGAATACTTGCATGGACCGATCTACTTGACGTCCAACCACCAGATTGACTGCTTCTCAAGGCGCTCTAAGCGGCGGCCGATGCCTGCATGCAGAGATCTATTGGCAGGCAGTGCAGTAGAGCCTGTTGACTGTTGGGGCTCCTCTGACTTTCAGGTCGAGTTCAGCGGATGGCCCACTTGTGGGAGCGTCTTGGTGGCTGTGGTTTAAATTTAATTTTACTGAGGGGGTTGGAGTTTGTCGCGAGTTTGCCTTTCGATCCAATTCAGTGTGGACTGGCCTAGGAACCGGGTTCTGCGACCCAACGGGCATCGAGACGTGTTAGATGGGCCTCGTCATTTGCCAAAAAAGCCGTCAGACATGAACTCAATTGGTGCCTGAGACCAACTGAGCACGGCGTTCGATCGATTTCAAGTCAAATCCAGGCTTCATCGTGTCCTTTGCGGCGTCAAGTCGAAGCCAAGGTCTGCCAGGACTTCAATGTTCCGTGTTCAAGTCGAATCCAGGCTTCAAGTCGAAGCCAAGGTCTGCCATGGCTTCAATGTTCCGTGTTCAAGTTGAATCCAGGCTTCGTAGTGTCCCTTGCGGCGTCAAGTCGAAGCCAAGGTCTGCCAGGGCTTCAATGTTCCGTGTTCAAGTCGAATCCAGGTTTCAAGTCGAAGCCAAGGTCTGCCAAGGCTTCAATGTTCCGTGTTCAAGTCGAATCCAAACTTCGTCGTGTCCTTTGAGGCGTCCATTCGAAACCAAGGTCTGCCAGGGCTTCAATGTTCCGTGTTCAAGTCGAATCCAGGCTTCAAGTCGGAGCCAAGGTCTGCCAAGGCTTCAATGTCCCGTGTTCAAATTGAATCCAGGCTTCGTAGTGTCCTTTGCGGCGTCAGGTCGAAGCCAAGATCTGCCAGGGCTTCAATGTTTCGTGTTCAAGTCGAATCCAGGCTTCAAGTCGAAGCCAAGGTCTGCCAGGGCTTCAATGCTCCGTGTTCAAGTCGAATTCAGGCTTCGTAGTGTCCCTTGCGGCGTCAAGTCGAAACCAAGGTCTGCCAAGGCTTCAATGTTCCGTGTTCAAGTCGAATCCAGGCTTCGTCGCTTTCTCTGCAACGTTAAGTCGACTTAACGGTTTCTCGAGCTTCGACTTTCAAGTCTTCGAGTTTAAGCGACCATTGTCTTGAGCCCTTCGAGCCTCTGCATCTATCACTTCAGCTTCTAAGTGGCGGGACCATGAACCTAGTCTTGTTTAAGCCGTCTTCAGAAGACATTAGCCTCCTAAGCCTCCTAGGAACCGCAATACCGGTTCTAAGCTCGATCTGAAGCTTGAACGCCAGTCTGTTCTAATTGCAGGTGGCGGTCCAGTGGACATAGTCAAGCTCCTCTGCCGGGACCTCTGCTTCAACCGCGGTCTAAGCTCGGTCTGAGGGTTGAATGGCGGTCAGTTTCTCCGTCTCTTCAGCATCTACGTGTCGGGACAATGGACGTGGTCTAGTCTAAGTGCATTTTCGAGCCTCTTCCATGAGACCTCTACCTCAACTGAGGTCTATGCTCGATTTGAAGCCTAAACGAAAGGGAGCTCCTCCTTTAATCTGGCCTATGCCTCGTTTAAGTTTCCACGTGGCGACGTAATGCAGCTTCTCCTTCTACGAGGCGTGGCAAAGGTCGTGGTGTGGCTTAAGTCCATTTTCAAGTCACAGGGGAGTCCTAAACTTCGCTTGAGCTTCAGGTTCTTCTCGATTTCTTCCCCAAAACACCTCCCCGCTAGGACTAATGCTTCCAATCGCCCGACACGACGTCAATTACCGCTGCACCCACTGACAGTGATTACGTTTCGATCCCGCTCCAGCTGTTGCTTGCTCCCGTTGCTGCGTTAATGACTCCCTGTCTCGCATATCAAGTCGCTCCCCTTCAATTAAGCAGCGAACATATCACGCTCCAGCGTTCGCTCCTTAATTACAGCACTGCACCGATATCCCGTCAAGACGTCCTTATTATTCGTCGACTTCTCCCTCACCTTCGCCAGTGGCAAACGGATACAGGGATGCCAACCATCGCTTCGCTTATCCGATAGCAAAAATTCAAGAATTTATGTGCCTTGCGTGAGAATAAATCCTTTGTCGGACGGAGGAATGTGCACCCATCTCCAGACGCGGGGGAATGGGGTTGGCTCTCAAATGCAGCAGGACGTCTGCGGAACCAGTGCCGCCGCCGCCGCGCCATCAGCGACAGCAGGAGCATCAGTTCTGAGCAACTGCCAGGACATAATAATGTAATAATATTTTTCCACGTCGTTAGCCGGAGTAGATGACTGGGACAGCGAGTGCGCTGCTCTTGGTTGAGGGGCGGGAGGGACGATATAAATAACACATGTAGGTACGCAAACACACTCACACGCTGAATCGGAAAGACAGCGACGAGTAAGGACTCCGACTCCGAGCAGCGACTCTGGCAAAGGATGCGGCAAATGTAAAGGCAAAGGTAAAGGCAAAGGCATCCGCAGAGGTACTAGCAGTGGAAGTGGCAGTGGCAAACCAAGCCACAGCAGGAATACCCACCACGCTCTTGATGGGTAGCATGTGCAGCTATTCCCAAAGGATGCAGACAGATTTATGTTCGCACATGTGTTTTCGCCCGTATTTCCGCCCGGACACAGCCCAGCAGACCGAAGAAGCTATCACCCAGCGCTGGGGGCGCGACGATGGGGCAGCATCTCTCTCGCTGAAGTGGAAGTTATGTACTCGTGTGAAGTGAATACCGCAATTCAGGAAGTCGATGAAGGTGAGACTCCCCGCACAGGACGAGGAGCCTGTGCGGCGAGATGGTTGCATCTGAAGTTAATCGGAAATCGTTGCTTGCTCCTTGATGGCGTGATAAGGAGCAGAGGGGACGTTCGATCGAACGGAGGAGGAGCTCTCCCCGATTTGACATCGATTACCGGGAAATCGACTGGCGGTTTATGAATGAACCATGCGTGACTGCTGCCGCGTCATTTTTCCAAATTTAATTGGACTCGGTGGCACTCGGGTCGTGCGGCACTCAAAATCTCGAATCGCATCGAGAAGCCAACAAAACAGAACAATTTAATTCGCAATGCCACACGCAGCTGTGGCGCGTGTTAGAAATTAGCGCCACACGATCCAATTCGGCGAAGGGAGCGAGGACAAAAGGCCGTTGCCATGGAGGACAGCGCCCGGGGGCGTGCGAATATTTGTCCAGGTGATGTTAATTAACTGGGATTTGCAACTGGCGCGGCTGTCTGGCCAACGAATTTCGGTTCGGAAAATAGAAATTCTGTCGAAACACCGCACACACGTGGGATTTGTTTTTCGCCAGTAGCCGCCGATGCCGAGCAACGTCACCTGCCGCGGAATGAGGCAGAAAAACGAAATGGATTAGCGCCGACAATTTGCGCGGTCGGGGTCGGAGAGTGGAGCAGGCCACGTTTAAACGCGGAAATTGAGTGAGAAATTGTGATTAGTGGCTGCCTAGAATTCAGTTTTTGCGCCTTTTAGTGGTCGGGGGGTCCGCTGTGGGGCGCCAAGTTTGGCGATTTCTGATGGTTTCGCTTGGGCGTTGCACAGTGGGGCCAAACTAGGGCAAACATGCCCTAAAATATTGTTTTATGTATTGAAATGAAAAAAAAAACGTGTCATCATCATCATCATCTTCTGACCCGCATGATCCACTAAAGGAGTCGCGGGGGTAAGCCAACCGCACGAGAGATCTCCAGGCAACTCGATCCTCCGCCATCGACTCTAATTCATCAGGAGCAAGCGTAACCCGGCGAGTTTTTGGACTTGGTCCAACCACCTCGTCCTGGGTCTGCCAATCCGGTGCCGTTCGCCTACCTGATGGCATCGCATTCAACGCCCGCCTCGGAAGTCGTGATGATGGGGACATTCGTGCCACGTGACCAAACCACCGAAGCATAGCCCTTTCCGTTCGAAGAAGCGCACTGCCGTGTTTCTCACTCTATCCCGGCGAGTAATGCCCACAACAGCACGAAGAAAGCCGCACTATTCATCCCCCATCCTGGGCTCGACCATAGCTCTAGAAAGCTCTTCCTACACCTTAGCATTGACTTTCCCGGGGATACTTAAAAGAGATGTGCCCCTGTAGCTGGGGCAAACGCTTTTGTCCCCCTTCTTGAAAGGTGGGACAATCACCCCAGTTTGCCAATCGCCAGGTGTCTCACCGCGTTCCCAGGCCACTTTAATAACACGAGAGAGCCAAAAAACTCCCTCTTTACCCATTGCCTTAAGCATTTCCGGCCGGATTTCATCCACACGAGCGGATTTTTAGCAATTCAATCGCCAAAATGGCTTCCTCCACCGTTGGACTATTCTCCGCCCCACTCAAGACTACGGGTCTGTCATCCTCAGTGCCCTTTTCGGGATTGAGCAGCTCCGAAAAGTGCTCGCTCCATCTGCCCAAGATGTCCGCCTCATTGGAAAGCAACACCCCGTATTTGGATTTGACTCCTTCGATGATGTTGAATTTCCTTCCTCTGAGTCGGTGAATGGTTTGCCAGAACACCTTTTTCGCAGATCTATGGCCGCTTTCCAGCTTCTCGCCGAACTCCTTCCAAGACTGCTCTTTAGCTGTTCGCACAGCTAATTTGCAAGTTCTTCGCGCCTCAGTGTACCGGTCACGAGAAGCAGAGTCCCCCAAGAGAATCCAGTCTCTGTAGGTCTTCTTCCACGCAGTTCTTTTCTCACCACCAGCCGCCACTCCAAGCCGCTTCACTCCACAAACAATGGCAACAAGGCACTGACTGCTGTTGAAAACAGTCGCCATTCTTCCTCTACATGCGATGGAACAGTTGGAAGTCGCTCAAACCTCTCAGATATGTGCCGTGCAAAATTTAGCTGCAACTCACTGTTCTGTAGTTTCTCCCACCGTATGCGTGTAACCTGTACAAAATCGCCAAGGATATTGTTGGCCGTAAAAGAAACATCAACTATTCTGTTTTAGATGTGGACGGCACACTTTTGGTAACAATCGAAGATCAACTGCGAAGATGGAGGGACCATTTTAGTGCCCTGCTAAATGAGGAATGAGAAGAACTGAGTCCAACGATTTGCTCTCAACAACTAGAAATGCGGCGATCTTACAGGGGAATTGACACCGGTCCCCCAACACTTGCAGAAATCAAAACTGCGATCAACCTCTTAAAAGTCAACAAAGCAGCTGGACTGGATGGCATACCAGCCGAGTTCCTGAAAGCCGATCCCGACACAACGGCCGGTATACTGCTACCATTAATACAGGCTATATGGGAAGACGAAAAGTACCCCAGGGACTGGAAGGATGGAGTTATTGTTAAGATACCAAAAAAGGGAGACCTTAAAAACTGGAATAACTGGCGTGGTATTACCAACTATCATTCTCGTACGGACAAAGGACAGGATCGAAAATACGCTCAAGAGGCATCAAGCAGGCTTTCGTAGTGGTCGGTCATGTGTCGATCACATTAACACCCTGCGTGTAATACTCGAACAATCAACCGAGCTTACGTCACAGCTCTACCTTAGGTTCGTAGACTTTGAGAAGGCCTTTGACCGAGTCAACCGTGAATTGATCTGGAAGTCTCTAGATAGGAGAGGGATTCCCCCGAAGATTGTTGCTATTATAAAGGAATCCTATCACGCCGCAAGATGCTTCCTTCTACATCATGGACAACTTTCCGACTCTTTCGAAGTGCGACAGGGAGTAAGACAAGGGGATATTCTATCGCCCATCCTATTCTTACTGGCGATAGATGATGTACTGACTGCCACCGTAGGTACAACTGAGAGACATGGTATCCAATGGAGACCGTTTGAGAGGCTAAGTCACCTGGATTATGCTGTTATTATCTGTTTCCTGGCAAGTTCCAACAGCGGGATGAACGAGATGTGCCAATCACTTCAAGTGAATGGAGAGATGGCTGGTCTTAACATCAATTGCAACAAGACCAAAATCATGCACACCGGCCGATCAGCGCATCAGCAGATTATTCTGAGACAGACGCCCATTGAGGAGGTCAAACAATTTAATTATCTAGGCAGTTTTGTATCGCCCGATGGAGGAACGGATCTGGATGTTAATAGCAGAATAAGCAAAGCCCGCAGCGCCTTTGGAATGTTGTCTTCAGTATGGAATTCCAGTCGAATATCTTCGATACATTCTTAAGATCCGATGGCCGCAAATTATATCGAACCAAGAATTGTGGCGCATTACGGGTCAAAAGCTTTTGGATGTCGAAATTAGGCAGCGGAAGTGGCGCTGGATTGGCCACACGTTGAGGAGACCAAACGACAACATCGCGAAGCAGTCCTTCGCATGGAATCCTCAAGGTACACGGCGAGTTGGTAAACCAACAACCACCTGGAAGACAACAGTATTGGCCAAAGCAGCAACGTAGCGTAAAACTTGGCCACAGCTAAAGTATCTGGCCGCAGATCGAGAAGGATGGAGGAAGTTTGTCGCCGCCCTATGCCCCAACCGGGGTTGAAGGAATCATATATATGCGTGTAACCACTCTTGGTTTCCGCCTTGGCAGAAAAGGTACTTTATCAGTGAGGTACAGCGTACACAAGACCAGCTGATGATCAGTTGACAGTTCAGCCCGTCTCATCACACGAACGTCACAAGCCATCCGTTTCACACACGATGGTACCACAAAGAGATCTATCAACGATTTCTGTTGAAGACTCTGACGGTACCACGTGTATTTATGGATGCCTTTGTGTGTAACGAAGGTGTTCATTATGGACATGCCATTTGCACAGCAAAAGTCCAACAACTTCTCTCCGTTCGCGTTCTGATGAGGATCACCGTTCCTCCCAATCACACTCCCCCAGGTCGTTACGTCCACACCCACATGAGCATGAGCATATCAGGATATAGGAATACGTCTCCGCTATCCTATCAAGGGCAGCATCAACTTCATCCAGGAAAGCCGCGTAGTCTGACTCTAAATTCGGTGCATACACCTGCACCAGAGCCAAAGTTGACCTTTCAAGCTTGAGCTTTAAGATCGCGACTCTCCCTCCTAATGGTATCCACTCCAATACCCTGCCTGCCAGCCTGGGACTTGTGAGTATCCCCACTCCCGCCTGGGCAGACATTTGAGGTGCAACTGCCGACAGGAAGAGTTTCCACCCGTCCAAAAGGTCCACAGTTCTAGATTCCTTTTGCTTCGTCGAAGAGATACCCACGATATCCAACCGATACCTGGCAGCTTCCTCAACTAGTTCGAGATCCTTTCCTGTGAGCGATGAGACGTTCCATGTGCCTATCCTGAGTCGATGACGTTGCCTTTTGCCAATCGCACGCACTGGTTACTGCATGGCGTGATATTTGTAAATTTCAAAGTCCCAACTTTGAGCTTACGGTACAACGGAACGGGTCATCAAAAGTCACCAAAATGTTGGCTTTCTAGGTTCTCATATTTGTCGAATCGAAAAATCTAAATCATTTGGCCGAGAAAAACATGTCACTTTGGGTAGTTTTTTCCACTTCGGGACCACTGTGCGGCCCCTGTGTGCGTTGGTAAGTTTTTTTTTCTAGTGCAGTTGGGGAGCAGTCAGTGGGCTGCGACTGTTGGAGATGCAGAAGGCGATTTGGAGAGGCGATGGAGGCTCAGATGGACGGTGGCGAGGGCGAGTTGAATAAGCCTTGAGTGCTCTGTAGTTCGAAGGTTAGTCTGAAACCGAAGTTCTTCTTCTGTTGCTCAAGCTTGCTCCTCTGCTGATCATGCTGGGTCCTCTTCGTCTCCCTATATACGCCCTAGAAGCAAATGAGATCATTTGCATCGCTTAAAAATCGCACCGTTCTCGAGATATGGGCGATTTTGTAAAACGAAGTACTTCAGGTCACCTTCAGCTGTCTCCACAAGGCTGGTTGAGCGTTGCTTTACCCCACCACCTTGAAGCTGAAGGACTTTGAATCAATTCGTCATAAATGAACCACTGATGCGACACAAGTGACTTCAGACGTCGAAGGCGTCCCAAGGCTTCCCTCTACCTCCCATCGGCTTCGAGCGTGAATCGTAAAATGATTCAAGTCAGCACATGAGGCTGTCCCCGTGCTACAATCGTGTGCACCGTCGTCCTTACAATTGTATGCTCTTCCACGTTTAAAGTCGTTTTTATCCAAATTTACCACCTCTTCGCCCGAAAATGTCCCCTTTTTCCCCAACAGACTTCCATTTACTGCCGAGACGACACTAAAAATCCAATGATGTTCCACTCTGTCTCTGCCTCTGTGCCGTGCTCCTCCCCTCCACCCCTCCACCCCGCATGAACCTTTCCAATTGTCAAGAGACCAAGACCTCCCGGACAGGAGAACTTGTATCTCCAGCACTCCGGCTCCACTAATTTAAATAAATCAACTTTTGCAGCCGCCTCTGCTTGTCTCCATCCTTGTGATGCGCTTGTCCCCGAGGAGTCCCTTCACCTCCTCCCCCCCCGGCCCGCCTGGAACGAAGAGAAATGCAAATCCTCGATGTTGTCACTCAACATGTCGCCGTTCATTTGTAATCATTTGGGCGGGTGATGAACTTCTCGATAAATCTCCGATCCGAAAGGCGAATCCCCGGCCGCGTTGGCAAAACTTTTTCGAAGCGAACAACAACATCCCCCCCGGGCGGCGGCAACTTGGCAACAAATCCCTGAAATCGATTTTTTTTTTGTGACTCATCTCGGCTGCCGGGCGGGCGGGCGTATGGGATGACTTGGAAGACGTCCCACAAAAAGGATGTCACCGCTTGGTTTCGCATTGGAAATCCCCACTGAGACTGAGGGGAGGATTGAGATGTGGACACGCACAGCAGCAGCAGCAGGAGTCGAACGAGCATAATCGAGTGAACATGAGAATTAAGGACATCCACCCCCTCCCCCCCCCCCCCGTATTCATCGCAACAGCATGTGGGACATGCGAGTCTCTCTGTCTGTGTGTGTGTGTCACTTTTGGGAATCCCCCATATGGAATAGAAATTAGATTGGGAAACAGAGTCACCCCAAAGTTAACATTTGGTCGAGAATTCTGATCCTGATCCCAAGTCAAATTAAAAAGCCCGCTACCCGGGGAGACTGTGCTTCTTTCACTGAGTGGGAGGGATGGTGGGCAGGGGGAGGGGGAAAATAAGAAGGATCTGAAGGTAATAGCTTTTTTTTCCTCGAATCTGGGAGTGGTTCGTTAATCATTTCACATGACGACTCGTGTACGCTGTCAGAGATGGAATGCAGTCTTCGGCGGGATGCCGGACTTTGAAATTCCCTCCTGTGGGGTGGTGGTGGTGGTTCTGACGACTCATCAGTTGGCTGGGGCTCTTCTCTGTGTCAGACAGAGACTGTCAAAGGGGACACTTGACGATTGTGCGGCGAAATGAGGTGTAAACACGGGTCACTGACAAGACAAGTCCGCTGAGCGATGAATGGAGTCGAGGGAAATTGAACACAGACGTCCGTGGGTAAGGATCTTGAGAGAAGCGCGATGGTTTCCTTTGCGACGCGGTCTGAATTTAGAAGCAGCGCCGACGGTCTTCTTCGAAACGCGGTCTGAATTCTAAGTCAGTTGTGATGCGGTGTCGCGATGGACTCAGGTGATCCTTGTTGGGTGGCTCTGGTGTACTTGTTGGATGCCTTTGGTGTTCCTGGTGCCACTTGTTGCGTGGCTCTGGTGTCCCTGGTACCCCTTGTTGGGTGGCTTTGATGTCCCAGATGCTCCTTGTTGGGCGGCTCTGGTGTCCTTGCTGGATGCCTCTGGTGTCCCTGGTGCCACTTGTTGCGTGGCTCTGGTGTCCCTGGTGCCCCTTGTTAGGTGGCTTTGATGTCCCAGGTGCTCCTTGTTGGGCGGCTCTGGATGCCTCTGGTGTCCCTGGTGCCACTTGTTGAGTGCATCCTCCTGCATGCATGGCATTGTTCAATGTCCCTCGTCACTCATGTGTGCCATCCTAGTCACAAACATCGTCTGTTGTTGTCACAAGGCCTCGGAGTCGAAAGGTCTGCGAGACAGAGTGCTCAGCACAGCCTGTTGGAATCGGAGGCACCTCCGTAGAGTGATGTCTTGTTTATGACTCGCTGTAAGCGCTTGGGTTGCAATGCCAGCCTCGCCATCCAATATCATGGACATTCAGTGCGTTTGCCTGTCTCTCGCCGCAGATCCCCCACATCCTCCTGACATCCTCCTGACTCGATCAATGCCTCCCGCTCCTTGGAACTGCAGACAGATTGTCGACGACACGGACGTCGTGGACAGACACTGAGCTTATGAACTGCCATATCGGTCTCACGTGGATGACCAGCTGTGATGTCCGTCTTGTGAGAATGTGTTCTCCCTTCTGATTCCCCGTTGAGCCTAAGGACACGATGTTTGGCAAGAGCAGTTCTTCTTCATTTGACCTTAGGTCGATCTGAACACACCACCTTGTCGCCGCCTGACGGACATCACTGGGCATCCCTCTGGACTCATTCTGATGGCAAAAACTGCAGTGAATTCAGAAGAATGGGCCCTGTCTTCGCCATCATTCACTGATCTCTTATGATACCGGCCCGCGTGGCCTTTTGGTCTTCAGTGCCTCTTAACAAATTCTGTGACAGTCAAAAATTAGCTTCCTTCCCACATCCGGTCGTCCTGCATCTGGTCTGTCCCAGCACCGTCTGTTCGCCGGAGGACGTGCGAAGCGATAGGAAGGCGCTTTAATCAGGAACTTCTTGAAAGGCGCATGCTTCCTTTTTTTGTTTTTTATGTACATTTATGTACAACTTAGAATACCTTAAAACTAAGATATGGAAGTCGGGCGACTAGGTTGCAGCTGATGAATTTCCATAATCCGACTGCTTCCCATAAGGGGATGCGCACTACCCTCTCTACCCCGGGACGCTGGAGTTCCCTCGCTCCCCAGCCACCAGAACTTTCGATGTTGCATAGCAATATCCCGCACATCCCGACTCGATACCGATGTCCTGAACCGGAGGAGACCCTCCTCAGCTCGTTGTACGACGGAATGGTCGTGGTTGAGTCGCCCATCCACAGTTGAACGGGCGATGTGGAAGAGGAGCGGTACCGCATTTATGTCTTGTAACAGCCCGTATTTGTCTAAATGCAGAAAAGCTTCTGGGGGGACGAAGCCACTGTGACGTACCCGTTCGTCGTATTGTTCATTGGGGTAGTAAGCCCCAGAGTTCATTGCTCCCCAGAGTTCATTGCTCTGGCAGTGTGGCCTCGAATCAACTTCAACCAGAAATTGTCCACTCGTATCAGGTTCGCTCTGTTGTATAAGACCTCATTGGAGTAGAATTTCTTGTACTGGGACTTTGGTGTTCCGTAGAGGCGAAGGCAAGCCCTAAGACAAATATCCGAATCATCATCAAGCTTGCACTCACGTTGAACCATACGGGACAGCCATAAGTGAGCATCGGCCGCATGAGGGCCATGTAGCAGATTACCTTCACCCTCGCATCGAGTTGGCTGTTGTAAAACAGTCTCTTTGTAAGAGCGAAAGCGCATCGGGCTCGGGCTAGAGCAGCATCTACATGTTTGTTAAGATATAGATATTGATCTAGCCAGATCCCCAGGTATCTGACTACAATCCTTTGCGCCAATGGTTGCCTGTGACGCCCAACAATTGAGAACTTTCGCCAATTCTTTTTTGTATCCGCCGAAGCCTTGTACAACGGGGTCCTGAACAGTATGGTTTCCGACTTCTGGAAGTTGATATTCAACTTCTGGAAGTTGATATTCAACTTCGAAGTCGAAGTCACCCTGCGCGAGAGTCGTGATGTCCTCGATCTTTTTACCTGATCTGTACAAGTCAAGTCAAGTCGTCGGCGTACGCAATTACGTGAGGAGAGGACGTATCAGATCGCTCCAGAATCGGCGAATGGACGGCACCCTGTTGGAGACCATTTTTTACTTCAAATATTTCTGCAGAGGTCACATTGCCATTCTTGACGACGAAGCTTCTACCGGAAAGCATGTTGAACACTAGGTACAGCAGTGGTTGACTAATGCCTAGCCCATTGAGCTTGTAAAAAAGTCCTTCTAACCATACGGTGTCGAAGGTCTTCTCCAGGTCAATCAGGCAGGCACCCGTACATTGTTTCTGGCTTTTGTTCCATTGGATCTCCGACACCAGTTCGAATAGTGTCATGCCCCGCTTTGAAACCGAATTGGTCATGATCAGAGATCAGTGATCAGAGCTCTATTTATCACCTTCTCGAATACCTTGCTGATATTCGGAAGGAGACTAATTGACCGGAGGTTGCACGGATTCGAAGAATCTTTACCTCGCTCGCACAATCGCATTCGCAATCCAGAAACAAAATGCGGTTTCCCAGACCCAAACCGCATTTAGTTTCTGGACACTAGCCGGTGTCCAGAAACTAAATGCGGATTGGGTCTGGGAAACCGCATTTAGTTTCTGGACACCGGCTAGTGTCCAGAAACTAAATGCGGTTTGGGTCTGGGAAACCGCATTTAGTTTCTGGACACTAGCCGGTGTCCAGAAACTAAATGCGGATTGGGTCTGGGAAACCGCATTTAGTTTCTGGACACTAGCCGGTGTCCAGAAACTAAATGCGGATTGGGTCTGGGAAACCGCATTTAGTTTCTGGACACCGGCTAGTGTCCAGAAACTAAATGCGGTTTCCCAGACCCAATCCGCATTTAGTTTCTGGACACCGGCTAGTGTCCAGAAACTAAATGCGGTTTCCCAGACCCAAACCGCATTTAGTTTCTGGACACTAGCCGGTGTCCAGAAACTAAATGCGGTTTCCCAGACCCAAACCGCATTTAGTTTCTGGACACTAGCCGGTGTCCAGAAACTAAATGCGGTTTCCCAGACCCAATCCGCATTTAGTTTCTGGACACCGGCTAGTGTCCAGAAACTAAATGCGGTTTCCCAGACCCAAACCGCATTTAGTTTCTGGACACTAGCCGGTGTCCAGAAACTAAATGCGGTTTCCCAGACCCAAACCGCATTTAGTTTCTGGACACTAGCCGGTGTCCAGAAACTAAATGCGGTTTCCCAGACCCAATCCGCATTTAGTTTCTGGACACCGGCTAGTGTCCAGAAACTAAATGCGGTTTCCCAGACCCAATCCGCATTTAGTTTCTGGACACTAGCCGGTGTCCAGAAACTAAATGCGGTTTCCCAGACCCAATCCGCATTTAGTTTCTGGACACCGGCTAGTGTCCAGAAACTAAATGCGGTTTCCCAGACCCAAACCGCATTTAGTTTCTGGACACTAGCCGGTGTCCAGAAACTAAATGCGGTTTCCCAGACCCAATCCGCATTTAGTTTCTGGACACCGGCTAGTGTCCAGAAACTAAATGCGGTTTCCCAGACCCAAACCGCATTTAGTTTCTGGACACTAGCCGGTGTCCAGAAACTAAATGCGGTTTCCCAGACCCAAACCGCATTTAGTTTCTGGACACTAGCCGGTGTCCAGAAACTAAATGCGGTTTCCCAGACCCAATCCGCATTTAGTTTCTGGACACCGGCTAGTGTCCAGAAACTAAATGCGGTTTCCCAGGCCCAAACCGCATTTAGTTTCTGGACACTAGCCGGTGTCCAGAAACTAAATGCGGTTTCCCAGACCCAAACCGCATTTAGTTTCTGGACACTAGCCGGTGTCCAGAAACTAAATGCGGTTTCCCAGACCCAATCCGCATTTAGTTTCTGGACACCGGCTAGTGTCCAGCCGGTTGGACACTAGCCGGTTTCCCAGACCCAAACCGCATTTAGTTTCTGGACACTAGCCGGTGTCCAGAAACTAAATGCGGTTTCCCAGACCCAATCCGCATTTAGTTTCTGGACACCGGCTAGTGTCCAGAAAATTAATTGCGGTTTCCCAGACCCAATCCGCATTTAGTTTCTGGACACCGGCTAGTGTCCAGAAACTAAATGCGGTTTCCCAGACCCAAACCGCATTTAGTTTCTGGACACTAGCCGGTGTCCAGAAACTAAATGCGGTTTCCCAGACCCAAACCGCATTTAGTTTCTGGACACCGGCTAGTGTCCAGAAACTAAATGCGGTTTCCCAGACCCAAACCGCATTTAGTTTCTGGACACTAGCCGGTGTCCAGAAACTAAATGCGGTTTCCCAGACCCAATCCGCATTTAGTTTCTGGACACCGGCTAGTGTCCAGAAACTAAATGCGGTTTCCCAGACCCAAACCGCATTTAGTTTCTGGACACTAGCCGGTGTCCAGAAACTAAATGCGGTTTCCCAGACCCACACCGCATTTAGTTTCTGGACACTAGCCGGTGTCCAGAAACTAAATGCGGTTTCCCAGACCCAATCCGCATTTAGTTTCTGGACACCGGCTAGTGTCCAGAAACTAAATGCGGTTTCCCAGACCCAATCCGCATTTAGTTTCTGGACACCGGCTAGTGTCCAGAAACTAAATGACCCAAACCGCATTTAGTTTCTGGACACTAGCCGGTGTCCAGAAACTAAATGCGGTTTCCCAGACCCAATCCGCATTTAGTTTCTGGACACCGGCTAGTGTCCAGAAACTAAATGCGGTTTCCCAGACCCAATCCGCATTTAGTTTCTGGACACCGGCTAGTGTCCAGAAACTAAATGCGGTTTCCCAGACCCAAACCGCATTTAGTTTCTGGACACTAGCCGGTGTCCAGAAACTAAATGCGGTTTCCCAGACCCAATCCGCATTTAGTTTCTGGACACCGGCTAGTGTCCAGAAACTAAATGCGGTTTCCCAGACCCAAACCGCATTTAGTTTCTGGACACTAGCCGGTGTCCAGAAACTAAATGCGGTTTCCCAGACCCAATCCGCATTTAGTTTCTGGACACCGGCTAGTGTCCAGAAACTAAATGCGGTTTCCCAGACCCAAACCGCATTTAGTTTCTGGACACTAGCCGGTGTCCAGAAACTAAATGCGGTTTCCCAGACCCAATCCGCATTTAGTTTCTGGACACCGGCTAGTGTCCAGAAACTAAATGCGGTTTCCCAGACCCAAACCGCATTTAGTTTCTGGACACTAGCCGGTGTCCAGAAACTAAATGCGGTTTAACAGACCCAATCCGCATTTAGTTTCTGGACACCGGCTAGTGTCCAGAAACTAAATGCGGTTTCCCAGACCCAAACCGCATTTAGTTTCTGGACACTAGCCGGTGTCCAGAAACTAAATGCGGTTTCCCAGACCCAATCCGCATTTAGTTTCTGGACACCGGCTAGTGTCCAGAAACTAAATGCGGTTTCCCAGACCCAATCCGCATTTAGTTTCTGGACACTAGCCGGTGTCCAGAAACTAAATGCGGTTTCCCAGACCCAAACCGCATTTAGTTTCTGGACACCGGCTAGTGTCCAGAAACTAAATGCGGTTTCCCAGACCCAAACCGCATTTAGTTTCTGGACACTAGCCGGTGTCCAGAAACTAAATGCGGTTTCCCAGACCCAATCCGCATTTAGTTTCTGGACACTAGCCGGTGTCCAGAAACTAAATGCGGATGCGGACCGGCTAGTGTCCAGAAACTAAATGCGGATTGGGTCTGGGAAACCGCATTTAGTTTCTGGACACCGGCTAGTGTCCAGAAACTAAATGCGGTTTGGGTCTGGGAAACCGCATTTAGTTTCTGGACACCGGCTAGTGTCCAGAAACTAAATGCGGTTTGGGTCTGGGAAACCGCATTTAGTTTCTGGACACTAGCCGGTGTCCAGAAACTAAATGCGGTTTGGGTCTGGGAAACCGCATTTAGTTTCTGGACACCGGCTAGTGTCCAGAAACTAAATGCGGTTTGGGTCTGGGAAACCGCATTTAGTTTCTGGACACCGGCTAGTGTCCAGAAACTAAATGCGGATTGGGTCTGGGAAACCGCATTTAGTTTCTGGACACCGGCTAGTGTCCAGAAACTAAATGCGGTTTGGGTCTGGGAAACCGCATTTAGTTTCTGGACACCGGCTAGTGTCCAGAAACTAAATGCGGTTTGGGTCTGGGAAACCGCATTTAGTTTCTGGACACTAGCCGGTGTCCAGAAACTAAATGCGGATTGGGTCTGGGAAACCGCATTTAGTTTCTGGACACCGGCTAGTGTCCAGAAACTAAATGCGAATTGGGTCTGGGAAACCGCATTTAGTTTCTGGACACCGGCTAGTGTCCAGAAACTAAATGCGGATTGGGTCTGGGAAACCGCATTTAGTTTCTGGACACTAGCCGGTGTCCAGAAACTAAATGCGGATTGGGTCTGGGAAACCGCATTTAGTTTCTGGACACCGGCTAGTGTCCAGAAACTAAATGCGGTTTGGGTCTGGGAAACCGCATTTAGTTTCTGGACACTAGCCGGTGTCCAGAAACTAAATGCGGATTGGGTCTGGGAAACCGCATTTAGTTTCTGGACACCGGCTAGTGTCCAGAAACTAAATGCGGTTTGGGTCTGGGAAACCGCATTTAGTTTCTGGACACCGGCTAGTGTCCAGAAACTAAATGCGGTTTGGGTCTGGGAAACCGCATTTAGTTTCAGGACACTAGCCGGTGTCCAGAAACTAAATGCGGATTGGGTCTGGGAAACCGCATTTAGTTTCTGGACACCGGCTAGTGTCCAGAAACTAAATGCGGATTGGGTCTGGGAAACCGCATTTAGTTTCTGGACACCGGCTAGTGTCCAGAAACTAAATGCGGTTTGGGTCTGGGAAACCGCATTTAGTTTCTGGACACCGGCTAGTGTCCAGAAACTAAATGCGGACTGGGTCTGGGAAACCGCATTTAGTTTCTGGACACTAGCCGGTGTCCAGAAACTAAATGCGGTCTGGGTCTGGGAAACCGCATTTAGTTTCTGGACACTAGCCGGTGTCCAGAAACTAAATGCGGATTGGGTCTGGGAAACCGCATTTAGTTTCTGGACACCGGCTAGTGTCCAGAAACTAAATGCGGATTGGGTCTGGGAAACCGCATTTAGTTTCTGGACACCGGCTAGTGTCCAGAAACTAAATGCGGTTTGGGTCTGGGAAACCGCATTTAGTTTCTGGACACTAGCCGGTGTCCAGAAACTAAATGCGGTTTCCCAGACCCAATCCGCATTTAGTTTCTGGACACTAGCCGGTGTCCAGAAACTAAATGCGGTTTCCCAGACCCAATCCGCATTTAGTTTCTGGACACCGGCTAGTGTCCAGAAACTAAATGCGGTTTCCCAGACCCAGACCGCATTTAGTTTCTGGACACCGGCTAGTGTCCAGAAACTAAATGCGGTTTCCCAGACCCAGACCGCATTTAGTTTCTGGACACTAGCCGGTGTCCAGAAACTAAATGCGGTTTCCCAGACCCAAACCGCATTTAGTTTCTGGACACTAGCCGGTGTCCAGAAACTAAATGCGGTTTCCCAGACCCAATCCGCATTTAGTTTCTGGACACTAGCCGGTGTCCAGAAACTAAATGCGGTTTCCCAGACCCAATCCGCATTTAGTTTCTGGACACCGGCTAGTGTCCTGAAACTAAATGCGGTTTCCCAGACCCAATCCGCATTTAGTTTCTGGACACTAGCCGGTGTCCAGAAACTAAATGCGGTTTCCCAGACCCAAACCGCATTTAGTTTCTGGACACTAGCCGGTGTCCAGAAACTAAATGCGGTTTCCCAGACCCAATCCGCATTTAGTTTCTGGACACCGGCTAGTGTCCAGAAACTAAATGCGGTTTCCCAGACCCAAACCGCATTTAGTTTCTGGACACTAGCCGGTGTCCAGAAACTAAATGCGGTTTCCCAGACCCAATCCGCATTTAGTTTCTGGACACCGGCTAGTGTCCAGAAACTAAATGCGGTTTCCCAGACCCAATCCGCATTTAGTTTCTGGACACTAGCCGGTGTCCAGAAACTAAATGCGGTTTCCCAGACCCAATTCGCATTTAGTTTCTGGACACTAGCCGGTGTCCAGAAACTAAATGCGGTTTCCCAGACCCAATCCGCATTTAGTTTCTGGACACCGGCTAGTGTCCAGAAACTAAATGCGGTTTCCCAGACCCAAACCGCATTTAGTTTCTGGACACTAGCCGGTGTCCAGAAACTAAATGCGGTTTCCCAGACCCAAACCGCATTTAGTTTCTGGACACTAGCCGGTGTCCAGAAACTAAATGCGGTTTCCCAGACCCAATCCGCATTTAGTTTCTGGACACTAGCCGGTGTCCAGAAACTAAATGCGGTTTCCCAGACCCAAACCGCATTTAGTTTCTGGACACTAGCCGGTGTCCAGAAACTAAATGCGGTTTCCCAGACCCAATCCGCATTTAGTTTCTGGACACCGGCTAGTGTCCAGAAACTAAATGCGGTTTCCCAGACCCAAACCGCATTTAGTTTCTGGACACTAGCCGGTGTCCAGAAACTAAATGCGGTTTCCCAGACCCAAACCGCATTTAGTTTCTGGACACTAGCCGGTGTCCAGAAACTAAATGCGGTTTCCCAGACCCAATCCGCATTTAGTTTCTGGACACTAGCCGGTCCGCATCCGCATTTAGTTTCTGGACACTAGCCGGTGTCCAGAAACTAAATGCGGATTGGGTCTGGGAAACCGCATTTAGTTTCTGGACACCGGCTAGTGTCCAGAAACTAAATGCGGTTTGGGTCTGGGAAACCGCATTTAGTTTCTGGACACTAGCCGGTGTCCAGAAACTAAATGCGGTTTGGGTCTGGGAAACCGCATTTAGTTTCTGGACACCGGCTAGTGTCCAGAAACTAAATGCGGATTGGGTCTGGGAAACCGCATTTAGTTTCTGGACACTAGCCGGTGTCCAGAAACTAAATGCGGATTGGGTCTGGGAAACCGCATTTAGTTTCTGGACACCGGCTAGTGTCCAGAAACTAAATGCGGTTTGGGTCTGGGAAACCGCATTTAGTTTCTGGACACTAGCCGGTGTCCAGAAACTAAATGCGGATTGGGTCTGTTAAACCGCATTTAGTTTCTGGACACCGGCTAGTGTCCAGAAACTAAATGCGGTTTGGGTCTGGGAAACCGCATTTAGTTTCTGGACACTAGCCGGTGTCCAGAAACTAAATGCGGATTGGGTCTGGGAAACCGCATTTAGTTTCTGGACACCGGCTAGTGTCCAGAAACTAAATGCGGTTTGGGTCTGGGAAACCGCATTTAGTTTCTGGACACTAGCCGGTGTCCAGAAACTAAATGCGGATTGGGTCTGGGAAACCGCATTTAGTTTCTGGACACCGGCTAGTGTCCAGAAACTAAATGCGGTTTGGGTCTGGGAAACCGCATTTAGTTTCTGGACACTAGCCGGTGTCCAGAAACTAAATGCGGATTGGGTCTGGGAAACCGCATTTAGTTTCTGGACACCGGCTAGTGTCCAGAAACTAAATGCGGTTTGGGTCTGGGAAACCGCATTTAGTTTCTGGACACTAGCCGGTGTCCAGAAACTAAATGCGGATTGGGTCTGGGAAACCGCATTTAGTTTCTGGACACTAGCCGGTGTCCAGAAACTAAATGCGGATTGGGTCTGGGAAACCGCATTTAGTTTCTGGACACCGGCTAGTGTCCAGAAACTAAATGACACTAGCCGGTGTCCAGAAACTAAATGCGGATTGGGTCTGGGAAACCGCATTTAGTTTCTGGACACTAGCCGGTGTCCAGAAACTAAATGCGGATTGGGTCTGGGAAACCGCATTTAGTTTCTGGACACCGGCTAGTGTCCAGAAACTAAATGCGGTGTGGGTCTGGGAAACCGCATTTAGTTTCTGGACACCGGCTAGTGTCCACAAACTAAATGCGGTTTGGGTCTGGGAAACCGCATTTAGTTTCTGGACACTAGCCGGTGTCCAGAAACTAAATGCGGATTGTGTCTGGGAAACCGCATTTAGTTTCTGGACACCGGCTAGTGTCCAGAAACTAAATGCGGTTTGGGTCTGGGAAACCGCATTTAGTTTCTGGACACTAGCCGGTGTCCAGAAACTAAATGCGGTTTGGGTCTGGGAAACCGCATTTAGTTTCTGGACACCGGCTAGTGTCCAGAAACTAAATGCGGATTGGGTCTGGGAAACCGCATTTAGTTTCTGGACACTAGCCGGTGTCCAGAAACTAAATGCGGATTGGGTCTAGGAAACCGCAATTAATTTTCTGGACACTAGCCGGTGTCCAGAAACTAAATGCGGATTGGGTCTGGGAAACCGCATTTAGTTTCTGGACACCGGCTAGTGTCCAGAAACTAAATGCGGTTTGGGTCTGGGAAACCGGCTAGTGTCCAACCGGCTGGACACTAGCCGGTGTCCAGAAACTAAATGCGGATTGGGTCTGGGAAACCGCATTTAGTTTCTGGACACCGGCTAGTGTCCAGAAACTAAATGCGGTTTGGGTCTGGGAAACCGCATTTAGTTTCTGGACACCGGCTAGTGTCCAGAAACTAAATGCGGTTTGGGCCTGGGAAACCGCATTTAGTTTCTGGACACTAGCCGGTGTCCAGAAACTAAATGCGGATTGGGTCTGGGAAACCGCATTTAGTTTCTGGACACCGGCTAGTGTCCAGAAACTAAATGCGGTTTGGGTCTGGGAAACCGCATTTAGTTTCTGGACACCGGCTAGTGTCCAGAAACTAAATGCGGTTTGGGTCTGGGAAACCGCATTTAGTTTCTGGACACTAGCCGGTGTCCAGAAACTAAATGCGGATTGGGTCTGGGAAACCGCATTTAGTTTCTGGACACCGGCTAGTGTCCAGAAACTAAATGCGGTTTGGGTCTGGGAAACCGCATTTAGTTTCTGGACACTAGCCGGTGTCCAGAAACTAAATGCGGATTGGGTCTGGGAAACCGCATTTAGTTTCTGGACACCGGCTAGTGTCCAGAAACTAAATGCGGATTGGGTCTGGGAAACCGCATTTAGTTTCTGGACACTAGCCGGTGTCCAGAAACTAAATGCGGATTGGGTCTGGGAAACCGCATTTAGTTTCTGGACACCGGCTAGTGTCCAGAAACTAAATGCGGTTTGGGTCTGGGAAACCGCATTTAGTTTCTGGACACCGGCTAGTGTCCAGAAACTAAATGCGGATTGGGTCTGGGAAACCGCATTTAGTTTCTGGACACTAGCCGGTGTCCAGAAACTAAATGCGGATTGGGTCTGGGAAACCGCATTTAGTTTCTGGACACCGGCTAGTGTCCAGAAACTAAATGCGGTTTGGGTCTGGGAAACCGGCTAGTGTCCAGAAACTAAATGCGGTTTCCCAGACCCAATCCGCATTTAGTTTCTGGACACCGGCTAGTGTCCAGAAACTAAATGCGGTTTCCCAGACCCAATCCGCATTTAGTTTCTGGACACCGGCTAGTGTCCAGAAACTAAATGCGGTTTCCCAGACCCAAACCGCATTTAGTTTCTGGACACTAGCCGGTGTCCAGAAACTAAATGCGGTTTCCCAGACCCAATCCGCATTTAGTTTCTGGACACCGGCTAGTGTCCAGAAACTAAATGCGGTTTGGGTCTGGGAAACCGCATTTTGTTTCTGGATTGCGAATGCGATTGTGCGAGCGAGGTAAAGATTCTTCGAATCCGTGCAACCTCCGGTCAATTAGTCTCCTTCCGAATATCAGCAAGGTATTCGAGAAGGTGATAAATAGAGCTCTGATCACTGATCTCTGATCATGACCAATTCGGTTTCAAAGCGGGGCATGACACTATTCGAACTGGTGTCGGAGATCCAATGGAACAAAAGCCAGAAACAATGTACGGGTGCCTGCCTGATTGACCTGGAGAAGACCTTCGACACCGTATGGTTAGAAGGACTTTTTTACAAGCTCAATGGGCTAGGCATTAGTCAACCACTGCTGTACCTAGTGTTCAACATGCTTTCCGGTAGAAGCTTCGTCGTCAAGAATGGCAATGTGACCTCTGCAGAAATATTTGAAGTAAAAAATGGTCTCCAACAGGGTGCCGTCCATTCGCCGATTCTGGAGCGATCTGATACGTCCTCTCCTCACGTAATTGCGTACGCCGACGACTTGACTTGACTTGTACAGATCAGGTAAAAAGATCGAGGACATCACGACTCTCGCGCAGGGTGACTTCGACTTCGAAGTTGAATATCAACTTCCAGAAGTTGAATATCAACTTCCAGAAGTCGGAAACCATACTGTTCAGGACCCCGTTGTACAAGGCTTCGGCGGATACAAAAAAGAATTGGCGAAAGTTCTCAATTGTTGGGCGTCACAGGCAACCATTGGCGCAAAGGATTGTAGTCAGATACCTGGGGATCTGGCTAGATCAATATCTATATTTTAACGGGCTCTAGCCCGAGCCCGATGCGCTTTCGCTCTTACAAAGAGACTGTTTTACAACAGCCAACTCGATGCGAGGGTGAAGGTAATCTGCTACATGGCCCTCATCCGGCCGATGCTCACTTATGGCTGTCCCGTGTGGTTCAACGTGAGTGCAAGCTTGATGATGATTCGGGTATTTGTCTTAGGGCTTGCCTTCGCCTCTACGGAACACCAAAGTCCCAGTACAAGAAATTCTACTCCAATGAGGTCTTATACAACAGAGCGAACCTGATACGAGTGGACAATTTCTGGTTGAAGTTGATTCGAGGCCACACTGCCAGAGCAATGAACTCTGGGGCTTACTACCCCAATGAACAATACGACGAACGGGTACGTCACAGTGGCTTCGTCCCCCCAGAAGCTTTTCTGCAGTTTCTGGACACCGGCTAGTCTCCAGAAACTAAATGCGGTTTGGGTCTGGGAAACCGCATTTAGTTTCTGGACACTAGCCGGTGTCCAGAAACTAAATGCGGATTGGGTCTGGGAAACCGCATTTAGTTTCTGGACACTAGCCGGTGTCCAGAAACTAAATGCGGTTTCCCAGACCCAAACCGCATTTAGTTTCTGGACACTAGCCGGTGTGCAGAAACTAAATGCGGTTTCCCAGACCCAATCCGCATTTAGTTTCTGGACACTAGCCGGTGTCCAGAAACTAAGTGCGGTTTCCCAGACCCAAACCGCATTTAGTTTCTGGACACTAGCCGGTGTCCAGAAACTAAATGCGGTTTCCCAGACCCAATCCGCATTTAGTTTCTGGACACCGGCTAGTGTCCAGAAACTAAATGCGGTTTCCCAGACCCAAACCGCATTTAGTTTCTGGACACTAGCCGGTGTCCAGAAACTAAATGCGGTTTCCCAGACCCAATCCGCATTTAGTTTCTGGACACTAGCCGGTGTCCAGAAACTAAATGCGGTTTCCCAGACCCAAACCGCATTTAGTTTCTGGACACTAGCCGGTGTCCAGAAACTAAATGCGGTTTCCCAGACCCAATCCGCATTTAGTTTCTGGACACCGGCTAGTGTCCAGAAACTAAATGCGGTTTCCCAGACCCAAACCGCATTTAGTTTCTGGACACCGGCTAGTGTCCAGAAACTAAATGCGGTTTCCCAGACCCAATCCGCATTTAGTTTCTGGACACCGGCTAGTGTCCAGAAACTAAATGCGGTTTCCCAGACCAAAACCGCATTTAGTTTCTGGACACTAGCCGGTGTCCAGAAACTAAATGCGGTTTCCCAGACCCAAACCGCATTTAGTTTCTGGACACTAGCCGGTGTCCAGAAACTAAATGCGGTTTCCCAGACCCAATCCGCATTTAGTTTCTGGACACTAGCCGGTGTCCAGAAACTAAATGCGGTTTCCCAGACCCAAACCGCATTTAGTTTCTGGACACTAGCCGGTGTCCAGAAACTAAATGCGGTTTCCCAGACCCAATCCGCATTTAGTTTCTGGACACCGGCTAGTGTCCAGAAACTAAATGCGGTTTCCCAGACCCAAACCGCATTTAGTTTCTGGACACTAGCCGGTGTCCAGAAACTAAATGCGGTTTCCCAGTCCCAATCCGCATTTAGTTTCTGGACACCGGCTAGTGTCCAGAAACTAAATGCGGTTTCCCAGACCAAAACCGCATTTAGTTTCTGGACACTAGCCGGTGTCCAGAAACTAAATGCGGTTTCCCAGACCCAAACCGCATTTAGTTTCTGGACCTAGCCGGTGTCCAGAAACTAAATGCGGTTTCCCAGACCCAATCCGCATTTAGTTTCTGGACACCGGCTAGTGTCCAGAAACTAAATGCGGTTTCCCAGACCCAAACCGCATTTAGTTTCTGGACACTAGCCGGTGTCCAGAAACTAAATGCGGTTTCCCAGACCCAAACCGCATTTAGTTTCTGGACACTAGCCGGTGTCCAGAAACTAAATGCGGTTTCCCAGACCCAATCCGCATTTAGTTTCTGGACACCGGCTAGTGTCCAGAAACTAAATGCGGTTTCCCAGACCCAAACCGCATTTAGTTTCTGGACACTAGCCGGTGTCCAGAAACTAAATGCGGTTTCCCAGACCCAATCCGCATTTAGTTTCTGGACACCGGCTAGTGTCCAGAAACTAAATGCGGTTTCCCAGACCCAAACCGCATTTAGTTTCTGGACACTAGCCGATGTCCAGAAACTAAATGCGGTTTCCCAGACCCAATCCGCATTTAGTTTCTGGACACCGGCTAGTGTCCAGAAACTAAATGCGGTTTCCCAGACCCAAACCGCATTTAGTTTCTGGACACTAGCCGGTGTCCAGAAACTAAATGCGGTTTCCCAGTCCCAATCCGCATTTAGTTTCTGGACACCGGCTAGTGTCCAGAAACTAAATGCGGTTTCCCAGACCCAATCCGCATTTAGTTTCTGGACACCGGCTAGTGTCCAGAAACTAAATGCGGTTTCCCAGACCAAAACCGCATTTAGTTTCTGGACACTAGCCGGTGTCCAGAAACTAAATGCGGTTTCCCAGACCCAAACCGCATTTAGTTTCTGGACCTAGCCGGTGTCCAGAAACTAAATGCGGTTTCCCAGACCCAATCCGCATTTAGTTTCTGGACACCGGCTAGTGTCCAGAAACTAAATGCGGTTTTGGTCTGGGAAACCGCATTTAGTTTCTGGACACTAGCCGGTGTCCAGAAACTAAATGCGGATTGGGTCTGGGAAACCGCATTTAGTTTCTGGACACCGGCTAGGTCCAGAAACTAAATGCGGTTTGGGTCTGGGAAACCGCATTTAGTTTCTGGACACCGGCTAGTGTCCAGAAACTAAATGCGGTTTTGGTCTGGGAAACCGCATTTAGTTTCTGGACACTAGCCGGTGTCCAGAAACTAAATGCGGATTGGGTCTGGGAAACCGCATTTAGTTTCTGGACACTAGCCGGTGTCCAGAAACTAAATGCGGTTTTGGTCTGGGAAACCGCATTTAGTTTCTGGACACTAGCCGGTGTCCAGAAACTAAATGCGGATTGGGTCTGGGAAACCGCATTTAGTTTCTGGACACTAGCCGGTGTCCAGAAACTAAATGCGGATTGGGACTGGGAAACCGCATTTAGTTTCTGGACACCGGCTAGTGTCCAGAAACTAAATGCGGTTTGGGTCTGGGAAACCGCATTTAGTTTCTGGACACTAGCCGGTGTCCAGAAACTAAATGCGGATTGGGTCTGGGAAACCGCATTTAGTTTCTGGACATCGGCTAGTGTCCAGAAACTAAATGCGGTTTGGGTCTGGGAAACTAAATGCGGTTTGGGTCTGGGAAACCGCATTTAGTTTCTGGACACTAGCCGGTGTCCAGAAACTAAATGCGGATTGGGTCTGGGAAACCGCATTTAGTTTCTGGACACCGGCTAGTGTCCAGAAACTAAATGCGGTTTGGGTCTGGGAAACCGCATTTAGTTTCTGGACACCGGCTAGTGCGAATAGGGTCACCGGCTAGTGCGAATTGGAACTGGGTCTGGGAAAGCTAGTGCGAATTGGGTCTGGGAAACCGCATTTAGTTTCTGGACACCGGCTAGTGTCCAGAAACTAAATGCGGATTGGGTCTGGGAAACCGCATTTAGTTTCTGGACACCGGCTAGTGTCCAGAAACTAAATGCGGTTCGGGTCTGGGAAACCGCATTTAGTTTTGGGTCTGGGAAACCGCATTTAGTTTCTGGACACTAGCCGGTGTCCAGAAACTAAATGCGGATTGGGTCTGGGAAACCGCATTTAGTTTCTGGACACCGGCTAGTGTCCAGAAACTAAATGCGGTTTGGGTCTGGGAAACCGCTTTTAGTTTCTGGACACTAGCCGGTGTCCAGAAACTAAATGCGGATTGGGTCTGGGAAACCGCATTTAGTTTCTGGACACCGGCTAGTGTCCAGAAACTAAATGCGGTTTGGGTCTGGGAAACCGCATTTAGTTTCTGGACACCGGCTAGTGTCCAGAAACTAAATGCGGTTTGGGTCTGGGAAACCGCATTTAGTTTCTGGACACTAGCCGGTGTCCAGAAACTAAATGCGGTTTCCCAGACCCAATTCGCATTTAGTTTCTGGACACTAGCCGGTGTCCAGAAACTAAATGCGGATTGGGTCTGGGAAACCGCAGACACCGGCTAGTGTCCAGAAACTAAATGCGGTTTTGGTCTGGGAAACCGCATTTAGTTTCTGGACACTAGCCGGTGTCCAGAAACTAAATGCGGATTGGGTCTGGGAAACCGCATTTAGTTTCTGGACACTAGCCGGTGTCCAGAAACTAAATGCGGATTGGGACTGGGAAACCGCATTTAGTTTCTGGACACCGGCTAGTGTCCAGAAACTAAATGCGGTTTGGGTCTGGGAAACCGCATTTAGTTTCTGGACACTAGCCGGTGTCCAGAAACTAAATGCGGATTGGGTCTTCGAAACCGCATTTAGTTTCTGGACAGCAGCTAGTGTCCAGAAACTAAATGCGGTTTGGGTCTGGGAAACCGCATTTAGTTTCTGGACACTAGCCGGTGACACTAGCCGGTGTCCAGAAACTAAATGCGGTTTCCCAGACCCAATCCGCATTTAGTTTCTGGACACCGGCTAGTGTCCAGAAACTAAATGCGGTTTCCCAGACCCAAACCGCATTTAGTTTCTGGACACTAGCCGGTGTCCAGAAACTAAATGCGGTTTCCCAGACCCAAACCGCATTTAGTTTCTGGACACTAGCCGGTGTCCAGAAACTAAATGCGGTTTCCCAGACCCAATCCGCATTTAGTTTCTGGACACTAGCCGGTGTCCAGAAACTAAATGCGGTTTCCCAGACCCAAACCGCATTTAGTTTCTGGACACTAGCCGGTGTCCAGAAACTAAATGCGGTTTCCCAGACCCAATCCGCATTTAGTTTCTGGACACCGGCTAGTGTCCAGAAACTAAAAGCGGTTTCCCAGACCCAAACCGCATTTAGTTTCTGGACACTAGCCGGTGTCCAGAAACTAAATGCGGTTTCCCAGACCCAATCCGCATTTAGTTTCTGGACAACGGCTAGTGTCCAGAAACTAAATGCGGTTTCCCAGACCCAAACCGCATTTAGTTTCTGGACACTAGCCGGTGTCCAGAAACTAAATGCGGTTTCCCAGACCCAATCCGCATTTAGTTTCTGGACACCGGCTAGTGTCCAGAAACTAAATGCGGTTTCCCAGACCCAAACCGCATTTAGTTTCTGGACACTAGCCGGTGTCCAGAAACTAAATGCGGTTTCCCAGACCCAATCCGCATTTAGTTTCTGGACACCGGCTAGTGTCCAGAAACTAAATGCGGTTTCCCAGACCCAAACCGCATTTAGTTTCTGGACACTAGCCGATGTCCAGAAACTAAATGCGGTTTCCCAGACCCAATCCGCATTTAGTTTCTGGACACCGGCTAGTGTCCAGAAACTAAATGCGGTTTCCCAGACCCAAACCGCATTTAGTTTCTGGACACCGGCTAGTGTCCAGAAACTAAATGCGGTTTCCCAGACCAAAACCGCATTTAGTTTCTGGACACTAGCCGGTGTCCAGAAACTAAATGCGGTTTCCCAGACCCAAACCGCATTTAGTTTCTGGACCTAGCCGGTGTCCAGAAACTAAATGCGGTTTCCCAGACCCAATCCGCATTTAGTTTCTGGACACCGGCTAGTGTCCAGAAACTAAATGCGGTTTGGGTCTGGGAAACCGCATTTAGTTTCTGGACACTAGCCGGTGTCCAGAAACTAAATGCGGATTGGGTCTGGGAAACCGCATTTAGTTTCTGGACACCGGCTAGTGTCCAGAAACTAAATGCGGTTTTTGTCTGGGAAACCGCATTTAGTTTCTGGACACTAGCCAGTGTCCAGAAACTAAATGCGGATTGGGTCTGGGAAACCGCATTTAGTTTCTGGACACCGGCTAGGTCCAGAAACTAAATGCGGTTTGGGTCTGGGAAACCGCATTTAGTTTCTGGACACCGGCTAGTGTCCAGAAACTAAATGCGGTTTTGGTCTGGGAAACCGCATTTAGTTTCTGGACACTAGCCGGTGTCCAGAAACTAAATGCGGATTGGGTCTGGGAAACCGCATTTAGTTTCTGGACATCGGCTAGTGTCCAGAAACTAAATGCGGTTTGGGTCTGGGAAACCGCATTTAGTTTCTGGACACTAGCCGGTGTCCAGAAACTAAATGCGGATTGGGTCTGGGAAACCGCATTTAGTTTCTGGACACCGGCTAGTGTCCAGAAACTAAATGCGGTTTGGGTCTGGGAAACCGCATTTAGTTTCTGGACACCGGCTAGTGTCCAGAAACTAAATGCGGTTTGGGTCTGGGAAACCGCATTTAGTTTCTGGACACCGGCTAGTGTCCAGAAACTAAATGCGGTTTGGGTCTGGGAAGCCGCATTTAGTTTCTGGACACTAGCCGGTGTCCAGAAACTAAATGCGGATTGGGTCTGGGAAACCGCATTTAGTTTCTGGACATCGGCTAGTGTCCAGAAACTAAATGCGGTTTGGGTCTGGGAAACCGCATTTAGTTTCTGGACACTAGCCGGTGTCCAGAAACTAAATGCGGATTGGGTCTGGGAAACCGCATTTAGTTTCTGGACACCGGCTAGTGTCCAGAAACTAAATGCGGTTTGGGTCTGGGAAACCGCATTTAGTTTCTGGACACCGGCTAGTGTCCAGAAACTAAATGCGAGTTGGGTCTGGTAAACCGCATTTAGTTTCTGGACACCGGCTAGTGTCCAGAAACTAAATGCGGATTGGGTCTGGGAAACCGCATTTAGTTTCTGGACACCGGCTAGTCTCCAGAAACTAAATGCGGTTTGGGTCTGGGAAACCGCATTTAGTTTCTGGACACTAGCCGGTGTCCAGAAACTAAATGCGGATTGGGTCTGGGAAACCGCATTTAGTTTCTGGACACCGGCTAGTGTCCAGAAACTAAATGCGGTTTGGGTCTGGGAAACCGCATTTAGTTTCTGGACACTAGCCGGTGTCCAGAAACTAAATGCGGATTGGGTCTGGGAAACCGCATTTAGTTTCTGGACACTAGCCGGTGTCCAGAAACTAAATGCGGTTTCCCAGACCCAATCCGCATTTAGTTTCTGGACACCGGCTAGTGTCCAGAAACTAAATGCGGTTTGGGTCTGGGAAACCGCATTTAGTTTCTGGACACTAGCCGGTGTCCAGAAACTAAATGCGGATTGGGTCTGGGAAACCGCATTTAGTTTCTGGACACCGGCTAGTGTCCAGAAACTAAATGCGGTTTGGGTCTGGGAAACCGCATTTAGTTTCTGGACACTAGCCGGTGTCCAGAAACTAAATGCGGATTGGGTCTGGGAAACCGCATTTAGTTTCTGGACACCGGCTAGTGTCCAGAAACTAAATGCGGTTTGGGTCTGGGAAACCGCATTTAGTTTCTGGACACTAGCCGGTGTCCAGAAACTAAATGCGGATTGGGTCTGGGAAACCGCATTTAGTTTCTGGACACCGGCTAGTGTCCAGAAACTAAATGCGGTTTGGGTCTGGGAAACCGCATTTAGTTTCTGGACACTAGCCGGTGTCCAGAAACTAAATGCGGATTGGGTCTGGGACCGCATTTAGTTTCTGGACACCGGCTAGTGTCCAGAAACTAAATGCGGATTGGGTCTGGGAAACCGCATTTAGTTTCTGGACACTAGCCGGTGTCCAGAAACTAAATGCGGATTGGGTCTGGGAAACCGCATTTCGTTTCTGGACACCGGCTAGTGTCCAGAAACTAAATGCGGTTTGGGTCTGGGAAACCGCATTTAGTTTCTGGACACTAGCCGGTGTCCAGAAACTAAATGCGGATTGGGTCTGGGAAACCGCATTTAGTTTCTGGACACCGGCTAGTGTCCAGAAACTAAATGCGGTTTGGGTCTGGGAAACCGCATTTAGTTTCTGGACACCGGCTAGTGTCCAGAAACTAAATGCGGATTGGGTCTGGGAAACCGCATTTAGTTTCTGGACACCGGCTAGTCTCCAGAAACTAAATGCGGTTTGGGTCTGGGAAACCGCATTTAGTTTCTGGACACCGGCTAGTGTCCAGAAACTAAATGCGGTTTGGGTCTGGGAAACCGCATTTAGTTTCTGGACACTAGCCGGTGTCCAGAAACTAAATGCGGATTGGGTCTGGGAAACCGCATTTAGTTTCTGGACACTAGCCGGTGTCCAGAAACTAAATGCGGTTTGGGTCTGGGAAACCGCATTTAGTTTCTGGACACTAGCCGGTGTCCAGAAACTAAATGCGGATTGGGTCTGGGAAACCGCATTTAGTTTCTGGACACCGGCTAGTGTCCAGAAACTAAATGCGGTTTGGGTCTGGGAAACCGCATTTAGTTTCTGGACACCGGCTAGTGTCCAGAAACTAAATGCGGTTTGGGTCTGGGAAACCGCATTTAGTTTCTGGACACTAGCCGGTGTCCAGAAACTAAATGCGGATTGGGTCTGGGAAACCGCATTTAGTTTCTACACACTAGCCGGTGTCCAGAAACTAAATGCGGATTGGGTCTGGGAAACCGCATTTAGTTTCTGGACACCGGCTAGTGTCCAGAAACTAAATGCGGTTTGGGTCTGGGAAACCGCATTTAGTTTCTGGACACCGGCTAGTGTCCAGAAACTAAATGCGGTTTGGGTCTGGGAAACCGCATTTAGTTTCTGGACACTAGCCGGTGTCCAGAAACTAAATGCGGATTGGGTCTGGGAAACCGCATTTAGTTTCTGGACACCGGCTAGTGTCCAGAAACTAAATGCGGTTTGGGTCTGGGAAACCGCATTTAGTTTCTGGACACTAGCCGGTGTCCAGAAACTAAATGCGGTTTGGGTCTGGGAAACCGCATTTTAGCTTCTGGACACCGGCTAGTGTCCAGAAACTAAATGCGGTTAGGTCTGGGAAACCGCATTTAGTTTCTGGACACTAGCCGGTGTCCAGAAACTAAATGCGGATTGGGTCTGGGAAACCGCATTTAGTTTCTGGACACTAGCCGGTGTCCAGAAACTAATGCGGATTGGGTCTGGGAAACCGCATTTAGTTTCTGGACACCGGCTAGTGTCCAGAAACTAAATGCGGTTTGGGTCTGGGAAACCGGCTAGTGTCCAGAAACTAAATGCGGATTGGGTCTGGGAAACCGCATT